>CM068827.1:73699243-74434243 GCA_028554795.2 Sinohyriopsis cumingii | reverse complement strand
GGTTTGTGAACGTTATCACTCTTAGCTGATTTTCGAGGCAAAATGCAATGTACGTGATGAAATATGCATACGTGCACACCCTGAAGATAGACTGGAACGTTCTATATGCCACTTTGTTTGTGTCAAGTGACCAGCCAGTTGCTTGGAAAGAAAGTAGGACACTCAAATCACTCATTGTTTTGGCACCAGAACCTATACCAAAAAATGGAAAAGCTCTTCAGTGTAAATAGCCACGCAAGATGGCCATGTTACAGAAACTGTGGAGTGGAAATGTAGACATTGTCTGCTTCATAGTATTCAAGTTATCACAGTGAGCGTTGGCGAAGCTAACTCTTGTGATAACGCCTATGTTCAATATATAGATCTTCCTTCGTGCATGCTTTGAAACAAAGTTCATCAGCCGAATGTTTGCTTTGAAATCGAACAATGTTGTGTCTTGGAAAGAATTCCATACATCTCCACTAAGTTAGTCTGGTTTCGATCTTTCTTCCTAAATAAAACAATGTTGTGCAACTAGTTACTTAACAGTCTTGTAGATTGGAATATAACGTACGAAATACAAAAGCAGACAATTTACGAAATAAAATCAAAGTGCAGTGTATGCATTTTTCTTCACTAAGACTCGCAATCTCAGTCAGTTGCGCTCGTCTTATGTTTTGCTTACTGGGAGGGCATTATGGGTGGCATTGAAAAACTATTCTACCCTATAGTTTTATTTCTTTACTTCGGTTCCTTTTTCAAAAATGGACTATAGTTACCCTTAGCCACTATGAAGCTTAAAGTGAGTAAGATTAACTTAGTGTATTACGTCAATATCAAGATATCCACAATTCATTAAACAATAAAATATAAAAATCAAGTTAATCTATCAGCTATTAATTTATACGTCAAAGCCGCCAAAGGCATTTCCATTGTGATTGGAAAACACCTTCAACTCATCTGTTTTAATTCAAATTAATTTGTTTTACGAGCATGCCAGTTTGAATGGGATTGAAGAAACGCGAGCCATACTCAAGTATTGAAATTGTACTAACTGATTTCAGAATCAATAATCGTAATTTTGAAAAAAAAAGAAGATTCGGGGTTTATATTCTTTATACATTATTGATAGACTATGTAAGACTAACTAACATTTGCTAGTTACAAATGTTTGCTGAAGTACCTTGTAAAGACTCTGAGACCTTGCAGTTACCCACCCCACACCACCGCTTTCTACATATTCTAGGAATTCATACAATACTGTAAGTTATTTTTTAATTCTTTCACTTTGATTTCATATTTTAGTGAAATAAATTTTCATTTTGGAAAATTGAATGCTTGTTGGGTTTTACCTTGTCCTTTTGCATAGTTTAAGCCCCCTTGGGCGTAACAAAGGGTATTTGTGCTGAGGTTCTGTAACAACGTTGTTTAAAGCAACATAACTTCTGCATTAGTAATGCATTCAAGTGAACATTTAGAACAATCCTATTATGTGTCTAAGGTTCGTTGTTTGACCCGGTATTAGTTCTTGTCTCTTTTGCATGAGTCAACGGAAACTAGTTGCTGTATTCTATTGAAACTCTGATATTACAATGTCTAACGCGTATGTTCTAATAAGTTAGGGCTTCTCGTCTGACATTCTTGGTCAGAACACTGGTGGCATCATTACCAATAATGTTAAGGTTCCGTTTGAAAGTTGTTTTCAGACACATCGTCCATATCCGCTGTTGTATTCCAAGGAATCTTCTGAATAGCGTATTGCTAAGACGTCCTCTATCTGAATCGCCTGCGTGAGCACATAACGTGTCATCGTTGTGAAACTAAATGTTAAGCTACTGTGTGAAAGACTTTGAATGTCACATGTCTTCTAAATATGTCGACATATTGCACTAAAACTTTGAAATGCTGCCAAAAGTTAATAACCTAGTTCGCAAACATACGCAAGGTGCCCGTGCCTTTGTTAGTAGAAGGCGTTGTTCTAATAACGAGCAATACAGTGCGTTCCGCGGAACTCTTTATATTCAGACTACAAAAAGGTGGTGCTGAAAGAAATGTAGATAGAAAAATATATATTTTAAATGAATTAAACGATGCTCTTTTTGTATGACTTAACTACTGACAGATAGATATGCAGAGAGGGGAATTACAATCAAAACTGGTGCACACTGACCTCGGTGTGTCTAAAATGTTAAACATGTACAATAACGGTTACATTTGTTTACAAGTTTTGAACTATTATCGATGTGAACAGTGTAAATAAATGCAATTTGCACTTTTGTTTTGTAGACAGAGGGAAATATTTCCGAGCGAAGTGGAAACCTGGCATTGTCATGAGTAGCGACTTCACTAGTACAATAGAAAATGTTTTACGTAGTAGAAAATGTTTCCACTTCACGAATGACATTAGAAAATGTTTCCACTTCACAAGTGATAATAGAAAATGTTTTCACTTCACGAGTGAAATAACGTAGATGCTATTTTTTTATTTATTCTGAGAGCAAAAACCTTCTATTTCCATGGATTTGTTTCTCCATTCTGTGTCAGTGCGATTAACGACTGCATTAAGTACATCTATAAAAAGAAGTCTGAAGTTTGCAATAACTTTAGGGCACGAACATTTACAACTTTAGAATGTTCACAAAATGCTTGAAACTGTGCATTTTGTCAAATTAATGGATGTTTTCGTACTAAAAATGAAGATGTTTTTATTTTATTTTTTAACATTTATTGCGCTAACTGATACTATGAACATTGCTGCGGCGGGGTTAGTTATAAACGCAATGAAACGGTACAACATACCAGTGTATCCCCCAGGGGTGTAAAATTGAGGGCAAAAAAAACCCCATTTCATCTCACCTGTACTTTTTCAGCTCGAAATAGGATATTGCAATTTGCACAACATACTCTCTCTCTCTCTCTCTCTCTCTCTCTCTCTCTCTCTCTCTCTCTCTAAAAATACATATAAACCAACATGCACAATTAACAAACAAATGCATTGTCCATTGAAAGAATAATTTTATTAGTTCATTTTTCTTTTAGTTTAAAGTCGTACTTTTAACAGTCTCTTTATAATCTTTCTGTAGCAATATTATAGACCAACACATTACATATAAGCCAATACAAAAAGTCAATTAAATCTTTTTAACCAAATGGCAGTTAATTTACTACCTGTCATAAAATGTGTACTATCATCGGTTTCATTGTACTTCGTCCTAGAACACATTTATCCAAAAATCAAAACTGCTAATGATTAATATTCTTTCTAATATGTTACACTTGAGCTGTAAGATCTTTCTTCTATTGCAGCAAGTTAAAAACCATAAAAAAATTGCAATGACCCCCCCCCCCGACTTTGTAATCCAAAAAACGCATTTGTCTCAGCAAGTTTACTGATTTCTTTGTTGTGAAAGAATGTCTTGGGTGATAATGTGTTCTCCAGCTATTTTGTGGCGAAAAAGGGCAGATTTTTAAAAATTCATAAACCCTGTCATGAAAGGTTTATTCATTTTTTCAGTCTTCGCAATCATGCGATCAGAAGTCACGCCGGTAATCCTAATGGATGTGCCGTATTCCAGTCAAGGGAATTATTTTCTCTGTTTTTCATTAAAGTTAGATCCACAGTTACTTTTTTGTGTTCTGCTTCTTTCACTTTCTTCACGAATGATTCCTAGTCCAAGCCGTTTTAATCTGGTGATCACTTTCTAGTGCAATAAGCATTGACGTTAAACATCTGGACGACATCTTGATGAGCTCGATGGAAATCGCGTGAGAGTTCGTGAGATTAGGGGAAGCTACTCCGTCATAACATTGCCTATGCTAGTCTTGTCCCCTGTTTCGTATGCTCCTTGCGTTGCACTCCGCTATAAGAATAGCAGAGTGCAACGCATGGAGCATACACATGAAGGAACCAGACTATGCCTATGCTCGAACTATACACGATGCCATCCCTCATCCAAAGCATTGGATATTAAATAAATCCTGATCGATTTATGTGAATCCTTTGCGTCAGAAAAAAAAAAATGCACGGCAACTTAATGTGTGCGTCAATTTTCTCAAGCGTGCGCCCTTGACGCACAAATATGCAACAGACTTAAGAGTGTAACATTATTTAAAAACCAGAGTTTAATGATTGTTAATTTAGTTATAACTACTTTAGTTTCCAATTTTGTTTATTTGTGCGTTCATTCAAGCGTGAATTTTTTTTACATTCAGAAGCTTGCAGTCAATTTCGGTAACATACACTACTCCCAAATTTCGATTGTAATTAATCAATTCCTGATATTTTTGTCGTTTTTGGAAATGATTTTGATGTGATGAAAGTCAAAGTCGGTACTTCAACAATGTTATTACTATATGTAATCAAGAGTTTTTCTTAAAAATGTGTACCGTTGGTCGTTAAGTGTAACAGGTATATGAAACTATGGGTGACGCAGAATATCGACTGGGAACTGGTCATGTAAATTCAATCACTGACAATTTGCGCGATTCATCTGGGAAACCAGTTATAAAAAAAATAGTATCTGAAGCTTACTATTGTTGGTTGTGGTACATTTTTATGCATTCTTGACGGCGCCTTCTCAATGATGACATGTCAACAGTCTTGACACATTTTAATATTTATGAGAGAGAGAGAGAGAGAGAGAGAGAGAGGCATACATATTAAAATACGACTCTGAGTAACACAAATAAAGGCATATATATTTCTTAAATGGGAAAAGAAAGTAGTTCCAGAAGTGATGTCACCACGGAGGCAATGAAACGATATCGCCGCTGTCGATATCATTTTTCTCCCAAATGATATATTTCAATATCTCATTATGAAATATACAGCGAAATTCTTGAGCTTTGTTGTCATTGTCACCAGCATTGTAGACAATAATATTGATACAGTCAGTATAATACATATACACTCGTACACTAAAAAAAAAATGTAAAAGCTGAAAATAATAAAAACTGGTATCATCTTTGAAGACAACTCAGTGTATCCTGACTTTATGCATAGGTAGCACTTTCTCAATTTAAAACAAATCGGATTGTAAAGAAGTAAAACGAGACATGTATATGCCTATCGTCTTAGACAGCAATACTGCCAAATGTGTAGATTATTGTACATTTTATGTAAGGGTTTGACTTTTGCACAAAATTCTTTCTGGTAATGACTGCGAACAGCATTCGGCTTGAAACAGTCTAAGGTTGGCACAAATGCATACTTTGCCCTTTATTCTAGTCAAGATTAGTCACTGCAAAAGGTTCCACTGATATACTTTGTTCTCTCTATTGAACGCAATTTCTATATCTAGTAAACTGTCAAATTTAACCAAACCATCCATGTTTGCATACTAAAATTTAACCAAATCATCCATAATGTTTGCATACTAAAAATTTAACCAAACCATCCATGTTTGCATACTAAAATTTAACCAAATCATCCACAATGTTTGCATACTAAAAATTTAACCAAACCTTCCATAATGTTTGCATACTAAAATTTAACCAAACCATCCATGTTTGCATACTAAAATTTAACCAAACCTTCCATAATGTTTGCATACTAAAATTTAACCAAACCATCCATAATGTTTGGATACTAAATAGACCTAGGGGCTCATAAGCTGTAATATGATGGATGGGGAGGGTGATTTTTTAATGTCATAAATTTAACATGTTGTTCATGTAAATGAATATATAAACTGCTGAAAGAATGAATTTATACATTGTAATGTATTAGAAATGTTCAGATCCCGACTTACCTTGATATCTGGATTAAACCGTTCATGTTGTATGTCAAGTGTGATTGCCGGTCATGTGGTAACACATATCTCATCGAATTCAACCTCGCACATCGTTAAATACTCACACAATCTTTTGGAATCTTATTTTATATGAATTTGCCACACCCTGAAATATGTTTATCATACTAAAATTCCCATCCAAATCATCATTTGAATACCGCTAAGCTCGATGACTCCAACAGCTGACATCAAGAAAACACGTCTGCAGGCAAGATGGCCGACACTAGATCACATGACCGGTTCCACAGAGAAAATTTGTTAAGTTCACAATTTTTTACTAAATTTCACTTGTTGATTGTAAATGCTGGCCTTCTTTTATACAAGTATAAGTATGTTCTGAATATTTAATGGTGTATTCTTCATTTGTATGCTGGTCAATATATTTTCAATGTTATCAGCGTTCATCGGCAGTTGTGTACTCTTCACCCAAGCTTAACAGTCTTGGTTACGACTTCAAGTACTTTGACGCTCGATGGACACGACATAATACGTAATGTTTATATATTTGCTAATGACAGAGTGTAAACGGACAAGTGATGATAGTTTAATTGTATATTATCCCTCAGTTTGTGTCGCTGGTTATATATTATCTGTTCGGCACCATCAGACCTGTTCGGCGTCCGGGACAAGCAACGATTGGTTAAATTTACGTCACATGACTATTTTCCGAAGAGTATATTTGCGAGTGAAAATCAAAATTCGGCAGATAGCTGTCAACATTAGCGTTTCTATCAACATCTCTCCGCCCAATAAAAAGAGCCCTGTATTGAGGTAGTTATAATTACAACTTTATTGGATAAGCTCATAGATACTTATAAAAATAGGACAAGTCTACAAATTTTAATTTCTTTATTCTCAAAAATAGGCTGGAATTACATATTTATAGCACAACAATAAGAACCAATTCAATTAAAAAAAATTCAATTCACTGCTACTGATTCAAGCTTAATACAAAAGTAATATTGTGCCACAGAAATAAGCAGCTATCTCCCGCCACATTAAGAATTTAGGGTTAACTTTCAAAATACTTACTGCGTGGGTCATCCATTTCTCGCGGAAAGGTTATGAAGGCCAGCAAATTATGGCATTTGTGTATTGCATATGTTACACGTAAACAAACAGATACATTCAAGTTTTAGTCATATTTCTTGTATTAAGCATCTTATCACAATTTCATAGTCAAAATAAAAAGGTCCTGACTTTGAGCATTCTTTAAATTTATTATTACTTTTACACAAGTTAGCCCAAACCCACAATCTGTTAGAATGCTAAAATTTAACCAAACCATCCATAATGTTTGCATACTAAAATTTAACCAAACCATCCACAATGTTTGCATACTAAAATATATCAGAATAATAAATGAACAACTATAAAAAAAAAAAAATTCTTCAGAATTATAAATAACGAGCTTTACAATTAATTAGACAGCAATGTCGGTGATACAACCAGTTAGGTTATGAATGATTGGCAATCGCACAGAATGGTTGGAAAATTCTTATCGGATATTTCATTTGATGGAACTTATCGCTGCTATCATATCCAGAGTGACTAATGACCAATTATTCTTCTTGTTAACCCTGATGCATGCATATGGCATCAATACAAGGACTCTATGCACATCATACGGTAATTCTTGAATGACATGATGCTTTTTCATCACGAAAACAATACGTCAATATTTCGATTTTTACCAGAGAGGATTAAAATTGTTGCTTTAAGCTAGCCTACCAAAACTTTGCCGAGGAAGTTAGCCAAAACCATTTTATTTCTTATTTACTGTACTGAACAACAGCACGAAATCTGACGGTATCGTATATTCGTGTATTGTCTATATATCCGGGAACGCTTTTCTGCTAGGATAAGAGTCGAGACTGCCCAATATGACAGAAAATAATCCTTTAATTCAACATACGGCAGGCAGTGAGCAAACGGAATACGTCTCCAACAAAGCTTTTAAAGGTTTACACATATATGAATCCGCGTTCCAGCCAAAAACGTCAGAAATGTGTGTATGTGTGTGTGTATGTGTGTGTGCGCGCGCTCTAAGTCAACCGCGCAACAGTACGCTATCGGAAAGAAAAAAGAAAGATAGTACTGAAAGTAAATTACATTGATAGGAAGCATTCAAGGAAAGACCTATGAGAAAAAAATCGGCACAGGATGACACTGGTCATACAAATGCCAGTATTATGTACCATATAAATTTCAAAGAAAATGTTTTAATGATTTATTTGTAAACAAACCTATGACTCAGCTTTTTGCGTTACAAATAAATTGTTCATTTTAACTTACAATAGTATGTATGTATGTATGTATGTATGTATGTATGTATGTATGTGTGTGTGTTCGTGTGTGCGTGCGTGCGTGCATGTATGTATGTATTTATGTATGTAAGCATGCATGTACGTACGTACGTATGTATGTATGCATGTATGTATATGTGTGTGTGTGTTTGTGTGTGCATGTATGTATGTGTATGAATGTATGTATGTATGTATGTATGTAGGTATGTATGTATGCATGTATGTATATGTGTGTGTTTGTGTGTGCATGTATGTATGTGTATGTATGTATGTATGTATGTATGTACTCTTATGTCACGTGTTTAGGCTCGAATAAATAGTAACACAAGAAAGAGTGAAAACAACAAGCTTTGAAAATAAACACAATAATTTAATTTCCTGGAAAAAGTCTGTAAAAATAAAGAATATGAACTTACAGTTTTATAGAATCAAATCCAAAAATAATCCAAGAATGATCCAAGAATACAATTTTAGTAGTCCTAATAACAAAATGTTCTAATGATTTCAAGTTCGAATCGCGACGAGGAATTCAAAATGGAAGACGTTGACGTATTCCAAATCTGTAGCGTAGAAACAAGAATTGTCACTCCGGTTTCTGATAGTGAATAATTTTTTACAAAAAAAAGTCCTTGTTCAACAATTTCACATAAGCACACGTATTTGCCAGAAAAATAACAGAATTAATCCTTTTGAATCCAAATAACTTGAAATAATTCCAATCCAAGTAATCTGAAATAACTCCAAACAGCACAATATACAACTTCCAGTGTAACAGCCCAACTTCTGCTGAGAATAAAAATTCTCCAAAACAGAGGTTCTATGGTCTTCTAAATCGTAAACAAGGGGTGACGTGATCATGTTCTCGAAGCTCATAGAAATTAAGTACTTGTTAAAGGTCACGTACACCTAGTGTGACCTGCGAAAACCAATCATTTTACTCTAAGAAATAAAAAATGTAAAAAAATTGTTTACATCTTAAACACGAAGTTCCATCATGACCTCGACAACAACCAATCGTTTTTAAATAAAAATAGAACTTATTTACGTGGTTGCTACAAATTTTGAAACAAGGTCAGAATTTAGATCAACACCTGGTGTTTATAAAACGAACAGTCAAGGTCAAACTATTTTCTGAAAAAAGTATCATCTCTAGTGAGTAAACTTACAATACAATATCAGGTAATAAAAAAAAAAACAACAACTGACAAACATAGAAATTGAAATAAATATATATTAAATCATATATAATTAAATCAAATATATATAACAGTACTTACATATGTACTTATGTATGTATGTATGTATGTATGTATATATGTATGTATATGCGTGCGCACGTACGCACGTACGTATGTGCTGCTGATGGATGAAAAACAAGAAAGAGAAAATCAATAATTCGCATAATGTAGCAGAGATAAGACGAGAAACGGTTCGTCTCGGTAATGCATTAACTGTCATAAAAAGTCATTGTGTAAGTTTTAAAACGTTGAATGAAACATCTGCAGAGTATGCACATACGATGGCATTATAATTACTATGCACCATAGAATGCAACAACAATTTATATATACGGAAATACAGTCTGTTAGCAGACTGCTTAGAATTTGGCTACTCATCTTAACTCATTTTAACATTAATACATCATATCGTTTCTGGTTACTTGGTGGTGGTTTGGTTTGGTTATCGTTATCTTGAGGATGGTCGACCTCAATGTTATTGCCCTGATCGAGTAAATAATAACCTAAAACATAAAATTAATGGAAGGAATAATAGAGATATGAGCAGAGACATAGAACTGAAAAACACTAGCTCCCGCGTGTAAAATATAACAATTTAATCAATTACACAAAGAAAATGAAATTGAACGTGAAATTTGAATGATACAGTTTCTCGTAGAAATAAACTATCAGTATATAAGAAATGCAATTAGCCGTTCTGTTAAACTAATAAAGAAAATTTCATCATGAAATCTTATCAACTATCGAACTCAAATTACCTTGCATGCCTGCATAACCTGGCTGTTTCCGGACCCTTCTAAGTCAACATAGGTGACAAGTCAGAGTCGCCTTACTCTCTCTTCTCTCTCTCTCTCTCTCTCTCTCTCTCTCCACAGCCTCTTTCGCGTCAGCAACTGTAACTTGGTTGTTTGCTCTATTTCCCCACTGTATGATGCTTACATGGAACAATTTCTTTTTAAAAGAAATACATAAGTAAGATAAACATATGTCAGGTTTTTCTCTCCTTCTGGGATTTAACAATAAGCCCAGTCTTGTTTGTTCAGATATCGTCTTATAATAAATGAGCAGAAACTAAGGCTGCCTGGTATCCGATATACACACCGCTAGTGCATGAAAGTTAATGTCTCTCCCTAGCGGCTGCTCAGCATTCATAATATGACTATAGCAAAACAAAACCTCTTAATACCCCATTTGTACGCCGCTGCTGTGGACTATATATTACTGACTGGACTAAATGTCGGTCGGCAGGCGTTTTTAATGTTAATACCATCGATTCTCAGTTAAAAGAATTCATATCGTAATTACACAAAATAATTAATAGATTTTACTTCTGTTAACTACATTACTTGCTAACTAGCAACTCATAGGCATAAAATTTCCAGATATAGCAATATCAATCCCTAGCCTACACGATCCAAATCATTTAGATTTTAACGTAACTTAAACAATTTTAGTCATATCGCTACGATGTCTCCAGTGTGTAGTGTGGCATTTTAGCACTGGGGCACCATGCCGCAGACATGTGGCATCATGTCCGACCCAATCACATTATCTTGACACCGGGCTGACCTGTCCTAAAACTTCTTAATGCTGAGGGCTAAGCTAGGCGGCTGTTAGTATCATTTTTATATTAAAAAACTGGCATGACTCTGCCGGGGTTTGAACCGGCTACCTACCGCATCCGAGGCGGACGTTCTTACCAAATAGGCCACCGAGCGGTCCCAACCAGAATACAGCTTCGCAACAGTTTTAACTATCGGGATAATTCACCCGTAGATGACTGCTGAATGCACTTAGATGGAAAGAAAAAGAAAGTCAGTGAAACTTATTAGGTTCAGCGAAAGCCATTTTACTGCTATTTTGAAGACCTATATGAACAGTTTCCGGATAGAATTATCCATCATTTCATTCCCCATTACAGCTAATTATCGATTATGCCCAACAAACACTCCAATTCACCGTAGTATCGCTCCAGCTCGCCTTCTCCAGTTCACACTACGTACGACCTATCCAGCTAACCCTATGATTACTCCAGCTCACTCAACACTCTCCAATTCACATACGATTACGCAGCTCACTTTACGGTTACTCATACTTACTCTGCGATCTCTCCAACTCACTCTAACATTACTCCAGCTCACCCTGCAATCGGTCCAATTCATCCATTTTGAACGATTTTGGCCTACCATATAAATGGACTGACTGTTCATTCCGATCGAAAACATGTGACATGTAACTGTAAGCAAGCGATGCTGGCATCAGGATATAAGGAAATGAAGGTCCAACTCGATTAATTGTTACCAAAGTCAGGATGAAATACACTTTAACAGAGCTATTTTTAGTTTGTTAGCCTCCCTCTTTCTCACGTAAACACACACACACACACACACACACACACACTTACTTTGTAGACGTGGTGATATTAAAATACTTAATGTATTTAAAAAAATACTTTTCTAGTGTTCCAACTCAGATTGAACAAAGTGAATTTTCCACTGCCCATTTCCTCAGTGGCTGACGCAAGGACGACATACCTTAGAGTTTTAAGGTACACATTTAAGATATGTACAGAAAAATGAATTTACCTCTTAGAATCACATACTAAGATGGGAGACATTTTCCAAGGTGGTAATTTCTGCTGGTTGGTTGGTTGGTTGGTCGACTGTATTTTTAACACTTAAATGAAGTTCGTCGAACAGTTTTTTTCAGAAATATTAACAGCTGATCGTGTTCACATGATGGTTTGTTTTTTTGGACCGATGAAATTACCTATTTTAGACTTATAAAAATGGTACTAGCAGCTGCCTCGCTAGGCGCTCAGCGTTGAGAAGTTAGTATTAGGACTGGTCAGCCTGGTGTCAGGATAATGTGACTGGGTGTGACCAGATGCTACATATCTGCGGCATGATGCCCCACTGTCACACTGCAGTCATCGTAGTGATATGACTGAAAAAAAATATGGTAAAGCTGCGTTTAAAATCCAAATCACACACACACACACACACACACACACACACACACACACACACACATTACTTATTACATGAAAAATTAATTGTATCTTGGTCACCCAAAACCATAGTGTGTGTACCGATGACTGGCCGGACACAGTACGTCCGCTATGTATAGACGCAGCAGTACTTCTGACATATTCATTAGATGTGTTGCTACATCATCTACGTCTGTAATTTCACTCTTACCACGCTAAATGATATCACTAGAAACAAAATTAGAACTTATATTAAATGTTTTACATGGTTCTTGGGAAAGCCTCCTCTTCTGAACACATTCTAAGCACTGCGCGGACACCAAAAAAAGACCGTATAACACCAAATCAAGCCATGGTATTATCATTTCTGTTTGCTTTATGTTGGATCTGCGACTCATCCATCGAAGCAATAAAACAGCCGAGCTTCAGCTATCTGGGCTTCAGGAAACACGCATACAGTAGCGCTCTCACAATGTGGAAATTATTTTGTCAAAAACTTTACAAATGCATGAACATGTGTTGCAGTTTTGAGAGGACGACATCAATATATGTTGATGAATAAAGTGATAACTTTATTGGAAGATACTTTAAGACACATGGATAACTGTTTTTCACCCATGCAACAGAAAAATCTTTCTGATTTACTAACTTTACTCAAGTCGGTTGTTTCCGCACAGTTGTGTCAGTCATGGTGTCCACGTGATTAGAACTACTTTTCAAAAGAAGAAAACCTTGATGATTTCTACAGTGTCTGACGGAGTTGTTATAAAATCAAACAACATATACGTATAAAAATAGAACTACACTCATAAAGCATCTTAAGGTCTCTCAAACTCTGATAACAGACCATACAAAACATTCTGAGAGAGACAGATACACACACACGCATTCGAAGTCTAGCTATTTTGGCAGAGCTCATAAATGAAAACATATCTTTGCTGTTCGCGTGACTAAACTGTCTGAATCCTGGCTGTTAGTCCCTAGCACACCATCAACTTTTTTAAAAACATTTCATGGTTTAAAAATATGTTGCACTTTGGAGTAAAGGTGAAGGGGTAAAGAACACAGAAACATCTGTGGGTGATATCTTTTTATGGCAAGAAAGTGTACACAATTTAGAATATTACGAGTTTAACGAGAGACAGACGAAGACAATGACAGGGGAGGATGTAAGAAATATAAGCAATGATTAAGCAAGACTGTACCCTATATTTCAAGATGTAAGACGAACAAACGCCTCAGATATTTTTGTAACCTGACCATTCATTCTACCTATCCCTTAAAACCCAAGTGGATGCACCTGTGCCAAATGAGCAAGGGAATTGTACGGGTAGCAGTTGGGACAAGAAAGCGAAGTACCTTAATTAAAAAAGGGCTGTTAAAATAAACTTGCCCAAGTTGACTTATAAACATATCACATAAACTCAAAAGTCAGAAAATATTTATGCTAAAATCTAAAAGACAACACCGTTCCAGACACACAGGCTATGCTTATCACTGGCTACAAAAAATTTAAACTCTCTCAAGAGCTACCGCAAAGCCAGCAACAACCAGAAATGTGTTATGTAGGACCTGCGTTTTTCAAACTTTGTCAAACACATCCAGTCTGCCCCAATTGAATCAAACATAATAATGCAGTTGCAGCTGAAAACTCAGATCAGAATGGCTCATTCATCAGTCCACACGCTGTTCATGGGCGCCCACACATAGATCACTTGCCCCCACCCATTTCACCCCTAAACACGTTTTGATGTACACCAGTAAAACTTAACAGCTGACCACTGCATGTTTCCCCCACCACCAAATCTGCGACCGCACCTGATGCTATCCTAAAAGAAGATATCCATCCTTGCACTAGTAATAGCAACACACGCCTTATATCCAGGACTATAAATATAAATTTCCAAGAAAATCATGATTTATAAATCTCCTCACCGTCATTATACACTTCGTTAGAGCTATGTATCCAGTATAGTATTGTACAATTGGTGACTATAATGCTTTTTCAAATTAGAACTGATGAAAGTTAAAAGTCATCAGCATAAAATATATTAATTACTTCTTGTTATTTGTATATGGCATCCATCGATTAAATGTGATAATACAGAAATACTATCAAATGTTCTTATGTTCCTATTTTCTTGTGTACTTAGGGTCGACAGGTCATCCCACTATCCTCATTAACATATTCGTATTAATGCTCGGTGCTTACAAACAATAACACGTTGCTCTAGACGCTCATGTTCAACACTTCCAATACGTAACAATTATAACTTTTTTTCTAAGAGCGGCATAAGATAGCTAGATTCTACTTAAATAATTACTCAGATTTTCATAAAATAGTACAAACCCTGATGACCTTTATATTAAGTGAGAGGAAGTGCAGGTTATTTTAATTTGATTGGAAAAAATTGGGTGAGAAAAATAATCTGTGCTTGTATTTTTACCAAGTCAAGAAAATTCTAACCACAGGGTTACATTGAGCAAAGTCTCGTGCGGAGATAAATAATTTAACCACATGACTGGGATTTCCTCGTCTCATTGCAAACCCCAAAATAGATTATATTATTCACATGACGTCATCAATAAGATGTTTAATAAGCCCATATCGTACCTTTAATATATAGAAGATCTCAAATTGTACCGATTTAATACTGAATTTATGAAACGAGTTAAATAATGTCCGACTTTTTTGAGCCTTAGCGAGCAAAAGCTGGACATTATTCAACGAGTTTCATAAATTTAATATTAAATCATTACCCATTTGAGATTCTTTTTATCACATAGTTTTTATTTCAGTGGCATTATTCAGATGGAAAGAAGAACACATAATTTCGTTCATTCTGACAGACGGTGCACCTTTCATTTGTTGTGCATAAAATATAGTCCGAAACAAAGTTGAACTAGTAAAAGTAGATTGTACATTTTTACAAACTACAAATCAAAGAGAAACCTTCCATCCGAATAAACGGAACATTTTATAACGCCAAATCGTTTTTCAAAACAGAATGATTAATGCTATGTGAGGTCACGTTGATACGGTAAACAGTAGGCCTAGAGTACATGTTTACCCTAAAATGTCACTTGCAGAACTAAACGTTACATTGTTGCGATTTTTATGTAGAAATAGGATTACTGGATGCAGAAATTCCCACATTTACTGCAATGCATTTGTGACCGGATATTTACAGTATCTGATTGGAACAATAGACTGTATAGAAGACGTAAACAAATTTCTTTTTGAAGCGGATTTGCATCCCATATATACTGCGAAAAAGGATGCTGTGGTTGGATCAAGTTCTGTCAGTTAGGAGACCCATATATGTCCAAATTATTCTGTGAACAGAGGTGAGTTTATTTACTTCTGTAAGTTAACATTTAATTTTATAATAAATAATGTTTAGTTGGGATGAAATTTATGAAATTATGTGGGTGCCATATAATCCGTGTTGTGCTGATGTGTGGTTAAACGTTATTGCATCTTATGGAATTTGATGAATAAATCCCGCATACAGTTGAAATTAGTTTCATTAAACTTCATTTCATGTGAGGATTCATGTAATATTCTCAGACATAACAAGATCTTCAAAAAAGTGCACATCTCTGTTCCTGGTGTGTGTAGTTCCCATCGTAATGGGCACATCAAGGAAGCATAAAAAGATAATAATGAAGTGAATCGACTGCTGGATTGAGGAGGTTAATGACTTACTGATAAGAGGATGTATGCATTGCAGTAAATGTGGGAATTTCTGTATGTATGTATGCATGCATATATATATATATATATATATATATATATATATATATATATATATATATATATATATATATATATATCACATAGTAGGCAGAGTTTTCCTATAGTATGTGCAGATTGATATTTTTGATATTACCACATGTTAAAATATCACTTTTTTCCAAAAAAGCCCATGAAATTATTGTGCAGTATCCTCTTTAATGATTGGATGGGATCATAGGAAAACAGTTTTCATTTTTAACCCCGCCTTCTGGAATGTTTTATTTTGAATGAACATTTTTGGCGGCCATTTTTTAACTCGACTCGCGAAAGGAAATTGAGGAAAAATTATTTCGGCTGTCTGAATATGGATATGTTACCCCTACAAGGGTTTGTTATGTCACGTATAACAATATCATAATGTGAAAAAGGCGTAAAACTACATAACAAGAACAACAAAGTAAAACTAAGGGCATTGCTTATTTGATGCCGGGGTGGGGGAGGGTTGGTTTATCTATAGCATAGATAAAGAATCCACCGTACATACAAGCGTGGTTTAAATGTTAACTTACAGAAGTAAATAAACTCAACTCTGTTCACAGAAAAATTTGGACATAAATGGGTCTCTTAACTGACAGAACTTGATCCAACCACAGCTGATCTTTGCGCAGAGTATATGGGATGCAAATCCGACTCAAAAAGAAATTTGTTTACGTCTTATGTGCAGTCTATTGTTCCAGTCAAATACTGTAAATATCCGGTCACAAATGCATTGCAGTAAATGTGGGAATTTCTGCATCCAGCAATACTATTTCACATGAAAATGGCAACAATGCAATGTTTTTTTTTCTGAAAGGGACATCCTGTGGTAAACATGTACTCTAGGCCTACTGTGTACCGTATCTAACAATGTGGCATCACATCGCATTTGATCATTCTGTTTTGAAAAATGATTTTGCCGTTATAAAATGTTCCGTTTATTCGGATGGAAGCTTTTTCTTTGATTAATAGTTTGTAAAAAGTACAATCTACTTTTACTAGTTCAACTTTGTTTGGGAAGATATTTTATGCACAACAAATGAAAAGGTGCACCGCATGTGAGAATGAACGAAAGTATTCGTTCTTCTTTCTATCTAAATAATTTCCACTCAAATAAAAACTATGTGTTAAAAAGAATCTCAAATGGGTAATGATATAATATTAAATTTAAGAAACTAGTTGAATAATGTCAATCTTTTGCTCGCCAAAGCTCGCAAAAGTTGGACATTATTCAACTCGTTTCATAAATTCACTATTATATCATTACCCATTTGAGATCATATATATATATATATATATATATATATATATATATATATATATATATATATATATATATATATATATATATATATATATATAATCAAGTTGGCTTGAGCATATGGCTTGAGCATATTCTAGAATACCCAGCTCACAACAACATGGTTACCAAAAAGGTTTAGACTGCACAACAGCGAGTTTTGTGCTGTTGCAATCAGTACAATATAATGTAAACATGGGTTCATGGGTTTTTGCTGCTTTTCTTGATAAAAAAAAAGGCATTTGATACCGTGTGGCACGAAGGACTGCTTTTTAAATTATTCACGTTGGGAATTACGGGTAAATCCCTTTTGATATTTTTTAACATGTATACAAATTTACAGAGTAAAGTTCTTGTAAATGGGCAATTTTCAGAGTGGTTCTCAATTGGCCAAGGAGTGAGACAAGGGGGTGTTTTGTCAACCTTGATGTACACAATATTTATAAATGACTTGCTGCTACAGTTAGAAAATAGTGGATTTGGAGCAAAGATTGGATCCTTAGCTGTGGGAAATCCAACCCTAGCTAATGATATTTCACTTTTGGCTATATATCCTAGCAATCTACGAAAGCTGTTAGATATAGCATACGACTACAGTAATAAGTGGCGATTCGAGCTTAGTGTCACAAAGTCATACATTATTATTTTCGGACCCCAATACAAGAATTATATCAATATGAAATGGTATCTTGGCCCGTCATGTTTGCCGGTTACTGATTCGGCAACACACCTGGGTCACCGGATTAACTCAACGCTGACGTCGCATGACGCAATACTCGATGCATGCAAGAAAGGGAAAAAATCTTTTCACGGTCTGTTTGGTATTGGCATTAAACCGAATGGTTTAAATCCTTTGGTTGCTGCAAATGTAATTAAAAAGGTAATTTTCCCTTCAATGTTTTATGGAAGTGAATTATGGTGTAACATTTCAAAAAGTGACCTCGCTTTATTGGATAAAACTCTGAGGTATTTTGCCAAACATTTACAAGGTTTTCCAATACATACAAGATCAGACATTGCCCTGGGAATGCTAGGATGGACATCAGCGCAGTCCGAAATTGATAGAAGAAAATTGATGTTTTTACACAGATTGTGTTTGATGCCTAACAATGTACATAATAAACGTGTGTTTAACGTTGCGTTATTTCACTTCATTTTGAGCGGATGCATGTCAAGCTGCGGGTTAATTTCCAATTTATATTATACCTCAAAGAAGTTTGACTTGCTCGGGTATCTAACTGATTATTTACATCATTCTGAAATTCCAGATAAACATAATTGGAAAGAAATTGTAAGGTCAAAAATTGTTGGTCTTGAAAATAGCCTCTGGAGAGTTCGTATGTCTAATCAAGCAGATTTTGATAGATTCTCTTCGATACACGAATACTTACGACCTGCCTCAGTGCAGTCGGCTAAAACCAGACAACACACTAAGGTATTTACATATGTAGCTAAACTATGGGCTACTGTTCCACAAACACAGCTTGATATGTGTATTAGACGTGGGAATGTTTATACAGACTTGATACTTCATTGTTGTGTTAGTTGTCCTTATATGTCGAACTTTCGAAATTCTTTCTGGGATTTCCTTACTGATAAATTTCCCCTGAGCCTGCACATTACGTTATTTAATGCAGAAGATGAGCTGCAACTACAATATCTTTTAGGTAAAAGGTTACCATCAGGAGTAATCGACAAAGAAAACTCCAAGCTATTCGTCCTGTATGCAGCATACTTTGTCATGCAGTGTGCAGCTATCTTCTGTAAATAAGGTACTGAAACTTGCAACTTATGAGTTGACGAACACTTTGTTGATTGATACTGTGTAAGAATTTGTATTCTAATACAGAATTTTTTTTAAAAAGTATTTATTGATTGTATTCAGATGATTTATTCTTATGTCATGTAATCTTCCATGGAAGGAAATAAAGATGATGATGATGATGATATATATATATATATATATATATATATATATATATATATATATATATATATATATATATATATATATATATATATATATATATAATCAAGTTGGCTTGAGCATATGGCTGAGTATTATATTCCGTTCGCTTAGAGAGTGAGTTTTCATGCACCTCAAGTGTCTACTTACTTCGACCTTGTTCCAACGAAATTTTAGATGAGTGCATAATGGAGTAGGTTAAGGCGAAATCTCAACAAAGTTCAGCGATAGCTACTGTTACTAGCGGCACGGTTCGATTGTTCCCTAGGACAAATTATAACTCTCTTAACTGTTTGATTGTTCTGGCGTGATTCTATATACATTTCTGAGAGAGCCAGAAAACGTCACTTGGAATAATATTACGTCGTCGTAGAAATTGACGTGATACAAAGAAATTTTTAACGTAATAACGTTCTTGCATTATTATGAAACCATTTTATCTCTATTGACATTCAGGATATTTGCTTGAAATAAGGCGCAATTAATTGTCACTAGATTGTTTTATTTCACTTAAAAAAATAGATCTGCCTGCCTGCCTGCTGCCTGCCTGCCTGCCTGCATGCATGCATGTATGTATGTATGTATGTATGTATGTATGTATGTATCTATGTATGTATGTATGTAATCCAGTTGGTTTGTGTATATAGCTGCATGATTCTTGTTATCGCCGTTGTCTGATACATTCCAGGACTATGTCCATGATACCATAAACGATATGATTTAAACTTTTTGAGTCGCCTTTCATTTCAGCTGGTAACTTCCTTGGATTTAGTCCTTCTCCATTTCTATATTTTAAGAACAATTACTATTCCAAAGTCCGTTGGTAGAATTGTCGTACCTAGGGATTCGAGTTAGAATGATTGGATCGGTCGTAGTGCGTAAGTGCATGAGCAACTAACGCAGTTGCTACACACAGCTGGAATATCAATGTGCCTTTTCAGTCAAAGTACGGGGGGGGGGGAACAACATTGGAACCAATTGTAGAAACATAAATCCGGTTGATTTTGGTGATTTGCCTCTTGTGGAATGCACAACTAAAGAAAATAAGGCAAAGGCCGACACTGTTCCTATTTTATCCTTTATGCCAGTGCTGTCCAACCTTTTTTACACCATGGGCCACTGAAAAATGTTTTTCTTGAAGCGAGGGCCGCAGCAGAAAAATGAAAAGCAACGACTATATAGCTGCTCAAGCTCTGGGGGGCCATATAAAATCAGCCCGCGGGCCGCGGGTTGGACAGCACTGCCTTTTGCAGTCGTGTTGTTATGCATAGTTATATCACTGTAACTCGGGGAACATGACTGTATCCATAATATGTGTATTTTTTCACGGCTGTAAATTGTATCATCTTCTATAATCAAGATATTATATAGTTAAGTTTTGTACACGGTTATGAATTCTATTTTAAGATAATAAGAGTGCCTGTTGATTGCATGGGATCTATAAATAGCTGTAGTCATGTCTCTAATAATAAAACATGTTTACATGTTTGCAGTTATTTGCTATTGTGTAGTCGGTCAAGTGGGTTCTTAGAAAAGTTAATCTATTTCCCATTGGATGGGTTTGGTCTGGTGGAATGTTTTGCGATGTGGGATATGTGCAAAATGTTACGTAGCAAGTAGGGAGTAAAATGCGATTTCACCGCTTATTCTTGTATATATTGTATATAAGTATGTAGGGCTGGAAAATTATTTCATTCTTATGTCTTATGTTGTTACAAAATCATTCTGCATACGTATTTAATGTTGTGTTTTAATATTATTCGAGATGAAACATTTGTTTATGGATTATTCATTCTAATTACTAAATGCTCATTGGACTAAAATAGAGGTGGAATAAAAACAAAATATTTCTGAATATAGTTGAATATACCTGTTTATTTACGAAAGGAGTTATGGACATATGCCATCGTGATATGTCTGGACCGTTGACAAACCATTTGTTTTTCTCCAAAGATTTGGAATTAATTAGAAACATTCAATTCTTTTTTACTTTTTATTGGATTATTTTCGATTCCATTCATTATACTGTAAGTTCCTTTCTTATGTCACGTGTTTAGGCTCGAATAAACAGCAACACAAGAAACAGTGAAAACAACAAGCTTTGAACAAAAAAAAAAATAGAATTATTTATTTCCCTTGAAAATTTCTGTAAAAATGAAGAAATAATTATGAACTTACGGTTTTATAGAATCAAATCCAAAAATATTCCAAGAATAATCCACGAATAAAATTTTAGTAGAACTAATAACAAAATATTCTAATGATTTCAAGTTCGAGTCCCGACGAAGAATCCAAGACTGAAGACGATGACGTATGCTGTAACCTGTAGTGTTGAAATCTACAGTACCTTATGAAACAAGAATTATCACTCCGGTTTTGGAAATCCAAATATATTTTTATTAGAGCTGTCTTTGCTCAGGAATTTCATATGAGCATACGTATTTTACAGGAAAATAAGAGAATTAATCCTTTTGAATCCAAACAATTTGAAATAATTCCAATCCAAGTAATCTGAAATAACTCAAAACAGCACAACATACAACTTTCAGTGTAACATCCCAACTTCTACATAAAATGACTCTCCAAAACAAAGGTTGCATCTTCTTCTAAAACGTAAAAAGGGGGCCACGTAATCATGTCCTAGAAGCTCGTAGAAATTAGGTACGTGTTAAAATACACGTACACCCAAGCTGGCCCTGACGAAACCAATCATTTTACTCTAAGAAATAAAATAAAAAAATATTTATTTCCTAAGCACGTAGTCTTCGACACAACCAATCATTTTAAAATAAAAATAGAACTTATTTACGTGGTTGCTACAAATTTTGAAACAAGGCCATGATCTAGATCAACATCTGGTTGTTTACAAAACGAACAGTCAATGTCAAACTATTTTCTGAAAAAAAAGTATCATCTCTAGTGAATAAATTTACATTACACTAGCATGTAATGAAAAATAAAAAATAAAATTAAAACTGACAAACAATTATATTGAAATATATATATATATATATATATATATATATATATATATATATATATATATATATATATATATATATATATATATATATATATATATATGTATATATATATATATATATATATATATATATTAAATCAGATATAATTAAATATATATATATATATATATATATATATATATATATATATATATATATATATATATATATATATATATATATATATTAAATCAGATATAATTAAATCAAATATGCATAACACCTCTTAAACATTCATTTCATAATTTTGATAATTAAATTATATGGTGAGTTTTACACAACATGGTAGTTTTGCTTCTTTCTGTTATTTAGTTTATGACCGCAGAGTCTCAACAATATCTTACGGTATTTTGTAAAAGTCGTTCCTAACGTAGTTCTCAGTGGTGTCTAATTACATCAGGGTTTGGTTATTCGCACAGACTTACTTTGTATGTGTGCGATCCAGAGTTCAATCCCTGGTTTCCGCAAGTACTCTGATATGCTGTCGCTCATCTAAGATTCCTCCGTTTCCTTCTCCTGACGCGACACTTCATGTCTCCGTTTCCGCCACGGAGACTACACCCATACATGCTACATAAACCCCATAAAAATACCCTTATACAAATACCACCTGCTCATACAAATCACCTCTACATCGTCACCAGTTTGCTTGTTACATACCGGGTTTACTTACGGAGTATGAACTGTTAGTACAATTACAATCAACTAAGATTCAATTTAGTTTTTTTAAACACTCATGTAAACTGAACAATTTACATGTAAATCGCTATAAAACTTTCATGAAGAACATACTTCGCATGCGGCTTTCAATGAGTCCTAAATGAATTGACAGCACAAATGACAAAAGTACGTATCCCAATTTTTGATAAAAAATCATTCAGAAAATTTCACCTTTTGCATGATGTAAAATCCATATAGCAAACTGAAAGTGTTACAGTAGACAGCCAATAGCCAAACAGCTTCAAATTAAAAAGTTGGGTACTCGTTTCTTGACGGAATATGTAGTTTACGAACGTAATATTACAGTATCATTCTCCATATTAGTTAGCTATGCCTTGAATTTTTTTAAATATTTTTTTTTCCAATAGAATTTCTCTGTTAATAATGTTTAGAGCCCTATGTTCATATCAGCCTTTAATGTTTGTTTGCCGCTTTTGGCAGGCTTGAAGTTAAAATGGTAAAGTTCATATAGTCGCTATCCCATAAATTACCATTGTATATCTAAAGGATTCCACGAAATAAAGCAACAGCTGTGTGACTGGCCAGTACGAACATCAGTCACCCAGTAACTGACTAACGTAACGCTCATTCCAGTCGTATACTTCTTTACAGCGCAAATGATGTTCCTAAAAATAAATAATATCTTTTTAAATTGTTGAAACACTCGTGTGCATGTTTACAGGACTTTTTTCGTATCAAAACAAGGCAATTAATTATCCCTATAGGGATAGGGAAATCAAACGCAAGGGTACTATCACATGTGTAAACGCAATCAATGTTGTAGAGCAGACTAGAGAGTGCAGACATACAGACTCACACGTGAAAGGAATGGAAAGACCAAACAGGACGTGGTATACTGATAACCTCATAAGTGTATTAAACATTAAACAACATACAGATTATATATTGGAATATTTGAACAGCCCATCACATAGATCTCAGAGAGAACGATGCAGTGTACATACAAACTGATAAATCAAACATGTATAATATACGTATTATATATGAACAGCCTATCACATACATTTCAGAGAGAAATAAACAGCACACGTACAAACTGATACATCAAACATGCATGATATATTTATCATAGAAATCTAGGTACCAATCATATGGGACAAAGGTCACATTTAATATAGCTCCTTGAAACAAATCAACCAACTATCGTCTGAGAATGCAAGGAAATTAAAAGTAAAATAACTACAATAGATCTAAATAAATTTTGTATACAATTACTCTTGCAACTTACGGACACGAATATTGAAAGAACGATCAACTGTTAGAGAAAAAAAGCAAAGACGTTTTCTCGCTACCACCCTTTTGCACAAAAAGGTGATGTAAATTTCACAAGCACCAATTAATGGAAAGTTCGGGCCTGTCAATCGAACAGGGTACATTAATTATTTTTGACCTATCAAAAATAGGCATCGAATTCAAAGCGAAATTACGTCTTTCTATCTGCCGTATTTGCTCACAAGTAAAAGATGAAGCTTGATTACTTCTTTATTACTGCGAAGAACTTTTAAAGATTGCTGGAAAGTTATCCGAAAAATTTTTAATTGAATTTTTTCAAAATAATTTTATTGTGGAGTTATTTTGTCTTGACTTTATAAAGAGGTCAAACTAATAAAATAATATTATTATATACTTAGGATTGAAAAATATAGCCTTATTAGCTAAATAATTTTCATACTATTTTCGTTCCTATATTTTCACATTGTTGCATTCGGGTTCAAAAGACACACAAACACCAAGTAAGGGTCCTACAACTCTATGTAAAATAAAGCTAAAATCTTCACAAAAACAAAAAACCAGTGTTGCTTACAGTACAAAGCCCTAGCTACATAACTGCCTGCATCATCTCTCTGCTCTTGTTTTAATAAGAGTTGGAGATAAGGGATCTTAATTAATTTAACATTTGTGCCTTATCAAAGGACATGAACTGGTCCAGGCTCAGTCAGCCATGGGAAAATAAACAACAGAAAGGAACCTATTGACAGTCTCCGGTATAAAATATCCATAATTCTGGGATTAATGTTATGGCCAACTGTCACTACTAACAGCTTTAATCTGATACAGGCAATCATACTTATAACACACATGTTAAGAATATATCCTATTTCCCATTATACCATGCGACGCTTTACTGAGTGTGACTACAAAGATACTGACAACAACGACAAGCCTACATATAGTAGAATAACAGCCAATTTCAATAGTGATCATGGTGTGAATACATTCTAGACAATCTGGCTCTGTTGAGATGAAAATGTTGTCATTGAGTAAATACGAAAAGAACAACGATTAAGTAAATACTACATCATCAGCCATGAAATAAATACACGATGGTCTAAGCTATTTCTTCATTGCTCTTCATTAGAGTGAAATTGCAACGCACATTTTCATTTTCCGAGTTGATCACTAGCCCAAGGCTCATTAAACCCGTAATGACACAAACAATCTAAGCCATACTGACAGCAATACGATTTAAATTGTTTCCATGGAAATAGTCCATGGCATTGGGTGTGGAATCAATATAATCACTGTCATTCAAATGCACTCCTTTAAATGAGTTTCTACTATCCCCATTATATGTAAATCTGATCGATACATTTGTATATTCGAAGTTCCATTCTTGTAGCAATTTGCAATGTCAACGTTTTCTGATCTCTTTTTCTATGCGATATTTTTTTGTTTGGGGTGGGTGAAGGTTTTTATAATATTTTAATGTAGATGCCCTTTTGCAACATTATATAACGCAAACGCAAATGCAAATAGATCTGACCCAAAAGGTACCGTCGCGTAATCCACCAGCAGATCATGTCCAATACCTTTACTGCTACTAATAATTTTTGACGAACGGAACAAGCGCATGAGAAGACGACATATATTGGTTTGCGCTGTTTGCAGATGAGTGCGCATTATGCAGCGATAAGTAATGTATTCTAATAAATATTATTAAATTCTGTTATTGGCATTTATTACACATGAATTTATATTTGTGGCAAGCTTTCAGTAACCCCCTATGTAATTTGAGAATTTTCAATCGATGTTCGCAGCCAAGGTAGCTCAGTTGCTGGCCTGGCCATAGGATGTGCGGGGCCCAAGGAAGCAAGCGATGAGCGGGTCCCCCAGCAAACGATTTGCATTGCGGAGTTGATTTCCAGGAAGCGAGGGGCTTAACGCGGTTATCTCGTTTGCCTTGCCCAAGGCCAGGCCTGCTCAGTTAATAGAGTCGAATTTGTAATCAAAGGGTCGTGGGTTCGATAATCAACCAGGCCAGCCTGGGTTGGCTGCCTCAGTGTGACCTTGGGAAAGGTGCTCGGCCGCCCGTTTGCTAGGCATGTTCTCTACATGCCGTTGGACACTCAGAAACCAAAATTATAATTGATTTTGGTATGTGAATAATAAACATAAATCGCCATCCAATTTCAGTTATGTAAGAAAGCTTCTGACTGAAATACAGATATACAACTGAAAGCGACAGTTGTTGTTGTTACAGGGTTTAATGCCATTTTTCAGCACAAGAGCGGCCTTACAAAGCGGCCTGTATAACTGCTGAAGGAAGAACCATGGAAAACCCCGGGAAGAACCACCGACCCATGAGAAACTACTAGCAAGCTTTCTCACGTACCCATGTTATCCGAGCCCGAGACTCGAACCCAGGTAGATAGAGGTGATATGGCCGTGATCCTGAACGGTGTGCGCTTTAGATCACGCGGCCACTCAGGGCGACAGTCGATGCTGTTGAGGAATAATGTTCAGCAAATAATACATGTTAATGGAGTGAAAAGTAGAGATAAATGCTTACCTACCAATATATATATGAAGTGAACCATACGATGCAAGCCTTCAATGAAGGTTTCCATGAATATGTATGGTACGTAAGGTATGGCATGACATGGCAATCGAACCTCCTGTGGGCATATTATCTAAAACAGGGTAAAAAGATTATAGCGACAAGGGGAATCTTACATTACGCCAAATAGGGACATGATGTAATGTGTTACTGGATAAAGTTTAAAATGACGAGTCTGGTTAGAATTGGTAACAGTACAGCACGTCTGTTTGGATGGAAAATGTAAAAGAGTGTATATACTGGGGATTCTCATTGAAAACGTCGATACGTATTTGATAGGCAGCATGTTCTATTTTCTGTGAGCATCACGTAAGCCAATTGTTTTCTTTTTAATCATAATGTTTCCGAAGCAGTGTTACATTGCTTCATTGTAAGACCAAAAATGGAGTGTGCTGGAATTTAGTTCTGAAGTATACAGCTATGTTAGCCATACAATGACTTGACCTCAGCTTACGTTACATATTTTAAGATGAATGAAATCGTGTCTCTTTAGCCAAAGAGATGTTCGATTTTACGAACTATCAGACAGTAAAGTTTGCTATACATATATTGAATGTCAGCTGAGACAGGTTTTGTTTTTGTTTCATTCAACCAGTACAAATCGTGTTTGACCTAGATTAATGACTGACCTAAACGAATGTGTGTGTGTGTGTGTGTGTGTGTGTGTGTGTGAATTTCTTGACCATTCTTAAGAAAATAACGCAGCAAGACATATAGGCTCTTACATTTTATGGTATTTTCCCTTTTAATATAGTTCACAACGAAATTTACTAGTACACTAGTGTGCCACACGGACATGTGAATCCATTTAAAATCTCTCAGGATTGAATTACGTAGATACGTTGGTAATACTATATTCCAAGCTGCAGATTCAATGTGTTGCGTCAGTATATTTCCTAATGTACACTGGTCATGCAGATAATTGAAATTTAGGATAATTGCACACGATTGAACTGCTTTGTTACAGTGTTGGTACTATTTTCCAAGCGTATATTAAAAGCTGATTTTTTTTTCTGTCAGCCACTTGTATTTGTCAAACAAAAGTAACATAATCCAATGTCAAATGTTCACCCATCAATACCTTACGAAATGCCATTAGTTCACGTTTTGTTATCTGACTGACTGAATGTATTCAACGCAAGGTGTTAAACTGTGACTCTCTCTCTCTCTCTCTCTCTCTCTCTCTCGCTGACGACGGTAAAAAAAAATCACCTGAGACAGACTGAGGTTCTTAATTTATGCACAAGTGCATGATGAATCGTAAGTGATATGGGGTGATTGGTTTTCTTTTTTGAAGAGTAGGTTTTTACGTTAGGTAGGGAATTATATAACTTTAGACGAAGTTTAAGGCAGAAGATATTCTTCTTACTGAAAGGCGCCAAGTTGGCCTATATTATGTAGGTTGCTACATATTTCAGGGTATATCGGACAATAATATTCGTCCTTTGGTTGTTGCTTTCAAGCAGAAATGAAAACAATATTTTTTCTTTCTACTACCGTTTGTGCTAAGTGGAATTGTATTTTTCATTTTGCCTAACTCGTTGTCTGCAATCAGTACAGTCAGCATTCGCCCCGTGGCCGTTTCACTTTGCATAAGTACATAGGAGAGGGTAACTTTACTTTTACGTGATTACAAATAAATGACATTTATTATTGATAACACTGAAGATGTTAAAGTAAATAGTTATATTACTCGTGCTACTCATGATACCCCTTCTAACGCTGATTTTGATACTAATGACGACTGTGATGAAGATGGTGTAGACGATTATGACGATGTCGATGACGATGCTGCTGCTGTTGAAGTAGTAGTAATAGTGCTGTTGTTGTTCCAGAAGAAGAACCATCTACCATTTTAGCCATTAAATATGTACAGAGCATATTAACCTGCTTCACAATTTGCTAACAACTCGTAAAATACGTTAACAACATTTAAATCACTAAATCATTGTTTTCTGATTGTTTCAGTTACTTTCGGTGATCTATCTAATCGCATCACCCAAGATACAGAGGATATTGATAAATGTTACAGACTGGTGAGTAATTTCATGTACGCAACGGCAATATATATGTTGTAGCAATATAACGGCAATATACATGTTGTAAGAATACAACGGCAATATATATGTTGTAGCAATACAACGGCAATATACATGTTGTAGCAATACAACGGCAATATAAATGTTGTAGCAATACAGCGGCAATATATATGTTGTAGCAATACAACGGCAATATACATGTTGTAGCAATTTAACGGCAATATACATGTTGTAGCAAATTAGGTGGATTCGACTTGGTAGTTAGTTTCAAGCAATAAAGTTCATCACTTTTACAAGTCGATAGTTTCCATTGAATATCTTCCTGACAAGGTTAATTATTTAGAACAGTTTACGTTTGGTTTGGTTCAGTGGTAGATACATTTGATGTCCTTAGTTTTTGTTTCAAGACAATACCGTTCTTTGCACTGGTTGCGATAGAACAGCCGTTAGAACCATAAGGATATTGTGCCTTATCAAGTCTTTAGAGTCTTCTCCTGGATATATTATAATATATACTGTCCAACCCGATCGGCGAAATGTGCCAGTATTAGTTTGGGATGCTTGTTTTATTTCACCTCGCTAATTTTCTTACGGAACAGCGGTAACTTTTAAGAGACTAACAATCTTATGATGTTACGTAAACTTAAAATGTCCAGAAAGGGTACTCATTTAATGCACATATTTGTAAAACTTAACATCTTTTGTATTATGACAGTTTAATTTAATCACTCTAACAGCAAAAGAGCACTGATATTAAATGCATTATTCTGTGCTGAGCAAAAATGTTTATGTACCGATAATGATAATGATGATTGTTGCTGTTGTTGTTGTTATTGTTATTATTATTATTATTATTATTATTATGATTATTATTATTATTTCAGTTACAAAATAAATATTTTAGTCCAAATATGGCAACAAACCCAACACGGATACTTACAACAGCTACCAATAAAGTACATGATGAAAAATGGAAGGCGATGCAGCAGAGGATAGATTTTGCTTTGGATAAATGCTCAAATTCATCAGATGTCAAAGACATCACTGACAGAATTCAGGGAATCGCATGGACGTCCAGCAGCCTTAATCTTGCCTATTGTGTGACGCCCAAAGTGGGTTGCACATACTGGAAACGTGTGTTTCGTTTCATCCATCGCGACTTTAATGGAACCCCAAATACTCCAGCCGACATTCCGCGAATGTACACTCATTACGGTCCTTTAAAACATATAAAGGTTTTTCGATTGTCGGAACCAGCAGCACGAACGAAGATGGCTTATATGAAAGCATTCATGTTCACAAGAGATCCTTACACGAGACTATGGTCCGCATACATTGATAAATATTTGTTACCAGATTTTTGGAGGACTGATGCAAAGAACGTGGTATTAAGTGTTCGCGAGAATGCTACGGCATATTCCAAACGCTGTGCGAATGACGTCACATTCGAGGAGTTCCTCACTTACGTTGTGAGAATGTCAGGGTCAAGGATGAACGAGCATTATGTGCCTGTTCACAGGTTGTGTAGCCCATGCCACATGAAATTTGACTACATAGGCAAACAGGAATCATTCAGTGCAGACGCTACATTTATTCTTGATGATTTAGGCCTGGGGTATCTAAATAATGATAACACAAGTTTTGCAGACCACGTTATGGAAGAGTTAAAGACATTGATCACATATAACTTTAAGCTGAAAACCCACCTTCTCTCTGGTTGTTTTCACGAACATGATGTTGCAAAACGCCTATGGTTGGCTTTCCAAATTAATGGTTACATACCCAGTGAAGTAAATTTTCCCAAAGCAGACTTACTGAAAGTGCGCCATCTTAATGAAACTGAGGCCGTCTTTGCTAGACTGGTTCTGAACCAGTATAATTCGTCAAAGAAGTCAGCGAAAGAGTGGAAAGAACAGAGAAAGCGGTACTTTGTATCAGCATATCAGAATGTGCCTTTGTCTCTTTTGGAAGACGTGAGAGATGTTTTCCAGCTAGATTTTGATATTTTTAATTATGAACCGGAGCCTGAAGAACTCTTTTACAGGCCTGCTAGTGATAAGTAAAGCATCATGAAAAAAGGTTCATTTTGATCTTGCGGCATTTTAAATCAAATTTTAATTGAAGGACCATTTTTAATTCCGTATTTACTGTGGCTAATTGTATTTAAGGAATGTGGGTTTTTTTTCTTCTTCTTTCCTGTAGACAAAAGGTAACACATCTAGACGCCTGCAATATTCGTTCGTTGTATTAACCAGGGCATGCCATGCGTCGTCCATCATCTGACCGTGAACACTTGAAAGGTGTTGATATCTCTGAAAACTCCAAAGCTGATTGAACTTTGTAGAACGCTTTTTTTTTTTTGGGGGGGGGGAGACAGGTTATTTTAAAAAGTTGTTTGGCTTTTATGGCAAAATGAAAAGATTATTGAACGCCAAACTGTTCAAAATTGATCAGAAAAATATTTTAAATGTAGGGGCCGTAAACAAGACCGAGAAGTCGCGGGCGAGCTATGGTAATCGTGATTAAACTAACTATAGAGATTATATATATATATTGCTGGAGGCATCATGGGGCGAGATAGGAAGATCAAAGGGTGACCTGGCGAGATCATAGAATAAGCTGGAGAGATCACTGAATGAGTTACAGAGATCACACCGCAGACATGAGATCTCAAATGGCAAGCTGAGATCTCTTCTTCTCGCCTTACGATTACTCCAGCTCATCCTACGATTACTCCAGCTCATCCTACGATTACTCCAGCTCATCCTACGATTACTTCTCGTCTCAGCTAGCTATAACCCGAGCTCTAAAAAACGGACAAATATTATATCACTATCAGCTACTTATTCCGTATCAAAATATATTCTTTGCCATAAACAAAGGACAGTCTTTCTGTACCTCAAATACCTTTATAACTATATTCGATATCTGTGCTAATCAAATTTAAACCAGATAATATGAATGCAAATTGATGTGAATATTTGAACACATACCGCATTGACTGAATAGAAAATGTATGTTCCACTGCTTCAAACAGAATCTGCTGATTTGGTCCTCTTCGTCTGTACGTATGTAGTCATTCACAAGCACTTGTCGTAGATAACTGAAATTTAGCAGGAATGGATTTAATTATAGGTAGATGACGCGTTTAGGTTTTTAAACTATTTGATTTTTTTAAACATTTATTTTCAATGCGTGTTTAATTTCCTTTAAAGAATTAGACTTCAGGGAAAATCTTGTTTACAAAATCCGTCTAATTTAAGCATATGAAATTCAGTAGGCGTGCTGTCTATTTTTTGATCACTTAATTAGGTTTTACGTGTAATTTAATCTAATCTAAAATATTAAAACTATTTAGTTGCAATGCAAAACAAACTTTACACGAACTCGTTTTGACAGCTAAGGAGTTTTGAATGATTTGTTTCTTTTATGATCAAGGAACCCGGCGAGCCCACCGATTAAATTTCTTTACATTAGCTAACCGGTTGAAATAACTTGAGACCAAATGTTAGAAATTAGCTTCAGGGTGCATTTTACGTAATTTGACTGTTTCCCCCCACTTTATTTAGTTTCTTGGTCTTACTTGATTTTTTAATCTCTTATTCACATTCACACCCACCCACATCTTCAGTTTACGTATAACATTTTCTCAGATCCTTTCCTATTGTTTCTGGATTACTTAAGCACGCACAGTTCGACTTTCCCTCCATTGCTTAGGACGCCCTCTCCTGCTGGCTCTGTGTTACTCCTGCTAGTTCTCACTCCCTAGCCCAACGATTTACCCAGCTCATAATATAATCTTTCAATCTCGTCTAATGAACAGTCTAGCACACTCTCTTAAACTCGTTGTCGATAACTGCCACTCGATCAGGAATACTTTTTTTCCCATCCATTTTGAACGATTTGGCGTTCTATAGATCATGTGCTTTTTTGTTTACATGTACGGGACCACATGGCCAGTTTTCACTTGTAGGGTTGTTTCTTTGATTATTATTAATTTTGGGGGTGGGGGGTGGGGGCGTCGTCTTATTTTGTTGTTGCTTTTAATAGCGATCAGGTGGAAATCAGAAATCATGTTATGACAACTTTTATAAACCCTCGAACCATTCTAAATTTATATTAAACTTAAAATGGAACTTATAACATATGATACCAATTTTATTTTTGTTTGTTTCCATCCCAGCAAACATTCGGCTTTCATCGCCACCAAACGGAAATTGTATATTTGACAGTTTATCTAAAACAACAATGTGAATTGGATCTTACATTGTGGAAATGTTTCTCATGAAATGCCATGCCAATATTATATTATTGGCAGCATCCCTAACGACCGTTCGGCTTCTACAGCAACCAGATGAAAATAATGTTTTGTTATTTTCTTTACAACCTAATTTTTCATTTACTGCTGAGAAGTTTTCAATTAGTTGCTAAGGGGGCAGGAGCCAGGTTTATGTACAAATTTAATGCCGCAATCAGCGACCTAACATAAAAAATCATAAAAATCAAATACACAAGTGAGGTCCATATTTTGGGATACCTATATTAAAACAAAGCATAAGAATATTAACCACTTGACCAGAGAAGTCAATGGCAGTTCATAGCAGAAGCAGTTTACGCGCCCCAACTCCAAAATTTCTACCTGCATTTTCATGTCCGAAGGTCATTTTTGACACCATGTGATGCTCAAAGTGCAAACACAAGCCACTTTCCTAGATGACAATTCTGCAAACCAATGTGTACTAAACAGGCTGATGCAATTGAAAATAGTTGTCATCCAAGCCGATTTTTGTCCCAAACTCGGGTGTTTACTGCTATGGGAGGCTAGCTCTTCTTCCTAGCCGACTATTGGTATTTCACTATCAACATACTGCAGAGTACTTATGGAAGGTGTACATTCCTGACATCAGTATCAAGAACAGCACAAGACAGAAACACCTAGTTCACAAATATATCCACATCTTTAAATAGTAAACAAAAATAGCTGAAAAAGTCACACCATAACCTTAAGTTAAGAAATTTCCAATTTACGAAACTGGACCCTGCCACCTAAATCCGAAATTAGCATGGACTGCGAACCAGTCCAAAGCTAGGCCCTGTGTGAGTCATTAATGAATTATGTCAGCGTGTTACGCTTGTCTGTCTACGAAATGGCGTGGTTTCCTGGTGGTTTGACAATTGACAATGTTTACGATTCAACATATACAGATTCAGACTGATATAAGGTCACTACCTTTCATTCAATTTCATGATATAGTGGCAGAATTTTCAAAAGAATGTATTTGATGTTATAAAATAATAACTCTAATTTGCAGGCATGGTAGTTCTCCTTTGGATATTCTTAAAATTCGATTCAGCTTCGTGGAAAGATTAAACGGAAATTTCTTCTGAATCTGCAATGGGATGGGGTTGCCTCACTGTTAGCAACCGCCCACAGTTTGTCTTCATTAGTACTGGCAAAGTGGAATAATACTTGGTAGGAATGTTTGATATGATATTTTGTACCAATTTTTAATTTTTGTTTTTCTAGGCCGCCCGTTAAACTATTTTGGCTGCTGCAGACCGCTGGACTATATTTGTCAACCTATATTGCTCCGTCAATTGTGCTAAAAACAATTGTTTTTTTACTATGAGGCAGGTGAGCGATTTCCGACCAACTCGGACCTCTTGTTATCAGTTCAATTCCATCTTGCTATAAAAATGTCAATATGCTAATAAAACGCTGTGATATGTTGGTTTATTGACACACACACACACACACACACACACACACACACACACACATTAGATTTGCTTGCATATGTAGGGCAAATTTTATTCGCTGACTATCTAGACGAAACTAGTCATTGCATTATTTTTAGAAACAAAATATGTCGTCATATCTTATCATATATTATAGAAATAAATGATCTTATTAAGGACTATTGGTTATTTGTACTGCAGCCGTGTACTTTTGATAAGTGTCATAATTTTGTCATGTTTATTTGCCCACTCGGACAGACAGAAAGACTGACTGACGCATACATAGAGGCCCACACAGAGAGATACAGAGTGCGATGGTGGAGCGAGAGACACACAATCGTGTATAGACAGTCGAGAAACAGAGAGACTGGCAGAGACAGACAGACAGACAGATAGAAGAACAGAGACAGAGAAAACACACACAGTTAGGGACACAAGCAGGGAGAGAGACAATGAGAGACAGACAGACAGACAGAGGTACACCGAGGGAAAGAGGAAATGCACACAGAGAAAGACAAACGAGTGAATACACGGAGAGAGAAAACGACAAAGAGAAAAAGATAAATGTGAGTGAGAAAGAGACAAACACACCGAAAGAAGCACACAGAGAGACTCATATAATCAGATAGACACATCCAGATAAGGAGATAAAGAGACAGAGTGACATAGGAGGAAAGAGACACACACACGTAGATAGAAAAGAGAAACATAGACACAGAGAGCGTCACTAAGTGAGGGAGACACACCGAGATAGAGAGACAGTGTGAAGGAGAGACAGAATTATACACACAGAGAAGAAACTCATAGAGATAGCGAGACACAGAAAGAGACAGAGGGTGACATGCACATATATAGAAACACTTGTATAAAAAGAAAGAGACAGAGCGAGAGTGAGAGAGTCACACGTGAACAGAGAAGGAGAGACAAAGACACATATATAGACAAAGAGAGGCACTGGGAGAGGGAGACACACAGAGATAGAGACATGCGTAGACAGATGCAGAAAGAGAGACATATAAACACCGAGAGAGAGGAGAGCGAAAGACACATATAGACCGAGAGACAAAATGAAAGATACATAGAGAGAGAAAAACAGAGACACGAACATTCAGACAGAGTCACAAAAATGGATAGAGACAATGTTAGCGAGAGAGAGAGAGCGAGCGAGATAGGCACAAACAGATAGAGAAAGACGCACATAAAGATAGAAGCGATACAAACGCACACAAACAAAGATAATGAGAAAGAAGGAGCGAAAACAGGAAGTAAAAGACACCGAGAAACTGAGGCATAGAGAGACAAAATGAGAGAGAAACAGATAAACGCAGACCAACAGACACAGACGCAGATATAGAGATGCAGGAATCGAGAGAAAGAGACAGAGAGCGAGAGGGACACACACACAGAAGGAAAGAGAAACAGAGAGACTAAGGGAGGGAGACACACACACACAGATAGAGAGACACAGTGAGAGGGAGGAACCGAAAGACAAACAAAAGGCACATATAGAGAGCAAAATGAGACGAGACACATGGAGAAGCTAAAGGAGGAAGAGAGACAGAGACAGTGATAGAGAGGGACCGAAAGACACACATAGAGAAACAAAGAGAGAGAGAGACAGACAGAGAGACAAAGAGGGACAGAGCAGAACATAGACACACACACATGGAGAGAGGGACTAAGAATGAGCGAAAGAGACGCACAGATAAAGGATAGAGAGATTCACGGTGAGAGACAGAGTGAGAGCAACTGCGGGATGCACACACGTAAAGAGATACAGATAGTGGAAGAAAGAGTGGCCGAGAGTGACATATAGGAAGAGACAAAGGGAGAGAGAGAGAGTCAGGGAAAGAAAAAGAGGGACAGATCCAGAGGGACACTGAGAGAGAGTGAGACCACACAAAAATATGGTGACAAAGAGCGAGACACACGTAGACAATGAGAGATAGAAGAGGAGATACAGTGAGAGAGAGATACGTACAGAACAAGAGGCGTATATATAGAGAGACAGCTAGACACAGAGAGGGAGATACACATAAATTCACAGATACTGTCACAGATACTGAGACAGAGGCACAGAGCGAGAGTGACACAGAGATAGAGAAAGACAGAGTGACACACAGAGACGGAGAGATAAAGAGAGACAATGAATATATATATATATATATATATATATATATATATATATATATATATATATATATATATATATATATATATATATGGCGTTTCCTAGGGGATGACCTCCCTCGATATTATAACCCAGTGTGAGTGGATTGATAGAACATCAACAAAGAACTGAGTGAGACTATTTGGAAGAAACAATGCAACACGTGCCCCCTCAGAAAAGAAAAAAATAACAAGCTTTAATCAATAACAATTAATAACGGTAACTCCAATTCAATCTAAGTCATGTCAACATAATTTAATAGCAGTGTCTAATTTGGATTTATTTCATCATACTAACGAGTGGTGAAAAAAGCACAATGTTCACGACTAAATGCATCACCTTCCTCTCGTGACCGGTGTATCACGTCTTCCTATTCTCTAGTCTCCTATTCTGAACGCTTTACCTCTTCCTGGACTTCCTAGTCTTTTATTCTGGACACGTCATCTATTTCCTAACTTCCAACTTCCGCTTGCGGACTGTCCTGTCTCTCCCAAGGTCGTCACTTTCAAGTCAAATTACTTCCAAAGTGTACGCCTTAATTTACTCTGACCAAATTACGCAGCCATTCCTAAATGTTTCCCAGGATAATCATTTCTTTCGTCAGATTTTGGACAGCCTGGAATATCTGAACTACGTTGCAATATCAACTTCCCTTTTAAAAGGACTGTTTGAGATGGGTTCCTATCAAACGGTTATGGTTGGTAGCTCAGATGTTTACTTTCTCAGGACATGGATGCGATGCCCTGTTCAAATCTCAATGAGTCGTAGATGTTGGCCTTTCAAGTTTAACACCGACATGGCGGGAGAAAGGAAGAAAAGTCAAAGTGACACTTTGACCCTTCATAAAGACTTTTCTGGTTTGAATGTGAAAAAATTTTAATGCTCAATGCTTTCAACTTTAAGGTTCAATACTATTCAAAATTAGACACTATATATATATATATATATATATATATATATATATATATATATATATATATATATATATATATATATATATATATATATATATATATATATATATATATATATATATATATATATAGACATATAGTACAACACTGATAACATCATTATTCCCAAATGGGATTGGTCTAACTCTAAAAATAGGTCTCTAGATTGTAATTTGTGACATTGTATAATAAACTTAAATGGGTATAGTTTTAAGAGTTTTACTCTTAATGTGACCACTGTAGCAAAACTAGTAAACACTTTGTAATGGCAAATGTATCTACTATTTTGAAAGTCGTTCTAGTAAAGACGTGGTCCATATATTCGGCATTGCCACATCACTCTTTATTCTGAATGAAAATGACAGCTGAGATAAAAATTCGATGCTCATTTTATGGCTATCCTCGTACCTATCTTTTTAATTCCCAAATACTCGTACCTGTCTTTTGATTGCCTAAATACACATACCTGTCTTTTGATTACCTAAATACACATACCTGTTTTTTTAATTATCTAAATAGTCGTATCTGTCCTTTGATTACCCAAATACTCGTACCTATCTTTTGATTACCAAATTACACGTAACTGTCTCTTGATTGCCTAAATGCACATACCTGTCTTTTGGTTGCCTAAATACACATACCAGTCTTTTGACTACCTAAATACTCGTACCCGTCTTTTGATTACCTAAATGTACGCACCTGACTTTTAATTACCTAAATACTCGTGCCTGTCTTTTGATTACCGACCTTTCGGAAGTATAATACACAAAATCGCAAATGGCATAGATTGAAGCACCGGAAATCTTAATCCTATTATCCATTGTTTGAAACTGAAATTTTATTAAGTTCGAGCACACGAAAACGTTATATGTAAAAGTCGTTTCATGCTGGCTGTTAGTGACAGCTCAATCTCAAACGGATGCCCACAGTTTAATAATCTGCAGGCCAAGGCCAATCCTGGAATAAAAATACATATTGAGTTTCTTCTGACCAGTCACAAAACGCTTTACTTTTACAACTCCTTTTTTGATTGCTGGTGGTGAAAACTCAATGTCACAAATGAAATTCTGTGATATTTGTTCCATTACTTCGAGGAAAACGGCATAGACCAAGCTCTGTCAGCGCCTTAATAGAATGTGACGGCAGATCTGGATCGAAACTGTATTCAGTATGGCGTATAATATATGGGTAAATAGGATACAAAAAATTTTTATACCTGTAAATCTTCTTCTTTTGGTACTTTCAAATAATAAGATATCACCTTTACTAGGAAGTCTTCTGTCTAATAGAGTTTTATTATCAGACTCCCGTCCATCAAACTTTAGAAGAATGGCTGCCTTAATTGGCTGTCTGTCTTAAGTGGATGTGTTTTCAAGTTTCTAGAAGTGGCTCAGTACCACGTCTTAATATTTAAAAACTACAAAATAGCGAAATTCCAACAAACCATTTAACAAGTTTATTTTAAAACGACTGACTTAACGTGATTTTTTTATTTTGTTTATTTTTATTTTGCATTTGTGGAAATTACAGCAACAAATGACAAACTTATAACATTTCACATATTTCTTAATATACTCATAGGACAGGCCCAAAAACGTTTGATATATGCATTTCAGTCTACTATAAAGGCTTATTATTTCATGTTTTTTTTTTCCACAGCTACATATCAACATTTTAAATGGTGTTATTAATAGTTCATGTAAATGTTGTTACATCCCACATTGTAATTTGTAAGCCTCACAGAATGATACACCTGTATTTCTTAACACTTCACCAAATGTGAATTGTAAAGCAGAACGTCACATAATAATTTTTGAAATTATAAGATGGTACGGTCATGTCTCAAGATTATCTGGACTGGCAAAACCAATCTTGCAAGGCACAGTGCGATGGTGCAGAGGAAGAGGCAGACAGAAAAAGAGGTGGGATGACAACGTTAATGAGTGGACAGGCATGAGATTTGGAGATTCCCAAAAGGAACAGGGAGAGATGGAGAGAACTGGTTGTAAAGTCAACCCTTGGGTTAAGGGGTTGATGGTGATGATGATGATGATGAAGATGAAGATGGTAAACACATGAACTTATGGAGAGAAAAATAACATTTACTATGCCACCATTCTTACATATAACTTTCTTATACTGTACCAAATATGTTTAACATCTATTGCAGACTGAACTGAAAATTGAAAAATATTCAATCAACGAATTTATTTTCCTACTGATGTTATGTAAGTTAAACAAATTGGCAAAATGTACATAAACAGTAAGTTTTGTACATATTGAAATCAGAATCACATTTAAATTAGACTCACACACACACACACACACACACACAAATATATATATATATATATATATATATATATATATATATATATATATATATATATATATATATATATATATATATATATATATATATATATATATATATATATAGACACATAGACTTTTGCATTGGTACCCTTTTAAGGAAAGTCAGGGTCCTTTTGACATTTTGGAACCCACCCCTCCCCCTTAACGCCTGACTTGATCCAGATCAAATTTGCGTTGCAATACCTTAGAGACAAGGCAAAAATTTAGTGTCAAACCATGTGATGGGTGGGAAAAAAATGTTCAGCAAAACTCACCAAGGAAAATGACTCTGGAATAAATAATAAAGATTCTGTCCTCCTCTATAATTATTCCTCCAAACTGAAAATATATTCAGTCTTGCTGATGACGGATAGATGCCCAATGTAATGCTTTCTACGAGTTATCTAGGATAACCTTTGCTGATTCAGACTTTGTGCACGTGAATATTCTTTCCATGGTACCGTGTCACAGAGAGAGAGAGAGAGAGAGAGAGAGAGATAAAAGAGAGAGAGATAAAAGAGAGAGAGAGAGAGAGAGAGAGAGAGAGAGAGAGAGAGAGAGAGAGGAAAAGTTCATAGAAGAGTGCCAATTTCTTTCTTCAAGTTTTAGAAAATCCATGGATTCTAACGATCGGTTATCCGGGTATCCGACAAAGGGAAATTGCATTTCATGTGTACAGACCTGAAGTTAAGTCCAAATTCTTTATTCCACAGTATTTTAAAAATATCACTAATATCTAATGTCATCTTGTATCAAATCCAAGAAATCATCCTCATTGTCTCATAAAATTCTGAAACCCTTCATCGTTGTCCAGTAAATCTTCGTGCTGTAGTCATCATCAATATAATCCGACTCCCTTTCCTTGGCCTCACTGTCATAAGCGGATGCTTATTTATAGTATGAGCCTGAGCTTTGTGAGTAACACTTTGATTATACAATTTGTAAAATCTATTACAGGTTGCAAATGAACGCATCATTTGTACGGCAAGATGAAATGACAACTCTCTGTTACTTGCCACTGTATCGCAGTCACAGCTCAATCAAAGTTCTCACGTGGAAAAAGAAGCTGTTGGATTAAGGTCAGTTATTTACAGGAAAAGACACACCTCTGATTGGCACTGATAAAGTATGTGTACTTAGAGCTCAATCACATGGATTGTCAACTTGAAAACGTGAGTGCTGCCTTTACAAACGCTGGCAGAAAACTTGTATACCATTACGATGAAAGATAAATCTGGAAAACTCCGACCCAACTTAGTAAAGATGCCATTTAGTATCCGGGTACTCGTGGACCCACCTATGGATAACAACATAGGTTATAAAATGTGCCATATGGTACCTGTTTATCAGATATTTTCTTCATGAATTCGAGAAGAGGTCGTTTCACACCAGCTGATTTATTGGTGGATAATTTTGTCCCATCTGTCTTAAAGATTGACTGACAAGTATTCATAGAAGAGCTTAGATAGTCCATAAGTCCACAATCGTTGTCGTCTTCTTCACTATCCTTTTTCTTTTCTAATCGCTTTTTTCTATCACGCTCTTGCATGATGTATTTTGTGGTGCTTCTTTATTCCTCTTGATTATTGACCCTTTTGATCTTTTTATTCTATTAATGAGATGTTTGGGTCCGTTTATCAATTCAGTGCTAATACAATCACTAAGTGTCATACCCAATAGACCCTCTCTTGCTGCATACCTGTTAATCACGAATTTTCCTATCTCTTCTGTGTTGAATCTAACATCTCTTGCCGCACCTCTGGATTCTCCTTGTGATATATATTTCTTAGAATGGGAGCAAACCTTAATAACTTTCCCTTTCTGCGAAAGTCATTAAGACCAACTGTTCTTACAATATGGCCCAAGACATTATAACAGGCCTTTTCCCCATGTACCTTTCTGATATTTTAGATGCTATCTTTTCGTCTCATCCTGCTTAATCTTCGAAGCATCCTCTCCCGAGATGACAGACTTGATTACTGTATGCACTTGTCTCGGCTCCTCCACTGTGGACATCTTTATCATGACATTGCTGAGTGTCGCCCCCGATCGAATACATTTCTTTGCATTTGTATGGTCGAGCAGTGTCTAATCCAAAGCTGACAATACTACCATTGTGTTAGATACTGAGTAGAGCATGCTTCATTTGTCTGTGAAAGTGACTTGATTTGTAAAGTTCTATCAAAAGCAGTGAGCAAAATCCAGCATAAATGGAAGTTCCATTTAAGAATGAGAATGGAAGTGAAGACATCACACTGGCCAGAAGTAAGCTTTGTCCATATTTTCCTCCTAGTCTTTCAGCAACGGCGAGGCAACAATTTCGTCACAATGCTTCATTATATCCTAAAGCAGGGAAATGTTTTATTCTCAGTGGATGTTTTTTTAATGAATTCTATCAACATTTGTCCCCTCTCACTTTAAGATGGCTGACATAACTCCTGATCACACCATTTATTTCTCAGCTCCTCCTCATATGAATGTGGTAGCGGGTCGATAAATGTGACGAGAACTGGGAAATGTAAGGCTACTGACAATCGGCAAAAGTTTCGCGTGGCTGTCTCGATGCTGACAATAGTTACTAATTTACTGCAGTCTTTTTCAAAATCACCATCTCTCATATATTTCAATTTATGAATGAGGCCTGATGTTTCATAGGCTGATATGAAATTTATGAATATGGACTTTCTTAAGTACAGTACTGGAAATTCTGGAAGAAATATTGCATACATTTTGTTCCCATCTTAAAGCCTAAAATTATGTCTTGCAATCTTATAGTCAGGTGCAAACAAAACATTTTCATTTGTTTCACTATATCGTCATCTCTACCACTGGAAGATGGAGGATGATGTCATCATAGTGGTGGTGATGGTATGTTATTTAGAACTTGATAATCTAGTATGCTACTATCAGTACTGCAAAACACAGTTGCATCTTTGTTTTTTTTTAAAAATGGTATCTGTGTTTCTTCAAGGAGGGCTTGAACATCTTGGAGAATAATTATATTAGCATCAACTTTTATCCCAATATTTGAATATTCTTCCTCCTCCTTTTCCTTTTCTTCTCCTTCTCGTCTTTCATTCAGTTTGTCTTCATAAATTGGTTTTACATCCTCTTCATCTCTAACACTGACTTCAGCACATGGCAACAAATCACAATTTACATTTGGATCATGCTGGATGTTTTTCATATCCTCGACTGACTGTATCACTATTACCATCAGCTGCTGTAATGGAGGTAATGGCTCCATTAATGCCCTCTATAGCTTTACTAGAGATGTCTAGTGGAAAGTTTTCGTTTCTGTCATTATTGCTAACAGTATCCATTTTCCCCACATCATGAATGGCCAAGGATGAAAAGCTTTTGTCTAGATCCACGTTTTCTTGCCGAAGTTCCGAATTTTCCATCGAAGCCGCTTTGTTTAGAATTTATGTGAAGGACTGTAATGACGTAAATCTTGTTCAGAAGTATTTCAGGCCCCATGTGGCTTGATGATGAAAACGTTCAAAAGTACACTCTTCGTTTGACGTCATCTTTAGAAGCAACAGTGGTAGATCGTCCTTTTTCAGTTGTGGTACTTCCTTGCATGCACAATCTTCTTTTTCTTCACACAGTGGAAGATGCTATTTTAATGCATCGTTTGAATCCTTTGGAATGCATTTGATTGTGACGGGCAGGGATCATAGTTGAATTATTTTCTGTTCACAGGGTGTGGGTCTGTTTCCATAGTTAGCTGGACAAGACAAACCAGATGTCCAGAAGATGAGACGTTACTTGCTTTTACACAGTATAGTGGATATGGTTTCAGATATGTTTTAAGGTGACAAAGTTCTGAAACTGCTGCTTTCGTGAGACGTCTATCTCCGTTTCGCAGACGTTGGCTTATATTGGCTGCTGATGTGATGGAACAAACAGATGTGATGTTTTAGCAGTTAATGAACACCTCATCTGTGATAGTATATTGTATGAGACTACTGTAACTTCTGTTAAGTATTTCATTGAAAAATCTAAATGGCAATGTAAAGATGACACTTTTGAGGTGTAGAAATCTTATGGTGATCGACGCCTGAGGCTGTCTTTGTTCAGTAGCATTTGTTCTAATAAACACTGGTATGGTAAATGAATATGCAAGTTCCCCTCTATCATTATTTTAATTTGGCTCACATCTAAGGGGTCCGCAAGCCAGTGTTTCTCCTCATTAAAACATTGAAAGCAAAAGGAGTCAAGAATTCTGCATTCCTCTAGGAGATCTTGGTCATCCAGACAAAATGAAAGGGACACCAAATGGGATCGAAGTTTTTCCGATTTCACGTGACTTCTTGCAAGAAAACGCCCACCAGGCAGAAGGGAGCCTTGGAAAAGAAGAGTATGATAAACACTTATACAATGCGACTTTTCTTCCAAGAGGTACGAACTATCAGAGAGATTTCATCATATGGTACAACATTATGTTGCAGTTTCTGTAATTCGATGTGTATTCCTGATTTATGTGCACACACATATGTGTACTGAAAAGATATGATATTTTGAAACTGAAGAGCAAGTATGTCTCTAAGAGCATTTTTTGTGTCGGTTTCTATTTTCTTGGGTCAATGGATACTTTCCAAATGGATAGCAATTCCATTTATTGTATCAGCAGCAAACGTCACAGCAACATTCCATTGACAGATCTTCAAGCGCAACTGATTGAGTTCTTATTCCTTTTCTGACAACTCGTTACATAATCCAAAGATTCCCATTTACTTTCCTGCTCATCTTCATAGTCTGACACTTTTTTCTTACAAAAAGTATTATAGTGCCACTCAAAAAGTTGAATTTTATTCAATTCGCTGTCGGTGAGCCGATGAGGTAGCTTCCGGCTGGGTGTCCATTAATCACCTTCGCGAGTGGCTGAAGAGTGCGACCCTACAGTGACACTCTCTGTTGCATTTGCTGCAGGTGAACGTCGATGCTTGTTAAGTCTGTTGTTGTTTCGCCTTCTTCCTGGTTCTCTTTCCAGCGATGTTTGTGTTTCTCGCTTCCTCGGCTTTCTTAGTGCTCTGTCTGTGTGTTTATGTATGTGTTTATGTATATTTCCTAGAGATTTCTATATGGTTTTCTGTATTTATATATCTCATTTTGTAAATGCATTAGTTGACGATGTATATATCATGCTTGCGTTCTCGTCTATGATGTGTCTCATAATCTTAGGATATGTATAATATGTATCGTAGCAACCTGATATACTCTTTGTTGTAGAGGTAACTAAGTCATTTAGGCAGTCAGTCATAGATAAATGCATGCACGCACGCATACGCGCAAACAAGTATATATATGCATAAATACATGCGTCATATGAAGAAAAAAACTACATATAGAATTACACTGTTATAAGTTTTTCATTTCATTTTCGTTGCTATCTCGAACTTAATGTTAAGCACATAACACTATAGACGTATTAACTTTTAGAAATATTATCATCATCAAGCAACTGTTAAAAGATCAGTGCTATGCTCCGCCAAATGATTGCAGATTTGCATAATTGCAGGTATTGAGATATTTCGTTTAGTCAATACGGTAGCTGACACAGTATTACTATTGTATTTTTGTCAATTTTCTGTTCTATTTTATGATCTTGTATTATCCTGAATTTGTTTAATCTGATGTAATCTCTTTTTAAGAGGAAATAAAGTCAGTCAGTCAGTCAGTCAGTCAGTCATACATACATACATACATACATACATACATACATACATACATACATACATACATATCCTCGGCATCCGTCCGTCTTCGGGCGCCGATGAGGTAGCTTCCGGTTGGGTGTCCATTCGTCAACTTTGCGAGTGACTGAAGAGTGCGACCCTAGAGTGACACTCTCTGTTGCATTTGCTGCAGGTGAAAGTCGATGCTTGTTAAGTCTGTTGTTGTTTCGCTTCTTCCTGGTTCTCTTTCCAGCGATGTTTGTGTTTCTCGCTTCCTCGGTTTTCTGAGTGCTCTGTCTGACAGCTACTCGCCAGGTGGAGCGGTCGTCAGCACAGCTCTCCCAGTCGTTGAAGTTAATATTTGCTGTCTTCATTTCGTTCTTGCAGATATCTTTGTAACACAGACGTGGCCGTTCAGTCATTCGTGCGCCTTCTGCTAGCTCGCCGTATAGCACGTCCTTGGGAAGGCGCCTGGGTCCATTCTCTTGACGTGGACGAGCCAGTGACGGCGCCTCTCGCCGAGAATGGAGAACATGCTGTTCATATTAGCGCGTTTCAGAACCTCTGTGTTCAGTACTTTGTCTAGCCATTGGATGCGCAGAGTGGGCTACAGTCATCTCCGGTGGATGCTGCTGAGTTTCATCTCATGGATCGCATAGGTGGTCCATGCCTCGCTGCTGTAGAGGAGTATGCTGTGCACGCAGGTCTTGATAAATGCGCGGTTTGGTCTTCACGGTGAGGATAGGGTTGTTCCAGACCCTCTGGTTCAGTCTGACTATAACTGCTGTTGCCTTGGCGATACTACCGTTCACCTCAGCATCAATGGAGAGCGAGCTAGAGACGGTGGACCCGAGGTATGTGAAGTTCTCAACAACTTCCAGACTGTACCCATCGATGGCGATCGTGGGAATTGAGTCTGCGTAGACTAATACATTTCGACTAAGGTCGTCACTTAAAGTCTGATTGCTTCTAAAGTGTACGCCTCAAATTAGTCTGCCCAATCGTAGGCAGCGGTCCCTATTTATTCCCAAAGAAATAATTCCTTTCAGCAGGTTTAGACAGTTCTGAATCTGTGAACGACGCTGCGTAACAAAATCACTTTGAAAAAATGATAATTTGAAATAGATTCCTACCAAGAGGTTAGGGTGGTAGTTCAAATGTTTACTTTCTAAGGACCGTGTTAAGATATACAGGTCAATTTCTCTGAGTTGGAAGGCTGCCCTTTGAAGTTTACACTGACATGGGGGGGGGGAATGAACGAAGAAAGGTCGAAGTAACCCTGCAAAAGGACTTTTCTGGCTTATATGCGATAAAATTTTAATGCTCAATGCATTCTACTTTAGAGTTCACTGCAATTCTAAATCCGACACTTCAAACATCATGATAATAATTCTTCACTTGCAGAAAAGAATCAGATTTTAAGAAATCATTCTATGATAAGAAAAGTTGCATATTCTCTCAAAGACTTGCCTACATAGTTTTGCAACCCAACAAGATAGTTATCTCGTCAATAGAAGAGAATTAGTTTGCATATAGACGTTTAGTTTTTAACCATCTTCACTCGACAGCACTAGTGGCTGGTTATTGACATTTTGACCTGATATTAATTGGTATCTTTTAAACGTCAACTGCAAGACTTCCACTAAGTACAAGCAATCCACAATGTTTTGGCACAGATCTATAATGCTAAACTAATAACATTAAACGGAAACCATTTTTCTTCTGTCACTAATAGCGACCTTGACATTCGACCTTTTGACTAAAAAATCAGGGGACTTCTTCTTTACTCCATTTGAACCTTTCTCTATGGATTACTAAAAATATTATAAATTGTGAGAAAGAGAACATCTAACGTTTGACTTGTACCTGATATAATTATTATTTGCATGATAAGAATAAACGTTAGTGAATCCATGTCGCGGGAATAATTCGCATATTTTGCCCTTCCTTCCTATATCGAATATATGATGCAAACAATGCTGACGTTACCTGAATCCGTTATGTTTAAAAACTGACAAGGTTTCCGCTCAATTCTGTGTTTGAAGCATCTGATGACATAATGAGCTGGAGACTAAAATGCTAAAATTACATAACAAAAGTACAAACATACATCGACCATATAACGAAATAGAAAGCACGAAAACGAACTTTGTCGTTCTAACAGATTCTTCACATTTTTTCTTAACTTTGTTGTACTCAGATAACAACAAAGCAACTAAATGTAGATATCCTCTCTCAGTACTTCCAATTCACTGATATATCGTAACACAGTGGCAGACTTTTATCGAAGACATTTATCGAAGACATTAGCTCACGTTCATTTGAAATCAAGTCTGGTTACATCGTAAACAGAGCGTTGCAGAAAGTGTTTATTGGACTCACGGTATTAATTCAACTCCAATAGTAAACATATGGAAACACTATCATATTCAAAATTCAATAACTTAAAATGTCTGGGTGCTGATGATGACACCTATAATTCTCCATGCACAACTAACCTTGGTACAAGCTTATGTGTGGAGAAAACCATGTAAGCCGCTGCATTTGGTTTATCTACATGTGCATGAAACACGTATTATTGATTCTGCACCAAATGAATCAGGTGCTACTTTCATTACTGAGTACTCCTGAGTCAAGCCTGTAAAAATATTAAAATTGTATCAATAGAATTTTGTCTATATTTTTTAAAATTACATATAGGATAAGCTCTCAAAAGATATTTTTACTAAAATTTTAATTTTCATTATTAACCAACTATGGACCACCAAACCCGTAAATACTCTGTTATTTGTTCACCCATTTCTAGACTGGTTCACAGTTCTTCCGTATAATTAGTACCGTGTGTCCTATAATCACTTCATTATCTGAAGGAGTGCTTGATGTAATCACGGATGAACCAATAGTTAGGCAGCTTCTATAATATCTGTTTGACAAGTCAGAGGAAATCACATGCAATAAATCAATTTTTTTCATAGAGTTGTCTTTGTCAACAGTTGATCAATAAAGCCTCTTGCTTGTAATACTTAGAAGAAACATACAGTTCCATAATGGATAAAATATATCAGTTACATCTTGGATACAAGTTTTATGTAGTCTGCCTCAGTTATTTTACACACAACAAAGTCATTATATCAAGTATGTTTACACACGGCGATATTATTTGTGTTTGTGTTTTTATTAATTGTCGTTATGTCGAAGCGAATTCTTTACCAGTCGCAACCAGATTGTTAAATTTCATAATAGGAAATCTTCAACCAAATGAGTATGTTTCGTAAGTCGACAAATTTAAAAACATTTCACAGAGTTCTAACTGTCAGAATCGATGGTCTCCGATAAGATCACAAGCAGATGATCTTCAGTCCATTTGCCCGGACGATGGGCAAGCTGGCAAGTATTCCTATATGTGACCACCAAAACTGAACAAGGCATACAGAGGCCAAATCTACTTACAAATTACAAATATAGATACTAAGAGAAATCATGATTTGCGTCCTGTTTATTCGTGTATATTGTGAACCTTTTTTTGGGGGGGATTCAATTAATTTGTTACACTTTCTAGACACCATATAAATCAACAGTACATCTGCCAGCATACCACAAATATAGCTTCTGATAATGTTCTTCACGATCTCTTTATAACTGCCTTTTATCTTCACGATCTCTTTATAACTGCCTTTTATCGATTATGTGTGCTCTTTGATGAGGTGTACGAGTCACCTGTATCATCCCTGAAATATGATAATTGTGACAGGTAAGGTTTCTAGAGCGCACCGATACAAGCAAGATCATGGGTTACGATTCATGGTACTGTCTCAAATATCTCGATTCAGGAGGTTAAGAGATTAAAGCAAGAAAAACGAAACTCTAGTTCTTTTAGTGCGAATCTTTTAATTATTTTAAAAAATAATTACTTGAATGTCACTGTGTGTGTGTGTGTGTTTTATTTGTATTTTTGACGAAGCTTTAACAATTTATCTGTCATATCGCCACGATGTCTGCAGTGTAGTAATTTTTATTAATATGTCCAGCACTCTGGCATCATGCCGTAGACATGTGGCATCATGATCTTCCACCCAGTCACATTATCCTGACACCAGACCGACCAGTTCAAACACAAACCTCTTAATGCTGAGCTCATAGCGAGGCAGCTATTAGTACCATTTTTGTAAGCCTTTGGCATGACTCAGCCTAACTTCTTCTAGTCTTCTTTTCTCCCTTCCTCTCCCCATCCCATTCCCTCTCAGTACCCTTCCCTTCTCTTCTTCCCCTTATCCCACCTCTTCCTTCTATATAGTTTCATGTCGTTCCCCTATCTCGCCCTCGCTCCCTCTCTCCCTCTCTTTCATTCTCCATCTCTCTCCCTCCCTTCTCCCACCCTCTGTCACCCTTTCCTCCCTTACCGATCTCTTTTTTCTCCTCACCTCCACCCCTACCCGTCTCCCTCACACATTGGAACATTCTGGACCGCTGTGTCCTTTCTCTTGATGGATATAATCTATCATCTTCATTTGTGCACCTGTAGTATTATTCTTGAATTTAGAATCACCCTGTAAATGTCTGACCAGATGTGTAATCTTTTGGGGCTCATCTATTTTCACATATTGAATGTGGAACCTATCATAGTATTCACATACTTAGTGGTTCTATATACAGGGAGAGTGTATCCTACAACAGATCGTCCACTGCCATGAAACTTCATACAAATCTACAACGGGAAATGCAAACAGAATAATGGGAAGCTCTCTACGCCTACTACTAAGTACACGTTACACAATGTTTTTGATTTTCAAAAGAAGAAATGGTCAAGTATTGTCAGTCTGATGTCGACATCATTGTGGAAGATTTCGACTGATTAATATTTGCACTTTCAAGAACAATTACTTAGAAGATGGAATTAGCTTGCGCTGACTGGTGACCTTTCTTGATTTAATCTGGGAAATATGTGTACATTTCATTCTGGTACCGCAAACCAAATTTGTGATATAAAGAAGAAACAACAGAAACCATAAAATATTGACACGTGACCTTGCTATTGAGGATAAGCAATACAAATAGCTTCTAGTATGCAAGTTTACCAAGCTATATCTTAACCAGCTGTGACGTTAGAAAGCTTTAGAACACACGAAACTTAAACTATTGACCTGTAACATTGACCTCTACGATTGGAGACTTTGTGTGATGCAAGACCATTTTGATGATATATAATTATACCAAGTGTAATGTCATTATCTGAAATTGACTTAAAAGTAGAGAGTGGAAGAGAACATGGCATAACAAGAGGCGCAATAGAATCAAAAGACAAGTGGACCTGATATCTCTCACCTAGAAAGATGGTGTGTCAGCTCTTTGCATGGATTGAAAATAAATAAATAAATACGTGCATACATACATGCATGCATCCATCCACACACACACACACACACACACACACACACACACATACATGCATGCATGCATGCATACATACATACATACATACAATTTATACAACCAGCATTGTCCACTAGATTTCTCCCAGTTCTTGGTGCGTTGGCCCTACTTCATAACTTTGAAACTTAATATACCTACCCTTAAAGCATACTCAGTTGGCATAAAAAGACGAATTTATATCGCAGCTAGTTCACCCATTCAGCATGGTCTAGGAATCGAGTACAGTACTCCAGTATATATTTCAATATATAATTATATTATCAAGTTATTATCAACTTAGATTGTTACTAATGGTTGTATTTTCATTCGGTTTAAATCATTATAAAGTGTATTACTTTGTTATGTTTGTGTAATTTGTTTTATTTTAATTTATCTGTTGTTATAAAAAAAATAATTTTATTACTGTGTGAACTTGTATTCTGAAATGAGACGAGCTCTGCGTAACCCTTAACCTCTGTTTCTAAGTTCTGTAGTCATTATCACAGGTTATCAGGACCTTTTACTTATTATTTTGCTTTCTTTCGTCATTTCTTCCAATGATGTTCATTGCATACATTATGAAAACAAATGTTTCAAGGTTTCTCTAGTCTTTGTATTATTATTCATAGTTGTGTAAATGATATTTCTACTTTTACTATTAGAAGCAATATTTGAAGACTGAAGAGCATCATTTGCATCAATCTAAACGGTTTTAAGACACATTGTGTCAATTCGATCCCAGTCAGTTAAGGGGTGTTCAAAAAGTATTTGATGTTGATTTTGTTAATTTTAGAAACAATTGTCATTTTTATTTTGTTCGATTTGTTAATATTTATATAACCTTTAAGGACCTTCAGCCAGAATACTCTCTGTAAATTTAGTCACATTCTGTTAAATTTTTTAAAACTAAGAATTTACCTCTTTTTATTAATGATGGCAATATGTAATGGTGGACTGGCTTTGTCTGTACAAATTTGAATGCACTTATTACCCTAATGTTTTCTGTCAAATTTCTGACTTTTTCTGCTGAGCAGTTTCTGAACTGAACTCATTAAATGTGGTCTAATTTTAGTAATGGCGGTCATATCTGATGGCTGACTGGCACTGTAAAACTGAAAACATTCTATGGTGTCAGATTCTTCTCAGCGCTGTTGAAGAATTACTCATTATATGTTTGTTTTGGTTCAGCTATGTTGAGCAGTTCTTAGGAAGACATTTAAAGGTATTCTGCTTTTAGTAACTGATAACAAATCTGCTGTAAGATCGGCTTCATTTGAACATATTTGAAACAGCCTTAGGTCAAAATATCTTTTTTTAAAAATTAGTTACAATCCTTTTTAGTATTCCTTGAGAAGCGATCTTTAGAGGCGTACTTTTTGTAATGATCGCCATATCAACTGACAGACTGGCATCGTCTACTTCTAAATTTTGTCGAATTCTGATCAGTGGTTTTTTGAGAGGTTGCAAATAATAACTTTTATAGAAATAACATATTCTTAATTATACCAATATATATGACTTAATTGAAACAGATAGGTCACGTATACATTAGCTTGCATATATAATCAAGTAAAGGAAATGTTACAAGTATCAGGGAAACCAATATTGATATATGTTTCACATACATTGCACTTATAAATGACAACGGTTTGCGGCAAAAAGATACAGTGTCAAGTCTTAGGTGTACTGCAAAATAAAATCCATGTTCAACAAAGGTGCTACCGGTACTATGATTTTTTTCCCAAAAATCCGTTACTTTAGATTTATAAATTTCAACGAGCCATACAAAAAATAAGAATTGCTTCATGCTTTATTTAAAACCAACATTGAAATAAAATTTTGATGGATCTTATGTATCAAAACTAGAATAAACCAATGTGTGTGTGTGGGTTTGTGTCTATATGTGCGTGTGAAATTCCAAATGACGACATAATTGAGCATACACAACCTCATATGGTAGACACGTTGTCTCAATTGCAAAATATGCAGCCGGAAAGATTTATGCAGTGAACGCTATATAAATTTGGACTTAGCCACGTTTCCACTCCCGTTTCTGGAATTTAAACCATAGTAGTCAGTATTTATGGTTATCTAATGCCAACTTGCTCCCTAGCGTGGTTTGTTTTGTTAGCTCTTTGTGCCTTTTGCTATTCATAAATATCGTCTAGTTTATACGCTGACACTTAAATTGAGGACATCCTTCAATTACCAGCTGAAGTGGAATGACCATCGATTCGAAACGAAAACTTCAATGATGCCCCATGAGTTAAAATCTGTATTTATATTATGTTGTATGGTCCTACTTGATGATGATGTATTGAGCTTGGAAAATAGTTTTGAAAGAAAACAATTACTTATTGCTTTTGAATTTTCTATATGGTCATCTATTTTTTCTTATTTATGCTAAACATTTGATATTGAGCTAACTGCTTCTACACTTGTAACTCAAAGCGTCATGTTATTGTTTTAGAATCATATCACAAATCATGGTTTAATAGGAAATGCACGAATTTATTTTAAAAAGTCAGAACTTATAGATAGCAAAGCATATATATAAATTCCATTGTTACATTCGGACTCAAAGGACACAAAAACACCGAGGTCCGACAACTTTATGTAAACAAAAGCTAAACACTTCACAAAAACCAACACCAGTGTTGCTTAGAGTACCAGTCCCAGCAACAAATCTGCCTGCTTTCCCATGCTGCTCTTGTTTAAGTAAGGGTTAAAGATAAGGGATTTTAATTAATTTAACATTTGTGCCTTATTCAACGGCATGAACTGGTCCAAACTCAGTTAGCCATGGGAAGATATACAACAGAACCAAACCTGTTGACAGTCTCTGGTATCAAATATCCAGAATGCAGGGATTAATGATCTGGCCAACTGTCACTACTAAGAGCTAGAAAAGGATACAGGCACTGCGAGCGAAATCATACTGATAACATCTCCCTTCTTAAGAGAAAACTTTATGTTAATTAGTACATAAAATCTCAATCATTTATCAAAATCTCACTTAAAGGGACCTATAAGTAAAGTTACAAGTAACGTATTAGCTCTTTTTAAATAATGAATATAAGTGACTTGTTTCTGTAAGGGAACGAAAATATTGGACGACACGCTTTTGATGAACGACATTGGCACAAGCACACTTGATCTTAATAGCCAGGTCAATAAAAAATGCCGCATATGCAACTTCATGACACAGAACCTCAGTGCAATTCCACCAATGATACACAACACACCTGCTAAAGATTTATACCAAGTTGATACCTCCGATTTCAAATGGTTTTAACAATAAATAACAGAAGGGAAAATGTGAACGTTGATGATACACACTCACCCAAAGCATACATTGTAACTACTAGTAACGATACACAACTCTACCAGGTTTCATTTCTTAATCGCAAATATCTTAAACACTATGGAAAATAACTGAAACTGTGAAGGAAAAATGAGAAATAATAAATCATGACCATACACTGGAGAATAGAGCCCCACAATCTGATGAGTAACACCTAGTATTGGTACATCAGTATATCGAGCTTCATGTGCTATCTCTAATGGCTTTACGATTTTATTTGCGGAAGGTTATTGGAACGTACATGGCACCTCTGATCAATAATCGCTTTATAATGCATCAAGTTCTAGCGATGCAAATATGAAAATCTGAATGGAAGGCAAAGTGTTATGGAAAACGTAAGATAATGGGTCATGACCATAATCTTGAAGATACCACTCCACCCCCCAATATGATCGACGACACAGTATTGGATCTGAATACCATAATCTTCAAGATATCACTCCGCTCACCTCCACCCCCGAATATGATTGACGACACAGTATTGGATCTGAATACCAGCTGTTTCGTTCCTTTATCTCGAATGGTTTGAACGTTGCATCATGGAAGGAAGAGTAGTGGATGGATAAATTGTTATGTTCAGAGTAATGTAATAACATAGGAGTTGATATATTACTTTGCTAAATAGTTTGGTCATTGTTTGTTCTGCACGTTTCTTTAGTACGCTACATATACGTAGATTGAGGCAAGTAACTGATGACTTTAAAGAAAGCGGCAAACGTGTGGTCCAACTGAGCAAACCCTAGTTAAAATAAAATAAAATATTATTATTGCTAAAATTATTATTATTATTATCATTATTATTATTATTATTATTATTATTATTGATGGATGGATGGATGGAAATGCAGATACAATGTGCCCCACTTTTAAATTTGGGGACCAAAAACCCATTACGGATGTATAAATGACCATGTGATGCAATAATTCAAGAAATGTCAAATATTCAAACTCCCCTATTCTGCAAAGGAGTCAAATCCTTTAGAATGTAAATGTTCACTAAATACATTTTCACAAAAGGGAAAGAAGTTTTCTGTACAGAGTGAAAATTATTTTGAGATTCCTGCTAGACTTAGCAGATCATTGAGCAGTGTGTCTGTAATATTTGCACAAAGAAGAAAAGGTAGTATTTCCAAATAGGCTCCAGATATGTGATTGTTCTTTTCTTGTGATTTGTTGTCTTGTTTATGTTATATTAAGAGTCCTATTCAAATGTCTTGCTGATTAGTAATCTGGGGTGAAATGTGGGTTTTTTGCAAATAAAAATAAAAATATATATATGCGAAAAACCCATATATATATATATATATATATATATATATATATATATATATATATATATATATATATATATATATATATATATATATATTATTTCATTTGATGATAATACACGACTTTCCATTGGTCTTGCTGTGCAGTTAACTTATAGACTACACATGCAACAGTTTCCAAGTTGATCGCACAAGAGCGCAAGCAGAGTGTGTGTATATATATATATATATATATATATATATATATATATATATATATATATATATATGTATGTATGTATGTATAAAATTTAATGCAGGTCCCTAGAGTGTAAAAGATAAGTAACATCGACCTAGTTTAGCCTAAAGGGTATACTACTCTTCATTAAAGATTATGATCACTGATGTACAAGAAAGAGGTTTTAGAAAATGACCTGGACCCCAGTCTTAAGCACAGATATATATCCCAGTTGGAATGAGGACTTCCTGACAGGTCTGTACAGATTAATATGCCTACTTGTATGTTGTACATAAGAAACTATCAAAACCCAAGTGAGAATAGTATGCAAATGAGGCTTTGCTGGTATAGGTATCACGGTACCAATTGTTTTTCCATATACCTCAATGCTAATGTTTTGTGAAATAAATATACTTTCTATCCTACCGCATGTCACATACTGTCATAGAGAACAATGTTAGGTTTTCAATTTGACAAGGACAAAAGCAGGTACTCCATTGCATTTAAGAGAGATAACTCTATTGGAACTAGACAGGTGGAAGAGTTATCTAGTCACATCATTTTCACTTCCTAGACTTAAGATGTAAATTTGTAATTCGTTCATTGCACTTTCAGAAGCTGCTACTGCCTATTTCAGCAAAATTCGTTTTCCCTATCTCAATAACTGCTAAATTTAGTGTACTTTTGATTAATTCTATTTAATTTGTCAAGCACATGGGAGCATCCATTCTGTTATACCATGTGCTTAGATCATGTACAATTTCCACAAGTACAGTATCTAAAGAAATGTCAGCCACATTACATAAAAGTAGCATAGAGGTATGCCAACATTATCTCTATTGTGCATGTTACAAATGCAAACAACTTCACCTTACATACGCCACTCTCTGAAAAGTACATAATAACTGGTGAGCGCCCCTAAGGATGCAAATTTTCGTCGATCTATGAAGGACACATTAATCTGGGCCAGAGGACAATTAATTAGATTCATGGGGACAGGTGCTTATTAAATCGCTATACTGCAATGGTTTATAATGTCTGTGTCGGGAGAGGAAGTGATGCTTAATTAAGCCTTCGTTTAATTAACCGTTAGACGACTAGAAAGGGAAGGTTAACTTCGATTTTATATAGGGAATGTCAGAAGTTGAAATTTTCCAGAATCAGGTTTGGAAATCTATAAGTCATCCTGACCACAATTTTGGCGACTGGTTATAAAAGGCGGTAAATATATTTAATCCTGATTGATAACGCTAAAATTCTTGGTGTTAAATTGCCCTCATTGAAACAATCTAGTCCGTCTGCGATTTTCCTGCAATAGTGAAAATATAAGGGACTCCGAGACTGAATTTGGAAGAAATTCTCTCGTGAAGCATTTATCAAACTGATCGGATGTCTGGAAAGTCGACGGTCACAAGTTCGGCGGTAGAAGCGAACAAAGCTTGAAAGCACAAGCTATCTGCGTCGATTTCATGTAGTTCGTTGTTACCAACATAACGATTTGCTTGAATTTAATTGTTTATATTTGCATGAATTCATTTGTTTAAAACGGTGGATCAATATTCTCGATATAAGTATAACTGTGAGTCCATCTATCTAAATTCGCACAATGATTATCTTTAATATAAGTTTGACTAATTGTTTGAATTTGGCGTCTTGATTGTTATAGGAATCTAAGAATGTCATGCATTACTTTAGTTGATATGAGTTACGAGAATCCATTTGACTTTACCGATCTTAGATGATTTCATGTATGCTTAAGACTTAAGCCATGTAATGAATCTCATTCATTCATTTGTAAAATTGAGACGAGAACGGGACTATTATGTCCCGTGTAATGTTAATGGAAATCAGTGATGAAAAAGCCATTAGGAAGCACATTAATCTTGTGAAACTAGGTTTGTGTATGGTCCGCCATGTTTAGCTTAATCAGGTGGCCTCTGGTGAGTTTGAATTCCGATTGAACGATATCTGACATAACGAGAGGGGAGTAATGATCTGTTCCGAGCGTGGCAACTGACAGAAGATTTAGGTTTATTTTAAAAGGAGAACTAGCTTAACGTACGTATCTACGGGCGTATCCTCTGAAGTATCCACTGATGCATGCAGGTACCTACTTACCCAAGCATATACGTATCTACGTACTTACGTATCCACCTACCCACACAAAGTTTGAGAGCCGAAAAGAGACGAGACAGTAGGGAGGTCGGAAAAGGGGAAAAGCGAAAGGACCTAGAGGAACCACCATAGTGACATGGGAGTGGACCGGAATAAGCAGGTTATGAAGTTGTACAAAGCAATGACTTGGATCCTTCACTCGATTATATGATGAACTAATTGCACCATTTAAAACAGATCGGATATTTATATAAATATATTTGTGTTTGAAATTCGGTGAAATGTTTATTCCAAAAAGAAGTGTATCTTCCTACTGTAATGTTTTATCCCAGTTGTTTATGCAATTGATTAAATTTTCGTTTTTCCATGTATGGGGGATCGTGTCATTCTGTTCTATATATCTGCTCAGATCTCTATTTATTCCATCTATAAGTTTCACACTTTATTTAAATATTTGCTCGATCCGGACAACAATACCGAGGGTGATCACCCTCAATATAACGATAGCCAAATAAAGCGGACACCTTGTAAGAAGGTACAACCCCACAACACCACCTCCACCAGTAGCAACCGTTACGTAACGGTTATACCTATACCGATACTTCATGTGAGTTTTGGAAAGCGCCAAAACGCACAGAGGAAACTCACATGAGAAAGACTCATTGACATTTAAAAATGTTCTGGAATGAAAAACTCGGGAAATCATTTCATACATTAGACATGGAGGCCAGACTCCCATTTCAAAATTAAAACTAAAAGAACTGAATTTCAAACCAGAATTACCCACACGAAGACTGGGAATCAATATTTGTCTTCTCTTTTAGTACACTATTGATGGTACAGGACTTCATAGTTTTCAATACAATGTTCTCCGCATAATGAAGTTCATTAATGTATGCTTAATTCTGATTTAAAAAAGAATATATAGATATACTTGTAGAATAAAAAATTGCATACCAAGCACTGTGGCTTGCATTGAACAAATCAGTTTTGATAAACATATAGAATTACATTCCTCGGCAATGTGGGAATATATTAAAGCAATACTGACAGATATCTTTTATCGAAACACCCTACATTTGTGTTTCTTTCTGTGTGTCCCATCTGCTGAGCAAGAGGCCGCCAATTTGAACTTCGTGACGGCATCTACATTTTTTTATTCTTTTCAAATAATTCTTTTGTATTTATATGTTCAAACTTTCTTTTAAACTAACTCATCCTAATTTTTCTAGACACATGGGCAGAAAGATAGATAGATAGATAGATAGATAGATAGATAGATAGATCTGAACTACTTCTCGAACTTTTTTCTTTCTTTTTTAAAGATTCACTACTCAGTTCCCTTTGACTCTGTATGAAGAATAAACTATTAGAAATTTGGTTTTGTGGGGTTTAATTCCGTGTTTCGCACATAATAGGTTAATCCTAGAGGTCAGTATTATTGGTGGAGGTAACACCAGAAAAAGACCAGGGAAGAACGACGGATCCACTGACAGAGGTGAGATGTGTGTGAGTGATCTGTAAAGGCAAGTGCCTTAGGCCACTCGCCCATCCTGAACCCCATAGACAAAACGAATCCAAGCAAGAAATATTCGATATTCACAATTATTTTGGGAACTATAAGGATCGCAAAAACTGTTCAGTGTCCCGTTTGCTTTAAATCATTAATCATTTGTTGCAACCATACAGCACGGAACAACAAAATGATAAAACCTCATTGATGCGACTAACTGTTGATTTCCCGGGTGAATTCGTCGCGTAATTGAATTGGATAAGAATTCCTAATATGGCCTCTGACGCAGTTCATTTAATCCGTTATAACTATGTTATAACTTTCTGACTGCTGTAATCTGATTAACATACTAATGATTTCTCTCTGAATTTACTGAAGGTTCAGAAATTAAATTATAATCGATATGTTTAAAATTATACGTTTCATGTGAAACGATATTCTGTTTGGAACCGATAAGAAGGCAGTGAAACAGGATATTATCCTGGGGCATCATTGGGAAAGCTACGTTTGTTGTGATACGTTTCAACAACGTTTCTAGGACGAATTCATCTTTTTCGTTCGCGTAAACAGTTCCATGGTAATTACTATGTGTAGATATACATATATGCTTTAATGGAACGTGAGTTGACATTTAATCCCATAAATTCCAATAAGCAGGTTCTGATCTAAATATGGACTTTTATTTTGTAACCATCTTCATTACCTCTGAAATTCACCATAAAATAAAGCCATATGTGAGTCACTCTGGACGGTATTGTGCGTCAACAGTCAGCATCCCTGGGATGCAGCTAAACAGTTTCGTTTAAATCGGTTAAGATAATATACAACACTTTTGGCTAGTCTCAACCTGCTATCGGCTGACAAAGCATGAATACACTGATACCTGTCAATCTGTTTTTTGCGTTAATAAGGAGTTGGGGAAAAGAAAGAACGAAGGCGAAAACAGATCTGGAACATGTTGTCAGTAGGAAATACTTTCAACATCTGCTCATCATTGTGAGTAACACAGTCTATCAACCATCGGTCGGGTCAGATTTATTCCTTCAAGTTCAGTGAATATTGTAAAAAGTCTGTTTTAGAGCTTTTGTTTCCTCTCTCATTTTGTTGGCGATACAAGAAGAGTTGGATTTAGGCATTCTTGGTATTGATTTAAAAGGTAACTGTTTATTCTCTAGAATTTGAGCATTATGGTGTGGTTCTCTGTTTATATTTCGGCGACAGTTCATAGCGAATAATGAGGCATTGATGTTGATCGGTAAAGGAAATTTGTGACCCATTAGACGATGCTTTGTTTACATTCCAGTCCCTCAAAATAAAATACCGGATGAGACCTTCAAAACGAATTCGTCATTGAAGGTATTTTATAATAAGATATGATTTATTATGATTTAAACACGAAGGAAAGCTCGGTACTGAGAAAAATATGCAGAGACTATCTAGGAGAATAAGTACGATCTTATTCCATCTGACAATGTAGTTTCACCTCAGCTACACATTTGAATGGAATTGTTGAACGATTCCTCATCTCAAGTAAGAAACCATATGGTACATATATACATGATGATAGCGGTCCATCCCCAACGTAATGAACATATACTTGGTTGCATCCACGGGCTTGTATCGTTGTTTAAAAGTTATCTCTCATACATGTACTATAAAGAACTACAAGGGAGGACACTTCTCTCCTTTCTATCGCGACCTATTTAAGAATAAACACAAATACTTAAAGCTACATTTCGCGTAGTGTAATAAACTTGGTACCGGTGTTTAGCTCAGGCATTTGACTTTGCATGCGCATCCGAAGTTTGGCTTACTATCATACATTTAAGGAAGGTCAGGCCATTTTCCCACGCTAGTGCTCAACATGGCCATGATCGCGCCCGCTTAATCTGCAAGGGTAATCCCACTGAATGGAATAGTGTCCTCTCATTGGTTAACATAAAATGACGTCTTGCAGTTATTTATAACTTATTTTCATAATACATTTCAGTTTTAAAGTCATAAATCGGAACGAGTATGATAATTTAAACGAAATTACACTTTTCGTACGTTTCTGATAAATTTGTATCCATGTTCATGTGCTGTTTATTCACTGAACGACGAGCAATGTAAGTTTAACTGTTACAGGGTCCACAACTGCAGAGGCTTATATTGTGCATTGCCCAACAGCTACATCCCTTACATCAGACATTCTGCAATACGAAGTGTCTTATGTTCTCCAGGATGTGCAATACTTAACTTGTCCAAGCTACATTAAATCCAATTACTATTAATATCATAATTGGTATGAACGATTATTGTCAACTGTCCACATACTCATCCAAATACTATCCTCTGTCATGGGAATAAATATCTTCATTTTATACTGTAGATAATGGAATCGGAAGGAAGCTTATGTCTCGTGCATGGATTATATCTAAATAAATGTTCATACATTTTAGAATAGCTTTAAAATTTCATTTCATCTTTCCTTCCTTCCGACGTTGTCATTTTAAAGAGTCAATGCAGTCTTTTTCTGCATAAGGAGAAAGAAAACTTGATTTGCAATATCGTATTGCTCACTAAAAGCTATTAGCTTCTAAGTAATCTATGTTTGTTTTTTTCTTCAAAAGATTATAAGATATAACGTTTTTGAAGTAATAAGTTCTCTAGTTTTACACATTTGTATATTTACATCACACAAAAATGCATGGAAAATAAAAACAACTCTGAAACGCTACAAATAAATGTTGTAAATTTAAATAAAATTTAATTTAGTGGTAAATTTCTTGTGGATGCGTTAAACTGAATGCCTGTGGTCTTTGTCCTGTTTTATCAATGGAGATACTTACGATCACATCATTACAGACACAAATAGTGACCAGAAAAGATACCTAGCATCATCAGTGAACTAGAAACAACAGTGTTGCTTTTTTCAGTCTAATGCGACTTTGTTTGAAAGCAGCAATACTAGTAGTAAGGTGGGGCACCCTAGGGACAATGGGACTTAGCATTAAAAAGACCCCTGGGCAACTCTAGGGACAATGGAAATTTAACATGGAGAAAAATCGTGGGCAACTCTAGGGACAATGGGAATTTAACAAAGAGTTTGGGTCTGTCTAGGGACAAGGGGAAATTAACATGGGAATAGAGTTTGGGTCTGTCTAGGGACAAGGGGAATTGAACATATGGAAATTGAACATGGTGGGTCTGTATAGCGTCAAGGGGAATTGAACATGGTGGGATTGTCTAGGGACAATGATGGTAGAGGGTCAAACCCAACAGAGACAGAAACATACATACACTAGTACAAGCGTGAGATTTATACATAAAGCATTACCAATACCTGAAATCTTGCTGGGGTGTTCAAAAATTTGCATAATTGTAATGATGCTATAAATAGCTATAATCAAGGAAATGCTCAACGACAAAATGGATGTGACTAAAAGTAACGCTAAAACGACGAAATTGTCCCAGAATTTAAAGGAAAATAAACATATCCCCGAAAATTAAGTTACAATGGTTTAGACTAAAATGGATAAAATTAGTAACTACTTACAATATCAACTTCTGTGACGATCGTGAATAAATACCTATATATCTATAATCAGCTGAAATTCCTATGAAATCCCACTATCTATTTATAGCTCCAACTTGTGGGTTTTTCCTTTGGAAAATCCCACTATCTTTTTATAGCCTCAGCTTGAGTGACGTTCCTGTTTATGAATTCTAGTATATATGTATAGCTACAAAATGTGGAAATCCCCAAGTCGATATTTATAGTCTCAAAATTTCCAGCGTCAGTGACGTCACTGTACTGAACACTAGGGGATAAATGGCAACAGTGTTGCAAGTGGCTGACCTGAATACGCGCTACTGTAGGTAGGTAGGTAGAGTGTATCTGATAGGGATAAAGTGAGTTTTATAGGGACAAACAGAGACCAATACACACACACACACACACACACAACATACGCGCGCAGACTCACTCACACACACACACAGAGGGAAGAGGAAAAAACAAACCCCAAAATATACTATCCACACTCGGGAGGAAGAAAAAAAAACAACCAAATATACGATCTACACAACGTACGCGAACAAACACACACACACACACACACACACACACACACACAACATACGCGCGCAGACTCACACACACACACATACACAGAGGGAAGAGGAAAAAACAAACCCCAAATATACTATCCACACTCGGGAGGAAGAAAAAAAACAACCAAATATACGATCTACACAACGTACGCGAACAAACACACACACACACACACACACACACACACAACATACGCGCGCAGACTCACACACACACACACACACACACACAGAGGGAAGAGGAAAAAACAAACCCCAAATATACTATCCACACTCGGGAGGAAGAAAAAAAACAACCAAATATACGATCTACACAACGTACGCGAACACACACACATACACACACACACACACACACAGAGGGAAGAGGAAAAAACAAACCCCAAATACACTATCAACGCAGAAGGGAGATAATACAAACCCCAAATAAACTATCCACACAAACGTACGCGAACGCATACAAACCCCAAATATACTATCAACACAGAAGGAGATAATACAAACCCCAAATAAACTATCCACACAAACGTACGCGAACGCATACAAACCCAAAATATACTATCCACACAACGTCGCTAACGCATACAAACTCCAAATATGCTATCCACACTCGGGAGGAAGAAGAAAAAACAACCAAATATACGATCTACACAACGTACGCGAACACACACACACACACACACACACACACACACACACACACACAGAGGGAAGAGGAAAAAACAAACCCCAAATATACTATCAACACAGAAGGGAGATAATACAAACCCCAAATAAACTATCCACACAAACGTACGCGAACGCATACAAACCCCAAATACACTATCAACACAGAAGGGAGATAATACAATCCCCAAATAAACTATCCACACAAACGTACGCGAACGCATACAAACCCCAAATACACTATCAACACAGAAGGGAGATAATACAAACCCCAAATAAACTATCCACACAAACGTACGCGAATGCATACAAACCCCAAATATACTATCCACACAACGTCGCTAACGCATACAAACCGCAAATATACTATCCACACTCGGGAGGAAGAAGAAGAAAAACAACCAAATATGCGATCTACACAACGTACGCGAACACACACACACACACACACACGCACACCACAGAGGGAAGAAGAAGAAAACCATTATACACTATCCACACGCAGTGAAGAAATAACCCTTTATATATACTATCAACAGAGAGTGAAGAAAATAACCCATTATATTCCATCAACACAGAGTGAAGAAGAAAAAGTTTTTTGAAAGCACCTAAGCCCTCACCTGCAATGACCAACTCTGCCAAACACCTACACCCCACCCACCCCCACTCCCAATACTACAAAACCCATTTAACCCGTTATTTTATGGCATCAGTGTGTGATTTAGGAAACATCAAGACACAAAATGATGGACGAATAGACTGACTATTGTTTACGGACTTGCATGCCTAAAGAGCGTGCGTGAAGGAAAACATCCTTCCATTTCAATTCTAACTAAAACATGATCCAGAGGATAGAGAGAGGTGAAAGAGCACAATTTCATAAAGTGTGAGTAAAAACAAAACACGCCATCCTTATTATACAATGTCAAGACCAAGATACACTTACGTTTTCTTTCTGGTCTATTCTCTTTTAGAAGGTAGTATGAAATTTCACATCAGGGCCAACGCATCGGCTCACATTGTCAATTTTTCCATTTCCATGTTTTTACTGGCACAAGTTCTTCATCATCTTCAATTTCTTCTTCTTCTGAATCCCTCTTCTCTGTTTCGTCTTGTTTTTGTTTCTTCTCTTTTCTCGTAGGGCACTCTGAATTCCAGTGTCCTTTCTCCTGACAACGATATTAGGTATCTTGACTTTTGTCTCTCTTTCTTAGACGAAGCAGGTATTCTGGAGACAAATACCCATTTACCTTTGCAGATATAGCAAACTTCATTAGCACTTACACACTTTCGTATGACTCTCATCAAATCAACGACCAAAAGAGTAAGCTTTGTTGCCACTTTCGCCTGTTAATTATGCTTTCGTATGACTTTTAGCAAATATTTGACCAGCAGGTCGATCTGTGCTGACTCTTCCATCTTCTTGATCGTTTGAGAGCGGAATGAATACTCTGACGCTAAGACACTCTCCTTATATACATGGACCTGCTGCGTATGAAACCTAGTCAAATGTAATTTTGCAATAAGATGAAACGATTTCATTGAGGAAGTAAAAAGCAATGATGTACCGTATCGCCTCACACAAAACCTGAAGTTTTAGTTCAAATCCGTGTCAGCGATTTCGAAGACGACATAACTGAGCTTTAATCAATGCTCTCCAATTATGCCACAAAACCACGAGTCCTGATTCACGCCAAAAGAAATTTCGTTCGGTCCATAAAAAATAGTATCACATCTGAGAAACGCAAAAACGAACTTCCAGAAAACTGAGAACGACGGCTTACACCTACAACGTAAATGTGTGAGTTCAAGTAGTGCGTAAAACTTAGTCAAATTAGATTTTTATAGTCAAGACGAAACGATCTCTTTTCGAACAAGAAAGCAGACACCAAGCGACAATGGCGATCCGTGTCACACAACACTTTTCAAAATGTATATTATCAGAGGTTTGTTCTAGCGATCTGCACGGTTAAATTAAATGTTGATGTATTTTGCAATAAGACGGACACAATTTCCATGGGATCGCCCATGGTACGATTGTTCGTGCATTAGTTTAATTTTTAAAAATATTTTTTTATATAAATCGCCTATAGGATAGACCCAGTAAAGCATGGCCATTCTCGTCACTGTCTGAATAGCTACTTAAGTCAATTCGAAGCGAACGCGGTAAGAAAATAAGTATAGCCAATGAAATGGCTTACAACGGGTGATGCATTGTTTTGTTCTAGGGCTGTGTGGCATAATAATCCCTATGTTCTTGCGTTGTTACCATTACAGTGCAGACAGACTGAAATGTGAACTTACAAGCCCTCTTTGTGTGTGTTGTACCATTTCCTCTTACCACATCAAAATACTGAGCGTCACAGTATTGGTTCGCGTTTTCAAGCTGACCATTTTTTTATATCTCACTTAAACATTTCGACATAAACACTCACATCGGTAGAGTCAGAACAGACGTGTTACAGTATTGAGGGGCATGTTATCTTTTCTTTTTCAAACTAATAAATTTGGGGTTTGTATGAAGTAAAGAACCGAAAGTACAGTGAAACTCAAGGATGATGACCCAATCTGTCTGTCTATTGATGCGTGTATTTACTTAAGAAGAAATATGACCTCTAAAACACAAAGAGATACGGCAAGCATGATTAGATTAAACACAACGATGTTTTCCTTCACGCCCGTGTAATTTAGAGTTTCAATCGTCTTTGAAGACAAACTTGGTCTCCTTTTGTAGGGCTTGAAATAATAAAAAAACTGAAAAATCTTAAGCACTTTGCTATAGATAATTTCATCAACAGACCAAACAACATAAATACCGTTACAACAATAGAAAGCCTTAAATCTTCTATCAAAAAGAAATGCATGAAAAAAATTAAAGATTAACGATAACTAACCAATGAAACCGAATTTAACAAAGGCAATAACATGTGAAGAAATGCCTCTCACTTTGGAGAGGTAGGCGAATGTACTCTGTCATGTACCGTCAACTTGAAAAAAATTATAAACAGAGAGAAACCTGAATTCAAAATTCAGTTGTTTCTTTTTCTTCAAAATTATTTCGTTTCTTTTTTCTTTTTTTTTTTTTTTTTTGGAACAAATCTAAGCACTAATATAGAGTGGAAAAGGGAAAATGCACATACAAGCTTTGATATTTCTGAAAAAATGAGGGGATATTCCTAACGCTCATAACCACCTATATATGCTTGGACTTGTCTGTGACTTATCCACAAAACAAGATATACATATTTCTGGTCAAGCTGCAAGTGTGTGCGTGTTTTTGAAAATGGTAAAAATTGGATATACAATTTTCTCGTGACACTTATAAAGTGAAGAGTCTGTGCAAGTGTCAAAAGCCAAAGTCATATAAGTTTTGTATTTTGTACGGCTTGTAAAGATTTCCACTTTAGAAAATGTGAAGTATCACAAGTTATTATCACAAACAGAAGTGGAACATAGGGGCTTGCAAGAAAGAAAATAACCCAGACAGTTGGTGTCATCAAGAGTGCTAGAGACGGTACCCGAACTTGCTTGCCTGCTTACTTGAATTAAAGTGATTTTCGCTCTAATGGAGCATGTATCACTGGTTTAATAACGCACCGCGTGATTTTTAATTACTCATGGGGAAGGAAAGAGAGCCTCATCCCCCAGGCTTTTATGTACTCACAGACTATTTTTAAATTTAGCCACTCAGGTGTAGGACTAACTAGTCCTTAACAACCTGACTGAAAGACTTTAAACATGAGTGGGAATTGTCTCACCACACACTCATTTTTCTGTCCGAGCGTGGTAAAGGAGGAAAAAGGTGCTCAGCAAGACAGCCATGGATGTTAAGTACTCACCAAAACGCTAGCCCGTACTTATTTCAAATCAAGTCCCGTTTTTGCTAATGGACAATAAAAGGTACCAATAATGTGTTAACCACCTGTGCAATTAGTTCAAATCTAACGAGTCTGTTAAATTTCCTACTTCCTAACATATCTGTCTAATATTAGTACTTAGTGTACATAAAAATAGCCATACTGATCTTATTTTAAATTATTATGTCTAAGCGACATATACCAGTTTGGTCACTGTTAGGTTTAAAAAATTAAGTTTGTTGTGGTGTTCCAATGGGTCAAGTTTGTTTCGAGAATAGTTTAGTCAAGGAGGGATACCAAGCCAAATATGGTTCCCTATTTAATAAAAAGCAATCTTTTGGAGCCCTAAAAAAAGTCTGTTTTTTCTGTTAGAAGGTAACACGTCTCTCTTTTGCTTTCACGTTCTTTCCCGCACTCCTAGTCTCATGATTCTTGATATCAGGAAATGCGTAGCCATGATGGGCGGTAATGTAAGCAGCGGTTTCTACCAGTTGACTGAGGGGGTATCCAGTGTAGGCTTGTCTGTAGAATTGGGGAAGAACTCTGACCCCTAATCCCCATTGAGAAGGTCTTGGTTTAAAGGTGTCTAGAGATTTGTAGGCAACGTATTGTATGGCTGTAATAAACTGCCCTGCTATGTTGACGTCATACAATGCTTGATCTAGCCCCATTTCGGTGTACTTCTCAACGAGGATCAGCGTCCCCCTCCTCCTCAACCGCCTCAATTTCCTCTTCTGGTTCTGATACTAATTCTTCAGTTGAGGTAGATAGTTTCAAATCCGCTGCTATGGTGTCTGTCGCTGTTATTGTTGTTGTGGTTGTTCTTTCAGCTGAGATTGCCTGTAGTATCGGAGTGAGAAAAGAACGTAGTGCCTCCGATAATTACATTTGAGTTTGCCATACCGTTTGTGTAACATAATTGGACCTTTTCTGGATTGGAGTGTTTCTTTTAGGTCTGTGCGTTTTGTTTTCTTTTGTTGGTGATAATATGGATAATGTAAGTTCGGGTACAACGAAATTTAAAGAATTAGGTCCAGAACTCGGTGTGGAGGGAAGAAATATACGCAACAGCAGCGGGAGCAAGAAATGCAGACCTAGCCAGTTAGCACTCCACCCACCTCGAGAACACAAATAACAGCTAGTCAACAGCCGACTATACCAAACAAACAACCCGTCCCGGAAAGAGTGGTGGCAAAACAAAACGCACAGACCTAAAAGAAACACTCCAATCCAGAAAAGGTCCAATTATGTTACACAAACGGTATGGCAAACTCAAATGTAATTATCGGAGGCACTACGTTCTTTTCTCACTCCGATACTACAGGCAATCTCAGCTGAAAGAACAACCACAACAACAATAACAGCGACAGACACCATAGCAGCGGATTTGAAACTATCTTCCTCAACTGAAGAATTAGTATCAGAACCAGAAGAGGAAATTGAGGCGGTTGAGGAGGAGGGGGACGCTGATCCTCGTTGAGAAGTACACCGAAATGGGGCTAGATCAAGCATTGTATGACGTCAACATAGCAGGGCAGTTTATTACAGCCATACAATACGTTGCCTACAAATCTCTAGACACCTTTAAACCAAGACCTTCTCAATGGAGATTAGGGGTCAGAGTTCTTCCCCAATTCTACAGACAAGCCTACACTGGATACCCCCTCAGTCAACTGGTAGAAACCGCTGCTTACATTACCGCCCATCATGGCTACGCATTTCCTGATATCAAGAATCATGAGACTAGGAGTGCGGGAAAGAACGTGAAAGCAAAAGAGAGACGTGTTACCTTCTAACAGAAAAAACAGACTTTTTTTTAGGGCTCCAAAAGATTGCTTTTTATTAAATAGGGAACCATATTTGGCTTGGTATCCCTCCTTGACTAAACTATTCTCGAAACAAACTTGACCCATTGGAACACCACAACAAACTTAATTTTTTAAACCTAACAGTGACCAAACTGGTATATGTCGCTTAGACATAATAATTTAAAATAAGATCAGTATGGCTATTTTTATGTACACTAAGTACTAATATTAGACAGATATGTTAGGAAGTAGGAAATTTAACAGACTCGTTAGATTTGAACTAATTGCACAGGTGGTTAACACATTATTGGTACCTTTTATTGTCCATTAGCAAAAACGGGACTTGATTTGAAATAAGTACGGGCTAGCGTTTTGGTGAGTACTTAACATCCATGGCTGTCTTGCTGAGCACCTTTTTCCTCCTTTACCACGCTCGGACAGAAAAATGAGTGTGTGGTGAGACAATTCCCACTCATGTTTAAAGTCTTTCAGTCAGGTTGTTAAGGACTAGTTAGTCCTACACCTGAGTGGCTAAATTTAAAAATAGTCTGTGAGTACATAAAAGCCTGGGGGATGAGGCTCTCTTTCCTTCCCCAGGAGTAATTAAAAATCACGCGGTGCGTTATTAAACCAGTGATACATGCTCCATTAGAGCGAAAATCACTTTAATTCAAGTAAGCAGGCAAGCAAGTTCGGGTACCGTCTCTAGCACTCTTGATGACACCAACTGTCTGGGTTATTTTCTTTCTTGCAAGCCCCTATGTTCCACTTCTGTTTGTGATAATAACTTGTGATACTTCACATTTTCTAAAGTGGAAATCTTTACAAGCCGTACAAAATACAAAACTTATATGACTTTGGCTTTTGACACTTGCACAGACTCTTCACTTTATAAGTGTCACGAGAAAATTGTATATCCAATTTTTACCATTTTCAAAAACACGCACACACTTGCAGCTTGACCAAAAATATGTATATCTTGTTTTGTGGATAAGTCACAGACAAGTCCAAGCATATATAGGTGGTTATGAACGTTAGGAATATCCCCTCCTTTTTTCAGAAATATCAAAGCTTGTATGTGCATTTTCCCTTTTCCACTCTATATTAGTACTTAGATTTGTTCCAAAAAAAAAAAAAAAGTAAAAAGAAACGAAATAATTTTGAAGAAAAAGAAACAACTGAATTTTGAATTCAGGTTTCTCTCTGTTTATAATTTTTTTCAAGTTGACGGTACATGACAGAGTACATTCGCCTACCTCTCCAAAGTGAGAGGCATTTCTTCACATGTTATTGCCTTTGTTAAATTCGGTTTCATTGGTTAGTTATCGTTAATCTTTAATTTTTTTCATGCATTTCTTTTTGATAGAAGATTTAAGGCTTTCTATTGTTGTAACGGTATTTATGTTGTTTGGTCTGTTGATGAAATTATCTATAGCAAAGTGCTTAAGATTTTTCAGTTTTTTTATTATTTCAAGCCCTACAAAAGGAGACCAAGTTTGTCTTCAAAGACGATTGAAACTCTAAATTACACGGGCGTGAAGGAAAACATCGTTGTGTTTAATCTAATCATGCTTGCCGTATCTCTTTGTGTTTTAGAGGTCATATTTCTTCTTAAGTAAATACACGCATCAATAGACAGACAGATTGGGTCATCATCCTTGAGTTTCACTGTACTTTCGGTTCTTTACTTCATACAAACCCCAAATTTATTAGTTTGAAAAAGAAAAGATAACATGCCCCTCAATACTGTAACACGTCTGTTCTGACTCTACCGATGTGAGTGTTTATGTCGAAATGTTTAAGTGAGATATAAATAAATGGTCAGCTTGAAAACGCGAACCAATACTGTGACGCTCAGTATTTTGATGTGGTAAGAGGAAATGGTACAACACACACAAAGAGGGCTTGTAAGTTCACATTTCAGTCTGTCTGCACTGTAATGGTAACAACGCAAGAACATAGGGATTATTATGCCACACAGCCCTAGAACAAAACAATGCATCACCCGTTGTAAGCCATTTCATTGGCTATACTTATTTTCTTACCGCGTTCGCTTCGAATTGACTTAAGTAGCTATTCAGACAGTGACGAGAATGGCCATGCTTTACTGGGTCTATCCTATAGGCGATTTATATAAAAAAATATTTTTAAAAATTAAACTAATGCACGAACAATCGTACCATGGGCGATCCCATGGAAATTGTGTCCGTCTTATTGCAAAATACATCAACATTTAATTTAACCGTGCAGATCGCTAGAACAAACCTCTGATAATATACATTTTGAAAAGTGTTGTGTGACACGGATCGCCATTGTCGCTTGGTGTCTGCTTTCTTGTTCGAAAAGAGATCGTTTCGTCTTGACTATAAAAATCTAATTTGACTAAGTTTTACGCACTACTTGAACTCACACATTTACGTTGTAGGTGTAAGCCGTCGTTCTCAGTTTTCTGGAAGTTCGTTTTTGCGTTTCTCAGATGTGATACTATTTTTTATGGACCGAACGAAATTTCTTTTGGCGTGAATCAGGACTCGTGGTTTTGTGGCATAATTGGAGAGCATTGATTAAAGCTCAGTTATGTCGTCTTCGAAATCGCTGACACGGATTTGAACTAAAACTTCAGGTTTTGTGTGAGGCGATACGGTACATCATTGCTTTTTACTTCCTCAATGAAATCGTTTCATCTTATTGCAAAATTACATTTGACTAGGTTTCATACGCAGCAGGTCCATGTATATAAGGAGAGTGTCTTAGCGTCAGAGTATTCATTCCGCTCTCAAACGATCAAGAAGATGGAAGAGTCAGCACAGATCGACCTGCTGGTCAAATATTTGCTAAAAGTCATACGAAAGCATAATTCACATGCGAAAGTGGCAACAAAACTTACTCTTTTGGTCGTTGATTTGATGAGAGTCATACGAAAGTGTGTAAGTGCTAATGAAGTTTGCTATATCTGCAAAGGTAAATGGGTATTTGTCTCCAGAATACCTGCTTCGTCTAAGAAAGAGAGACAAAAGTCAAGATACCTAATATCGTTGTCAGGAGAAAGGACACTGGAATTCAGAGTGCCCTACGAGAAAAGAGAAGAAACAAAAACAAGACGAAACAGAGAAGAGGGATTCAGAAGAAGAAGAAATTGAAGATGATGAAGAACTTGTGCCAGTAAAAACATGGAAATGGAAAAATTGACAATGTGAGCCGATGCGTTGGCCCTGATGTGAAATTTCATACTACCTTCTAAAAGAGAATAGACCAGAAAGAAAACGTAAGTGTATCTTGGTCTTGACATTGTATAATAAGGATGGCGTGTTTTGTTTTTACTCACACTTTATGAAATTGTGCTCTTTCACCTCTCTCTATCCTCTGGATCGTGTTTTAGTTAGAATTGAAATGGAAGGATGTTTTCCTTCACGCACGCTCTTTAGGCATGCAAGTCCGTAAACAATAGTCAGTCTATTCGTCCATCATTTTGTGTCTTGATGTTTCCTAAATCACACACTGATGCCATAAAATAACGGGTTAAATGGGTTTTGTAGTGTTGGGAGTGGGGGTGGGTGGGGTGTAGGTGTTTGGCAGAGTTGGTCATTGCAGGTGAGGGCTTAGGTGCTTTCAAAAAACTTTTTCTTCTTCACTCTGTGTTGATGGAATATAATGGGTTATTTTCTTCACTCTCTGTTGATAGTATATATAAAGGGTTATTTCTTCACTGCGTGTGGATAGTGTATAATGGTTTTCTTCTTCTTCCCTCTGTGGTGTGCGTGTGTGTGTGTGTGTGTGTGTGTGTGTGTGTGTTCGCGTACGTTGTGTAGATCGCATATTTGGTTGTTTTTCTTCTTCTTCCTCCCGAGTGTGGATAGTATATTTGCGGTTTGTATGCGTTAGCGACGTTGTGTGGATAGTATATTTGGGGTTTGTATGCATTCGCGTACGTTTGTGTGGATAGTTTATTTGGGGTTTGTATTATCTCCCTTCTGTGTTGATAGTGTATTTGGGGTTTGTATGCGTTCGCGTACGTTTGTGTGGATAGTTTATTTGGGGATTGTATTATCTCCCTTCTGTGTTGATAGTGTATTTGGGGTTTGTATGCGTTCGCGTACGTTTGTGTGGATAGTTTATTTGGGGTTTGTATTATCTCCCTTCTGTGTTGATAGTATATTTGGGGTTTGTTTTTTCCTCTTCCCTCTGTGTGTGTGTGTGTGTGTGTGTGTTCGCGTACGTTGTGTAGATCGTATATTTGGTTGTTTTTTCTTCTTCCTCCCGAGTGTGGATAGCATATTTGGAGTTTGTATGCGTTAGCGACGTTGTGTGGATAGTATATTTTGGGTTTGTATGCGTTCGCGTACGTTTGTGTGGATAGTTTATTTGGGGTTTGTATTATCTCCTTCTGTGTTGATAGTATATTTGGGGTTTGTATGCGTTCGCGTACGTTTGTGTGGATAGTTTATTTGGGGTTTGTATTATCTCCCTTCTGTGTTGATAGTATATTTGGGGTTTGTTTTTTCCTCTTCACTCTGTGTGTGTGTGTGTGTGTGTGTATGTGTGTGTGTTCGCGTACGTTGTGTAGATCGTATATTTGGTTGTTTTTTTTCTTCCTCCCGAGTGTGGATAGTATATTTGGGGTTTGTTTTTTCCTCTTCCCTCTCTGTGTGTGTGTGTGTGTGTGTGTGTGTGTGTGTGTGTGTGAGTCTGCGCGCGTATGTTGTGTGTGTGTGTGTGTGTGTGTGTGTGTGTGTGTGTGTGTGTGTGTGTGTGTGTGTTTGTTCGCGTACGTTGTGTAGATCGTATATTTGGTTGTTTTTTTTCTTCCTCCCGAGTGTGGATAGTATATTTGGGGTTTGTTTTTTCCTCTTCCCTCTGTGTATGTGTGTGTGTGTGTGTGTGTGAGTCTGCGCGCGTATGTTGTGTGTGTGTGTGTGTGTGTGTGTGTGTGTGTGTGTTTGTTCGCGTACGTTGTGTAGATCGTATATTTGGTTGTTTTTTTTTTCTTCCTCCCGAGTGTGGTTAGTATATTTTGGGGTTTGTTTTTTCCTCTTCCCTCTGTGTGTGTGTGTGTGTGTGTGTGAGTCTGCGCGCGTATGTTGTGTGTGTGTGTGTGTATTGGTCTCTGTTTGTCCCTATAAAACTCACTTTATCCCTATCAGATACACTCTACCTACCTACCTACAGTAGCGCGTATTCAGGTCAGCCACTTGCAACACTGTTGCCATTTATCCCTTAGTGTTCAGTACAGTGACGTCACTGACGCTGGAAATTTTGAGACTATAAATATCGACTTGGGGATTTCCACATTTTGTAGCTATACATATATACTAGAATTCATAAACAGGAACGTCACTCAAGCTGAGGCTATAAAAAGATAGTGGGATTTTCCAAAGGAAAAACCCACATGTTGGAGCTATAAATAGATAGTGGGATTTCATAGGAATTTCAGCTGATTATAGATACATAGGTATTTATTCACGATCGTCACAGAAGTTGATATTGTAAGTAGTTACTAATTTTATCCATTTTAGTCTAAACCATTGTAACTTAATTTTCGGGGATATGTTTATTTTCCTTTAAATTCTGGGACAATTTCGTCGTTTTAGCGTTACTTTTAGTCACATCCATTTTGTCGTTGAGCATTTCCTTGATTATAGCTATTTATAGCATCATTACAATTATGCAAATTTTTGAACACCCCAGCAAGATTTCAGGTATTGGTAATGCTTTATGTATAAATCTCACGCTTGTACTAGTGTATGTATGTTTCTGTCTCTGTTGGGTTTGACCCTCTACCATCATTGTCCCTAGACAATCCCACCATGTTCAATTCCCCTTGACGCTATACAGACCCACCATGTTCAATTTCCATATGTTCAATTCCCCTTGTCCCTAGACAGACCCAAACTCTATTCCCATGTTAATTTCCCCTTGTCCCTAGACAGACCCAAACTCTGTGTTAAATTCCCATTGTCCCTAGAGTTGCCCACGATTTTTCTCCATGTTAAATTTCCATTGTCCCTAGAGTTGCCCAGGGGTCTTTTTAATGCTAAGTCCCATTGTCCCTAGGGTGCCCCACCTTACTACTAATACTTGTCCGAAAGAGACAAATTCAAAAGTTATAATGGGAATCTCATAATAAATTGTTAAAGCACAACTAGATTTAAGTTAACTTTGTTTATATTTTTAACATTGTATTTAATTCAGGCCTATAGCTTTTTGGGGGACAGAACTTCCAGTTTAGTTAAGTCCCGAGTCTCTAAGAGGGGAGACGGAAGTGAAACTAGCAGAGCAGTTGGAGTTGACAAGTCTAGTCGGTGGAGAGAATTGTAGACGAGAGAAAGGAGTCGCGAAGAGAAAGTGGAGAAGGAGGAGGAGTATCGAGGAGTCGGTGGAGAGAAGGAATTTGAAGAAAGTCGGGAGCAAGAGGAGAAGGAATATGAGGAATAGGAGAGAAGAATACACAGATGAGTAGAATACACGGACACACTACTAATCACATGATTCAAAAGGCTATCAAAGGACTATCGGAAGGAGAGTACCTGGGAAATTTTAATCATTTGATTATTGAATTGTCATTAAATTGTTATTCGTTGAATTTCACTTTTTTGTATATTCGATCATTTAACCGTCGGCATTGCTGACTGGGGGCTCGGAGCTTTACATCTATATTTCACTAATTTAACTTCCAACCAAAATCGAGCCTGGTTGTGACTTCCATAATAATTTAAATAAAATTTTGGGAAGCTTCCCACCCTACGCCTACCACAGTGACGGGATAACAACCCGTCACGCCACAGTCCTCAAGGTCTTGATTAAACAGATATACAGTGTATATATAAATTGGTATGTATCACAGAATGTAAGTAAAATAGAACGTGTAGAAAGGTAATTTCCAGATATTGAATTGATTATGCTACATAATGTTTTACAATCAAATGAACATATTTCAATTCATTTTACCCAGTCTATGGCATTAAACTTGTAGGAAGCTGTGTTAGATGTCAGAAAATCAATGCCTCTCTGACTTTAGCACTAAGTCTTACGGAATTTAAATGTCAACGGTATTTATTTTCATGTTATAGCGGATAAGAGACGGACACCTCTTTAAAGTAAACAACTGCTCACAATGACACTGCTTTGAGCCAATATTGTGTCATAATCTACACTTTTTTGAGCGATCACCTGAGCTTAAAGCACATAATTAATATGAATCTGAATCTCATCAAATGTAAATTACTTTATTCACTTCCTTAGTATTGTTTGTAAGTACACTGATACGTTTTATACCAACCACCCACCCCCATGGAAGTATGTTGGACCTCGTATGATACATTATTCATGGAATGCATATCTCAATTCGGGAATAATCGTTGTTAAGAAAAGTTATGTGTGTTTAATGTGATTTTGATTTTTAACGTAGCTTTAACAATTTTTTAGTCATATCGCTACGATGTCTGCAATGTAGTAGTTTATAGTGATGTCTAGCACTGGGTCATCAAGCCGCAGACATGTAGCATGATGTCCCACCCAGTCACATTATCCTGACACCAGGCCGACCAGTTCTAACACTAACCTCTTAATGCTGAGCGCCAAGCGAGGCGGCTGTTAGTACCATTTTTGTAAGTCTCTGGTATGACTCGACCGGGGATCGAACCCACGACATCCGGGACAGACGCATGTTAAGAAAGAGAATTGGATGTAGATATCTTACCAACTAAGTATGGTAGGGTAGGAATTTAGTGAATATATCATACCGGAAGAATTTTTTTTTAAATATGGTATGTGCGTATCATGTGACCTAGATACCATACATCGTGAAGTTAATGTAGATCTCATACGGGGAAGAATTGTTCTTTTTTAAAATAAAAATACTATAATCTCACGTACGGATCAAACCACCTTAGTATTGCAGGTTATTAGTGTCTACGTCATATGGTTAGAAATTTTAGAGTCAATGCAGATTAAGATATACGTATGATACAACCTATGAATAATGTGGTACGAATTCAGGGCATATCTCGTGCTGGGAGCGTCACAACAGCAAACGAGGGGCGAAACACTACGGAGGAAGCGTCATAAGATAGAATCACTTAGCCTTGCGACCACTTGAGCTAAATAAAATTGTAAATATTTTATAGTTAGCTTAACATATGCACATATTTGATAAAACTCAAACTATATGCGATTTTTATTCGTACAATGTACAGTTATAAAATAAAACGATTAAATTGTTTCTACTTTTTCTCTAAATGGACAAACTATACGAGACAGAAAGCAAAAGTTCAACCGATATGTTATAAATAATCAATACAAAAATCCTAAAAGAACTTATATATAGCAAAATGCATGCACACATACAAACATACATACATACATACATACATACATACATACATACATACATGCATGCATGCATGCATAGATACATACATGCATACATACATACATACATACATACATACATACATGCATGCATGCATGCATAGATACATACATGCATACATACATACATACATACATACATACATACATACATACATGCATGCATGCATGCATGCATACATACATACATACATACATACATACATACATACATACATACATACATACATATATAATTACACAATAAATATCTTAAACAGTCAAACAAGAAAAAAATTAAGTCTACCAATCCCACGGAAAAAAATAAAAAGAAAAGAAGAAAAAACAAACAAATTCTGTTACTGCTTCTAATTCTGAAATTAAAATATCGCCGATGGTGAAACATGTCTTATCGTCCAAATCAGAAGCACATATTTTTTTTCCTTTAAAAGAAACTTTGAAATAATCCATACCAGTGTGGTCATTTTGACACTTCACATGCTATTTTTACTTTTAAAATACATGCAACTATTCGTAAAGAGATCCGTGAGTATAATACATTGCTGTTGCATTGCCTTCATATATCATGCCACTGCTGTTTAGGAACAATCCTTGCGAATGTATACATACCATCCTCCCTGAGTAGCAGGCTAATGCTTATCGGGGGAAATTTTGTGGTATCAATGCTTGCGCACAGAGCCGGTGTGGCTCACCGGTAGTCGTACTGGACTCCCAACTAAAAGTGTACATGGTTGAATCCTCGCTGGATCAGACCCCCGCAGTGTGTCACTGGGCAAGCATTCTGCCTTATTTTTCTTATATGTGTGTGTGCTTACTGCATGGTACATTGTTTGCAAAAGTTAGGCAGCAACATGTATGAATGGATGGATGGATGGATGATGGTTGAACGGACGGATGATCCCTATATATTTACTCGTAAATAAAGAAATGACAAGGAGTTTTAAATATGAAACGAATAAAAAGAAATTCATCGCATTTCATGCAATTAAACATAGGTATATCGTTACGCTCATTCATACGGTTACCATTGTATAAATATACGAACGGACGCAAACACACACATTTATTTCGTTTCATTTTTCATTTCTCTCACTAAATTTTACCCCCAATCACAAATTATTCACTTCAGTTTCTAAAACATAAATAGCATCCCATACAACCAGAAACGGATACGGGGCTGGGTGGGCGATTAATATCGCTAACGTTACCATAAGAAGTGAACATTAAACTTAAATTCGTAAGAAAGAAAACAGTTTTCTAGGATTAATATGAATGGAGGGAAATAAAGAATTCACCCTTTATGGAGTTTAAGTGCCCAAACGTTGTAACTCTGAGAACAAATGCAAACGCTTTTATTTTTATAGACATTTAAGACATATTAAAATGTATGTTTCTGTCATGAACATAATGATTGACTTTAGAAGTTTGTAAATGCCCACACTCTTTGTAAAGGGTGAGGGTTGATTGGTGGATTGTACCTTCTTTGAAGGTGTCCGCTTTATTCGGTTCCCGTTATCTAGGAGATCGCCCTCGGTGTTATTTCCTGGATCGAGTAATACAGATCTGAGCAGATATACAGAACAGAACGACTCGAGCCCCCGTACATTAAATATCAAAATTTAATCAATTCCATAACAATGCTGATAATACAATACACCAGGAAGATACACTTCTTTTGGAATAAATCTTTCACAAATATAATTATAAAAATAGCCGATCTGTTGTACTGATAGGATTAGTTCATCATACGATCGAGTGAGCAATCGAAGTCGTTGCCTTGTACAATAGCATAACCGGATTATCTCTGGTTCACTCCAATTTCACTGCAGCTGTTCTCTGTCCTTTCGACTATTCCTTTCTTTTTCTCTCCCAGCCTCCCTACTGTCTCGCCTCCTTTCGGCCCTCAAACTTTGTGTGGGTAGGTGGTAATATAAGCATCTAGATCTACATATACTTGAATATATCAGTACGTAGGTACATCTGATGATACTTCTGGGAATACGTCTGAAGAGCTATTTTCCCCTTTTATGCTTTCAAGCGTTTCTCGCTTCTACCGCCAAAATTGTGTCCGTCGACCTTCCAGATAACCTTTCCCTTGGACAAATGTTTCTTCGAGAGAATTTCTTCCAAAATGACTCTCGGAGTACCCGTACCTTTACTCTTGCAGCAAAGTTTAGACTAGTTAGATTTTTCGGGGTGGGAGGTGGGGGATATTTACAGCTAGTAAATTTCGTGTGGGGAAGCACATCTCTTATTTAGCGTAACCAATCAGAATGAAATATATTTACCGCCTTTTCCTCTAGGGGCCAAAATTGGGGTCAATTTGACCTTCCGTGTTTTCGACTAACGGTTCCTCGAATTTTTCAAATTTGACAGTACCACTATGAAATCGAAGTTAGCCGTGTCCCTAATAGTCCGTCTCGCTGTTAAGTAAACGAATACTTAATTTAAAAATCTATACCACTACAGACCAGACATTTGGAATCACTGCAGTATAGCGATTTAACAAGCGCTTGTCTCCATAAATCTAATTAAATGTTCTCTGGCCCAAACTAATGTGCTTTTCGTAGATCGACATAAATTTGCCACCTCACAAGGATCAATATTTTACTGACCGAAACACGTGACATCGGCCAATGATTTAGTAGTCTGTGTAGGTTTAAATATCAAATCACATTAATTATGTTACTACTATTTTGTCAACACCAATGATACGGTCACTTTATTGATTTGTCGTGTCTTGGTTGTCAACATTAATAAAAAGACCACTTACTCGTCATAAGAAGGAAAAACAATGACTACGAACCATTTTTAAATATTAAAATTTAAAGCATAATACTTACGTAAAATTACACGTGATTTGGTGCTTATCATGAAAACCATAAATGGCATGATGTTACTGTGTTTCTGTTATTTAACAAAAATGCAATAATTCAAAGAAGTCAAATGTGGCATTTTACAACAATAACAGCAATTAACAATTAATAATATTATAGAAGTACACATCTCAGTATTTACATGAATGGTGCCGCGGGTTCGAACATCGTCCGAGTCATACCAAATGGTACTAACAAATTCTCGTTAGGCGCTCAGAATTAAGAGGTTCGCGTTTGGGCTGGTCGGCCTGGTGTCGGGATAATGTGACTGGGTGAGACACCAATTGCTACATGTCTGCGGCATGATGCCCAAGTGCTAGACATCGCTATAAACTGCCACACCACAGACATCCTAGCGATATGACTGAAAAATTGTTAATCCAAATCACACACACACACACACACACACACACACACACACACACACATGAATGGCGCCAAAGTGAACATGAGTTCATTGTGTCTCCGTTATGAACATAATGCAGATGTTTTGACAAAGTCAGAAATGATGTGGTTGCAAACAATTTCACTACATGTACGCACCAAGAGTCATTCGAAGGGATTAATACTCTACTAGCCAAAGGAATTTCCAGGACTTCAAGATACGATCATTTGTTCCTTTGAACTGCCTGAATTGTCAAAGGAAGAAATCTGTTCCTTTTGCTTGCGAATGTGTATATGCGTTCACGTGGTTTCATAAAGTATGAGTGAAGATTGTTTGAATATTATTATGTATCATATTTTATAATATCAAATGTATGTGTTTGGATTTTAACGTAGCTTTAACAACCTGAGTCCTAACGCTACGATGTCTGCAGTGTGGCAGTTTGTAGTGATGTCTAGCACTGGGAGATCATGCTGCAGACATCAGGTATTATGTTCACCCAGTCACGTTATCCTGACACAAGGCCGACCAGTCGTAACACTAACCTCTTAATGCTGAGCGCCAAACGAGGCACATGTTAGTACCATTTTATAAGTCCTTGGTATGACTCTGCATTCGAACCCGCGACCACCCGCATCCGAAGCGGAGGCTCCAACCACTTAGGCCACAAGAGCGGTTTTTATAATGTCAGATTACAGCACGTGTTTATCATTTGGCTGAAATCAGGTGAACGGTATAAAATATTTACATTCAAGTTTAAAGCTCGTTTTTTTAAGAAAGGGATAGGAGTCAGAAAACATGTTTATGGTGCACATAAATGTAGTCTCCTTACTAAATGCTCTGTACAAACCAGGGCGAGCAAAGGGGGTGGGGTGGGGAGAGAGATGGTCTGTTCAAAGCAAAATCAATATTCATACATACATACATACATATATACATATTCAAAACTTTCAACACTCATTTTACTGTAATGATGTAGCTACTCGGTGCACAGTATACATGTTGCATGTGGCATAAACATGCATTTTAAAGCAAATACAGGTGTGTCCTCCATTCTGCCTTGACATATACTTTAATTACCTGTCACTGATAACTGAGTAAAGAAAATAAATGACACTGTTATAGCAATGTCACTTTAGTATAATGAGATATTCGTGTGCATATTGAATGGATCCTCCTACATTATTGAATAAAATGTCCAAGGACACACAACGGTATCCGACCCAGGCTTGTACGATTGCCGGATTCGAGCCCGCACCCTACGGTTGTGAGGCTGACACGCTAAACCACTGATGCACCAAAATAAGTAATAGTCAAACATGTATATTATTGTCACGATTAACTTTGAAAGACAGGTCCTTAATAGATATTCTACCTTTGCAATCCAAACTTTATTTAGAGCAAACATGGTCAACAATCAATCCAAATCACTATTAATAATTCTAACCAGAGGAAGAAAAAAATCGACAGTGTGTAGAGATTTTATGCCAACAAATATTCAAGTGACAGGGTTTTACCTTATTTATCTCTCTTTATGTCACACCCTATTTCATTTTTACATTAACTAGTTTATGACTTTCCAACAAATTGATAACTCAGTAGTCATGAAATTTGGATTAAGCGTCTAGGTGTTAGTGAGTATAATACAGGTAAAACACTTCTTAACTTTAATAATATGTTTAATCAAACGTGATTAAGGGCTGTATAACCTGTAAGTTTCTAATGCAAACAATTCATATGATTGCAGGTCATAAAACAAATGCCGCCAAGACATTAGGGGTCTATGTAAACAAACATATGCCTGGTTTAAGTTGCTCTTAAAGCTATAAAGCAAATTGTAAATTCTGAACTAATAATCTTATTTTTAAAAAAGCGTCATATTTATGACTTCTGATCTTTGTATACATAATTCAGAAGTCATGCAAACAATTTAGGGTGAACATCAGCTAATTTAGCAGCGACCACGATATGTAGATCTTTAGATATTTGATATTTGTACCATGCTGACCGCTAGTTTAGGTTTAACCTCTTCGACACCTCAATCAATGCATATAATAAATAGTAGGTCATTAAACTGATACTGCTTTTGAAAAAGCCAAATTAAAAAAGATTATATTTTACATAATCTCTTTCCCAAAAACTGTAATATTTTGACTACATCACCAGTAGCCTCTAAATATGGCAGTGGATACTATTTTGCCACAACAGCTAAAATGAAAAATTACAGACTGAATACTCTGCACACAAAAATAAAATCCATGACAGAACTTGGGAAGCATTTACTATTCGGTTACATTTGAACAATTTACTTCTAAATTAATTTTGAACCAAACATAATTACATCTGAGCAGGATTTACTTATTAAGATTGTTGTTCCTTTGTAAATTTTTTATTTAAATTTGTCCTATAATCAATCATTCTGCACTTCAAAATATTCTTTATAATTTTAAAAATACATTTGAAACCCAAAAATAAACACAATTCTTGTGGTATAATTTTTAATAAGCATTGACATCATCGTCCTCATTATCTCTATTTGCAATCACGAATATTGATACAGACAATAATTTTAGAATGCGTTTCTAGTAAAGCAACATGTATTCTACTGAAATAAATATGTGCCAAATATTGACTAGAATTTTAGGAGTATAGTCAATCTAAATTAGAGACTGTACTATGTTATCGAATTCTAACGATTATCACTAATCCTGTAACTGGATTGAAACGTAATTTACTGGCCAATTTGTAGCCGTAGAATCGAGCAACAAGACGGAAGAACAATTAATAAAATAATTAAAATAATTTGTTTTGAGTGGTGATTGTTAATGCCCGAGGATTCGCCTCCTAACATAAACGATTCAAGTATTAAAAGTGAAAGAGTAATAAATATTCAATCGCTAATTTGAGACGCGGGATGAGGTAAATAAATAAAGAAGAGGAATATATAACCATTATTTTCAGACGGGATAAGAGAAGAGATAATACAAACTGGCAACATGGTTCAGCATCAACTTACTATTTCTCTTCAATCAATAATACAATTATCTAATTATTCGTTGCATTTTATATTCTGTATAAAATATTTGTTTCAGGTATTTCTTCATAAAACATACCCCTTCTAAATATTTTAAGCATTGTAGTTCTCTGCTAATGCGCCTTTAATTCTTCCTTAAAATATAATACCAGATAAAGTGAATCATAAAACGTGTACGTGACCAATTGTACTAAATTATATATATATATATATATATAGTGTATTAAGTTTGGTTTATATGAGTACATTTATTAGTAATCAATAAAACAATGCCTGCCAAAATCGTTTGAACTGAACGTATCTTACATTCCCACAGAAGATGACGCATGGATTCAATAAACTGCCCCAAAAAGGAACAACAAAAAACGCATTTACATTGATAATTATGTTGACAAGTGTTGCCTGAAAATCATCATTTGTAAATACCTCACAACCCCTGTTCGCTGAAAGATAATGTAGTTTAAGTCAGGTTCGATGTGCCGCTAATTTTTTTATTTATTTCATGTCTCATTTTCATTTATTGCGATTGTTAAGCTTTGTTTCAGTTCAAAACAAAACATTTTTTCATATTAAACCAATTTCTACTAGAATTCACTAAGGCGTTAATTCTCCTAACTCCTTGTGTAAACCAATTCTTACACCACCCACCAACCCAAATAAACAAACAAACAAAGATTGACATCCTATTCTAATATCATGAATATGCCATTTGGGATTATCTAAAATGTCAGCAGTGTATCAGTTGAAAAGGGCATTTTTCAAAACTGCTCTAAGCATAAAATAGATCTTCAAAACTATTAAATATCTCTTTTCTCATATATCCTACTCATAAAATTAAAACTTTATTATTTTTTCATGATTGCTATCAATATTTGTCAAATACAAGCTAGGGAAAACTGATTACAATTGTGTTTGCACACAGACATAACTTCGCTAACTAAAGGGTTTAAATTTAACTGACATTGTTTTGACCACTAATTTGTATATTAACATCCGAGTCAAGCACGGTGTATGTGCCGTTGGAATTACATGAGGAATAAGCTAGTGAACTATCATCAGCAAAGTCCTATGATACTTATCAGACTATCAGCAATGTATATATGTTATCCTTGAGTGACTCCAAAGAAAAATTAACAAACAATGGATTTAAAGCAGAACGACATTACAATTGTTTTTTTAATAATTATTCCTAAACTATCAATTTTGTCGTTCAAAATCTACTTGATTCTTAGATTTCAATCTCCTAATGTCGAAGAAAGGCCGAGCAGTTTTGAGGCCATTTGACCTTTTCCTCTCAGATCCAATTGCCTTTTCAATGTTTCTTAGAACCAGTCCATCCCGGTTTCCGAAGTCAATCACCTTTCCTATTCTGACGAAAGCTTTGATTTGTCTTTGCTCCACGAGATTTGCTGAAAGATGGTCAAAGTTGATCATCACGATCTTCCTGTGTTTATCTTTCAAATACAGGTCCCAAGCATACTTCCATTCTATTTCAGTCCGCGGTCGACCATCTTGGCTGATATAGCTCTCAGACAATATAACCAGAAAACATCTTGTTTTTTGCAGTATATTCTTACATTCTTCCTCTGCTATGCTTCCAGGTAAGCAATCTCGCATTGGAAGATAAATGCGATATCCTAAATTTTGCAAAAACGGTAAAAGAACCTGCTTGATCCATGCACGCATTATGGCGTTTCCTTCCTCTGAAGATATGTAAACACTGTATTCAAATTCGCAGATAGAAGGGTCATGTTTTCGAAACAAAATGGTGAGTTCATATTTGAAATTGTAAATAAGAAAAGAAGGCACACTGAATAGAATAATAGCTGCGGCAAGAGAGATACTTACAAAAGCACTTGTAAAGGATAAGCTCTGGCACTCTTTGAGAAGCGAACTTTGCAAGTCAATTGCCTTGACGCGTCCATGCTTTTCTGTTTGACAGAATGTGGAATCTGAATTGACCTGATGAACATCAATCCAATCAGACAACCATAGGGTGTCGCAGCCACAGAACAATTCCACATTTTGTAGGTCCATAGAATGAGAAGGCAAATACTGTATTATTTTGGGGAAATGATAAATCAATCCCCTATTGTTTGCTAAAGACAGATTTGACGCATTTAGCAACATTCTTACTGCTCCGTCATCAACTCTTTGAAGAGAATTATTGCTTGCCTTCAAACTTGACACCTTTCCAAGGTAATTCCTCATATCTAGAACAGATATTAAATTATCACACACATTTAACTCATATCGAAGTGATGTATTAGGCAAGTTTTGCGGCAGCTGTCTCAGACCTACTTCTTGACAGTCAACTAAGAACCTCGATTTGCTCGGTTGCTCGGTACATTTGCACTCAACTGGACAGTTTTCTTCTGCGTCTCTAGTACAAACAAACAGATCCAATTTTCCCCTTTTCACTAAATCAGTAATAAGTTCTCCCTTTAGATTCGGTGGATTTGCACATCTGACTTCGAAATAATCTCTCCAAATTCTATTAATGACTTCCTCAGCAATTTCTAAAAATGGTTCCATGTAACAATCACAGGAAAAATTAGAACCTCTAAAATCGAATCCGAAATTTAACAGCGTCCCTAGCATATTCAAGGTTTTTACACCTAGTTTTGTGAAATCCGGCCAAGTTTGAAATGGATTATCGGATATATCAACCATACCTGGGCCGTAGGTATAGTCGGGATCCAATAGTTGGTCCAATACATTTGTTAGATCTGTTATTTTATTATGACTGAAGTCTCTGTCACAGAATGGTCCACTCATGACAATATTTGTTATGTCTAATGATGTTAGCTCGTTGTAACTCGAATTCAAGTACTGGATGTTTAAATTGGGCCCAGCCAGAGAAAACGGATCGATATGTTTGATTCTGTTTTCCGAGATGTCAAGAAACACAAGTTTTTGAAACTGAGTGAACGTATTGTTATCAATTGTCGTCAAACGATTCTTGCTCAGGTCGAGTTCCTCGAGATTTAGTAAGCACGAAATGTTACTGACTAAACTTATCCGATTTTGTGATAGATCTATCCGAATTATATTCAGAAAGTTACAAATATTGGTCGGAAAATATCCCACGACACCGTTTTCATGAACCAGACGAAAATATTGTTCCGACTGAAAGCTGCTGTTGGATGTTAGGACAACTGTTGCTCCGGTAATACTGGTATATTCCAGAAACAGATCGCTGAGAAGATTTGGACTCCGAGTTAGGTTGCATCCAAAGCGAGTTGGTATGAACGATAAAATAAAAATGTTTAACAATTCGAACCGTGTACACCACATATTCAAAATATATTTTCAACAGTTAATTAAATATGTCTCAGTTTAAATGCATATGTACGAAGTTGATCTCGGGCTCAAATTGTGATCTCTCACCTTACGAGACATGCTTGTACGTCATGTTTAAAAACGCACTGTTGCAGAAACAATCTTATCAATGATTTATGATTTAGCAATTGGCAATTTAACTTCCCTTTAGTTTCGTTGATTTACGACTACATTCAGACTTTAGACTACTTCAAAACCTTGGCCCTGTATTTTAGAAATGAGCATCAATATAAATGAGGTCCTTGTTTGTAATAAAAATATTCATCATGAAAAGTGCTTAAACGTTATGAAACCAATCTCTCCAATTTGTCTAGAGAATTTGTCTCGCAAGTAATAGAAGGAAACATGTAATTTAGCGGTCACCTAGTTAACAATGTATATATATAATATAAAAAAAACATTTCCAACGACTTGCAGCATAGACCCTAATCTTCAGTCTCATACACTGACAGCACATTAGGGTCAACGTTGGTCGGTTACAATCGTAAAGTAGTAATGGTGGTGTCAGTATTTTCAAATGGATTTTTATGACCCATGTTTACTTACCAAAGCAGTGTTACTGACCAATACTAATGCTTACTAACCAATACACTGTGTTACGGACCAGAACACACATCTAGTGACTAGCTCATAGAATTGCTGACAATTACCCACAACTACTGACCAACACATAACCTTACTGACCAGCAATCAGATCTACTAACCATCGCCCACGCTTAACAATCAATACTCTGTGTTACTCACAAGCACCCACACATTGCAATCTCTGGAAAATTCAGTATTTGTTTGTATTACGTTTTGTTTCACTCATCATGTGTTTTTTTCGGATTGTTTTCAGTCTTTGCTAAATTACGTATTAGGTTGTACATTTTATTAGTTTAGTCTACAGCATAATGTTTACATTTTTTATTATTGTTTTCTGTCTTCGCTATGTCCAAAGAGTTTTATAAAAATAAGTAGTACTTTTAGCTTAAGCCATAATTTTTACATTTTCCCCCCAAACAAATTCTCCAATTTTCGCTAAACTATGACAGTTTCAGACAATTAGTACAACTATGTCTCACCATACTTTTTACGTTTGTTCATCTTTTTAAACGTTCCGATAAAGTCCGTCACATCTTTGTAGTTTTCTCATTTTTATTCACAGTAATCTTTGCTAAAGTCAATATTATTTTAGGAATTGTAATACTGCATTTAGTTTTTGGCTGTTTTAACCAACCAATCTTGGTATGTTTTGTATTTGTTAAATTCCGTAATATTTTTCAAATTTTGCCATCACTTTTAGTCACGCCCATTTTAGTGTCATTAGTTCTGAAGTGGCTCCTTTGATTATACTACTTTATTCGCAAACTTACAGAAACAGTAAAGGTTATGCTTTATACTTAGATCTCTGACATATCTAATAAACAGCCTTATATCCTAATGCACTTTCCTTCCTCTGTTCGATTTGTACAAGACTGAGAGTTGGTTGCTGATAACGTGTGATTATCCATCTAAAATAAGATGTTAATTCTCAGCATTTTACCAACTAACTTTACATCCTGAACTAAGACATATGTTTGTAGGTACTAATAAGATTCCGCTGGTGCTGGTCAATGCAGCGTGTATCTGTTAGTAAGCGTATATGTTGTTTAGTAGTGTTGTAAGCGTTGCCTGATGGTCAGTCGGTATGGATGATGGTATGTGGGTGTATATGCTAGTCAATAGATGTGTGTGCAATTCTGTAACATTCGGTATTCTTTAGTAAGCATGTGTACTGGTCACTTGGCTAGTATATTGGTCAGTAGATATGGATTCTAGTCAGTAATATCGTACATTTGTCAGTTGGAGTGGGTAATTGTCAGAAGGTGTATGTTCTGATCAGTAAATGTGGATGCTGGTCGGTAACACTGCATTGGTTAACAAACAAGAGTGTTGGTTAGTAAATGTGAGTAGTGGTCAGAAAGACGATGTTTTGGTCAGTAGGTATGACTGCTGGTGAGTATGTACGAGTGCTGGTCGGTACGTGTGGGTTATAGTCAGTACATGAGGGTGATGGCCAGTAACACAGTTAATTGGGCAGTTGGGTAGTAATCGTATGTGCTGGTCAGTTACATAGTGTGCTGGTCAATATGTAAGTTGCTAGTCAGTAAAACGGCATCCTGGTCAGTGGGTGTGTATATTAGAAGGTGTACGTAAAGGAACGTATGTGTGTTGGTCATTAAGTATGAGTTATGGCTAGTATGTGCTGTAGTTTCAGACCTATAGAGATTTTGACATTACAGTTACCTTTAGAGGCAATATATTTCCTTGAGACCATAACAACTCCTCAATATTGATCCTATGGATATTTTCAATATTACATATCTCACCGAGTCAAAGAAGCGGTGGCTTTGTGGTTTACGTGCCAGACTCAGGGCCGAAAGGGTGCGAGTTCGAATCCTACCATATGACCTGCCAGGGTCAGCTTGAGCAAGGCATATTGCTCCAATTGACTCAGTACTGAAAAACACAATACTTGTGTTGCTGTGCCGTAAACTACCAAACCAAACGAAAATAAAATCTTACTGAGACTATACTACTACTTGCGAACTAATGTTAAACTCCCGTCTGAGGCTACGGTTACCTCCATCACTACAAGCGAACATCGAAGACTTATCTTTCTTGGCACATTGTACAGTAGCACAATGTCACAACTCAGATCTTAATGTTAAGTCTGGATGCAAATCATGTGATTGCTTAATTTTAAGTCAGACTTAAATTTTCGCCAAGCATATTATTGGAGTTTAAACTTAAACTTAAGTCTAGACTTAAGTTCTTTTGGTGATATCAAGCACTTACTATTTGCAATTTGTGTTACAAGGAAGAAAACCCGGTACTATTTTGGAGTTTAGCACTGAACAAATAACTCACTAGCTTGGTGTTTAGCATAGAAAAATATATCTAAGACGTTTTAGAGACCATCTGTAAACGACCTGGAAATCATGCAACTTTTGTTTACGACATTAACTTTAAATTATTTTAACCCAAATTAAATGACTCTATAGATGTGAGATATTGTAAAATATATAAAGCAGAAGCAATCATGTTCAGATATAACGTCCAATCACAGCTGTTTCCTTAAACAATATCCATCCAAATTTAATTTGATGTTTGACTTTTTTTTCCTTAAATCAGGGTACATAAAACTATTTAAAATTCGTTTGCCCAGTAATTAAAACGGGTGCAAATCACTTTTTTTCTCAATTACAAATGAATAGACTGTAGCGCATGCTTCAACCTAAATCTCAAGACACAACGGCAATATGAATAGCGAATTTAAATGTTTAAAACAGACTTAGATAACGGTACAATGTATTTAGAGAGATAAGAGATATTACAACAAGTTTGAGATTTTGTGTGGACTCGAGTAACTAATTATAAGATCTACTCCCAGTCAGCTTTTTATCATATTTTTGTTGTATCGTAAATAACGAATGCTGTTGGTGGAAAATGTTACGCAATACACACTTTTCTCTAAATAATATTACGGCAATTATTACTGAAAAAGGTGATTAATTTAGGTTCGATTTTATTACAGTGCAATGTGTAGACACGTACACCAAACTAAAGCGTAATTCCCAAGCTGAAGACTGCTTGTGCAACAAACAAGGAGAATATGACGCCAAGTGATCATTGTGATCTAAAGACCAATTGCATGCGCATGTGCGCACATCACTTTCATAAGAATCATTCACAGGCTGTTAATACATTGCTCTTAAGCCTTCTGCCATGCTGTAAATGCTTATTAAAAAACGAACCCCTATGTTAATCGTCCTTAATCTGTGACAACAGTTGGAAATAGGGCATTACAGGCATGGTATAATAACTGAGTTTAATGTATTTTACCGTTATTGTGATATTTTGTGAAGTACTTTAAAGTTAAGCCATAATGTTGCTGGTTAAACATCACGTTCCATAATTAAATGAAAAACTGTACGAGGTAAAATGTGACATGGTTTCTTTTCCCTTATATCTCGTTTCAAAAATGGCAAATTCCAGACCATATAATCTGAGATTATAATGATAACATGACAAAAACAAATTACCAGTATAGATGCATATTTGTGACGGTTTCAAGCGTTTCAGAAGTTAAAGAAAAAAATAATTAGATATTGGGAATTGATTATGTAATATCTTTTACTTTGCTGGGGGGGGGGGATGAATTTCGTCCGAAGGAATTTGGTCCTACACCCGTATAGTAATACAGGCCCTCGCCTGCGTCCATGGTAACCAACCCAGTATCACACCCCATCTTATCGAAAGAGTACATGAATAAAATTAAATAATAATATTAGATCTTTTCAATGAATAGGAATCTTTCACTATCATGCTAATGGCAAATTTAGAATGAAATTTAATTAATATAAAAAAGCATGTTCAAGGTCATTTCAGACCAGCTCCTACAAAAATGCATATATTTGGCGCTAATGATGCAATTCGTAATATTTTACAACTTCTGCCATAATCAACAGTGCACCAATCCAGTCCATATACAAGTTTTAAGCAAAGCTTTGTCCATTTTAGTATCGCAGAAGCCAGTCTGCATATTTTCGATACATATACACATTTTATATTGTTTATTACATTTTACCAAGATGATATTGGCACCTTACCTTTATGGTAGTATTCCGTAATATTTTTGGACTGTGGATAACTGCCACTCGATCAGGAATATTTTTTTCATCCATTTCAACGATTTGGCGTTCTGTAGGAGATAATATGCTTTTTCGTTTACATCTACGGGACCACATGGCCAGTTTTCACTTGTAGGATTGTTTCTTTGATCTGTTTGATCTGTAAATTTGTACATCAATGTAATATCTTTGGTAGTCTTCCAGTCAACCTTTCGTGTGTGGGGGGTAGGGGGTGGGTGGTGCGTCTTCTTATTTTGCTGATGCTTGTTATAGCAGTCAGATGGAAAACATATTTTGAGAGCTTTTATAAATCTTTGAACCATGTTTTATATTAAGCTCAAAATGTACCGTGTAACACATTCTTCCATTGCCACCAAACGGAAAAAACAACCGTGTGAGTTGGATCCTACATTGTGGGAATGTTTGTCATGAAATGCTATACCAATATTATATTATTGGCAGCATCCCTAACGACCGTTTGGATTCTACAGCAACCCGTTCGAGATAATGTTTTTGTTATTTACTTTAAAACACAGTTGCTCGACGCGAGCATGATGTTGAAAAAAGTAATAATCTAAAGGAAAAACAATCATACAGAGTGACAACAATACCTTAGATTACCCCCATCACACGTTCTGACATAGGACCCTCTCTATCATAATATATAAGAGAGAAGGCACGTAACTTCCAAATACTTCGTTCCACCCAGGACCCTCGATTTCCTTCTGCTAGTTCCGTCTTTAAAGGCATACGATCATATACTATATGGCTTGTTTTACTCCTGAGATAGTTTTATATTCATCAAGTCATCGCTGACTTTTCTGCGTTGTACGAAACTGAAGTTACGGGCTCCGAAACGTGAGATTTTCGCGAATTTTTACTGCTGAGACAAATCCGAGCTCATGTGACAATAAGTATAACCTTGTAAGCCAATCATATTTCGTATTCTCTTGTAAATTGTCAGAATTTTCAAAAGAATATATTTTTGATGTTATAAAATAATAACGCTAATTTGCAGGCATGGTAGTTCTGCTTTGGCTATTCTTAAAATTCGATTCAGCTTTGTGGAAATATTAATCGGGACTTTCTTCTGAAACTGCGATGGGATGCGGTTGCCTCACTGTTAGCAACCGCCCACAGTTTGTCTTTATTATTACTGACAAAGTGGAATAATACTTGGTAGGAATGTTTGATATGATATTTTGTACCAATTTTTAATTCTTGTATTTCTAGGTTGCCCATTAGACTTTTTTGGCTCCTGCAGACGGCTGGACTATATTTGTCAACCTATATTGCTCCGTCAACTGAGTTAAAAAAAAAGTTTTTTTTTTTTACTATGATGCAGGTGAGCCATTTCAGACCAACTCGGACCTCTTGTTATCAGTTCCATTCCATCTTGCTATAAAAATGTCAATCTGCCAGTAAAATGCTGTGATATGTTGGTATATATATATATATATATATATATATATATATATATATATATATATATATATATATATATATATATATATATATAAATTTTTCGCATTAGATTTGCTTGCAGATGTACGGCAAATTTTATTCGCTGACTCTCTAGACGAAAATAGTCATTGCATTATTCTTAGAAACAAAATATGTCGTCTGTAAATTGGACACAACAGTTAAATTCTACTAAGATAATCTAACTTGAAGTGGAACTGCCGTTTTAATTTGTTCTAATTAAATTTGTTATTTTCTTGTCAAAAGGGGGCTCGTATTGATTATTTCTTCCCAGAATTCTCGCTCAGTTCTCTGTTGAAATTCCATTCTGCTTTTCGCCGGGCTATAATATCGACGGAGGTCATCCTCTGGATAACGTCAGCCAAACCCAATTAACCACCTCTCTTACTAAGAGGGCGACGTTACAAAGTGGGGTATATCGTCCAAGGATTATTTGGAACGGTGTGAGTGACAGAGGCTGAGTAGGATATTGGATAGAAATTAGAGTACCATAGCAGTGTTAAATTTGGTTATTGTTTAAGCAAGAGTAACTCTAGTCAATATATATGCATTTTGTAGTTAGTGCATGCCATTGTTTGATATTTCTTTAATGTGTATTATGACATTGTAAGAAATTAAGATTCCGTATCTGAAGTGCTATGATAGCGTGGTCGTTGTCTGAATAAAAGTAATTCAGAAAGAATAATTGCCTTTAGTTACTCTTGCGAGAAGAGATATTTAAGGAAGTCCCGAGGGAGCAATTGCACATTGTTGGTGCGAGCAAGCTGAATTTAGAGAGAAATTCAGAATTTGGTACTGTCAAACGCTGTTAGTTTGCATTAGAGTAATTTAAGTAAGTCCGTAGGTTAAGACTTTATTGGAATAGAATACGGGTAAATATTCTTAAGGAAGCTGTTTCTTGTAAGGCAGTAAGAGTTAGCAAATACTTAAGTAAATTGGTTGGTGATACAATCGTGTATACTAGAACGGCAAATGATAGGCAGTTGGTCAAAGAGTTTAAATCTCTTGGTAGAGATGAATTAGGTTATGATTGGACCCAATTAGCGGAATTTGTAGAGCGGAGTTTCAGGTAATACAGAGAACAACAGGGGGCAGTTAAGAACAGACAAGCTCAGGAAAAAGAAAGGGAAAGAGAAATCGAGTTAGCCAGATTGCAGGCCGAAGAAAGATCCAGGGAGAGAAAACATACGTTAGCCATGGAGAGACTAAGGATCGAAGCGGAATCTAGGAGGGGTGAAGAACTGAATGAACATTCAAGACCCAAACGCAAAGGATCAGAGGATAGACGTATTGTCCAGATAACAATGCCGATGTTTAACGACAGAGACGAAATCATTAATAACTTTTTAACTCAGTTTGAGAAGTTGGCTTTAATCCGTCATATACCCAAAGACCAGTGGACCATTAATATTTCTGCATTTCTGCAAGGAGCTGCCAAAGATGTCTATCCTAATAGATGATTAGTAGATGATTACGACGCTCTCAAGAAAGCGCTGTTAAGGCGCTATAAGCTGTCGGCTGAAAGTTTACGCAAACTTTTCAGAGAGTCGTCTAAGCGAACAACGGAGACACACGCGCAATTTCATACTCGCGTACTCGTGCTTTTCGATAAATGGATTAAAATGACAGGCACCGCGCTCACTTATGAAGGCATACGGGAAGAGATCTTAAAAGAACATGTCCTCAGTACGTATCTGAAAGACCTGATCGTATTCCTAGCGGAGCGTGATTTCGCTACCTTAGAAGATATCAGTGTGATGGCGGAGCGATATGAGAGTGCACACTCTCGTCCAACCACCTGGGGTGGCAGGGATCGACCCAGCACAACGGACCTTAGAAGAGCTAACTGTTTGACATCTCATGAGTGGTCAGAATGGTGGGAAGCCAGGGGCTGATAATCCCAGCCGTGATCAGTTCTGTGGCCCAGGAAAGACCCAAGGGGTAGATAAGGGTTATCCCTACTTAGAAAGCTGAAGTGGTATGCTACGGCTGCAACAAACCTGGTCATATTTTCAAAAACGGCAGGAAATATCGTCCCACGATAAATGCAGTGACATCAGGCACTGGTAGACAGTGTAAACAGTAGAATGGTCTAATAGAGCAACAGCTACGGTAAATGGAGAGCAGGCTACTTTCTGTATGACACCGGATGTAGTTATCCAGCCTTGGTGGATAGCAAATTTGTAAAACCTGCAGATTATACAGGTGAGACAGTAGAAGTCCATTTTGTTAATAGGACTAAAGATTCTCCCCCAGTTGTCTACATCGACCTTGATTCGCTGTATGTGGAAGGACGTACTCAAGCAGCGCGCTTGTCCGGATTGTCGCACGACGTAATTCTAGGATGTAGGTATGTGTTGCCACAGCCTAATTCTATGAGGTTTACACCTGTATATGTGGGGTCCATAGAGACGAGGTCTATGAAGCGAAGGTCAGGGTCGAAGCCGCTGAACCCCTCGACTTCGCCCATATATAATTTGCTACCTGGTGAATTAAGGAGACTTCAAAAGGAAGATTCTACCCTTAACAGGATACGCGGGTATGCAAAGGAGGAGTCCCTACGGAACTTGCCAAACGGTGAGGTAGAGTTCGTACTGAAACGGGGTATCTTGTATCGATACGCCCGGAAGGGATCCGACAGGCATAAGCAAGTGATTGTACCTCGATCCAAGAGAGAAGAAGTGCTTAGGCTAGCACATGAGAATTTACTTGGTAGTCATATGGGTGTAGCAAATACGAGAGATAGGTTAGTGATGGAATTCGACTGACCAGGTGTGTATGGGGATGTAAGGAGGTTTTGTCTGTCGTGTGACAGGTGTCAGCGGGTGGCACGTAAGACCTCACATCGCCCAGTGCCACTAGGAACCACCCCTCTGATTGATGAACCTTTCTCGAGGGTGGCGATGGATTTGATAGGTCCGATAAAGCCTGCGTCGAAAAGTGGTAATCGTTATGTGTTTACGATTGTCGATTATGCTATCCGATACCCGGAGGCCGTTGCGTTAAAGAACATTGATTCAGTTATGGTGGCTGAAGCTTTGTTAGGAGTTTGGTCCAGAGTTGGTGTACCTGAAGAGATGCTAACCGACTAAGGGAAGCAGTTTGTTAGCCAGGTGATGAAAGACGTGAACCGGTTACGTTTCATTAGGCATCTGCCTACTACCCCGTATCACCCGCAGTGCAATGATCTAGTAGAGCGTTTCAATGGGACATAGAGGCAAGCTCTGAAGAAGTTGTGCGACGGTCGACCCAAGGACTGGGATCGATACCTTCCTGCGATACTTTTCGCGTACCGCGAAGTACTCAAAGCTAGTCTAGGATTCTCACCTTTCGAACTTATTTATGGAAGGACAGTGAGAGGTCCCATGGCTGTATTGAAACAGTTGTGGACGGATGAAAAGGCATCAGAGGAAGTAAGAACAACGTATCAGTATGTTGTTGATCTCCGTAACAAACTGGAGGAAGTTTGCAACTAGGCCCAAGAATCTATGTGATGTACGGGGACGTCAAGCCAAGTACTACAACAAGAAGGAGAAGGAACGGAAGCTTGAAGTGGGTGACATGGTGTTGTTGTTGTTACCACTGGAGCACAACAAACTCCAAGTGTCCTGGAGGTGACCGTTCGTTGTAACGGAAAAGAAGGGTGGACAGAACTACCATGTCCGAAACACCCACTGAGTTCTTGGTTGCTACAGTTGTGACTGAAGATTCCGACGACAACGGAAGAGTGGCGGAAGTACTTCCTAGTTGTCCTTTGACGTGGGTTGAAACCTACGTCGACGTCGTCCTTGACGTAACTTTAACATCAGAACAACTACTCAAGTGTCTTGACAGAAAGACCAGACATGACGGATTTGAAAGAGTTCAGTTTGAAGTTGCTGGATGAAACGCCTGTGAAACTGAAACCCTATCCACTACCTCATGCGAAGTTATAAACTGTACGGGACGAAATTAGAACTATGCTTGACTTAAGGGTCATTGAACCAGCCGAATCTGCATATAGTTTTGGTCCAGAAGAAGGATCGTAATTTGTGTCGACTATCGGAAATTAAACAGGATCACAGAATTTCAAGTCGAAAATCTGACAAAATAAATGATTGTCTTGGGGAAAATTTAGGAACCACTGCCTACAATTGGCTAGAATAAATTAAGGCGTACACTTTACAAGTAATGTGAATTTAAAGTGACGACCTTTATCGAAATTCTTTAGTCTTAAAATTTCCTGAAAGAGGAAGAATAGTTTTGGCTCAGAGGACGCCTAAAGAGAATAGGACTTTCCTCATTAAACAAGAAAGGGACCAGGTAGCTGTCTTGTAAGAAAAGACCGGGTTTAGTGCTAGGACGCACAATTTCTGAAAGAGAAGAGCATTAAGGTACGCTATTTTAATTTCACGTAATATTCTATATTTTAAATGTTTGTTTTATGCAAATGTAATTGATATGGCTAGATTCCATATTGTGTATCGTTTATTCAGTTTCATGGAAAAGTGTTGATGCTAGAGTTGTTATGCAATTTATTTTATTCAGTTTTATGGAAAAGTGTTGATGCTAGAGTTATGCAATTTACCTTTTCATTTTACAGTTATTAGTTCATTGGTAGAATTGATTGCATGCGATCTAAATTTTCATATGTGTAGGATTTCATAGGGTATTATGAAATAATTTTTTTTGTCAGTTAGGACGATACTGATTGTCGTGAGTTGACGATAATTACCCATTTATATTTGATTTTGTAATGTTTAAATAATCTTGTAGGTTAGAGATTGATGCGATATAGAATTTGTGAAAATTTAGGTATTATTGATCGAATATATAATAGCATAGGTAAATGAATATGGTAATGTTCGATAGACGCTCACGTGGTAATGTATGACCTGTCGCTGTGAAGTGAGGGTAATGTACTACCGTATTAAGTCAGAATTTATGCAGTGTTCGGATAGTTATTCATACTTCTGAGTAACATTAGTGAGGGAATTTATGTACTGTAGAAAGTGGTACATGCATAGATTTAGTTGTAATTTTGTCCTTTAAGAAACAGCTTTCTGAGGTAGACGGAACAGTCTGAAGACAGAAGTCCGAGTAAAAAAGATGGACGAGGTAAGAATAAAGGACCAGGAAGTCCATGAAGGGACGAAGCCTAGAGAAGATGAAGTCCATGAAATAGGAAGACGTTGATACACGGTCAAGGGAGGAACGTGATGCAAAACAGTCGTGGACATTGTGTATGTAATGGGATTATATATATATATATATATATATATATATATATATATATATATATATATATATATATATATATATATATATATATATATATATACATTCATTCATTCACTGTGTGTCTCTATATCTCTGTCTCTGTGTGTCTCGCCCCCGTGCCATTCTGTCTTTTTCTGTCACTGTGTCACTCTCACTATGTGTCTCTCTGTCTCAGTATCTGTTGATTTATCTGCGTGTATATATATATATATATATATATATATATATATATATATATATATATATATATATACATATAGTATAACACAGATAACATCATTAGTCCCATATGGGATGGGTCTAACTCTAAATATAGGTTTCTAGGTTGTAAAACTCTTTCAAATGTACGATTGTAGACTCTTGTGTCTATTTAATGTACATTATTTTAATTTAAAAGGGTATAGGTTTTAGAGTTTTATTCTGAATGTGACCACTGTAGCAAAAATAGTAAGCACTTTGCCATTGCAAATGTATCCACTATTTGAAAGTCGTTCTTTTAAAGGCGTGGTCCATAAATTCGGTATTGCCACATTACTCTTTATTCTGAACGAAAATGATAGCTGAGATAAAAATTCGATGCTCGTCCTTATGGCTATACACGTACCTCTCTTTTAATTACCTAAATATTCGTACCTGTCTTTTGATCAAATAAATACTCGTACCTGCCTTTTGATTACCTAAATACACGTACCTGTTATTGATTACCTAAATACGCGTATCTGTCCTGTTTGATTTCCTAAAGACTCATACATATCTTTTGATTACCTAAATACACGTCCCTGTCTTTTGATTACCTAAATACACGTACCAGTCTTTTGATTACCTAAATACACGTACCTGTCTTTTAATTACCCAAATACGCGTGTCTGTCTTTTAACTATCAAAATACACGTACCTGTCTTTTGATTACCTAAATACACATACCTGCCTTTTGTTTACCTAAATACTCGTACCTGTCTTTTAATTACCCAAGTACTCGTGTCTGTCTTTCAACTATTAAAATACACGTACCTGTCTTTTGATTACCAAAATACAAGTACCTGTTATTGATTACCTAACTACTCATACCCATCTTTTAATTACCTAAATATTCGTTCCTGTCTTTTAATTACCTAAATATTCGTACGTGTCTTTTGATTACCTAAATATACGTACCTGTCTTTTGATTACCTAAATAAACGTACCTTTCTTTTAATTACCTAAATACTCGTACCTGTTTTTCTTTTTCTTTATCTAAATAGATTACCGATCTTTCGCGAGTATAATACGCGTCAAATCGCAAATGGCGTAGATTTGAAGCACCGGAAATCATAGTCCTCTTGAACCTGTGATTGAAGCTGAGATTTGTTTATTTCCAATCATAAACAATGTTATATTTAAAAATCGTTTCTAGCTGGCTGTTAGTGACAGCTCAATCTCAAACTGATGCCCACAGTTTAATAATCTGCAGGCCAAGGCCAATCCTGGAATAAAAATGCATATTGAGTTTCTTCTGACCAGTCACAAAAAGCTTTAGTTTTACAGCTCCTTTTTTGATTGCTGGTGGTGAAAACTCAATGTCACCAATGAATGTCTGTGCTATTTGTTCCACTTAGCTCGAGGCAAACAGCATAGTCCCTGGTCTGTCAACGCCTTAATAGAATGCGACGGCAGATCTGCGTCGAAACTATATTTAGTAGGGCGTGTTATAAATGGGTAAATAGGATACGAACAATGTTATACATGTAAATCCTCTTCTTCTGGTACTTTCAAATAATAATAAGATACCACCTATGTTAAGAAGTTTTCTGTATAACAAAGCTTTATTATCAAGCTCCCATTCATCAAACTTTAGAAGAACAGCTTTGTTAATTGGCTGGCTCTCTTAAGTGACCGTGTTTTCAAGTTTCCAGAAGTGGCTCAGTACCACGTCTTAATATTAAAAAACACAAAACAACAAATTTCCAACAAACCATGTAACAAGTTTCATTTAAAACCAATGACTTAACGTGATTTGTTTATTTTGTTTATTTTCAGTTTACCTTTGTGGAAATTACAGTCACAAATGACAAAATTATAACATTTATCATATTTTTTATACACTTGATAAGTGACCGTTTATCATTCGTCTAATACAGGTACCAATCATTTCTGTGGTTTTCAAAAACAAATTAGTGCTCTCGATAAACAAGTATTCACATGAAAGTTGTGTTGTACATTTGTAACTATGAAAATTGTTCTAAAACTGAACACATGAAAAGACAGAAATTGCATATTATGATGTTTGAAATGTTGCAAACTTATACTTTATTTAGTATCGTACTAAGAAAACTTTCATGCATTCAGATTATGAGTTAGTAGAAGGCAATATTTCGATATCAGGAAATGATTAATAATACTAAAGATTTTAGAAAAAGAAAGATTTTCTTCTTATATTTCTCAGATTTTAAAACGTCTGAATTTATTAAAGACTAAATAATTTTACACGTGCTAGATATTTGTTAAATTATGGAAATCCAAAACAAATTATATGAAATTCACATATTTAGGACTATGTGGTAATGTTTGTCAAAGTCATTCGTTAATGTTCTGATTTGAGAAACAAAATTGATACTTTTTAAAGATAAAATAGAAAAACAAAACAAACTGGTTACTCAAAAGACACACCTGTCTATGCCATAAAATGGTTGGAATGAGTGCCTTTTGACCATTCCTTTGTCGCCCAGAGACTCGAGGCAAAGGTAATTTTCCTCTTGTACTAAATCACAAAAGTGGGCAATGATACATTTATTAGCAAGTTTTTTGTGTTTTTCAAAGTCCATGTAACAGAAGACGGGATGACATTTGTACAGATGAGCGGACAGACGTTTTAAAACGTCCATATAGAATAACGCTTCAGAAGTAAATCATGATCAACATGATCTTTCCCTCGTCCCCTTCTTCTCACATTCTCCTACCCTCATTCTCTCAAAGGCTTGCCTACATAGCTTTGCAACCCAACAAGAGAGTTTTCTTGAGTATAGAAGGGCATTAGCTTGCATTTAGACGTTTTGTTTTTAACCATTTTCACTTGCCAGCAGTACTGTAGTGACTTTGGTTTTGGATATTTTCACCTGATATCAACTGGCATCTTTCAAAGGCCAACTGCAATGCATCCAAAAAGGGCTGTGATGGAGAATTAATTTATTGTGCGGAAACTGTGTCTTCTATCATAATGACCATGACCTTTTGACCTTTTGATCCCATTATTGATAGACTTCTTTCCTACACACAGAACAAGCAATCCACAATGTTTGGTACAGATATATAATGCTAAAATAATAACATTAAACGGAAACCATTTTCCTTCTGTCACTAATAGCGACCTTGACATTCGACCTTTTGACTAAAAAGTCAAGGGACTTCTTCTTTACTCCTTTTTAAACTTTTTCCATGGGTTACCAATAATATTATAAATTGTGAAGAAAAAGAATATTTACCGTTTGACTTGTACTTGATATAATTATTATTAGCATTATAATAACAAACGTCAGTGAATCCTAGTCACAGGAACAATTCACATATTTTACCCTTCATTCCCATAGCGAATAAATGATGCAAATAATGCTGACGTTACTAGAATCCGTTATGTTTAACAACTGACAAGGTTTCCACTTAATTCCGTGTTTGAAGCATCTGATGAAATAATGAACTGGAGACTAAAATGCTAAAATTACATAACAAAAGTACAAACATACATCGATGATATAACAACAAAGCAACTAAATGTAGATATCCTCTGTCAGTACTTCCAATTCACTGATATATCGTAACACAGTGGCAGACTTTTATCGAAGACATTCATCGAAGACATTTATCGAAGACATTCATCGAAGGCATTTATCGATGGCATTTATCGAAGACATTTATCGAAGACGTTTATCGAAGGCATTTATCGAAGCTTTTAGCTCTCGTTCATTTGAAATCAAGTCTGGTTACATCGCAAACACAGCGTTGCAGAAAGTGTTTAGTATCACTTCATTATCTGAAGCAGTGCTTGAGGCAATCACTGATGAACCAATAGTTGGGCAACTTCTAATATGTCCGTTTGACAAATCAGAAGAAATCACAAACAATAAATCAATTTTTTTCATAGAGCTATCTTTGTCAACAGTGGATCAATAATGCGTCTTCCTTGTAATAATTAGAAGAAACATACAGTTCCATAATGGATAAAATATATCAGTTACGTCTTGGATACAAGTTTTATGTAGTCTGCCTCAGTTATTTTACACACAACAAAGTCATTATATCAAGTATGTTTACACACGGTGATATTATTTGTGTTTGTGTGTTATTAATTGTCGTTATGTCGAAGTGAATTCTTTGCCGGACGCAACCAGATTGTTGAATTTCATAAAAGGAAATCTTCGATTTTTCAAACAAATGAATATATTTTGGAAGTCAACAAATTTAAGAACATTTCTCTGAGTTACTAGAACACCTGTCAGAATAGATGGCAAGTTCTCCTATGTGCGACCACCAACACTGAACAAGGCACACTGAGGCCAAATCTACTTACAAAATACAAATATAGATACTAAAAGAAATCATTATTTGCGTCCTGTTTATTCGTGTATGTTTTGTAACAGTTTCTTGAAATTCAGTTAATTTATTTCAACTTCCAGACACCATATAAATCAACAGTAAGTCTGCCAGCATACCTCAAACATAGCTGCTAATAACGTCATTCAGGATCACTTTATAACTGTCTTTTATAACACATGGTAATAATAATATGGAAAATGGGTCCCACCCTGGAAATGGGTGAACATAAAATAGAGTATATATGGTTTTGGCTGACTAGGATTGATTAATAATGTAAGTTATATTTTAAGAAAAAGAATCTTTTGAGGGCTTATCCTAGTTGTAAGTGAAAAAAAAAGACATTGTTTTATTGATGGAATTTCAGTCCTTTTACAGTCTTGAGTTTGGAACACTCATTACTGAGATTAGCACCTGACTCTTTGGTGCGGAACTGAAAGCACATGTTTCAAACACAAGCAGGTCCAGAAAATGCCGCGGCTCATATCCTTTCCTCAACACAGAAGCTGACGTCCAGGTTTCACTTATACTGATAAATATAAGTTTGATCATGAGCACTCAAAATTTTTAAGTTATTGAATTTTTAATATCATAGTGTTTGCATAGGTTTACGATGGGAACTGAATTAGTACCGTGATTCCTTTTACGGTCATGTGTACTCTTGAATGAGGTCTACGAGTCCCCTTCATCATCCCTAAAATGTGATAATTGTGGCGGATAAGGTTTCTAGAGCGCTTGTACAGGCAAGAACATGGGTTACAATTCATGGTACTGTATCAAATATCACGATTTAGTCGTACAGCTGGAAAAGATTAAAGCAAGTCACAACAACTGGCGAAAACTGCAGATGCTGAAACCATGATGCTAGATAACACAAGACACGTACCAAACAAAACGCTAGTTATTTTAGTGCGAATCCGTTAATTTATTTTTTAAATCGTTACTTTGAAAAAGATTATCACATAAATCTGTTGACAATCGTTTCTTTATGCGCTTATCGTAAATTTAGTGTGTGTATTTTATATGTATTTTTAACGTAGCTTTAAAAAATGGCAGTGATATCACTTTGATGTCTGCAGTGTAACAGTTTTTAATGATGTCTAGCTCTGTGGCATCATGCCGTAGACATGTGGCATGATGTCCGACCCAGCCACATTATTCTGGCACCAGGCCGACCAGTCCAAACAACTAACCTCTTAATGTTGAGCGCCTGGCGAGGTAGCTGTTAGCACCATTTTTATAAGTCGTTGGTAGACCGTATATTTAGTAGTAGAATGGTTATTAACGTTTTGTCACAAATGAATATATAGAGTCAACGAAAATTTTCTCCACTCTATGATTCCCCTCTCCCTCTTTCTCCCTCTCTCCACCTATCCATCTCCTTTCTCCTTCTGCTCCTCTCCCTCCCACTCTCCTTCTTCTTCCCTCCCTCTCCCTCTTTCCATCTCCATATTTCCTTCTTCTACTCGTCCTTACCATCTCCCTTCCTCCATCTCTCCTCTATCTCCCCTCACTCTCTCACCTTCCCTATTCCGGTCTCATTATCTTCCTTACTCTATCCATCCCATATCCTCCCATTCAGATTCCTCCCCGTTCCACATCAATTCCCTCTCACTACCCTTCCCTCTTCACTTTTCCCCCTATCTTCCTCTCCCCTCTAAATATTTCCCTGTCGTTCCTCTATCTCGCCCTCGCTCCCTCTCAACCTCGTCCCCTCCTTCTCTCATTCTCCTACCCTAGCTCTCACCCTCATCCTTCCCCACCCTCTCACTCCCCTTCTTCCCTTACCCCTATCCTCTTTCTTCTCACCTCCACCCCTACCCGTGTAAAATTTCGACAGATATTTCTTGATTACTGATGCATCGGTTCAATGAACAAAGTTCATGCCCCAGAATAAACTAGCAATTATACCATCTCAAACGTATAAATCCGTTAGCCGTCGATATTCCGCAAAGGCTTTGGGTTGGTTACATAACTTGTGATAAACTCAAAACAAATGGATACAACATGAACGAAACATTGAAGAAAAGAAGATTTGTTTTTATGGGGTCGACGATTGAGATTGAACCCTGCTGAAAAATGCCTTTGCAATGTCGACCATGGACAAGTTACCCAGGAAAACTTATCAGTGAAGAAGGTATTTTGGAAATTCAATGATACCGATTGGTCGACAACGATCGACGTTTGAAACCAGATCCAGGATTTCGCCCAAATTCATGAAAAGGTGCTGAGCTATAGAATGTATCAACTTAGAAAATGTGGAACAGGACGAAGGACGACGATCGTTTGCTAAAGTCATGCTGAATTGATTGTGGGAAGAGAAAATAAAATATTCGTCCGACGTCCTATGATACCCAAGATGGAATACATCTTGGATCATTTTCAATACTTTCAAGTCATCGACTGTTGAAAGAAAAACCATGTATATTTGAGCTTGGCGAGTTCATGGAGTTTGGTTCACCTGATTAGATTGTTTATGTCATCACTGTTGCTTTGTGACAATGTTTGTTTAAACTGTATTCGATGCTGGAACCCTTGAGAGACCGTATCCTCTACTTTGACACTGAAAGTTATATGTACATGGATCGCCCTGGATATTGTCACCCTAATAATGAAGACTAGCGTTTAGGAGTGTGGACCTACGAAGATCCCGAAAATACTACTCTGACTTTTGCCACTAGGGTGCCTATGCATTATGGTTTCAAGTACTGAAATAAGAAAGTACTACTTCATATCAGATGCAAAGTAAAAGGATTGACACTGAACTATAGTTCCAGTCAAGTGGTGAACTTTTACGTGTTGAAAGAACTACTTGAAATGCGGTCAAGATCTACTCTTTCATGACAACAGGTAGGACCAGCACAATATGTTACGTTTGTCTGATCACCCAGGCTGAGTCAAAATTTGGAGAAAGTGTACCAGGTCATCTACGAGAAAAGAGAGTGTATTTATAAAAATAAAAATAAAAAATAAAAAACAGGGTACTATGCGAGTACCATCCTTCAGCTTGATAAACGGGAATGAGTTTCAAGAAAAATCGAAAGATCATTCACTTGCAAAGATGAATATCACACAGAACAAATATGATATGACAACCTAGCCAGACTTTAACGAGAACGAATGTGGTGCTGTACCCAGTGACGACAGTGATGCCGTACCAAACGACGTTTAAGATAAAGCAGGGCTTCGCTCCGCTACCGAAAGAGATTCCGTCGGTATGCCAAAAGATTATCTTCGTCCACACCTTCACAAGCCAGTATTGACACCCATCAAAGATGAATGCGTATCTCCTGTTGATTTGCGTGGCTATTGTGACATATTAAATTGCATCCCATTCGATTTGTAAGTCTCTATCGCTTATGCTCAGACTGATTAAGTTTTCCACAATCGTGTAAGTAGCAGTCTTGGTGCAGTGCTTTTTTAATGTGAAATTCATGAAAATACATCTTATCCTAAAGCCATTTCAACAAACTTTAAATGAACATTTATCTTGACCACTTCCAGTACTAACTCTTTATGCAGAACTATTGTCATGTTGATTATTATTTGCACCTTCTAGAACAATTACTTAGTAGATGGAATTACCTTGCGCTGATTGGTGACCTGTTTTGACTTAATCTAGGAAATATGTGTATAATTCATTCTGGTACCGCAAACCGAATTTATGATCCTAAGAATCAATAACAGAAACCATAAAATATCGACACGTGACCTTGCAATTGAGGATAAGCAGTACAATTTAACTTCTAGTGATGATATACAAGTGTACCAAGTTTTTATCTTATCCAGCAGTTAAGTTAGAAAGCATTAGAACACATGAAACTTAAATTATTGACTTGTAACCTTGACCTCAACGTTTGGACACCTTCTGTGATGCAAGACCATTTTTGGTGATATTTAGTTATACCAAGTGTAATATCATCATCTCAAATGGACTTCAAATTAGAGAGTGGAAGAGAAAATATCAAACCAAGAGGCTCAATAGAATCAAAAGACAAGTGAACCTGATCTCTCTCACCTAGATATATGGCGTGTGTCAGCTCTTTTCATGGATTGATAATAATTGATAATGGATTGCATACATCCATGCATACATACATGCATGCATACATACATACATACATACATACATAAAACCAGCATAGTCCACTGGATTTCTCCCAGTTCCTGGTGCGTTGGCTCTAATTCATAACTTAGAAACTTAACATACCCCACCCTTAAAGCATACTCACTTGGCATAAAAAGACGAATGTATATCGCAGCTATTTCACCCGTTCACCAGGGTTTAAGAATCGAGTACAGCACTCCAGTATACATTTAAAAATATAATTACATTATGAAGTTATTATCAGCTTAGAGTGTTACTTGTTATAGTGTTCTTTTGTATTTTCATTCGGTTTAAATCATTATAATCCCCTACGTGTATTTACTTTGTTATGTTTGTGTAGCTTGTTTTATTTTAATTTATACATATAATGTTATAGAAATAACTTTTATTACTGTTTTAACTTATATTCTAAAATGAAACAAGTTCTGAATAACCCCTAATCTCTGTTTGTGAATAGCCATTATCACCGGTTATCAAGACATCTTGCTTAGTAGGGTACATTTTGTCATATCTTCCATTAATGTTCATTGCGCACATTATGAAAGCAAATGTTTCAAGATGTCTCTAGTTTTTGTATCATTATTCTTATTGGTGTAAATATTTTTTCTACTTTACTAATAGCAGCAATATTTTATGACTGAACATCATCATTTGTGTCAGTCTCAAACGTTTTAAGACACATTTTGTCAAATTTGAACAAAATAAGTTAAGTGGTGCTCAAAAATTGGTTTAGATTTTGCTAATTTTAGAAGCAGTTGCCATTTATTTTGTCAGATTTGTCATCACTTATACAAACTTTAATAACTTTCATGCCAGAATAGTCTCTGTAAATTCAGTCAAATTCTGTTAAATATTTTTAAAGCTAAAAATTTGTCTTTTTCATTGATGATGGCAATATGTAATGGTGGACTGGCTTCGTGTGTACAAATTTGATTGCCCTTATTACCTCAGTGTTTCTGTCAAAATTTATGTCAATTTCTGCTGAGCAGTTTCTGAACTGAACTCATTAAATGTGGTCTAATTTTAGTAATGGCGGTCATATCTGATGGCTGATTGGCATCGTAAAACTAAGAACATTCTATGGTGTCAGATTCTTCTGAGTGCTGTTGGAGAATAAGTCATTATCAGTTTGTGTTTTCTAGTTATGGTGGCCGTATCCAGTGGTAGATCGCCATTATATGTATAAGATTGCAAGCCAGACATGGCAGAATGTTCTCTGACAAATTTGATAAAATTCTTTCAGCAGTTTCAGAACTGGCAATTCAAAGTTTATTCTAGTATAATTAATTGTGACCTTAGTTTATCATGGATTAGCATGAATATAACCAGTTTGAATGGCCTGCATGCCAGGCTGATTTCGGTAAAATTTGATCAACTTCTGCTGAGGATTTTTCTTTACAAAGCGTCATTCAAATGCTGTTTCCAAATTTAGTAATTAATAGCAGCTTCATTTGATGACGTATCAGCATCATTTTGAAGGAATCTGAGAAACATTCATGTCACGATGATTTCAGTTGAATAATTTAAATTGTATGATGTAGTCCTTGAGAAGTCATTGAAAGTTTATTTTTATTGCTAATAATAGTGGCCATATTTTACGACAGATCACCGCCGTTTGACTAAATTCTAAAGACATTCGTGCCGAAATGTTTTCTTTAAATTTAGGTCTAATGATGTCATGTTGGTTTTGGGAAACGTCATTTAAAGTTTTCTCTGCTTTTAGTAATGTCAGATATATTCTTTGTCAGACCAGAATAAGTTGAAACTTTGGAAAGAGTCATGCCAGAACGCTTTGTGTCAAATGTCGTCAAATATTGTTTAACGGCTCTTGAAACGCTATTTAAAAGTTTGTTCATTTTTAGCTAATGGGGGCCATAATGGAATAACATTCGGCATACTATTAAAGATAGAGAACTATTTTCATCCATGTTTTTTCCATGAAATTTCGTCAAATTACGTTCACATAGTTTTCGATTAATAATAAATAGTTGTGATATTTTACAGGAGATGGTATCAACTTAAAATCAACAATCTCAAGTCCAAGGTATACTGCAAAATAAAATCCAAGTGCAACAAAGGTGCTACCGGTGCTATGATTCCCCCCCCCTCCAAATCCGTTACTTTAGATTTATAAATTTCAACGAGCCATACAACAAAATAAGAATTTCTTCATGCTTTATTTAAAACCAAACTTGAAATAATTTTTTTTTTATTTTAGGTATCTAAACTAGAATAAAGCAGTATGTGTTTGTGTGTGTGTGTGTGTGTGTGTGTGTGTGTGTATGTGTGTGTGTGTGTGTGTGTGTGTGTGTATTTATGCGTGTGAAATTCAAAATGGGGACATAATTGAACACACACGACCGCATATTGCAGACACGTTGTCTCAATTGCAAAATATGCAGCCGGAAAGATTTATGCAGTGAACACTATATAAATTTGGATTTAGCCACGTTTCCACTCCTGTTCTGGAATTTAAACCATAGTAGTCAGTATTTATGGTTATCTAATGCCAACTTGCTCCCTAGCGTGGTTTGTTTTGTTAGCTCTTTGTGCCTTTTGCTATTCATAAATATCCTCTAGTTTACATGTTGACACTTAAATTGAGGACATCCTTCAATTACCAGCTGAAGTGGAATGACCATCGATTCGAAACGAAAACTTCAATGATGCCCCATGAGTTAAAATCTGTATTTATATTATGTTGTATGGTCCTACTTGATGATGATGTATTGAGCCTGGAAAATAGTTTTGAAAGAAAACAATTACTTATTGCTTTTGAATTTTCTATATGGTCATCTATTTTTTCTTATTTATGCTAAACATTTGATATTGAGCTAACTGCTTCTACACTTGTAACTCAAAGCGTCATGTTATTGTTTTAGAATCATATCACAAATCATGGTTTAATAGGAAATGCACGAATTTATTTTAAAAAGTCAGAACTTATAGATAGCAAAGCATATATATAAATTCCATTGTTACATTCGGACTCAAAGGACACAAAAACACCAAGGGTCCGACGCTTGTAGCTTTTACCTCTGTGAAACATCACACTCAGTGATACCAGTTTCTAAAAATAACAAATCGACAAGGCGAACCGGCATAATGGCTTTCATTGATCTTTTCCGTGTTATTGTTCTCGTTAAAAACCATGTACCAGGCGCTACATTTGTTCATCTGAATATCAATGTGCATTTCAATATTTAGTTACATTGGTGGCTAAGCCTGCAGACTGTATTAATCATGCCATCAGATTTGATGAATCGTTCTTAAACAATATAATAATTTCAAGACATTACATAGAGAGGGAAGTGCAAATTTGTTTTAAAAATATCTTTATTTTTGCCTATATGTCGTGAATTACTACATGATACTAAGAGTCGCCTCTCGATGCTTTGCCAAAAACAATATGGCGGCATCCGGGCTTATTGACAGCGTGAACTATTTTTAGCACAAGGTGCAAACGCCATTACCAGCTTAAGTGGAATGGCCGTCGATTCTGAAAGAAAACTTCACTACCTACCGCCCACGACTTGAAACCTGCATTCATATTCTCTTGTATGTGCCTGCTTGATGATGATGGATTGAGCTTGCAAACGAAAAATAGGTTTGAAAGAAATATTGAACTTACTGCTTCGGAATTGTTTGTATGATCATCTGTTTTTAATTTATGCTAAACATTTGATATTGAGCAAACTGTTTCTAAACTTGAGATTCAAGACAGCATTTTAATATGTTACAATCATTTCACAAATTATGGTTTAAAAGGAAATGTGCGAGATTGTTTTTACAAAGTCAGAACTTACAGGTAGCAAAGTACATGTAGAAATTCTATTGTTACTTTCGGGTTCGAAGAACACAACAACACCATGTAAGGGTCTTATAAGTTTATGTAAAATAAAGCTAAAATCTTCACAAAACCAAAACCAGTGTTGCTTCCAGTACCTATTCAAGTTACATATCTGCATGTTCACCCAAGATGCTCTTGTTTTAGTAAGGGTTGGAGATTGGGGATCATAATTAATGCATCATTTGTGCCTTATCCAAGGGCATGAACTGGTCCAGGCTGTTAGCCATGGGAAGATAAACAACATAAAATAAACTGTTGGCAGTCTATGGTGTCAGATATCCAGAATGCTGGGATTAATGTTCTGGCAAACTGTCACTACTTAGAGCTCGAATCTGATACAGGCACTGAGAGCGAAATCATACTGATAACATCCATCAAAAACTAAATTGCAGTTTTTCAAGTACACAATTTATCAAGTTTAGCAGCAATTCAGAGCCCCACAATCTGATGTGTAACACCTAGTATTGGTATATAAGTATATCGAGCTTCATAAGCTATCTCTAATGGCTTTACGATTTTATTGGAACGTACATGGCACCTCCGATCAATAATCGCTTTATAATGCATCAAGCCCTAGCGATGCAAATATGAAAATCTGAATGGAAGGCAAAGTGTTATGGAAAACGTAGCATAGTGCGTCATGACCATAATCTTGAAGATATCACTCCACCCCCCACCCCCCAATATGATCGACGACACAGTATTGGATCTCAATACCAGTTGTTTCGTTCCTTTCTCTCGAATGGTTTTAACGTTGTATCATGAAAAGAAAGTCGTGGATGGATAAATTGATTTATTTTATGCTAAGCAGTGAATTACTTGATTGTCTAATTAAAATAATGTTGATATTTCACTGTGGTGAAAAAATACAATCGGTTTCTCAAAAACTTTAAATATTCGGTCTTCATCACCAGTAGTCTCTAAACATGGGAGTTGATAAAGGTTTACTAATACCTCTTGACATTATATCTACAAATGAAAAATGACTGTCTGAATACTCGGCACACAAAGAGAAAATCCAAGAAAGAATTAGGGACACCTTTAAGATTTGCTTGCACTTTGAATAATTTGCTGCTAAATATTCTTTTTGAAACTAACATAATTACATCTGAGAAAGAGTGTATCATTATGATTATAGTTCATTTGTAAATTCTTGGTTAATTTTGTTTTATAATCAGTGATTCTGCACACAACAGTATTTTAATAATTTTAGAACTACATTTGATTCCAAAGATTCAAAACAATTCTTGTTGTATAACTTTTAATATGCATTAACATCGTTATCCTCATTGTATCTATTTGCAATGACGACTATTGATACAGACAATAATTTTAGAATGCGTTTCTAGTTAATCAACATGTATTCTGTTGAAATAAATATGTGCCAAATATTGACTAGGAGCATAATCGATCTAAATTAGAGACTGTTCTATGTTGCCAAATTCTAACGATTATCACCAATCCTGTAACTGGATTTAAATATGTTTTACTGGCCCATTTGTAGCAGTAGAATCGAGCTACATGACGGAAAAACACTTCAGAAAATAATTAAAATACTTTGTTTTGAGTGGCGATTTGTATAGCCCGAGGATTCGCCTCTGAACATAAATGATTCAATTATTAAGAATAAAAGAGTAATAAATATTAAATCGCTAACTGAAGATAAAACTATAAGTATGTAAATAAAGAGGTAGAGTATATATATATATATATATATATATATATATATATATATATATATATATATATATATATATATATATATATATATTTCAAACGAGATGGGGTTAAGAGATAATAAAAACTGACAACATGTTTCAATATCAACCTATGTATGTTTCTTTTTATTAACTAATAAAATTATCTAATTATTCGTTGCATTTTATATTTTATATAAAAATAATTTTTCAGGGATTTCTTCATAAAACGTATCCCTTCAAAACATCTTAAGCATTGTATTTCTCTGCAAATCCTTTTAATGCTTTCTTAAAATGCAATATCAGATAAGGTGATTCACAAAACAAATCACAAGTTTGGTTTATATGAGTACATTTATTAGTAATCTACTAATCAATAAATCATAGTCTGCATAAATTGTCTGAACTGATCTATGTTGCATTCCCACAGAAGATGACACAATGATTCAATCAACTGTATTAATATGTATTTGCATTGATCATTATGTGTACAACTGTTGCTTGAAACCACCTTTGTAAATACTTCACAACCCCTTTTGTCCACTGAAATATAATGTAGTCTAAGTCAGGCTCGTTGTTTTTTTTTTAATTTAATTCTTGTCTCAAACTTTACTTTCTACTCTTGATAAGCTTTCGTATATTATCTGTTTCAATTAAAAACAAACCCTTTTTCATATTAAGCCAATTTCCACTAGATTTCACTGAATCGTTTATTCTCCTAAGTTCTTGTTTAAACCAATTCTTCCACCAACAACCAACCCAAACAAACAAACAAACAAAGAGTGACGTCCTATTCAAATATCATGATTGTGCCATATGGGACTATCTAAAATGTCAACAGTGGATCAGTTGAAAAGGGTATTTTTCAAAACTGATCTAAGCACAAAAAAGATCTTCAAAACTATTAAATACCTTATTTTTGTAGTATAACCTTCTCAAAAAATTAAAACTTAATTATATTTTTACCTGATGCCACTCAAATATTTGTCAATTTCAAGCTCGGGAAAACTGATTACAATTTTGTTTGCAGACAAACATAACTTCGGTAACTGAAGGGTTAAATTTCAATTGACGTTGTTTTGACCACTAATTTGTATATTAAGATCCGAGTCAAGCACGGTGTATGTGCCGTTGGAATTACATGAGGAATAAGTTAGTGAACTATCATCAGCAAAGTCCTATGATACTTATCAGACTATCAGCAATGTATATATGTTATCCTTGAGTGACTGCAAAGAACAATTAACAAATAATGGATTTGAAACAAAAGGACATTACCCCTGTTTTCTCGTATTATTGTTAAGCTATTGAATTTTGTCATTCAAAATCTACTTGATTCTTAGATTTCAACCTCCAAATATTGAAGAAAGGCCGCTCAGTTTTGAGGTCATTTCACCTTTTCCTGTCCTATCCAATTGCTTTTTGAACGTTAACTAGAAACATTCTGTCCCTATTTCCGAAGTCAGGCACCTTTCCTACTCTGAGAAACGCTTTGATTTGTCTTTGCTCCACAAGGCTTGCTGAAATATGATGAAAGTTGATCAATACGATCTACCTGTGTTTTTCTTTCAAATACAGGTCCCTGGCATACTTCCATTCTATTTCAGAGCGCGGTCGGCCATCTTGGCAGAGATAGCTCTCAGACAATATAACCAGAAAACGTCTTGTTTTTCTCAGAATATTTTTACATTCTTCCTCTGCGATGCTTCCTGGTAAGCAATCTCTTTTTGGAAGATAAATACAATATTCTAATTTTTGCAAAAACGATAAAAGAACCTGCCTTATCCAAGTACGCATTTCGGAGTCTCCTTCGTCCGAGGATGTGTAAACACCGTATTCAAATATGTCAGGAGAAGGGTCATGTCTTCTTAACAAAATGGTGAGTTCATATTTGAAATTGTAAATAAGAAAAGAAGGCACACCGGACATAATTATAGCTGTGGCCTGAGAGATGCATACAACAGCACGTGTAAAGGGCAATCCATGGCACTCTTTGAAAGCGATCCTTGCAAGCGAATTGCTTTTGACGCGTCCATGATTTTCCGTTTGACGGAATATATAATCTGAATTGATCTGACGAACGTCAAAGCCAATCAGACAACCATAGGGTGTCGTAGTCACAGAATAATACTCAATCCCCTATTGTCTACTAAATACATATTTGTCGCGTTTTGCAACATCTGTATTGCTTCTACTTTTCTCTTTGAAGAGAATTATTTATTGTCTTCAAACTTGCCACCTTTCTGAGGTAATTCTTCATATCTAGATCATATATTTCTTTATCACAAACATTTATCTCATATGGAAATCTTGTATTTGGCAAGTTTTGAGGCAGTTCTGTCAGACCTTTTTCTTGACAGTCAACTTAGAACCTCAATTTGCTCTGTTGCTCGGTACATTTGCACTCAACTGGACATGTCTCTTCTGCGTCTCTGGTAAAAAAAAACAGTTCCAATTTTCCCGTTTTCACAAAATCTATGATAAGTTCTCACTTTAGATTTGCACACCTAACTTCGAAATAATCTCTTCAAGTTTTATTAATGACTTCCTCAGCAATTTCTAAAAATGGTTGCATGTAACAATCACGGGAAAAATTAGCACCTTGAAAATCGAATCCGAATTCTAACAGTGTCCCTAGCATGTTTTAAGGTTTTGACACGTAGTTTTGCGAAATCCGTCACGTTTGAAATGGATTATCGGACATATAAATCATACCAGGGCCGTAGGTATAGCCGGGATCCAATAGTTGGTCCAATACATTTGTTAGATCTGTTATTTTATTATGACTGAAGTCTCTTTCACAGAATGGCCCACTCCTAACAATGTTTGTGATGTCTAATGATGTTAGCTCGTTGTAACTCGAATTCAGGTACTGGATGTTTAAATTGGGCCCAGCCAGAGAAAACGGATCGATATGTTTGATTCTGTTTTCCGAGATGTCAAGAAACGCAAGTTTTATGAAGCTGAGTGAACCTATTGCTATACATTGTCGTCAAACGATTCTTGCTCAGGTCGAGTTCCTCAAGAATTTGTACGCACGAAATGTTACCCACCACACTTATCCGATTTTGTGAAAGATGTATTCTTATTATATTCAGAACGTTACAAATATTGGTCAGAAAATATCCTGTGACACCATTTTCATGAACCTGATGAAATTATTGTTCCGACTGAAAGCTGCTTTTGAATGTTAGGACAACTGTTGCTCTATTAAAATTGGTATATTACAAATAGAGATCACTGAGATGATTTGTATTCCGATTTACGCTGCATCCAAAGTGAGCTGGTATGAACGACAGAATCAAAATGCTTAACAATTTAAACCATTTACGCCACATTTTTCAAAATAATTTTTCAACAGTTAATGTAATGTGTCTTAATTTAAATGCATATATACGAAGTTGATACTGGACTCAAATTGTGATCTCTGAACCTGCGACATCTGCTTTTATACCCAGAAACGCTCTTATGAATGATATATGATCTAGCAATCGACATAATTTAGCTTTAATTTTCATTGAATCATGACTACAGTCCGACGTTAACCAAACCTGTAGTTACAAATTATCATATAGTTGCTTTATGGAAATATTATCCTATCTAAATGAGTGCTCGAATGTTGTAAGACCGACTTCTCCACTTTGTCTGGAGAAACGGTCTTGCTAGTAATGAAAGGCAAAATTCAAATTTGCAAAGTATTAATTTATATACAAAACGACTTGCAGCATAGACCCAGATCTTCCGTCTCATAAACTGATAGCAATGACGGTCAACATTGGTGGGGTCAATTATAAACTAGTAACGGTGGTTACCATAGTTTGAAATGAAATGTTATGGCCTCGATAGGAATATAACATTAGTTCAAAGGATTAATATAATGGGGTGTTATAGCTTCAAGGGGAAATGTAATGTTATAAATTTCCATTGAATTAAGATGGAACGGCTCTAATGGTAAAGAGAAACATTATGGCCTCTAACGGAAAGGTAATATTACCAAGGCACATACTGACCGAACCTCGCGATTTTCAGGCCGTATGGTGTTACAGTGCCACTGACCACACGTGCTGACCATCGGCCACATCTTCTAACCAGCATTCATGCATACTGACTAAGCCTTGTCTACTGCCCAACACACCATCTTAATGGCCAGTATCTGTATCTACTTACCAACACCCATGCTTAATAATCAAGACATTGTTACTAACCAGTAATCACATCTACTGACCATCACCCAGGCCTACTGGCCAAATGTCAGTCCTACAGGCCAGCATCCACACATTCTGAACCCCAAGGTTACAAACCAACATACGGTTTTTCTAACCAGCACCTATGATTACATACCAAAGCTGTATTACTGACCAGAAACCATCGCCCAATAAATTGTGTTATGAACAAGATCACATATCTAATCACATCAACTAACCAACACCCACGCTTACCAATCAGACTAGCACTTTCAGTCTAAGCCATACTTTTACATTTTTCCCCAGATTTTGTTTTCAGTTTTCGCTAAAGTCTAAGACAGTTTCATACATTAGTACTTCTTTAGCCTCACCATAATATATACATTTTTGTTCTTTTAAACTTTCCGCTAAAATCCGTTGCATTTTGGTAACTGTTTCAGTATTTTACTAACTACAATCTTTCTTAAACATATCATGGAATTTTGCGAAATCTCTGCTAAAGTCATTACTATTTTCGAAATTTTAATACTACTTTTAGTTTAGGCTGTTTTAATATAATATTCTGGGTACGTTTTCTCTTGTATCTGTTAATTTCCGTAATAGTTATCTAATTTTTGCATCACTGCAGTCAAGCCAGTTTTCGTGTCATTAAGAGTTATGAGTTGACTATATCTATTATAGCACAGTATATGCAAAATTACAGGTACAGGATAGGTAATGTTGTATACCTAAATCCCCGATATATCCACGGGCAGCCTTCTGTCCAAGGCACTCTATTCGATTTCTACAAGTCTGAGAGTTGGTTGATAATAGTTAGTGATTCAATGCCTAAAATTAAAAAAAAAAGGTTAATCTTAATTATTTTACCATCTAACTTTACATCCTGCACTAAAACATATGTTTCTAGGTGTTGGCAAGAAGGCGCGTGTGCTTGTCATTAACATTGTGCATTTGTTAGTAAATGTGGGCGTTGTTTAGTAGATGTAAGCACTGTCTGATAGTCAGTACGTGCATATGTGTTAGTGGGTGTATGCGCTGGACAATAGATGTGTGTGCAAGTCTGTAACACTGCGTATTGTTTAGAAAGCATGTGTGCTGGACACTAAGATAGAACATTGGTCATCAGATGTGAAATATGGTCAGTAAAACCATATATTTGTCAGTAGGCGTGGGTAATTGTCAGGAGGCGTGTTGCTGGTCAGTATTACAGCATCTTGATCAGTAGATGTGGATATTAGTAAGTGTACGTGCATGTTATTCCATGTGTTGGTCAGTAAGTGTGGGTGTTGCATTGTAGATGTATTTTCATACCTATAGACGATTTTAACATTACTATTCGCATTAGAGGTCAAAATTGTTTCATCAGCATCCCCTTTATGTTGATCCAATGGACATATTTTAACATTAGATATCCCACCGAGGCACTGCAGTGATGACACAGTTGTTAGCGTACCATACAAACAATCGCGAATGGCGGGTTTGAATCCTACCTTAGGACTTGCCTGGGTCAGCTAGACACATTTCTCAAATAGCCTCGGTAACAGAAATCTATTTGTTCTGCTACGCCGTAAAACACAAAATTAATACGAAATCTTACTGAGACTATATTAATACACACATTTAATTCCACGAACTTATTCCCATTTTAGGCTATGGTTCCTTCCTTTACTACTAACGAACAAAGACGACTCTGATCTATTGGCACATTATGCAGCAGCACATCTGGTCCAACCGTCACTAACTTAGATCTTAATGTTAAGTCTGGACTTAAAACATTCAATTAATTTTAAGTCAATGGAGTTTAGCCTTAACTGTAAGTCTAGAAGGCTTGACCATTTGCATCAACTTAGATACTTTTAAGTCAGACTTAAATTTCCGCCAATCAGGTCACTGAAGTTTAGACCAGAGCTTAAGTCTTAAGACTTATATTCTACTGTTGAAATCAAGGCCTGGCCATTTGCTGTCGCAATAGCTTGGATGTTATAACGAAACAAATACATCACTAGTTTGGTGTTTGGAGTAGAAAAAATAACTCTAAGGCGATTCAGCGACCATCCTTAAACGGCCAGGAGATCATGAAAATTTTGGGTATGACACTGGCTTTTAACTTTTTTAACCTAAAGAAAACCACGCAAATTATTTTAAAATACGTAAAGTGGAATCATTCAAGGTCAGATATAATTTCCCATATATATCTTATTAAAATCCATTCAAATTGAATTTCATGTTGGATTGTTTGCTCTTAAATCAGGATATATAAAACTATTTAAAAATTCTTTAGCCCAGTAACTAAAATGGATAAAGATCATTTTTCTCAATTACAAATCAATCGACTGTGGTGCATGCATCAACTTAAAGCTCCAGACGCTGCATCAATGTGAATAGCGAATTAATTTTTTAAGAATCAGCTTCAATAACAGTATAATGTATTTGTATCCACTTTTAAATGATGCAAGTTACAGAGATAAGAAATATATATAAGATGTTGCATATATGGTCTAAAGTAACTAATAATTTATAAGATCTAGAATCAGTTAGATTTTTATGGCATAATTGATGTAACATAAAAAAATCCTAAATGATATTTGTGAAAAATATATTGTTACGCCTAAACAATTGTCTCTAAAAATAATACACCAACTATTATTACCAGGTTAATTGCTTGATTTAGGTTCGATTTTATTACAACGCAATTCAAGGATACGTATTGTTGATCACTTTGTTCACCAAAAATTGTTGTATATACACACTGTGCGTAAATAATCGCCGAATCTTGATACTCGTATAGAGACGAATTAAACATTTTTAAAACGCCAGCGACGAAAACTGTTTTGGTTCGGTGGAAAATATTAGTACACTAGCTGTAAACTATATAGAGTGTAAGGCACTCGTTCAATATATAAAGCACGGCGTTATTATTTCACCGACCAAGCTAATCAATTTCTGATTCATTTATTGAGAAGACGATGAGTAAATTGGAGGGGGGGGGGCGATTTTTAACGTATCTTATACAATTTTCCAGTCATATCGCTACATAGTCTGCAGTCTGACAGTTTATATTGATGTCTGGCACTGATGCATCATTCCGCAGACATGTGATATCATGTCCAACCCAGTCACATTATCCTGACATTATCCTGACACCAGGCCGACCAATCCTAACACTAACCTCTTAATGCTGAGCGCCAAGTGAGGCAGCTGCAAGTACCATTTTTTGACAACTCTTTGGTATGACTAGGCCAAGGTTCGAACCCGCGAAATCCCGCATCCGAGGCGGACACTCTAGCCACTTAGGCACTGGTTGCGTATTACAGATCAAATGAGTCTCCAGAATGGATGGTATGAATAAACAAACATTACAGCGAGATAGATTAATAACAATGATGTATTTGTTCCAGTGCGCAATTCTCCCCTTACCCATGGCTTTGTGATCGAAATCATTTCTGAGGAATATCCAATTAGAAATCAACATTATATCTTCATTTGTCTTTTAAATACATGGTATATCTCCCTTTAGCTCATGTATCTTCAGTGGTTAACATAATCAGGAATGGGCTTTAGATTTGGTTTTTTTGTATAACATTATGCTATATTGTTGTATTTCTTCCACCGTGACATAAATGTCCAAATATTTAAAGAGCAGGGGGAAGGTTCTTAGCCATCCAATTCAAATCAGATTTCAACTATCCTACGTGAAGACCATACCGCGACCGCTTAGTGAACATGTTCTAGTGACCTATGTTATTACCATGACTTTAAGATGAAGTTTATATCTTCTCGTTTAGGAGACTGATCAGTATATCTGAAGAGCATAATGTGTGACAATCGATGTTATTCACTATCAAATTTCTGAAAGCTGCATTTCCATTGGCTAATTCAAAGGTCACTAGAATATGACCCCAATGCGATCGCTGTCAGATTTTTATGTATGACAGTGGAGATCTGATTTTAAACAGAATCTGCTCAGCGGAAACTCGGACTATAAGGAGTTCATGTATAAAAAGATTTTTTTCTTATACATTGACTCGTTCGTGTACCCTTGTGGAGCGCACAAATATTCACACACGTACGCACAAACAATGAGTCCAGGTACATCGAGACTTTTTGAAAGATCATATTTACTCAAGGATAAGTGGAATCTTTTACCAGTGGTGAGGCCCGCAAACGAACTAATCTTTAAAATTTGATTTAAAAAAATGGAGCAACTATTGTAGACCGTCTAGCCCGAATTTGACGAACCATAAGCACATAAAAAGAAAACACGTACCGGTATATAACATTCGAAATCCAAACATTGAAGACGGGCAAGATGCGAAAGATAGACCCCAAAAAGTCACGTCCCCTCCCTTATTTCCAAGATATGGCCATTCGTATTCTCTCTCTCTCTCTCTCTCTCTCTCTCTCTCTCTCACTCAACACACACACACACACATTAATTGTCAAAATTAATACCAAATTAAATTTTATTTCATAGTGTTCACACGATACCATATCTGCACATGTTACAATGACGTCATATCATAAAATGCTAAACAAATCAATGACAATATGAACTTTCTCACATGTTGATTCACTTTCTGCCATGGTATTATCAGACGTCTCTTTTCTCAAGATATTTTAAGACAGTTAATTTAAACGCATATGCACGAAGTTCACACTTAACCCAAAATGTAATCTCTCAACCTTCGACATCCGCTTCTTTATCCAGGTAAAAATAATAAAAAATAACACGCACTCAGAAGTGCTCTTAGCAATGATATATCATCTAGCAATCGGTATCATTTAACTTCCTTTTATTTTCGTTGATTTGTAACTACAGTTAGACGGTACAGCAATCCTCTGGCCCGGTAGTTTAGAAATCATTATATAATCATAACCTGGACCTAACTATCTATCGCAATGCGGTCTTTGGCTGTAATGAACATTCCTCACCAAATACCGGTACGTCTTTTCTTATTATGTGCTTATGGATCGACAAAATCGGGGAAGACGTTCTACCATAGTTGCTCTATTTTTTCTAATCAAATTCAAACGAATAGTTTGCCTGCGGCCCTCAATACGGGTAAAAAATTCTCTTTATCCTTGCGTAAATATCATCTTTCAAAAAGTCTCGATCCTGGACTTTTTATGTGTGCATGTGTGTGTGAGTGCGCTCCACCGGGTAGACGAACACGTCATTGTATAAAAAATTCTTATGTATGAACTCCATGTAGTCCGAGTTTCCTCTGGCCACAATCTGATTAAAATAAGATCTCCACCGTCATACGTAAAAATCTGACAGAGATCGCTTTGGGGTCATATTCTAGTGACCTTTGAATTAGCCAATGGAAATGCAGCTTTCAGAAATCTAAAAGTGAATAAAATCGTTTGTCACACATTATGCTTTTCCGCCATACTGATCAGTCTCCTAAATGAGAAGATATAAATTTCGTCTTATTGATTAATAAAATTAGCGCCATGATATTACCATAGGTCACTAGAACATGTCCACTAAGCAGTCTCGATCAGGTCTTCACCTAGGATAGAGGAGATCTGATTTTAATCCGATTTATTTGACCCTTCCCCCTGCACTTTAAAGATTTGGACATTTCATATTGACGCAACGTCTGGAGATTTAAGCTGATGCATGTACCACAGTCGACTGATTTGTAATTGAGAAAGTTGATATTCCCCCTTTATAGTTACCGGGCTAAATAAGTTTTAAATTGTTATATGTATCCCGATTTAAGAGAATAGTATTCAAGACGAAATATAATTATAATGGATTTTATTAGGATATAGCAGTTGTTGGAAACTATATCTGAGCTTGAATACTTCCGATTTACATATTTTAAACAAATTAGCATCTATTGCGTTGTTTTCCTTAGGTCAAAAACGTTAGAAGTCAGTGTCATACCTAAAAGTTACATCATTTCCAGGCCGTTTAAGGATGGTCTGGGGGAACATATTTGTGATTGTAACCTACCAATGTTGACACTCAGTTGCTGTCTGTTTATGAAACGGAATGTTTGTCATTTTCTCATCATCGGCATCACCATCATGAATCCTGTAACCAAAGACGTCATTAAGGCACCACATATGATTTCACAACCAATTCTCTCCATGTTTCCCTGTTATTGCCTGCACTTGATATATATATATATATAATTACTTGTGTGTGTGTGTGTGTGTGTGTTGATTCGCAGACAAACTGACATAGCACATGTGGACCCTTCAGCAATAAAGAAACAAAATGAATGAGAACTGGGCTCTTGGATTTCGTCGCCTACAGCAATCTTTTGTTAGCCAACTCGTTCTGGCCCACAAAGCACCCATACGATATTTCAGCCACAGGGAAGATGGACAACATCACTAGCAGAAGAGAGCTGCTAAAGGAAAAACATATATCATGAAGAAGCTAGAAAATACAGGGTGATAAACAACATGATCAAGAAAAGCATGACAAACAACACAGTCGTGGATAGAGAGTCTCTGCTCTGAAATCGAAGCCGAAAGAAGAAACTGATACAAAAAAATCAATTCTTCTTTAGGAAGTAGAAACTGCAGTTATATCACACAAAAAATTAAAGTCACCTGACGCTGATAACATAATAACATACCAACAGAGCTCATTCGAGCAGGTGAAGAAGAGATGGTAATGGTCCTAACAACAATGTGCAGCAAGATATTGCAACCAGGAGAATAGCCCACCAGATGTATTCAGTCTTTTGTCATCGTGCACCCAAAGAATGGAAACATACAGCCGTACCGAAACCACAAAATAATCAGTCTTATCAGCCACCTAAGCAAAGTCATGATGAAGATAATTCTCAGCAGACTACATCCTCAAGCAGAGAAAATTACCCCTCAAGATCAACTAGACTTTCGAGCAGGAAGGAGCACCACAGAACAAATGATCAGTCTCAGACTCCTTTCAGAGATATACATTCTGCATCAGAAAAATGTATACCATGTCTTTATCGATTTCAAGAAGCATTTTAGAGGATATGGTATGCGACATTATGGGCAACTATGAGGAAGTACCACATCAACTCAAACCTGCTGCGGGTTGTTGAGCACCTCTTTGGCTAAGCCACCAGTGGTGTCTTCATCCATGGCAGCAGATGAGATTGGTACCGAACAAGAATTGGGATGAATACTGTCATAAACTCTTTAACACTTTACTGTAAAAGATGCCTTGCAAGACCACGAGGGCAATGTCAACATTGGAGGAAGGACTATCACCAACCTTTGCTTCGTGGATGATATTGATGGCTATGAAGGAGATGAAAAAGAACTAGCTGGCTTGGTTGAGCGCCTAAAGAAAATCTCCAAAGCATACAGTAAGGAGATTAGCGCCGGAACAACAACAGATGACAAACAGCAATAATGGCATCAGTGCGGAAATAAAGGTCAGTTAACAGACGTTGGAAGCAGTCATAAGCTTACAGTACTTGGGGTCATTATCACAGATGAGGGCTCCAAACCAGAACTACTTTGCAGGATTGTCCTGACAAAAGCAGCAATAACAATGTCGAGACCAATATGGAAGGACACCAACATTGCTCTTGGTTTCAAAATAAAGCTGATGCGTTCGATTGTCAGATCCATGTTTTGTTTGTATGCGTGTGAGACATGGTCACTTATATCATATCTACAATGAAGGATTCCAACCTTCGAAAAGAGATGCTACCACAAGATCATTGGCATATCATTGATTGACCATGTAACTAACAAAGAGGCCCGCAGAAAGGATCCAACGAGCCATCGGAACCTACGAAGACCTCTGGACCACCATTAAAAAAACTGAAGTGAAACGGTCATATCTCAAGATTATCTGGACTGGCAAAAGCAATTTTGCAAGGCACAATGCGAGGGTGCAGAAGAAGAGGCATACAGAAAAAGAGGTGGGAAGACAACATTAAAGAGTGGATATACATGAGGTATTGGTATGACACTGACATTTGTTTTATTAACCCCCAAAAAACACGCAATACATTTGAATTACTTTACAAATATGTAAAGCGAAAGCATTCAAGCTCAGATGTAATATCCAATCACAGCAATGTCATTAAACAAAATCCATTCAAATCGTCGTTGATGTTTGATTTTGTTTGTCCTGCTCTTAAATCATGGTAAGTATAACGATTTAAGAATTCGTTTGGATAGAAATTAAAATGGGTGTAAACAATATTTCTCAATTACAAATGAATCGATTGTATTGCATGCATAAACGTAAATCTCCAGACACAAGTGTCCATGGAAATAACGACTTTATTGTTTGTTTTTTTAAAAAAAAACAACTTTGATAACAACATAATGTATTTTGAATCACTTTTAAATGACGTAATTTACAGAAATAAGAGATATTCAATAAGTCTGAGATGTTATATATATATATATATATATATATATATATATATATATATATATATATATATATATATATATATATATATATATATATATATATATTGCCTCAAGTAACTAATTATATATGAGATCTAGGACCAGTCAGCTTTTTATGATACATGTCAAGGTAAAAAACAAATGTTATTGGTGAAAAATATAACGTCACGCATACGAAATTTTCTCTAAAACTAAAATGGCAACTATTACTACGAAGTTAATTCCTTGACTTATGTTCAGTTTTGTTATTAATAATAATTATTATAATCTCAATAGGTGACTCTATGCCCAAAGTATTACCAGCTTGTTTTGTTGCTGACAAATTCAGTCGGATAATATATTTATTTAAGAAACATTACCATTGAGGTGTATTTGAACTGCTACACACACACACACACACACACACACACACACACACTAATCCCCTGAGGAAAACTAAAAGAAAGGCCATAATTCTCTCATATGTCCAAGTTAAGCCATTTAGAACATTTTAAATCATCGGAAATATACATTTGTATATGCTGGCATGGGCCTTTTCCAGTTTTGTATCGACTTTCCTTTAGCATATAAAAGACGTGCGGATTAAATGTAAGATTAACAGGTAAGGAGAATAAGTATAGTGTGCGGATTAAATGTAAGATTAACAGGTAAGGAGAATAAGATGCCTAATGATCATTGTGATCAAAAGAATAAATGCACGCACATGTGCTTTTTGTCACATCACTTTCAAAAGAATCATTCACATGCTGCTTATCCATCGCACTAGATTCGTCTGTAATGTTTTTAATGCCTTGGTTTTTTTTTTTTTTTTTCTATGTCGTATTAAGAAAACCATAGCGCCAAGATTTTGGGACTTATTTTGTTTATTGGAGAAATACGAACTCCGATGTAAATCGTCATAAACCCATTACATCCTCTGGAAATAGAGCATTACTACCATACAGATGGAATAATTACTGAGTTTACTGTCTTTGACTTTTATTGTTATATTTTGTGAAGCACTTAAAAGCTAAGCCATAGTTTTGATCGATAAAAATGAAATTCCATAATGAAACTAAATATGAGGTATACTGTCACGATTATTATTGTCTCTCATATCCCGTTTCAAAAATGGCCAGTACCAGATCATTTAACCGAGTATATAATAAAAACATGCCGAAAACAAGTTACCATTACAGATGTATATTTGTGACGGTTTCAAACGCTTCAAAACTTGTTTTTCTAAATATAAAAAACAACCTTAGACAAGAGGAGGAGATTATGTCCTACAGTTCAATTTGTGTGAGGGGGTTTCCCCCGAGGGTGATTTTATTTTACACCCGTATGATAATACAGGACTTCGCCAGCTTTCATGGGAATCATCCCAGCATCACGCGCGAACTTATCGCAAATGTACAGTCATGGATGAGTTCTGGAATATGCTTACACTAGTATCAGAGAGTAAACCAATACAATTAAATAACAGTATTGAATGTACTTAATCAACTTGATTCCCTCGCTACTATGCATATAGCAAATTGAAAATGAAATTTAGTGTTAGAAAAAATACATTTTCTAGGTCATTTCAGACCAGCTCCTACGAAAACGCACATATTTAACGCTAGTAATGGAATTCATAACACTCTGCAACTTTGTCATAATAAACAGCGTAACAATCCTGTCCATATACAACTTTTGAGCAAAGTTCCGTCCTTAAAGAAATAGTGAGACCACTATAAATTTGAAGGTCAATTTAGTATCGCATATGCCAATTTGCATATATATATATATATATATATATATATATATATATATATATATATATATATATATATATATATAGATACATACGTGCATACATTGTATATACATTTGATCTTGTTTATTATATTTTTACGAAGGTGATATCTGCACCTGGCTTTTTGGTAGTATTACGTTACAATTTGGACCACAGCGTTGTTTAGCTCTTATGGAAAAGTATAATTTTCGAACAAACAGATTGCAATAGGGCGGATTGGTACCATTGTTGAAAATATAAAGTACCTTACTTAGAGAAAATTAATGTTTAACCAGTCTGATGAAGCAGTAGGTAATCTGACTAATCACTTTGTATCTTGTGCAAAACAACCCGTAGGTACGGCTGTTCTGTTCTATTCAAACGTTCCGTAAACACTCTTTATAAACGTATTTTTATGATTTAAAATACCATAACACATAAATACACAAACTGTTACTTTAAGAGCCATTTCAGACTCGTTATATATTTTTCTGATTATATTATTTCATTGTACTTTAAACAGTTTTGAAATTGTACTTCTTTTTCACTTTTAATAATAAAAATACATAATTATAAACATTAGTAATTCTTTTCCACTAAATTCAACTACTGTTAACGTAACATACAATAGCATGTTTTAGAAATGGTGAGTGTGAAACCTCGCGGTTAGGAATTGACGTATGCACCACGCTTGACCTCTCGTCCCCTACAATCAAATTTCAGTCAACGTATAATAATTTAATCTTGTTTAAAGTGCGTGGTAAATAAGGATATGTGTATTTTTAGTCTTTTTATGAGTCCAGGTGGTCGAGTCTTTGTATAATTTCTAAACTACATGACCTTAACTGAAAACAATGCAAGTCCTAGTCCCACAACGTAAGCCCTCGACCCTACTGCTGTGTAGCGTGTTTTGATATCGACTGACATCGCACCGAAAGTCAAATTTTCAGGAATATCTCACACACTTGGCAGCCCATAACGAGACTTCTCTACATATTAAAGCCAATAATATTTTAGTCAGACGTTACTAACCCTGATGTATTTTTTTTTTACTACGTTCAAATTTTTACACAAGCAAATGGGCCTGTTTTCAAGTTTTATTGGCCAACTTTTGTGGAACTTATCACACTACACAGCTTAACAATGCACTCGACCGGTCTACTATTTCTGTAGTGGATGACATTAAGAGTGCTGCCATGGAAGTTCCCTGAGAACACTTATTTTATCGTTAACCCTCTCCTAAGGGAAAAAAGTGTTTCTATATACCGATTAAATGTTTATACGTGTTCACATTGGGCTTTGTTAATATAATTCTTGTTTGCTCAAGGCGATTCTCTTCGTACGTGTCAATAAGAGACCCAAAAAACTTTATAAGCCGTCACTGCATTTTAACATCGTATAATGTCATATTTACGATCAATGTGTATCACGGCAAATGTCATTTTTACGATCAATGTATATCACGGCAAATGTTGATTTATCTACATAGTTTCAAAGAGTAATCCAAGTAGATTTCTGAATTGTTTCTTTTTGACCGATGAATACATTATTGCCATTTCTTAAGGTATTGTAAACTTTATTGTACCAGAAATGGAATTTAAGGTGAAAAAACAGACTGCGCATTGATGTCTACCTCCAATTGCTATTTAAAAATTGGTCTGAGTAACTGAGGAAGACTGCTAAGTTTGCATCAGAGGATCCTTCTCGCAACAATGGTTTAATTGTGAGTTTGTCACACAGATTATTACTGTTATTGCATAAAAACTTTTACTTGAGCTCTTACAGCCTTTAGTAAACATTTATTTGCAGCTGTTCTATGATCTATTTCATTTTCGAAAATAATTGCTCCGTCTGGTATGTATGCCTCTGGACCACCTCCGTTTGTCCTACACTGGTGCACAATAAGATACTAGCTTGTTTTTTGCATTGTCATTGCTCTGCAGACTGGCATATACTAGATACACCGTTTGGGAAACAGTACGTTTACACTGCAAACTGCGCAAGTTAAAACGGTCGAGTCAGTGGTATATCTGGCAGAGTTGTAACATTCGCAAGATATTGATGAATGAGCATTTGCCTGACTTGATACTTATTATACTTGATGTAATTTATGCTCAATTTTTCTCCGTTTCCTTTACTTTTACAGAATGGTGCAGTATTTTACGATACTGAACACCATGATATTGCACGCACGTGCACAAAACGTGTCCTTAAAAATAATATAGTGTATTATGAACTATTTTGTAAACAAACCATGTAAACACATGTAGTAGACGTGGTAGTGTTACGTATATCTGATTTAATTCATATTTATTTTAATTTAATTGTTTGTTAGTTTTAATTTTTTATTCTAGTATAATGCAAATTTATTCACAAGAGATGATACTTTTCCAGAAAGTTGTTTGACCTTGACTGTTAGTTTATAAATGCCAGGTGTTGATCTAAACTCTGACCTTGTTTTAGAACTTGTAGCTACTTTCATAAACAAGTTCTATTTTGTTTTAAAATGATTGGTTGTTTCCATGGTCATGATGGAACCACATGATTTAAGATGTCAATTTTATTTTCATTTCTTGGAGTAAAATGATTGGTTGTCGTCAGGGTCATTTTTGGTGTACGTGACATAAACACGATCACGTCAAACCCCCCACCTTTTCGATTTCGCAATTCCGGTTTTTCCATTAGGCGCATTTGTTAATTTTAATAGAGATGCTTTGAGAGAAATTTCTCGGTTTTGGGCTTTTAACACAGATGTCAAGTTATTTTGTTGTAGCCAAATGTATAGTTATAATTTTCTTCCGATCAGTTGGATTTCAAAAGAGTTAATTATTTTTTCTCTGGAACTATTCTGAGGAGTGCTCACACATAAATTTTGGAAAGACATTGTTTACAAATTTAATTTGGATTTCCAACACCGGAGTGCCATTACTTATATTTCTACAAGGAACTGTAGATAAGCACAGTACTAACTGCAGTATACGACATCGTCATCCATCTTCGAATTTACATCACGATTCGAATTTGAAATTATTAAAACATTTGTTACTAAGACTTCTGCAAAATAATTTGTGGATTATCCTTAGATTATTTTTGGATTTGATTCTTGAAACTGTAAGTTCTTCTCCTTTTTCATTTTTACAGAATTTTCCAGGAAAATAAATTATTTGTTAAATTTTAAAAGGCTTGTTGTTTTCACTCTTTCTGTGTTACTGTTTATTCGATCCTAAACACGTAATATAGAAATTGTGCTCTCTTCCTAAGGATTTTTGTATTTTGGCTAAAACATTTCAGAAAACATTGGGGTTTTTTTAAATTTTAATTCCCCTAGCTTTTGAAATATTTAGTGAGATCGACAAGCTTTTTCTAAAGTGGCATCAAAAGTAGAAATCTTTCGTTCAAATCCTACCCAGGAACAATTAGATCTTTTCAAAAAAGATGATTTGATTCAACTTGCCAGAAAGTACTATCTTTCTGAAGTAAAGGCTTCCTTAACGAAACAGGAAATAAGAAATATTTTGGTTCATTATTTGGTAGAAAAGAATGTTTTTGGATATAAGTGCTTTGGTTTCAGTCAGTAAGTCTGTATCAGACTCTGACACAAAAATGAAGGAATTAGAATTAAAATACAAAATGGAATTGGAGTTGAGGAAGCTGGAACTTCAAAAAGAAGAAAGAGAAAAACAAATGCAAATGCAGTTACAGTTGGAGAAAGAGAAAGAACAAATGAAATTGGAGAAAGAGAAGGAACAAATGAAATTGGAGAAAGAGAGAGAACAAATGAAATTGAAGAAAGAGGAAGAACAAATGAAATTGAAGAAATAAAATGAAAAAGAACAAATGTTAGTACAAGAAAAACAGATGCAGTTACAATATGAGGAAGAGGAGAGAGAGACAGGAAAGAGAGAAAGAAAGACAAATGTGATTACAAAAAGAACATATGGAAATACAGTTACAAGAAAAACAAATAGATAAGGAGAGAGAATGAAGAAAGGGAATATTAATGTAAAATGAAAGAAATGGAACTGGCAAGTGAAAAACGCATTCGTACTTCAAATTTAAATTTAAGTTTTGATCTTACAAAGAACATTAGTTTAGTGCCCCCTTTCAGAGAAAGAGAAGTAGACAAATCTTTTGTTCTGTTTGAAAAAGTTGCTGCAAATTTGAAATGGCCAAGGGAGCATTGGATTCAGTTATTACAATGTGTACTCACTGGTAAGGCTAGTGATATTTACAATTAACTGTCAGTTCACCAAAGTGGTGACTATGGCGTGGTTAAAGAATACATCCTAAGGGGTTATGAGTAAGTCCCTGAAGCTTATCGACAAAAACTCAGAAACTATAGAAAAGAAACTGGACCAACTCATGTCGAATTTGCTAGAGAAAAAGAGAAATTATTTGATAGATGGTGCTTAGCCAAAAAAGTTAAGCGAGATTATGAAAGTCTCAAACAACTTGTATTACTTAAACTTTAAGTTAAAGATTTCAAAAACTGTGGCCATAAAGACAGTAAGTCTTATTTTGATGAGCATCAGATTGAAACCTTGAAAAATGCTGCTCGTGCTGCTAATGAGTATTCTTTAACTCATAATATTTCTTTTGCAAATAAGACTTCAACTCAACAGTTTGTTGGCAGAAAAGTATTTCAGCCTAATACAAGCCCTTCTAAAACTCAAACTGGCACAACTTCTAAAAATCAAACTTCGGAGAAGCTTGATTCAAGGTCCTTGTCTCTTCCTACCTGTACCTATTGCAAGAAAAAAAGGACACGTTATTTCTGATTGCTACAAATTGAAAAATAGGCATCAGAATCAAGACAGACCTTTTCCAAATGATCTTATTTCTAAGAGGTCAAGGTCACGGTCATGTATTGAAAACAATACATTTGTTGGGTCTAACAAACCCCAGTCTGATCTGATTAATGAGAATTATGAACCATTCATATCGAAGGGTTCTAATTCACTCTTCGGCGATTCGGCCAATCCTATCCCTATTAAAATGTTAAGTGACACGGGAGCTTCTAAGAATCTTTTATTGGCGGGTACTTTGCCTTTTTCTGAGAAGTCTTCTTCTAATGAGAGTGTTCTTATTCAGGGAGTAGAGTGCAGCTTTGTTATTGTTCCTCTCCATTGTGTAAATTTGTCATCAGACTTAGTTTATGGGCCCGTGACAGTCGGAATGGTCTCTGTTTTACCCGTTGAGGGCATTAATTTATTACTAGGAAATGCCCTAGCTGAAGACAAGGTTGTGGTTAATCCACTTGTAACTGGCAAGCCTTACTTGGGTCAGAATCTCAATCCAGTTGTGAGAAAAATATCCCTGGTGTATTTACAGCTTGTGCAGTTACCAGAGCTATGACAAAGAAAGCTCTTGAGAATGATGTTGATAATGAAAGTATTCCTGTAGCTGACACATGTATTGGTCAGGCTTTTGATGAGGTCACTTTCACTCCTTGTTTGAATCAATCAGAAGGTATTGATCACAGTGATCCTCTAACGACTAATTCTCTTTATTATAATCAGTGTGATAAACGACAATCACATGTCGTCGAACAGGAAATGATCCTGAGATCTCCTGTTTGTTTCAGAAGTTCATAAGTGAAACTGAAGCTACTGAAGTTCATGTTTGTTATTTCATTAAAAATGGTATTCTTATGAGAAAAAGGAGACCCCCCCCCGAGGTACCTGCTGATGACGAATTGTCAGTGAACTATCAAATTATTGTTCCAAACCCTTACAGACAGGAAATACTTAGTCTGGCCCATGAAACACCATTGGCTGGTCATTTAGGGATCAATAAAACTTATCACAAGATCTTAACTCACTTCTATTTTCCAAAAATCAAGGGTGATGTTGGTAAATACTGTAGATCTTGTAATACCTGTTAAATGGTAGGAAAACCAAATCAGAATATTCCCAAGGCTTATCTACAACCTAGTCCTGCCTTTGACGAACCATTCAGTAGAATTATGGTAGATTGTGTTGGTTCCTTACCAAAGACCAAGTCAGGTAACCAGTACATGCTGACCATTATGTGTGCGTCAACAAGGTTTCCAGAGGCAATTCCCTTGAGGAATATAAAATCTAAAATAGTAAAAGCTTTGATAAAGTCTTTTACTCAATTTGGCCTTTCTAACTCTAACCAATCGAGTCAAGGGTCAAATGTTAGATCTGAAACTTTCCAGCCTCTATTGCTTGAATCTGGCATTCAGCAATTTAAGTCAGAAGTGCATTTATGGTTTAACAGAACTAAAATGGAGAGAATTTTTGAGTTTTGTAATAATGGAGTTCTGTCTCTCTTGCTCATTCTTCAATTTTTTCTTCAGTTTAGATATTACGGCCCTTACAAGGTTAAGAAGAACATGAATGATTTAAATTATGAAATTAGTGCTCCTGGGATCTAAATAAATTATAGGAGTACCATTATATTGAAAGATATAGCCAGGTTAAACATGCAATTAATTTAGTTGTACCTGTCCCACTCATTGAAGATTTAAGTGAAGGAATATCATTGGATTCTACTGACATTGGAATGACAAATCTTTGGAATTCAGAAATTATGAAAGATCTAGACCAGAAATTTTCACATTTGCAAGTGCAAGAAAGAAATGAACTCAAACAGTTAGTATTTTAATATAAACACTTATTTCCAGATGTTCCTACAAGAACAAACAAAATTTTCCATGACGTTGAAATTGTAAATTCTAAACCTGTCAAACAATACCCATACAGGATGAACCCTCCAAAACAGGAATACTTGAAAAAGGAAATTCAGTATTTGCTGGAGAATGATTTTATAGAGCCCAATAAAAGTGGCTGGATTTTACCATGCATACTTGTTCTAAAACCAGGTAAAACTTTTCGTATGTGTACTGATTATAGGAAGGTGAATAGTGTGACAAAAACAGATTCATTCCCATTACCAAGAATCGATGACTGTATTGATAAGATTGGGAATGCCAAGTATGTCACCAAATTTAACCTTCTGACGGGATTTTGGCAGATTCCACTAACAGAAAGAGTAAAGGAAATATCGGCATTCGTTAACTCCAGATGGACTTTACCAATGTAAAGTAATGCCGTTTGGGATAAAAGGGTCACCAAGTACATTTCAACGCCTCATGAATAGGATTACCTCTGGTCATGACAATTCTGATGCTTACATCGATGATGTCATCATCTACAACGACACCTGGAGAGAACATTTAGCAACAATTCGGAAATTCTTTGACAGACTCACATATGTATGTTTGACAATTAATGTATCTAAAAGTGAGTTCTGCCTTGCTAATGTATCTTTTCAAGGACATATTGTGGGACATGGACAAGTTAAACCTATAGATGCTAAGCTCGAGGCTATCTCTGAATTTCCCGTGTATAGAAATGTATTATTTCATGTACATTGTTTATAATTCATAAGAGTGCTTCTTATGTTTTTCTTAAAACTTGTGTATAATTAATATATGGCAAAAAGAAACCTTAATCATATCAATCTTTCTTTTTTTATGGGGAAGGTGTTACGCATATCTGATTTAATTCATTTTTTTTAAAAATTTAATTGTTTGTCAGTTTTACATTTTTTATTCTATTATATTTTATTATAATGTAAATTTACTCACTGGAGATATAGATGTACATGGGTATTTATATTTCTTTGTAGTTGTTAAAGTTCGTGTTTACGAGACAAAAACTACAAGAAAGGTTCTAATAATAATTCCGAGACTGCGTACACATTATTATCGATTTATTTATTTATTTATAGGCTATAGTGGGAACTGAATATTTTTTATATTGTGCTTTTATTATACGTATATATCAAACGCTTAAACTAGAGTAAATCTCATAACTGGGACGAGGTCACTTGCGCGTTAATCTCACCAGCAAGTATCACTCTAGATTTTACCACACGCGTAGATTATTCATCTCATTTTCTAACACATAAATAGCAACCCATATGCCGAAAGACTCGCAGTTTTAGAACGGGAAAATTACATAATCCTAAGTGCACAAGAGAGTCCTAGACACAATTTTAAAAGCAAACCATGACATTTTAACTCGTCGGGGTTTGGTGTGGGTCGGTAAAGGAAGACATACATTTCCCTCATGAATATAGTTCGGAGTATGCAAACGAATATTCCGTGAATGGATAGGCCTTATCAGCTACCTGCGCACGCACAGAAGAGAACCTGTCCCTCAAACCCGCGGATGACTAGAGTGGTCCTCGTCGACTGGACGGACGAACATCAATAGTTCGGATGCGGTAGCATGAAACACCTATATTCCTACATCGAAATCGGCGAAACGCATCTCGCATCTTAATCATTGATTATTAAGCGTCTAACTTGTCATCAATTCTTTTCTACACAGACATGGCGAGCATGAGCTCACGTCAAGATATTAACTCGACGATAAAGTCATTTAAAGACCTTGGACTTGACGAATGGCTTGCAAATCAATGTGGTGCAATGGGATTACTGAAGCCAACACCAATTCAACTGAACTGTATCCATCCGATACTTGCAGGTGGGCTTGGCGTGTCCAGATTAAAATTGGTTACGCATTTTCGTGGCAGAACCCTCTTAAATGAAAATTCCCCATATAATGTCTCTAATAACGGAAAAGAACCATTTAACGGAATGAGTGTCATCAAAAAATGTTAAATAAAATTTGGCTGTAGCCTAATAGATTCACATATTTCCCAGAAATTTAAGAGCTGTTGGTAATTCTTACAGACTTCATAGGACGGGTTAGTCCTACAATGTAAGACATAACACATGTTGATTTTGTATTAGTGTTATGTCTTACTACCCAAATAACGGCCTCGTATAGCGTGTTCCGATGTCGGTTGACATAAGAATGAGTATTCAAAGAGTCAGGAGTATCTCACACACATGGCAGCCTATACTGATACTCTTTCACTAATTTATGTGTAATTAATATACTTACTGTGCTGTCTTTATCCTGGCAGAATGAAAATATGACATTAGCAAATGGATGCATTTTCATGTTCAGTTGACATATATTTGAATTTGTTGCAATGTGACAGTAGTCTAAGCATGCAAAAGTATGTTTAAGTAGGTTCAAGTGGGGGATATGTTTCTTGACCAAAACGAAACGTTGCTTACAGTTTCAATAGGCTTATTATATTTTTATTCATTTCATTCAAGAATAAAATTTCAACTTAATACAATTTTGGCAATCCTGGCTTTTGTCGCTTTCCAGCTGACTGAAATGAAGACCAACAAAACTTGAACACAGGCCCATTTTTTTTGTGAGAATTTGAATTTATTAGAGATAAGACATCAGGGTAAGTAAAGTCTGACAAAAACATTATAACTTTACTTTGTAGAAAGCATTGTTATCTGGTTGCCAGTTGTGTGTCATATTCCTGAAAAGTTGGCTTTCGTTACAGTGTTAGTCGACATCAAAACATGCTACACAGTGCCGTTAAATAGGCAGTAAGACCCATCACCCCCCAGAAAAAAAATATCAGGTGATGTGTCTTACGTGGTAAGACTAAGGGCGGGTTAGTTCTACAATGTACTAATTCTAATGAAGACTGTAATAGATATGATGCCAAATCAAATCTTAGATAATATTAACCTAGTCACAGTGTCTCAAAAACTGTGCTAAATCTACTGTACTTTTTTCAATCTCAAAAGGCTGATTAACATGTTTTGCAAGAAGTTGTTGCTTTTACTTATTCAAAGAAATCTTAACCAACTTGTACACAGACTTGACAAGACGTTGTTGATCTTCTCTTGAAAAGTACAAAGTTATACTACTGTTTAACATAAAAAGTAATCCTCTGAGGTGTGTACATTTGAATTCTTGATGACGGCCATTTTTATTAATTTCAAAATAAAGAAACCCACTGAATTTACACTTAAATGCGAACTATGTGTTTACATGTTTAGTCCGTGAACAGTAATGACCCAGTCATGATGATGAGGCTGAATATGCATGTGTTCAGCTACAAACTTGATTTACCACTCTGGTGGCCAGTGGTAGAGTGTCTGCCTCAGATGCAGGAGGTCGCTGGTTCGAACCTTGGTCAAGTCATACCAGAGACTTTTAAAAATGGTACTAACAGCTGCCTCACTTGGTGATCAGCATTAAGAAGTTAGTGTTTGGACTGATCAGCCTGGTGTCAGGAAAATGTGACTGGGTGGGACATCATGCTATGTGTCTGTGGCAGGATGCCCCATTGCTGAACATCACTATAAATTGTCACACTGCAGACATCATAGTGATATGACTGAAAAATGGTTAATTCTACGTTAAAAATATAAATCACACACACACACACACAAACTTTATTTAAATTCTGGCGGCATTTATGCTGTATGGGACTGGTCAGTTACTTTATGGTTCTTTCCAACTGGGGCATTTTTTAATTCTTTCTTGCTTCACAAGATAAAATTGTTTCTAATGAGGTAACCCTTTGGAAACTTAAATGGTCTCTCCCTAATAAAGAATTAGCTTGAGTAGATCTTCTACAGAAATAAAGACAGTGACCATTGTAAACACTGTTATAAAACTAGCTTCAGAAGATGATGTCATTGTGGGAAAGGCACATTTTTAACAAGAAGCTGTTTGACTTTATGCATGGCAGTTTACAGCTCAAATAATGGTTCCATCAATAATGGCATTAGTTTCGTGATTATTTCAGATTAATATGACCTCAGCATATTGTTGAAATGAATAATAATATGGAAAATTGTTAAATCTTAAATGTTCAAGAAATGGGAGGCATTCTGCCTGGTTGTATCGGCATGTGTCCTATTATTTGATCGTTCTAGTAAGGAAAATATAAAAACAAAATTTGTATCATGATCAACAAAAAACTAATAAATCATGGAAATGATGTGTCTATAACCTAATTGTGATATAAATCTAAGACATTTAATTATTTTAATGTAGGTTCCTGTTTGTGACTTCAGGAGTGTTCAGCTGTTGGGGAAAAAAACTCCCAAAAATCCCATGCGAACCAATTTCTTTCGTTAGTCTTTAGAAGATTTCTATATTTGGTGTACTGCTTTGCAGCTAATATGGTTTCAGTGGAAGACATTGGATTGATTCCTGATCTCTCTCTCTCTCTCTCTCTCTCTCTCTCGCGATTGATCGATTGGTAAAATGATAGGTATAAAAGTTACATTTCTCTAACATGGCGTTATGGAAATAAAAGATCTTTTAGAATTAGTAATACCAAGTTTGGTCTTTATGTGTATCTCTAATTGGATTAGTGCTTTCTACTGCTACTTACCACGAAAAACAAAAATTTCAGAAAGTGCTAACAGACCTTTTTCAGGTACATTGAATCTAAAAAAAAAAATATAGTCTTTTAGTACTATGTTTTTGGAATGCACAGATGCATTCATTTCTTTTTTTTGTTGTAGTTCGTGCAATATGCTTTGTATCATATGAAATTCATTATTATTGCTCTCTGCAGTGAAGTGGACAATAATAAACTATAGATATCAAAGAATTTACAATAAAACTGCATTCATATTTGAAAGATGTGAAACAATATTGCACAAGTTGTGATATTTAGCCTATTTATGAGTATGACTGGATCAAGCCAAGTTGGGGGTGCGGCCAAAAATTCATAAAGGCTCCAACTCTTCTCACAAGTGCACTAAAGCAAAAATCTAATTTTCTGTTTACTCGAAGTGCACATAATACCCATTAAGCATGCATAAGAATAAAATGATAGTCAAATTTCAAGTGACATTTGACTACTGTTTGGCGGGGGAGGGGGGTATGTGGGAAAGACCCTGATCCAGTCATGATGAGTTCTCAGTATTATCTTTTACTATTTCTTCTTAAGTCCAATCTCAAGATTATAGAGGTGTGGTTTAAACTTGAGATTTGTATTACAAAAAGGAACCATCTCATTTTTTATTTGAATTTGAAGTAAATTTAGCTTGTGATGAATGCTATTAAAAAAATATCCAGTTGGAAAGAAAAGACTTGCCCCATACATTAAGGAGGCGCTCACCAGTTTTTATGTACTTTTGAGAGAGTGACATATCTACAGTGAAATTGTTTGCATTTGAAACATGCACAGTGGAGAAAATGTTGGCATACCTCTCTGCTACCTTGATGTAATGTAGCTGACGTTTCATTGGATATTGTACTTATGGAAATTGTACATGATCTAAACAACACAGCTAACTAAAATGACTGCTTCCTTGTGCTAAAAAATCACCCTGAATTAATCTAAAGTACACCATCTTTAGCACCTATTAAAATTGGGAAAATGAAATTTGCCCAACTAGACAATATCAGCTTCTGAAATGAAATGGATGAATTACCAAATATATAAAATGTAAAAAAAAAGTTATGGGCTTTTTTTAAAAAACAATTTACTTCTGAAGTCCAGGAAATGAAAATGACCAACTGGAGCTAGCAGTTTTTTGAAAGGTGCACATTTGGAGTTAAGCCAAGCTGTATACTCTATAACCCATATTACACCCATCAATCATACACCAAAATGAAGGGAATTAAAGGTTCTTGGAACAATACCTAGGATATACAAGGTCATTTTTAAATAGCCAGTATAACCAGTGAATAAACCCGGGCAGGGCTGAGCAAATCCCATAGCCCGACGTCCCGGACTAGTCATTTTTGATGTCGGACAAGTAAAATTTTCCAAGTCTCTAGTCCGGGACAAGTGCTTTTTAAAAAGGTCGGGCTAGTCCTATTTTCATGCTTTATTCACTATATCTGCCTTTATTTGGCCAATCATGCCCTTTGGGCGTACTGACTACTTGATTCTACCCCTGTTCATGTATACATTTACATCCTTTTACAGCTTGACTGCATATTGGGCTAAGCAACCAAATTATCAGCAAATCAAAACACGTCAAACAAAGGAAAGCCAGTATGATCAGTTAGCAGTGTTATAAGCGGTTTTGTTGCAATGAGTTTACTGAATCTAGATCATAATGAGTGGCTCTTCTTTTTCTTTAAAATTCTAACCCCATGCAAAATACGAAACTATAGAGTGCCACCTTAAATGGCCAGTCCCTTGTAGTACACATGTAGCTAAAATTGAACATATATGCATATTCAGCCTTGTGACTGGGTCATTACATGATTTGTAAATTCAGAATATGCTCAATTTCATTGGTTATTTTTAAACGAAAGTGACTGTCAACTGGACTTTAATTGTCTAAACCATAGGGTGCATAAGTTGGTTCAAATTTCTTTGAACAAAGTAAAAGTATAAACCAATTGCAATAAAAGTCGATCAACCTTCTCTAAATGTACTGAATAGACAAGACATTTTTATTTTATTTTTATATGGAAATTAGGATCACATGATTCTTGAAATGGTATCTGATTGTAAATCAAGCATGATATTTTGGTCTTTCCATGTATGGTCATCATCATGTTTAAAAAGTGCACAATGCTGTTGTTTTTCAAATTGTATTATCTGCTTTATTATGTTGGGATAATCTGGAAATTCATTTAGATGCAAAGAATATGCATCTTACAGAAAAGAACATCCAGTTTTAATTTAATTTCAAGAATATTTTAAGATCTACAGAAAAGGTGTCCTTACTTTCCAGGTCTAAATTAATTTAGCACCAGAGTGTTTTTATGTTTATAAGGTTGTTGTTGTTGTTCTAGGGTTTAATGCCATTTTTCAGCACAAGATAGTCTATACATGGCGGCCAGTATAACTGGTGGAGGAAGAACCCTGGAAAACCCAGGGAAGAACCACCGACCCATGAGAAGCTATTGGCAGGCTTTCCCACGTACCCACGGAAGCCGAGCCTTTGACTCGAACCCATGCAGACAGAGGTGAGATGGCAGTGATCCGGAATGGTGGGCGCTTTATACCACTCGGGGCCCCTGTTTATAAGGAACATTAGCACAAGGACAACATTGTCAAGTGCAAACAATGATTTATATGTCAAAGTGTTATGCCAGAGTATTTTAAGAACTGTTTATAACATGATATTATACAAGCACCTAATATTTCATCATTTAAAAACTATACCTCTGTAGAAATATGGATGAACAATCCTTATTTTATGATGGCTTAACATTTGTAAATGGTGGCTATGATATATTTATGTGATAATAGTAAGCTGTCTTGTATACTTTGCATTAAGTTATATTTGTTTTTCTTTATGCAGTAGGTTTTATCTTTGTAGACTTTTGCTAATTATGTCACCCTGGATAAATAAATGATACTGTTGTTGTTGTTGTTATTATTATTATTATTGTTATTATTATTCTTAATTTTTGTTATAAACACCTGTTAGGCGGAGAACTAATTTTTCAAATGCATATTAATGATTTAAACTAAACCTGTCGATTGGAGATGACCCACAGTAAAACATGGATCCGAGTCGTACCACTCTTACTCCTTAACACAGTTTCTCTTTGACCAGAGATCCCTGGTTCCAGAAGCACGTTATCTAGGTTTTAAATGTGAATAAACGTTCAACAGCATTCTGGTAGTTGGGGTCCACAAAGCACACAGAGACCATGTTATCAGTCATTTGTAATTCATGTTTGGAATTTTGCACAGAGAAATTGTTGAGTGAGGAGCTTACAAGGAAATAAAAAAAACAATAAGTCATTTTGATTTTTTTCTTTTTTAACTCTTAAAAATGCCCGTTTAAAAGTTCTTCACAGGTTATGTGCATATATTTCTTTCATTTTTTCATTTTTTCACAGTCCATTATTTAGAACTGGGTTTTACCGATCAATGGTGAGATTAATTTTTTCACCAGATATTATGCAATAATACCATTCTAACCTTTAATTTCAAAACATGGGTAGTGCATTTTGATATCGATCATGCAAAAATAATTTTTCTCAGTCTTCTGCAGTAAAGACATTGTAATTTAAAGTGGTACAATTATGCAAATGAAAATTGTTTTTTTACTTCACTTTTACCCAGCTTTACCTTCATCCATGTACTCTCTCCCATTCATCTGCAGGAAGGATTCATATTTCCTTTGGTTTTTTTTATCAATGGTATACTATTGAAATTACATATTATCAGCTTTAATTAATTGATATTTTTTATATAAAGCTTTTCTTGTTTGCAGGAAAAGACTGCATTGGTTGTGCAAAAACAGGCAGTGGCAAGACAGCAGCTTTTGCTCTCCCCATACTGCAGAAGCTGTCAGAGGATCCATATGGAATATTTGCACTTGTACTCACCCCAACAAGGTAAACTTGCATGAAATATGGGCAGCTGTGGTAGCTTAGTTGGTAGAACATCAAAACTTGTAATCTAACCGTTGTGGGTTCTGTATGTACCTTGGCCAGCCTTTGTTAGCTGTCTTGGTTTATCTTTGGGATATGTAATTATCTCCTATTTTCATAGCATGTAATGTTTTAATAGTGTTGTTAAAACCATCAATAAAAGAAAGATATGGCATGTAACACAGCATGCCAGGTACCTATAAAACTTAAGTATCAGTTGGGTGGTCTACTTAAAAGTTTCAGAGGTTAGTATCCATTGGATGACCTACTTGAAAATTTTAGTGGCCATTTCAGATTTTAGGCTGCCAAATCCCAACAATTTGATTGCCTTAGTCCTTAGAGAAGATATCTTTCAAGTGGAAAATTGTTCATAGAAGATGAGTACAGGTGAGAGTTTTAGTTCAAGTGAATTGAAGGGTACATGTACCAATAATTAATTAATTAAACACAAAATTAGGTAAGCACAAAATTAAGTAAGCACCAAATTTGATCTTACATAACTGCCAACAGTTATTATCTGCTTGAATCACCAGCCAGCTGTAATTGTTCACTAATTGGAGTTCTCTAAAACATCTCTTTGCAGATTGCCCGCCTTCAGCATCCACCGATAAAGGGTGTAAACCTTCATTTTCATATGACAATATTTTACATTAATAAAGCCCTAGCCTTATCTTTATTTATGGTATTTCAGCTGAAAGTAATTATTTGACTATTTTTGTTGTTGTCTGCATGTCCATAATTTTCCGTTGAGGTTGATTGCCCGTGTCAAGTACCGTGTAACTCTGCTATAGCATGCTCCGTTATAACACGAATTCTGCTACAATATGGTCATGGCATAGCTCCTGAAATTGTATATACATATATTTTTCTCGTACATGAAAAAAGTCTTTCTTCATATATACGAAAAAGAATGTAAAAAGTTTTTTTTATCATTTTGGGGAAAAGATCAGACATGAATAATACAAAACAATTATGGCATGGCTCCTGAATTTTTTTAATGTATTTTTCTTGTACATGAAAAAATAGTTTCTTTTCTTAAAAGTACAAAAAAAATAACATGTAAAAAGTGTATTCTGGAATCGCGTAATGCTTTGCCAATGTCACAAATTGCCATTGTTTTTTCCTTGTTGGCAGTAAGATATACCATTTGGCGATTTTTTAGGAATTGGCAACATTGTTGGCTGTTTAAACTTGCATATACAACTGTTGGTTTGGAGTGGAGAAATTCACAGGCCCCATGAAAGGAAGCTGCACACTTGATATAAAATGCACTGAAATTTATCTGTTGTTACATAAACAGTTTCTTTGTCCATATTGACAAACCATTTATGGTACATTGTTATATCATAATCCATTATGTTGACATCAAGCATGAGTACTGTATGTTGTGAGATATCTGCTCTTTTTGTTGTTGACATTTCTGGTAGCAGAGATCAACCGGACAAGGCATTATCTCCTTATCTCTCTTTCATTGGATTTTTGGTCGCCTACTAGTAATTAATATATTTACATAGACTGACATTTGTATGTGGTTGATAAGTAAAATTCCTCTTCTTTTCACTTATATATAAAGAATCATATGGCGAATAACAATCCTTTCAAGTCACTGGATCCAGCAACGGATCACGTGTGTCAGAGATTCATTAAAATAAATGCAATAAACTGACAATGAACATTACAAAACTAGTATCTAGCTAGCCTGAGCACTTTCAACTCTTTATTGGGTCTTTTTCAAAGGCAAATACAAAACATAGACAAGACAAACAAATAAAACAGAAAAACGGTTATGTTTGCGAAACTTTACATGGCTGTTTCTACAGGAAGTTTATATATATTTTATCAACCTTTAGATTTATATGCATAACACTGAAAATTGTCTAGGTGTCTTAGCATGCTGGCCCAAAATGGGGAAGCTCAACTGCCCAGATGGAATTATCCACACATAGCAGTTGCTTGCAATTTCAGCTTCGGAACAGTCGACTGGTAGCTGAGTTTTGGAACATTGTGATTAGTCATTAATAATGACGTTAACTCATAGTGCAGACATGATAGACATACTAATGATATTAATGGATTGTGCAGACATGATAGACATACTTATGATATTGATTGATAGTGCAAACATGATAGAGATACTAATGATATTAATTGAATGTGCAAAAATGATTGACTTACTATTAATGATATTAATGGATAGTGCAGACATGATAAACATCCTGATGGTATTGATTGATTGTGCAGACATGATAGACATACTAATGATGTTGATTGGTATCACAGACATGATAGATATACTAATGATATTGATTGATAGTGCAAACATGATAGACTTAATATTAATGATATTAATTGTTAGTGCAGACATGATAGACATACTAATGATATTAATTGTTAGTGCAGACATGATAGACATACTTATGATATTGATTGATAGTGCAAACATGATAGATATACTAATGATATTGATTGATAGTGCAAACATGATAGACTTAATATTAATGATATTAATTGTTAGTGCAGACATGATAGACATACTAATGATATGAATTGATAGTGCAGACATGATAGACATACTTATGATATTGATTGATAGTGCAAACATGATAGAGATACTAATGATATTGATTGATAATGCAGACATGATAGACATACTAATGATATTAATTGATAGTGCAAACATGATATACATACTAATGATATTAATTGATAGTGCAAACATGATAGAGATACTAATGGTATTGATTGATAATGCAGACATGATAGACATACTAATGATATTAATTGATAGTGCATACATGATAGACATACTTATGATATTGATTGATAGTGCAAACATGATAGAGATACTAATGATATTGATTGATAATGCAGACATGATAGACATACTAATGATATTAATTGATAACGCAGACATGATAGACATACTAATGATATTAATTGATAGTGCATACATGATATACATACTAATGATATTGATTGATAGTGCAAACATGATAGAGATACTAATGATATTGATTGATAATGCAGACATGATAGACATACTAATGATATTAATTGATAGTGCATACATGATATACATACTAATGATATTGATTGATAATGCAGACATGATAGACATATTAATGATATTAATTAGATGTACTAATGGTATTGACTGATAGTGCAGACATGATATACATACTAATGATATTGATTGATAGTGCAGACATCATTAGGAAGAACCACCTTTTAGATTTTTTGACATTTATTATTTGTCTTCTTGATTAAAGTTTAATTGCTGTTAAACTTTCAGGGAACTTGCCTTTCAAATAGCAGAACAGTTTAATGTCCTTGGAAAGCCAATTAATGTGAGGGTGACAGTCATTACAGGAGGTTTAGGTAGGTAGATAGCTTTGATTCATGACATCATTGTGACCTAATTCTCATTTGGATTAGCTCATATAGGCATGAGTTTTTATTATTTCTGATAATTGTTCTCAGAACAATGAAAAGTTTATCACATACAAAACTAAGATATTTTGAACATTTTATATTAAATGCTGCATGGCTTTTTCTTATTTTACTTGCTTTCATCAGACTCTTTTTGTTGGAGTCAAGAGAGAATTAGTTTAAAGTTAAACAAAATTCTGGTTGTTATTTTCTTGCCTGAAAGTCAAGGACAAGTTATAAAATCTGCTTGGAGAGAACAAAAATTGAACCACTTGCTGTGAATTTGTTCATTTGTATGAAACTCCATTCTGGACAAGCTGGGAATGTATCTTTGTTTTTAGCCCTGTTTGAATACAATGTCATCATTCTATAAATAACAAATATGTAATAATATACATGTTTCTATAAATTCCAAATATGTAATCATGAATGTACATGTTTCTATAAATACCAAATATGTAATAATGATGTACATAATGATGTACATGTTCAAATATTTTTCTTAGAGAAGTGCCACATACCAGAATGAGTGAAAAGGAAGCAAATAGTGCACAGAAATAACTTGTTGTCTCATATATATTTTTTTCATTATAATGCTTAATTTGCTTCTTTCCTGTTCTTGACAAACTTGTATTCTTTATTTCCAGATATGATGCAGCAGGGTCTCAACTTGTCAGTGAAGCCACACATAGTGATCTCCACACCTGGCCGTCTTGCAGATCATCTGGACAGCTGCGATACCTTCAACTTGAGCAAAATACGATTCCTTGTTAGTATACCAGTCTAATCCTAATCTGCAGATTATTCATTATAACTTGTATAATCACTTTCCAATCATATCTTTGTGTTGAATTCACTGAAGTATACCCTTCTTCACTCTGGAATCTCCGAAATTTATATGTGGGTCAGGCTTTAGTTACATGGTGCTCTTGGGTACTAAGCTTAATTGATTTATGGTCCATGATGCAGCAACTGCAATAACTCTTTTAAGGATATAGGGCTGATCCTCAGACTGGCAAGGTAGAAACCACTCCAGAACTAGAGCTGGTTGGAAGATACATCTGGTAAAAAATATATAGCTAGATACAGGAGATTTCACTGAGTTACACTCAATAGAACCCTCCACCAGCATCATCCACCAGCATGAGTAAAATATAATCAATGCATTTTGTGTATACTGTACATGAGTAGCATCATAATTAGATATCTTGATGATAAATGATACAGTCAACACTCGTTATAATAACAAAACTTGGTTTCAGGTAATTTTTATAATTTAAATTAGTTGATGTTGTTACTGTATTTCATGTATTTTTTTGTATTAACAATCCAGTTATCAAAATAAAAATTATTTAAATGTATCATAATTGTTTGTACATATCGCTTTGTATTTTTCAAAAAATCCATTAAATTATCAGAGATAAAATTTCTACTAAGAAGATTTACCTTTGCAAAAAAGATCGAAAATATCATCTTGCCATTTTGTTCTTTTCAAAATTTAATAATTGTTGGTGAGAAAATACAGTGATTGATACATAAGCTCTCTTATTGTCATTACAATCTCTACTAGTGTTTATAAACAAATGTTCAAAAGACTTCACAGACCATACCTTTAAATATTATCATTAATCAGTTATCATTATTAAGTCCGTCACCATAACAAAACACAAAGTGCATTGTAATATGAGTTTGGAAGCCCTTTGATGTTTTCGTATCCAACAAAAATTACATCTCAGCACTTGCTAAAGTGAAGACCACAGACCATTGGTCAACTAGTCTTATTGTTTCGTTATAGTCATATAAACATAAAATATAAAGACCTTGTCATTTTCTATGGTAAATTTGAAAGTCACAGACTCTGTTAAATCTATTCGTATATATACATATACTATCTTTTAAGTGCTTGTTCTGTTTTGACTTTGATATAATTAACATTTTATTGCAGATCTATTTTACAATATACCCCTCTATTATCTTTATACACTTGCACTAATGGACCAGAATCACTTACTGGTAATTAAAGCATTAGGCAAATCACTTCATTCTGTCGTGTTTTCAGCTCAAATTTTTGATGGCTTCATTGTTCTCTTAGTAGGTTTTAGTGAACTACTTCAAAATTTCTTGCCTGATTCATAGACTCGACTGCAAATATGGCAACTGCATTACAAAAGAAACTCCAGTTTTAGTCTCAACTTCTTGCATGATACACAAGTGTCTTTGGGATTGAAAAAGCCAAGGATTTCCCTCACATAATTTTACACTAGAATGATTCATGGTGAAATTTTAACTCACTGTATATTTGAATGTACCAGAAACAGCTAAAACAATTTGCACTTGAGTTGATTTAACACATTAACCCCTGGAGGTTTTTGTCATTTTCACCTGAAATTCAAGTAGGAAACACGTTGTGACAGCTATTTCTGAATACATCCAAAACCACCAGCTTCCAGGTGATCATTCAATAACATACTGCCTAGTTGTATTAGAAACATCACTATTCATTGGCTGGTGCATGAGCAGAAGGGTAAAAGTTGGAATTTTTTTTCTTTGGTAAACGGACCCATTATTTTTGTATCAAGACCACTCTTTATTCCAAATGCCCATCTTATCCTACTTTTTGCAAAGGCGCATCTGTCTGTTTGCAGTTCATATCAGTTTGCCTTAGATCTGAGACCAAAAAGTCTAAAATCCAGACACAAATTCAGATTCCGACCACTAGCAAATTTTGGGTAGAAATAAATCGGGTCCAAAAAATGAGGTTTTTCCCTCTGTATTTTGTATTGCAACTAGAAATTCCAGATTATTTGGTATCATTGTAGAGCTACATCTGTCTACCTTTCTATAATACCGCCCACTTTAGTGTATCATGCATGACCATGACACTACAGAGCTCGGCAGTAGGCTATTACCTCCTGCCATGTTAACTCTTCGTCAGAGGTTAATGTGTTAAAAGTTCTGTTGTGCACCTGTGTACTTGGTTTGAAACTAAAACCCATGTAAAATTCACTATTTTAGACAAAATATCAAGGGGTTTGTTTTGCTGATTCGTGGCCAGGCAGAGTCGACTTTGGTCTCATGGCATCAAAGAAAAATATTCTTGGATGAGGGCACTTATTTACCTGATTTGCCCATCAGCCTGACCTGTACAAATCATATTCATAGCAAGCAGTGAATATTCTACTTTCAAGATCAAATGTACTTTGATGTACATTTTTCCCATGAACATTTAATTGGAAATAGAATCTTACCTTAAATATAAAATGTCATTATAGCCAAGTTGACAGAAATAGGAGGCCATCACATTGTAGTAAATAGGTTGCCTCATGAGAGAGGCCTATCATGAGGGAGACAAAGTGGTGAAAAGTGGAGTACCCCTTTGATGCTGGTTTGGTGGCCTCTCATCAAGGACCCATCTTGAGAGGGACACATCAAGAAACAGGAACAAGAATAAATAAAAAGTAATTTCTGTGCAGATAACATGAAGTTGATCTCCATAGCAGTAGATTTGCTCACTTATATCAGAAATTCTGCTAACAGGCATCCTGCTGTACTCTAAGACCAAATTTCCCAGAAGGGACAACTCGCTTTTCTGAGGAGAGAAGTCCTTCAGATTTTCATTGATTTCATCTGTACACCCTTGGACATCCTTTTAAATATAAACCCCAAGGTAAAACTTCCTTTCCTTCCAATTAGCAGGGTCTTTTAAAATGATTATCACTCATGACTGTTAACACAATTTACTACTTGTGCATCAGTTGTTGTTGTTGTTGCAGGGTTTAATGCCATTTTTCAGCACAAGATAAGCTATACTTGGCAGCCAATATAAATGGTGGAATAAAAACCTGGGAAAACCCCGGAAAGAACCACCGACCCATGAGAAGCTACTGGCAAGCTTTGTCACATAACCACATCAGCTAAATCCGAGACTCTAATACACGCAGACAGGTGAGATGGCAGTGATCCGTAACGGTGAGCACTTTAGACCACCTGGCCACTCAGGGCCTCCCTGTGCATCATTCCACTGTCACTATCATTGGATTTTCATCATGTTGACAAGGGGTTTTGTGTAAGCACCAATGCTGCCATTTATCATCAATTAGATTTTATAAATCAAGAACTGCATTTAAAAAAAATTACTTTTTAGGGATAAAGAACATACTAGGGTGCTAAAATCCTTTTAAAAACTTAAATATAATCAAATGTTTTTCTTTACAAATTAAAACATACCTTGTTGTGTTAATTTGTATTATAAGTGATTCTGGTTTGTTTGTACTGAACATTTATTTTGCAATATTTGTCCTTATTTAGAGCATGTATACTGATTTGCCGTAGTTGGCAGAGTCCACTCCACATTGACTCGGCAGGATTTCTCTGCAAGGATATGTGATATGTAATGTTTAATTAATCACTTTCCTTGAAATTTGTTTCACTGGTGGGATAATGTTTGCAATTTTTGTGACACAGGTCCTTGATGAAGCAGACAGATTAATAGAGGATGACTTTGGAGCACAGCTGGAGACAGTATTCAAAGTTTTGCCAAAGAAGCGCCAGACTCTGCTGTTCAGTGCAACAATGACAAAAACCCTACAGGAACTTCAAGAAGTGGCCCTCACCAAACCTTTTTTCTGGCAGCAACAATCAGAGTAAGTAGCATAGAAACTGTTGTTTTTTGTTTAGCTCTACTGATCACAGACCAGAAGAACTTAGGAGATGGCCTGTTGTCTGTTGTCATTGTCTCTCTAACCAATCCATTAACACAAGCTTGTAATTACCACTTCTGATAAATTAATTAGAGGATTGCCATGCATATTTATCCAAAGATTGAGTTGGATTTAAATGAAAACTGTGATGTTTGGAAAGCCAATATGGTCACCTTAGTTGCCATATTGAAAATCTTATTATCACTACTCCCCCGATTTAATGGTCATATCAACATGGGATTTTCACTAAAAGACTTCTTATGATGTCTGGTTGGTCCTAAATCAAAATGGTTCTGATTTTACACCCAATATGGAACCAAAGCAGCAATTTAAAAAATCTTCTTGCTACTCTTCCTGAATGGAAGCCATATTGACATGTGGTTTTCACCAAAAGGGTTTTTATGATACCTAGTTGGTCCTAAATTAATATTTTGCCACTTGGACATCCAATATGGCCAACAAAGTGGACATCTTGAAAATGTTGTTATTGCTTCTTCTCCTGGAGGGATGGTCATATCAATATGTAGCAATCACACGAAGACTTCTTACGATCTCTAGTTGACCCCATTTGAAAAGGGTGCTGATCTGTCCTCTAATATGGCAACCACAGTGGCCATTTTGAAAATCATTTTATTACTACTTCACCCAGGTGGATGGTCATTCCAACATGGATTTCACCAAATGACTTTGTGAGAATGAGTTGGACCGAAATGGAATTGCTGCCATTCTGACATTCAGTATGGTCACTATCTTAAAAATCTTGTTATACACCTAGGCGAGAAGTCTTATTGACATGGGCTCCACCAGAAAACTTATATATCTAGTTTCATGTAAATTAAATGGTCAACTTCCAATATGGCTGCATGGTGACTAGCTTGAAAATTTGTTGTTATTATAGGGTTTAATGCCATTTTTGAGCACATGATAGGCTATACATGGTACCCAGTATGAATGGTGGAGGAAGAACCCTGGACACCCTGGGAAGAACCACCAACCCAAGAGAAGCTAATGGTAAATTTTCTCACGTACCCATGTTAGCTGTACCTGAGACTCGAACCCACACATACATAGGTGATACAGCAGTGATCTGGAACAGTGAGCACTTTAGACCACTCTGCCACTCGGAGCAGCCAAAAAATTTGAAATTCTTTTTACCACTACTCCTCCTGAATGGCTGGTCATATGAGATATGACTTTTACTAGAAATATTTCTAATAATATCTGGTTGGTCCTAAATCAAAATGGTGCCAATACTGCTCCCACAGCAACTGATTTGATACTCTTGATATTGCTTAAAAATAGCAGAGATGGTTTCAGCACTAAGCAGTGCAAATTCCTAGAAATTCAAGGGACTCATGTTTTTACCATCTGTATTACTAGATAACTGATCTGCCTCAGTTGCTTTATAACACAATTGATACTCCTTCTTGGCTCTGTGCAGCATTTTTTGTTATTACATGGACCAGATTAGCCTTAGATTAAGTGTTAAACTTGTCCTTCATTAGTTAAAAAATACATGACTGCATCAGGTCAAGAATTTTTATTTAAAAAAACAGTCATGTGGTAACTGATTCCAGGCAGCAATAGGTGCAATCCCACTAGGAAGATGTAGGTGTCATTTTTCCATATATGCATGCATTGGCATTGTTGACAACAATAGTAGGTCCTTGTATCAAATATAACTACAGTAAGATACTGTTCAATGGTGAGGCCTAATGTTCAGCAGAAGTATTGGTTTTCTTTTAGCTCATCAGCTGGCTATAAGGTCTAGTGAGTTAATGATGTGGCCATTTTTCCTTCGTCTGCCTGTTAACATTTGCTTATTATGTTTTTAAACTGATTTTGATCAAACTTGGAACATAGGTTTTATAGCATCAGTATAAGTTTGATAAGTTTGAGCATTGTCAAGATCACTGCATAAAAACGAGGTTTTCTTGTTTCCTATATTTGGGCTTCTTACCATTCTGGAGGCTGTATTTCTGATTTTGATTAAACTTGGAATATATGCTTATATCATGGAGATCTAGGACAGCTTTAACAGTGAGATAGGTCCATCCGTATTAATGGCATTATCTTGCAGCTCATTGGCTGTCATACATTAAATAATACATCGAATATAAAAGCTATAACAGCAATCAAATTCAATCTGAATGTTAATAGATAGTAAAGGAAAGTTATGATGTACATAAGATTTAGTAATGATGCTGGCAAAATGAAAAGTTTATGTAGTACGAGTCCAGAAATAACCCTAAAAGTCATAAATTCCATGTGTGAAATCCTATCCTTTTTAACAGTAATTTTTATTTTGAAAGAAAAATTTATATTTCTTTCATTTACATGATGTGATAAAATAACAGTCCATTGCAGTCGATGACAAACCTGCAGATGGATTTTGTGTCAGTTATTACATTTGTCAGATATATAGAGATACCTGTATTCATCAGATTTATTCTTGCAACCAACAGTAATTGCTTATAGAGATGTTTACATAAAAATCTGTAAGACATCTGCCTTTCAACATTTTTCAAATGAGAAAACTTGTTTTCTGTTAGTTTGACTTCATTGCATAAACAGTATTCTCTTCACCCTAAAACATGACAAATATAATTGTTCTACATTATGATAATTATTATTTTACCTTCATAATTAAAACAAATTGATAACATTGAGTTCTTTGAACAATGAATGCTGTATTTAGTTGGATAACAGAATCTGCCAACAATATTATTTTAAACAGTCTTTTAAACCTTTCAAACACTAACATTACTTTTTGGTTACTATGGCAACCAAAGTAAATTTATAGTTATTTACCATTTTCAGTATGATTAGTATTTGTTCCTTATCAGTGAACTATATAAGTAAATTGAATTGTGTTTTATTTGGAGAAAATTTGTGAATAATAACTACATAAATATTGCACCATCGAAATATTGTACCATACTGAAATGTAGAGATATGTTTGAAAGTAAAGTTTTAATTATCTAGCAGAGGCCTAAAAGTAATGAAATCAGTTTCACCGACATTTTTTGGTGTTTGCAATCTCCATGCATATATGCACAATTTCACAGCAATCTGATTATAAATACTAGTTTTGTAGTTGTTATATGGATTTGGCCCAAAAAGTCTGTATTGTTCTGAAACAATTCAGCATACACAGAGAGGGCAGTTAGAAACAAATCAGCACTGATTTCAAGGTCATCCCAAAACAACACCACTACAGGGTTAATTTCCAAAATATTTGAAACAAGTTTGATATGTTTGTTAAAATAGAGTTTGACTGTCGCTTGAAACATTTTTCATCCATATCTTTTATGTATTTTGAATTATTTTATGGCATTCAAATATTAATGACATTAATTGCAAATTACTTTAAATTTATATAGTTTGTGATGTTAGCTTTTAATAATAAATACCCCAATATGCTTTTTCCCTGAAACAATTCCAGATTTAATTACTAATATTAAAGAAATATGGCCATATGAAATTCAACCTGTTAGGTTTAATTTCAGCTTGTGTGAAAACTATGTAACTCTGAAGACTGCAAATTAAACTCTATCAGTAAATGTAGCTTTTAAATATTTTTGGATGACTTTGATTGTGTGCAAGAGATAATCGTATTGTTATACCTTTATCTTTGGAATAATTTTAATGAGACTGTTGTAAAATAGGTAAAATTGGCATTTTGTAAAGTTTGAGAGATAGTTTACAGTTTATGTTTCTACAATACTACATAAGCTTTCTTAGTGACATGGTCAACTTGTTAGATATGCAAGACAGGTGAGTGATATCAGGCCCAGTTGGGCCTCGTGTTTTTTATTATGTTATCAGGATCTGGCCATTACCTTATCTTTATGTGTACTTGATTAGTCTTATCATCAATAATTGAATAAGGATATTATGATGTCTTTATGTGTACTTGGGTAATGTTATCATCATTGATAAGCCAAGACCCACATCAGTTTTTCAAACAATGTACATAGCAGGTCCCCTTACAAATGCGATTGGGACATAATGTGTAATGTATGTGAAATTTCATTCTAGTTTAATGCATTGACTGTTTCAGTCAGTTGCAACTGAAAACTGCAAAGAGATAATGTTTACTAAGTCTACAAAAGAAAAGTGTCTTTGAAGCGTGAAGTCATCATGTCATCCATTTGAAATGTTACTTTTAAAAGCAGGGTCTATGTTTTGTGAATCTAGATTGAATTCCTCTTCATTTTGCTTAGGGTAGCAACAGTGGAGAGCCTGGAGCAGCATTATGTTCTTATACCAGCTGATGTAAAGGATGCCTACATGATGCACATCCTGGACAAATACTCAGAGGCTCATCCCAAAAGTTCCATTATGATATTTACAAGCACATGCAAGTAGGTCACAATTAACATCTTTTGAAAAGAGATGAGAAATCGGTATATATTTTGGTCTCAGTTATACTGGTATACATGAGATTGTAATCCTGCGACTAATTTTCAGGCCAAATAATAGATTATTTTGTTCAATGATATTGAAGCATAAATTCTTTGTACAGTGCTCACTTGTTATAACACTTTATTGGAGCCATAGAGTATAGTGCCTTATAGTGGGATTGCCTAATAATGAAATACATTATACAGTACTCCTTCATTATAATACTGTCCATAGGAGCTACAGAGTATACAGCCTTATAGTGAGACTGCCTTAGAATTAAAGTTCATTATTATAAATTTGAATTTACTACCACCTAATGAAATTGGTCATGTGACCATACATGACTTATAACAGAAACTATTTTAAATGAAGGGCCTTATAGCGAGGGAGTGTATTATTGTGTCAGTATGTATTATAGTATACAGCCAGTTTCTGTTGTTGTCTTTTTTGTCTTCCTCCTCTTCTTGTTATGATGAAATTTGTATAATTTAAATGAGCAAGCACAGCAAACGATGTGTTATAGGGCATAGTGTGTTAGGTGAAGAAAACCAAAATATTGGGATGGGTTTAGTAATTGACCACAAACAATTGCACCTAATGGAGCGATATATGAAATCCAAAACTAGAAAACAGTAAAGCCAATGCACTATTTAATCAAGGCCCCTTGAAATCACATTTTACAGTAATTAAGTTATTCCATGAAACAAGGTTTTAATGAGCTCATGGCTGATATAAACTAAATAACAACTGATGTCAAAGAACAATGCCATGGTCAGAACTATTTGTTCTCTTCAATACAAATAGCAGAACTAAATGCAAATAAGGAATAGAATGAAGGTAAAACTCATTGATTTTTTTAAAATGTTTGTTTAATACTCTTTTAAAACAGATACATTGTGACCATTTTATCTACGAGAACCATATTGATTTTAAAGAACAGCTGGAGGTTTAATATCAGTACCAATTTAATGTAATTTTAAAATCTACAGTAACCAGCAATTTTCAGGCCTTTAGTGTGCAGTCTAATCCATAATAACGACCACCTGCAAGTAACAGCTGCCTGTGTAATCAGGTCCTGTTGAGTAAGACAAATTTACTGTCAACCCCTTGTTACTGGGATGCAAGACATGGTCGTCACTTTTCTAGTAGGTGGGACATGAACAGTTTGTTAAGGATTTTGATTCAGGTTTTTCATTTGCATATATTTCCTAAACCTTCTGATATATTCTTATCATACTTTGCTGGAATCAATATGAAGCTAACACAAATCATTCTATGACAAAGTCCCAGTCATAGAAACTATCATTTGATGTTTTGGTTGAAGTGTTTAAACTTGTTATGTTACCTAACCCCTTGATTGATATTCATTTTATTTTGAATAAATACTAATGAAGCTAAGACAATGCATTCTGTGACATGCTTGCAAACATCCATGACCCAATGACTTTGGAATCAATATCATGGTCAGAAAAATTCCATGAAGGTTCTGGTTAAAGTTTTTAAATTTGCCTATATTTTCTAAAACTTTTTGACAGATTGTCATCATACTTAGCATGAATCGTTTTAAAGCTAAGATGATGCATTCTGTAACATGCCGCTTTACCTTGGGTTAAGTGTCACAGACATAGAATACTTGTCTTATGGTTTTCATTTGAACAGTTTTTCATTTACTTATATTTCCTTAACTTCTTGATGGATTTTCTTTACACTTGACATACATCATTGCAAAGCTAAGACAATTCATTCTACTACATGGCTGCTTCTTGACTTTTTTAATCTCAGGTCAAGGTCATTGTCATAGAAAACTTGCATTATGGTTTTCATAAACTGTTTTCGTTAGCTAATTTTTCTTAAACTACTTAATATAATTTATTCATACCTGGAAGGGATCATTTAGAAGCATAGACATTTCATTCTGCAATGTGCTCCTTCACTCCATATGAGCTTGGGATCAAAGTCAGTCATAAATTTGTGTTGATGTTTAAGTTTTTTTTAAAAATTAATTTGTTTGTTTCCAAAAGCAATTGATGGTGTTTTCCATACTTGGGATGAATCATTATGAAGCTGTGTGGCCTTAGGTCAAGGTCACACTCATGGAAAATGTGTATTAAGGTCTTGGATAAAGTTTTTTTATTTGAATACATTTCCTAAACCCTTTGATGAATTGTCTTCATATTTTGAATGCATTATTATGAGGCTGAGACAATTTATTGTATGACATGCTCTCTCAACCTTTTGACCTTGGGGTCATGGTCACATTTTACAGCAATGCAATAATAATGAGCTTGACATGCAATCCCACTCCTTGTATATTAACCATACAGTCAGCTTTTATACGTAGTTCTGGGAATTACGGGTTTAAATGCATTGCAATAGAAATAGATAAAAATTGCATGACTCTAGACAGGGCTTTTTTATTTGATACACAAGGCTACATTATATGGGAGTATGTTTTAAGGCTACATTATATGGTAGTATGTTTTAACTGAGGTTGACTTATATACCTACATTTGAAGGCCACTTATTCATAGCAACCATATATGGGTTGTCACGTGTTGGTTGGTACAGTTTTGACTTAGATCTTTCTGTCTGCAGGTACACCCAGATCTTGGGGATGGTCTGTGAGGAGCTTGGATTTGACTGTGTTGTTCTCCACTCCATGATAACACAGAAACAGAGACTGGCTGCTCTGGCCAAGTTCAAGTCAAACCAAGCCAGAATTCTCATAGCCACAGATGTAGCCAGTCGGTAAGTCTCCGGTTTTGTAAATTATGTAGCATTTTTATTTACCTGTAAATGTGAATATATAGGTATTACTTTTTTGGCAGCAACATCAGTGGCATCTGTGACAACAATGTGAAGGTTCTGTATTAAAAATTTCAAAAGTCATATAAGTTTATTCTATATTTGTCAAAATATTAAACTGAGTATTTTGTGTAATTTCAATACATGCCCAAAGTTTGTATCCTAGTATGTGAAGATTTCTGTCTTTATAGCAGAAAGTACAGTGTCTTCATAACACTGTTCACAGCTGAGACACTGCATTGTTCAGAATGCTTGTACTACCTATTAAATGTTAAAACATGGCCCAGAGATGCCAACCACTCCAGATTTACCAGAGTGAATACATATTTTTTCAGTTCTACAGTCTTAATTATATTAATGAAATTTAGGGATACATTTTCAGTGGGAGTTTTCTTTGTGGACACATGAGGAAAAATCCTTAAGCACCAATATGTGCAACTTGCACACAGAGTGGAGTTTCTAAATGTAAAGCACTGAACGTGACTGGAATCCAGTTGCTGAAATTAGATGAGAAATAGCAGCACAGATGAGAAAAGAAATATGCATTTAACCAATGATGAAAAATAATGTTTATAGTTATTGCTTTGGTACAGAATGTAGGAATTTAGGGTTCTGGAACTGGAGCAATGGTTACACCATTTATTCTCGCTGGATCATAAATATTACTGACATGTCAAGTACATATAGGCTCACAAGAAGAGTGTATAAAAGTTTGTGATTTTGAATGACTTGAAGACAAACTGCCTTGATTCCCCATAATTTATGCTTGGATTCTTGATAAGCATGCTTACGGGTTGGCATTTCTATTTAATGCAGTTGTCTGAAGTGATTTTATTTTAGTGAAGAACTTTGAAACGTTTTAGATGCAAACTTAAACTGGGTATTGAAATGAGTGATTTGCTCTTGTCAACATGTAAATGAATATAGTAATTTTTAAAAATTGATAAATTAAGTAATATCAGCCGTTATTAAAATCTTGGATCATACGATTGAACCTCATCCTCCTCATTTTGTCATTGAATCCTAACTTTATACCCACAGCTTTGACTCACCATGACCACCCCCAAGCTTGTTTCTAGTGGTGGATAAAATCTAGGAACTCTTCTGCATATTAACTAACCATGCTCAATATTTATCCACAGGTTTTGTGTCTCTGTTTTGATCAGGGAACATAATGCATTCATGGTCAAAAATACATCATCCCTGCCTATATTCAGCATTAGACTTTGTAATTAGTTTTGTTGTTTTGGTTTGCTTTTCATCAGTTCTGGTAGTTTGCAGAGTTTATATTTGAGGGACTTGTCATATTATTTTTAAAAAAGTAGTGCAAATTATTATATCCATTATCAACTGAGTACTTAAACTGGAATTGGTGTTGCAAAATCAAGAAGTTACTCATATCAGTTTATTAGTCACAGGTTGTGAAGGGACATCTTACAGATAGAAAAATATTGTATGTCTCTCACATGCTTTTGTTTTTCAGTGGTCTTGACATTCCAACAGTAGATCTGATCATAAACCACAATGTACCAAATAAGCCAAAGAACTATGTACACAGGGTTGGCAGAACAGCTAGGGCAGGTAATTTAATGTCATCAGTATGTATCTCATACTTACACCTCACCTTTGTCCATTTTTTGACCTAGAATACCTTCCACGTAACTGTGATATATAGGTTATGGAATTGGACTTCTATCTTCACTTGGTTTTGGACTTGGTTTGTTAGATTTAAAAATAAAAACTTTTTCTTTATGATAGACTTATCAGACATTAGAACTATTTACAAATCCAGTTTCTGATTGATATATGAATCCTTTTAATATCTTGTGGCTTGTAAGGCCACCCTAAAGCTTTTAAAACTCTATGAATCGAAGACAACAATAGTTACAAGTATAAACTAAACATTGTTCCAAAACTGATTGAAAAATGGTCTAGTCATAATAGTAAGTTGGTGTGTTGTTTAGTGAAAACTTACCAGACATGAAATTCACTCAATCCAGAGCTTTGACAAACAGCCAGTCAGAGATCCTTGCATGCTGATTCAGTCTGGCAGCATGTTTTGCCATTGATGTTTTGACCAAAAATAACTTGTGAATGGTTTCGTAGCATCATTAACTCAGTTGTAAAGATAATATTTCAATCTAATTACTGTCCATCAAATTTTCACAGTTGGATTGTTGTACCTAATCTAAATGAACTATTGATGGGTCTGTAACAAAGATACAAGTCAACAGAAATACCGTGGAAAGGCACTTTTTTAAAAGTATAAATTTGGGTACTCAGATTACCCTTAGTTCTTAGGAAAATTATGCAGAATTCCAAACTGAGATATAACCCAAATTTACAAGTGCCTTCCCGAGATCTCATTTGCAAGTATGCTTTACTGGTAAAGCAGCCCAAATTTTGAAAACCATTCTGAAAATATTTTGAAATAAGTAGGATTGTGTTATATGTAACACAAACTTTAAAAATGTATCTGATTTAAAAATGTTTGTGGTTTAACCTTTCTTTTAACAAACATACTAAAAAGTGTTTGAAATTTACTCCTCTAAGAATAACTGTTTCCTAGAGTTACAGTTGATGCAGTTAAGAAGTTTGGATATTTATGAACATTCAGATTTAAGAAGATATGGAGTCAGTAAATAAAGTCTGCTTCTGAATGTAAAACTATTAATTAATTTGTTTGTTTGAAGAATTCTATTAGTTACAAAGATAACAAGTCCGTATTGTTATTAAAGGGTTTACTTTTTTTGATGTTTTGTCATAGATATTAAAATGTTGAAGATATCATGAAGGTCTTTCAAGGCAAAATATTTTACTTGTATGAGGCATCTATAAATGAGAAAATGTCAACTGAAATATTTCAGGGCGTGTTGGTATGGCAATCACACTGGTCACACAGTTTGACATCAAGCTGGTACACGCAATCGAAGCATTTATCAGTGAGTATGCTGTTACACTTGTTAAAAATGTGATTTTTATTTTATTTTTAAAGAAACAAATTTAGCTTATATCTACAAAGTAGAGGTAAGTTGTTGTACTATCCCAGCATTATTGTTCATATGTACGCATGTTTTTTTGTACTTCCTCACTGAATGTCAATTTATCTTCCAAAATCCTAAGCAAGAGTCTTGAATGGGTTTTGCTGTACTTACCCCCTGGAGGGGGGGGGGACTGAGATGTTGCATGGGTACAAACATGTAAATAATTTCTATATTATTTGTGAAGTTTTGTGCTTAGTTTTTATATGCTATACAAATACTGTAACAGTTATACATGGAATCATGAAACTTGGTGAAGAGATGCATCTTGATGATTACTACATCATAATAGATGAAGGTCACTGTGACCCATATTTCATATTTCACAGACTTTTATTAAAGGGGTAGGTACACTAATAATCAATTTTGGTCCATGATCAGTTCAGGATGAAACTTACATAGATAAAAAATAAATATTCTTCATCTATATTTCATTAAAATAACTCTTTTCTGTGTCAGAATTATTTTATATGTTCTTTGTATCAGAAATGTCAGTTTAAATGTAGTCATTACTTCTATCATCATAGCGAAGCAAGATCTCAACAAATGATGATATAATTAGATTATTTCATTTTGTACCATGGTCCACATGTGACAACTAAAGTGATATTCTAGTATAGATTATTAATACATGTCTTAATATTCTGTAAAAATATGAAATTGGTTGTTGCATGTAGACCACCTGAATTTTCTAAAAATACTCCAACCCTAAATGGCAATTTTATTGTCAGAGGTGATGTCATCAGCCTGTGCATTTGACATCATATCAAAATAATTTTCAAAGATCAATTGCTATTTTAAGTTTTTCCAATGTTAATCAATTTTTTTGTCGTGGTTTTCTCAGATTAAATAATTTTTGAAAATTTGTAAATATTTTGGTCAAAATAATGCCATATAATACCTACCCAAATTAAATTTATTTGTCAATCTTGCAAACTGTCTTCAAGAGATAATCATGAAACTATTTGGTTTTATGTACCTTTATTACAATCACACCCAGACCACACATAAAGGTCACAGTGAACTCAATTTCACATTTTACTGGCTAGGGTTAAGTTTTCTGCATTTAGTTCATGACTAGCTGGGTTTATTGCATCCTGTATATGTATATATCCCATGATACTTACATTCATAAATGTGGGGATACATCTTAATGTGTACTTCACCATCATCACAAATGTAAGTCACAGTGAGCTGTATGTCTTGCTTCATTCAGTTGGGTAGATTTCGAGTTTTAAGTCTGTTTGATAACCTTTTGTTTATGCTAAAATCATCAAACTGTTTTTCTATGCGCCTCTGTTAGTATCATACTGTTACCACAAAAAATGTTACAGTGATTAGCATTTCACATTTTACTAGATTGGGTAACATTTTGCATTTAGCTCCAGATCAGATAGGCTTTATTACCCTCTGTGTACATGTGTGTGTGTACACTGTGACCTACCTTCCATGCTTCAGTGTCTGGTCAGTGTTATGTTTTTAAGATTATTTCTCAATCTCTATTCATGTTAGAATCATTAAACTATATAATCTTATGCATCTCTATTAATACCACACCCATTCCACAGAAGTAGATCACTGTGATGTACAGTTTGCATTTTACTGCCTTTGGTTCAGTTTTTGTGTTTAATTTTGTTACTAACTAGGTTTCTTGCACCACATTTAAACATGATTTTTTTTTCAAGTAGCAAATTTCATGTTCTTCCAAATACCATTTCCAAAAATCATCCAGAATTTTTTTTTTTTTAAGCATAATTGAAACTGGGAGAGTTCCTTCATTGGTAATCGTGTTCTTTGCAATTTCCACAGGCTGTTAAACCTCAAATGTCAGCATTGCATTGAACATTGCTTCAAAATTATCTAGTAGGAATTTGGGGTTATTCTGTCATCAGTAACTCTGTAAACAAATATAGTACTACTTCACACTGATGGGAGTGTTTTTGCAAAAGTCTAACTTCAGTATGACCTTATGGATTATGCTTTTCTGGTACATTAAAAATTAAATTCAGATACAGAAATACAGATGTGTTACTTTGCTTTGAAACTCTGTCTGGCAAAGTCTTGTATTGATAATCAAGTTGGTTAGCAGACCAGTGTGTATTTTTAAAGAAAATGATGCCAGATCTTTTACGGTATGACTTGTGTATGAAAATTCTATGAGCAGATGGGCCTAATTGCAAAATTTGTGGACCTCACAATCATTGAGCAAAAGTTAGACATTTAGACTAGTTAAAGTGAGTGTTGAATATAAATAATGTATGAGTATGTTTTGTGTTTGAATTCTGGTTCTAATCCACATGGATTTTGCCCAGTTTTGCCATGTTGTATATCCATGTTAGTAGCAAAATTCAATGTACATTTTTCATGCAGTGTACTTCAGTTATGCCATATAATATATAGATTATACTTTTTATACACAGATTACACTTTTTTGCCACTTATAATAGCAAAAATTATGCATATACTTCTCTCAAGGTTGGCATGTATGCATTGGCAGGTCAGGGTCTAAGTAGTTCGCCAAAAAAATTCAACTTGTAAGCAAGGATGTATTGTAACATTAAATGTTTTTGACTCTTTCCATGGTATGTGAATGATTGTATCTTTTACAATAAAATAAATACATTCACAGTCGTTTAAACAAGATAAATTGGAAAGTATTATAAAAATTACATACATTTTGAATTTAACTTCTGCTTTGTCTTTGGGTAACTTAAACCACAGGAAAAAAATCTTTGTTCATCTTGAAAAAATTTTGATGACTGAAAGAAATCTGTGTTTCTCCTTCACATACATTCCCCAATCACTTTAATGTATCATACGGATATAAGCCTGCTGCTTTGTGAATCCAGATCTACTAAAGACGAGAATATCTTTTCCTGTTTAGGTGTATCTAGACAAAGGGCAATAACTCTTGCCCATTACCTCCCCTACCACCACCAGGTGTTGCTAGTTTTTAAGCTCACTGCTTAACGGATAACATATACATTATACCTCAAAAGATCCAAGCTATCTTAGTGTTAGGATTGGACCATCCAACTTTAAATTGGTATTTATCGTGTCTGACAATCATTCTTCTACAGGTACAGTACAACCCTGCGAATAAGGATATAACATAGTTGTGGCATGGTTCCCGAAATTTCACATATTCATTCGGACATGAATTTTTTTCTTCAAAGTACATGAAACAGTGTATAAAAAATATATTATCATTTTGGGGAAGAGATCGTGTATGAATTCGAATATACAATTGTGGCGTGGTTCCTGAAATTTTAAATACATGTACGTGTATTTTTCTCATGCCTGGAAAAATAAATACTTTTTTAAAGTATGTGAAATAGTGCATAAAAAAATTATTGTCATTTTGGATAGGAGATTGTGTTTGAATGCGAATATAATATGATTGTGGCATGGTTCCTGAAATTTTAAATACATGTATGTGTATTTTTCTGTATCCAGAATTAATTTTTTTTAAAGTACGAGAAATAGTGTGTAAAATGTTTATTATCATTTGGGGGAAGAGTTCACTTATAAATTCCAATATAATGCGATCGTGGTGTTGCTTCTGAAACATAACAATTTCACCAGGTTTTTGAAGTGTTATGCCTAAATAAACATTATTGGAACTGATCCATGAGTAAAGCCAGTAAGTCATCTTTAATTGCCTTTAATTAATTCTGTATACAATTGTTGCTCAAACAATAGCCAGCATGTGTTCCTTCTTTAACTGCATACACAACCAAGCAGCAGACAATGCAGTGGTTGATTAAAGATTCTCACAATTTAAAAAACATGAAAACTGCCAACATGTTTGGTGGGCCGTGCGGTGTTATTAGACACTAAATAATGTCCAGTTCATTAGCTGGAAATTGAAAGGGTATGAAATTGTATGTTCATTCAGCTTAAAAATCTTTATAAAAGTATTTTTCACGCTTTTTTTGATATTCACAAAATCTGAAGTAAACGTTATATGCATACTGAAAGCATGTGTTGTTTGTTAATTATTATTGCTGTAGTCGTTCAAATGAATAGGCATACAACTGTTAATTATTGGAAATTTACAATGGATAAAGGTACGCTGAAATACATATGATACAATTTTAGCAGTATGAAATTTGTACAGCTACTGTTCATAGACCCTGGAACGTAATGAACCACATGTGTGCTTCATCTTTCTTAACCTAATTTTGCTGTTAATTTTTCCCATTGAATTCAGATACATAATGATCTATGACAAAATTACTGAATAGTTTAAATATGTATACAAATTTTGCAATGGAATTACATGTATTATTGATTAACTGCAAGCCACGACGGTTTCAACATCAATTGGTAAGTAAACGGTGTTTGTATTAGACGCTGAATTCAGACACAGTGATCTGTGACAAAATTATTTAATATTTTAAATCTGTGCAATTTTTCAATGGAATTACATGGATTATGGATGAATTGCATGCCACGATGGCATGATAGTAAATGGTGTTGATACCCTATTCATGATATACATTAGACATGAATAAATATATATGTGCCAATGCGTTGTTCTCTGAATAAAGTAAAATACTGTAAAACCCTGCATTAATGTGACCCTGCTATTAACATGATCCAATTATTTTTAACCCCAATGATCACATTATAGCAGGGTTCCACTGTATTTTTACAATTTTTTCCTAATTTTAGTGACTTTGTGACCTTTACAGACTTTGTCTACTTAAGACTACATTACAACATTCAATTGTTGTGCTCATGTTTTCATTCATGAGTTAGCACAACACTATTTTCACCTACTCCATTAGTAATGAGGGTGGAATTAATGAGTTAGTAACATGCTGAATTGCTCATTTATGCTTTTTTCTCTTTGTTGTTTCTGTAGAATTATCAAATAAATGCAAAAAGTTCAATGCAAAGGCAGACAATGATGACTCTTGTATCTAAAGTACTAAGTGTACATCATCCATGGCATGCAGTGTATATAATACATGGACAGAGCAAGTCTGGGCTACAGTAGACCAGAAAGCATCAAAAAGGAAGGAAAGATGGAATAAGTCAAGAAAAGATAACATTGATGTCCTCACTATACATTGTTATGAGTTTATGCTCTTTAAGTTACAGAAAAGAGTGAAGACAACAAACTTTGTAAAATTTAACAAATAATTTATTTCCCTAAAATACTAAGAGAAAAATAAGGTATTGCAAATTAAGTCCAAAAATAATCCAAGAAATATTAAACACAAGTCCTATAAATGAAAAGTTCTAAGCGAATCTCAGTTCGAATCCTGATGAAATTCAAGATAGAAGGTGTTGACGTCTGGAATAACCTACAAAGTGCTGCTGTGTCCAGTCTCTTGTTGAATCACACAAATATTATTCCACTTTTGTATTTCCAGGGAAAATAATCACTTGAATTCAATAAGTTGAAGAAAATAAAATTCAGCCAAAACTGATCACAATACAACTCAAAATGCACAACTTAACGTGTCAAAATTTAGAGCCAAAACTGACAACCCTTTAACAGAGCATCAGTTATATGACTGATTATGATGCAAAATACATCCCTGGATGAGGGTAAAGGTATTTATTTCTAGAATTAAATAGAAGATTGTTAGCATATGGAATGTGATAAACCTCATGTACTCCAAGTATTACCTTGACTCAATGATTCTTACTCTGAGAAAGAATTAAAAATAATTTTTTAGAAAATTTTTACCAAAACTGTCACTGATTTTGAAACAAGGTCAGTAACTAGATAGAAAGTTTCATTTATCCATAGAGGATAATGAAGCTATTTTTAGTTGTTTACATCAATGAAATAAACAAAAAAATTTTTTAAGTCAATCAGGTCAAACAGAACTGAACTCAGTTCTGGACAAGGTCAAGTCCAGTACATAGTGTTATTTTACAATAGCATGTAATAGAAAAAAAATTAAAACTAACAGAGAAACAATTAAATAAAATGCACATAACAACATCCAAAGTTGACCTCCATTGCAAATCTTGTTGTGTACGATGGCCCCCTCCCCCCCCCCCCCCCCCCCGCCAGCCACAGTACTATCATTGGCAGTGGAGGAGAATAATGTTGAGATGGTACAACTGTCCGCCTTCGAATAGATGTGTTATCTGGTCCAGGAGAGAGTGACACAATTGTTTTCTGGCTCATTGAGTGAGTGTCCCATGTTCAAGCATGGCCTTTGGGCCTGTAAGTCCGGGCACATGGGGTTTGTACTGGGTCCGTTGGACCCATTTCATAATATTGCCTCGCTGTCACTGTTGTTCAGCCATCTGAGCATGGGGATTTCTTTGATAAAACAGTCCAGTCAGTTAGAATTTACTGAGATCTTAGTGACAGATCCATCCATTTAGCTGTACCATCTGTGACATACCCTTACTATGATGGAGATTTTAGTGAGAAATTGGTCTGTCCAGTTAGGCCCTTGGAGAGGCTGACTGTCTTCTATTCTTCCAGCATCCAGGCTGAAAATACACCAGGGAAACCAGCCAGCCATTCTGGCAATACTGGACTTGGTTATGTTCACTGCTTATCCACATGGGAGACTTAGTGACATTTGCAAAGAGGATAGAATTGATTCATCGATTCCACCTGGTATGGTTTATCCAGAGCTGCAAGCAGTACCAGAACATTACTTAACATGTATATAGTATGACGAAGTTTCTACACATCAGCTATACTCAGATCCGATAATGGAATGTACTGGCATTAGCTTCAAGGCCACGGTTGAGGAAATGTGTAGGGTGTTGGCAACTTCAAAATGCCTGCCACCACCTACAGCCACTGAAAACTATTACGTTAAAGAATCATTGAGGAGGAAAAGCACCATCCTTGCAGCTCTTTCCCCATTTTGCTAAAACTTGAGGAGATCAATGACCATCTATCAGGTAGAATTGGTGATCCAGGGAATTCTAAGGCTTTCTTTGTGGAAAGCCAAGTACCAGTGACATTCTCATCGTGCTGGTACAAAGCTCACTCAAACGCCTTCAGCACTGAGCTCCCAACCCTTGACAAAAATCTAGCAGCAGCTCATATGTCTGCTTCTTTGTTTTATAAATGTTTTCCATGCCATATCAAAGCTAGTCTGAAACTTAGTTGCTATGTCTTCAATATTCAGTTTGTCCTCATTGGCAATTTTCTGACTTGCATAGAAATTCGGTAGTGACCACTCTTGGAAGGTGATGGCTAGGATTGCTAGAGTCATTTAATGGGCAGCTCACTATTCGATGGCCAATCATTGACTGCTTTTTGCCAACTTCGACCTAATATGATGTGATGCATGTCTGCAGTCCATGTCACTCAAGCCTCATCATTTACATTTTGGAGGAAAAATTGAAGAAGTTCAGAGGCAGGCAGCTCAGGAACTTCCCCTCAAAATTTCATGCTCACAGTATCACCCTATTCCTTCAGAATGAGTGGGGGATCCAGGTCATTTCAGAGGGGCTTTAGATTTCATTTATACAACCCCCTCCCATTTCCTCCTATACCCATTCATGGACATACCATCAGATCAGAAAAATCATTTCTACAAAAGGAGATATCCTCACTGATCAAAAAATGGACAGTGGAAATTGTACAGCAGGACTTGGATTAAAGTGAGAGAGTTCTTGGAACTCCTCAAACTATTCATTGAGGTGGCAGACTTGATCATTTTATGTGCCCATACAGATGATGTTGCTAGCACATTGGCGCCCCTTTTCAAGTCCCCTCAATCATCCAGTCATGATTACTCCCTAGATATGATGATTCCTGCATCAAAGGTGTATCCCATGTTGGCTGGCCATGGGGATTCTGCTGGAGAAGCCCCAAGCAGTAATAATGGTATGTAACAATGCCCTTCTGTTGCTGGACTTCACTACTGCCAGCAGCACAAGGGAGTCAGTGGAGTGGCCTCTCCACATCAATCTTTTAGAAATTAAGGCTGTCATCAATGCCTTTAAACTACAGGAAGGATCGACTATCAGGCAAAATGGCCCTCATTTTGTCTGACAACTCTGTGGTGGTGACCTACCTACTTAGATGGGGGTGGGGTTGGGGGCACCGGATAGCCCAACCTGTGTTCTGATTTGGCAGTTTCTGCATTGGTGTGACAACTTTCTTATCAACATACAAATCAGACATATTCCCAGCAGACTCATTATATTGGCTGACACTCTATCCATGAAAGTTCAAGTCATTCATATGGAATGGTCTCTACATCAATCAGTAATTATTCAGATCTGTGTACTTTGGGGACATCTGATGGTCAGTTTTTTTGTTGGAACCACAAGTTGTCTTCTTTTGTCTATCCAGTTCCTGATCCAGAAGCTTGGGATGTGGATGCTCTGTCAATTAGTTGCGAGGTGTTGTGGGGATTTGCCTACACTCCCATGGTCTTGGTACCACAAATAATCCAGAAGTTTCAGAGTCAGAAATGCAAGATGATTCTGATAGCCCCTCTCAGAGGGGACAAGTCCTGAAGTACCAATCTACTCGATCTTGCAACAGACCTGCCCAGGAAGATTCCAGCCAACCAAAATCTTCTCAAGCAACAGAAGGCCATCCACTTATGAGGGAAAGGCATGTTTTCAGGGACTGGTGCCTTATCAATAATATCATCCCTCTTAGTTCCTCAATCCTTCAACTGGTTAAATTTTTCTTTGGCTCTTCAAGAAGAAACAGTTTACCCCAATTACACTTGATTGCTACTGCTCAGTGATATTCTGGCATCATAGTAGATGTGATATTCAACATGATAAAGATCAACTGATCTTTTAGCCAATTTTGATCTCAACTGACCAAAATCCTTCACTCTTTTTCCAAAATGGAATTAGTCCTGGGTCTTAACATGGCCGAGTTAAAATAAATTTAAGCCTTTAGCCCACACTTTGCTAAAGCTATGATGATACAAAACCTGTTTCGAGATAATATTTGGATCAGCATGCAGGGTGAGCAAGTTACATGCCCTTTCCATTGACCCAGACAATTTTGTTTCAGTTTGGATGGTTCAGTGGTCTTCTTGAAATAACCAGGCTTTGTAGCTACACATAGATTACCATCTATTGACAATCAGTGTCATCATTTATTCACTCTCTCCCATAGACCTGTTGAGAGCAGTGATCATGCAAGATCCTGATCGTGTATGTAAACACTACTCGAAAATTTACAGAGACTAGTTGTGGCACACACAATCATCTCTTTTCTTCCAGCGAAAACTGGGAAGCAGGATATCATCCCTCAAGCCCATGCTTCGTGGCTGAAAATGGTTATATGTCCCGTGGACTTGGATGTCTTGCAAGATCAGAGTTGCCTGATAAAGATTACCGCTCATGAGATTAGAGCTATCGCTGTGAGCCCTGTGTCTGAATGTATCATTTTGTTCCAAGATAACGAAGCTGTTGGCCAGCATGCCGAGTCAGCCTTCTGGAGCTTGTATCTCAGAGATTTAGCATTACAGAAGCAAGTCTTGAATCTGGTAGGTCTGATGGTGGCAGCCCAATTAAAACAATCAACTCAGCCTAGCAGCTTCACTGGGTTTGTCTTTGAAATTTTGTAGGTATGAAGATTTCAGTAATTATTTTCCATATGTATGGGTCACAGATCAAGTGACCCTAAACTGTGTTGCTTATGTAACTAGGTCCCTTACAACCATCCTGCCATGCGAGCATCATTGTTAGTATATCGCTCAGCTTAAAAGCTAATAACACCTTGAGGTGGCCAAGGAAAGTGATGGATAAGAGTTATTGCCCTTGGTCTATACAAGCTAGAAAGGAAAGATGTTTTTCATTCTTTAGTAGGGCTGGATTTGTGAGGTAGCAGGCTTGTATTCCTAATGTTAATATGATTGGGTAAATATTCTCAGAGAAACTCAATTTACTTAAATATTTGCTTTCCATTGTAAACTGACAGTGATATATATTCAATTTTTAAAAGGCATATGGTTAAAAATCATGTAATTAGTTAAAACTGAAAGGAAGATATCTCTGCTATGTTGTATGTATATATAAATGATGTATATATTATTGCTGTTAAATCTGTTGCCCCTTTTACAATGTCTTTTATTATTTCTGATACCAACACAAATAATAGATGTTAAAAGTTCAAATTCAGTCTATTTTATAAAATTTAGTTTTTTCATACTTTTATTTTTAAACAGTCTGATTTCCAAATTTAAGCTATCAATCAACATCAGATTTTTAGTATTTAAATCATAACCTTTAAAATAAAGTTTAGTTTTTGTCATAAAACCCTGTGTAATTAATCCTGTTATAGTGTCTGAGGCGTGTACTTTGTGTATAATGTAAATTGCAATAGATTCTACATATTGAAGATCAATGCATATTACTTGATTATCGGGACTACCAATTTAGTCCAAATGCTTATTTTCTGGTCTAGTATAGTCATTGTACACATCGTTAACTTTGATTTTTTTTTTAAAGATGCCAAAATGACAGAATACAAGACAGAGGAGAAGGAGGTGTTAAAGATCTTGACAGAGGTTGCTGTGGCCAGAAGAGAAGCGGAGATAGTAAGAACAACTTACAATGGTCATTTTCCATCAAAAGTCACTTTTCCTATCCATTCATGGTCAGGTTTTATACATCCATGTTCAGATTGGTGTTTTATGTTAGGACATTGTCTGTCTCTCATTAACATTTGGAGTTGAGGTTTGGTGCTCATCTAATGATAATAATATAATGAGGACTTTGTATAGTGCCTAATCTTTAGAAGCTCTAACCACTTTACAACACTAGACAGCTCAATAGGACATGATTACAAAAACAAACACCATGAAATTAGAAAACAGAAAACATGCTGAAATATTTAAGGTAAGGAAACATTTTAAGGTAAGGAAACATTATTAGGTCTTTAAATCTGTTCCTACAAGTGAAATTGCAAGCTTGAGTTTTAAGTGATCTTGAATGAAATCACTGTGTCTTTATGTCTAAGTTCAGTGGGCAATTCGGGCCCTGGTATGCAAAAGAACGTTGTCCAAATGACTTCATTTTCATAGTGGGAATAATGTGAATATGAGTGTCAGAAGAGGAGCATAAGTATCTTGCTGGTGTGTAAACATTGGTGAGGTTGGATAGGTATGTTGGACTGGAGCCCATCAGTGAAACATAGCACATGGAACAAATTTTGTGTTTGATTCTGGATTGAATGGATAAACAGTATAGGGTACAGAGCAGTGGGAGGTGTGCTCTGATCATGGTACTCTAATTATGATCCAGCAGCTGTATTTTGAACTTTTTTGAAGTTTCTGGAGTAGATATTGAGACGAATCAGACAGAATTGAGTTACAATAGTCCACTTTTGAAAGTACTAAGGAACACACAAGTATTTTAGTGGCATCAACTGAAAGATAATTGCAAATGTAGCTGTTGCATCTCAGCACAAGATATGCAGCCTTGCGTATGTTCATGACATGTTGGTGCAGTGGGAGTGCTGTCAAGAATAACACCTAGGTTTTGTACTGAGTGTGTGAATTTAATGTTGGTGTTCAGTTTTATCATGATTAAACTAACTTGGATAAATTTGGTCACCTTGTGCGAGCAAGGGAAGTAGTCCTGTAAGAGTTACTTCCCTTTCCCATCCCCCTTCTCTCTCTCTCTCTCTCCCCCCCCCCCTATATATATATATATAGATACATACATACATACACATGGAAAGACGTTTTTTCAGCTATCAGGAATATGGCTGGATTCAAAGGTATTAGAGTTTATTTCATAATAGTCATGTTACTGGATAAATATTCTCAAAGAAATTTAATAAGTTCCCCTGCTACAAGATGAAGGTCACAAATGAAATATTGTAAGTCAGTGGCTTGTTTCCTTATCCCAGATGTCATGTTTTAACCGCTATAGATAGTTTTATGAAATATTTCTCTGGTTCACACCTTATGAGGTGCATCACATGCCTTTTTCAGTATTCTTTTCTTCCTTTTGTTATTATGCTTCCATGATATCTTTGTATGGATCATATTGTATTACCTATGTTTTTCCTTCTATTCATCTCATGTACTGTGATGTCATATCCAATGCCATCACATGTCTTCTGTTATGAATTTAATTGCATAGTATGTTAAAGGTTTTTTCTGAAGAGATCATACCACTGTTTGTTGGCAAAACATAATCTGCCAAACACTGCATGACTTGTATCTAATTGCCGTCCATTTTTCTGTAACAGATAAAATTGTTCAGAGTATGGGATATTGCATTTTACTTCATATCAACCTCACACTTGTTACTAATATGGTATCAGGTAAACTTGGAACCTTTTCGTCATCATTTGTTTATTTTACATATAATTATTCCATTGCTGTTATGTCAGAGATATTTTGATAACCTATGTCAGATCATCCATTGCTCTATCGTCTTCTAACCATCAATACACCTGTCTATTACTATGTCCTCCTAAATCACCCATACACTTGTCCATTGCTGTATCCTCTCTCTAACCACCAATACACCTGCCCATTGCTCTTTTGTCATCTAATTCACCCATAAATCTGTCCATTACTATTTTTTCTCCTAAATCACTAATACACCTGACCATTATTCTTTTCTCTTCTAAAAATTACCCATACACCTGTCCATTTCTCTTTTGTCATCCAAATCACTAATACACCTGTCCATTACTCTTTTCTTCCCTAAATCACCCATACACCTGTCCATTGCTCTTTTCTCTCCTGATACACCTATCCATTGCTATTTTCTCACCTAAATCTACCATACACCTGTCCATTGCTCTTTTGTCATGTAAATCACCCATACACCTGCCTATGTTTCTTTTCTCTAGAAATCACCCATATACCTTTCCATTCTTTTCTATCCTAAATCACCCATACATCTGTCCATTTCTCTTTTCTGTCCTAAATCACCCATACACCAGTCCATTACTCTTTAGTCACATAAATCACCCATACACCTGTCCATGTCTCTTTTCTCTTCTAAATCACCCATATACCTTTCCATTGCTCTTTTCTATCCTAAATTACCCATACATCTGTCCATTTCTCTTTAGTCATATAAATCACTCATACACCTGCCTGTGACACTTTTCTGTTCTAAATCACCCATATACCTATCCATTGCTCTTTAATCATCTAAGTTATCCATGTGCTTGTCCATTGCCATATCAATTCAGTCATAGTAGGAAGGCTAATAATATATATAATGAGATATGACACTGGTGGTGTAGGAGATGTTTGTCATGTGGTGGTGGTGGTGGTGTCAAATACTACTGTTTTTAAATTGGGCAATGTGTGCCATTGATGTTGTTGTGAGGTTAAGAATAGTCATTGAAGTTACTTTTGTTGTCATCCTTTTTGTTATGTCATACCAAAGAAAATATTTTTCCCCTGCATTTTGCACTGAGACTTTCCATTTAGTTCTTGCCATTTATGAGATAGTAGATCTAGGAAGTTTTTAAATTAGAATTAACTGTTTCATACACAGTTATTGCTGTCAATTTCTAATTGTTAGCTCTACTTGTTATAGACAAGAAAGGTTTATGGAATGGCTTATTGTCCATCTTCTGTCATTCATCAGATGTCTATCCATTAGTACAAGTTTGTTCATGCTATGCCTCCTAAATTACTTGGAGAATTGCCATGAAACTTTATTCACACATTTATTCCATGGTATAATTAGTCCAATATAAAATTGGTTTTGTAAACCATGGCAGTCATCTTGAAAATATTGTTATCACTACTTTAGATTGAAAAGTCATATTGACATGTGGTTTTCACCAGAAGACTTTGTATGATTTCTAGCAGCTATTAAAAAACCATGTTATTGCTGCTCTGGAATGGAAATTGATATAAATATGAGGTTTTCACTGAGAGATTTTAATGATGTCTCCTTGGTCCAAAATGAAACCATTTCCTATCAGACATCCATTATGGCCACCTTAGCAATGTGTATGTGTGTATGTGACTTGGATTTTTAATGTAGCTTTAACAATTTTTCAGTCATACAATTTCTGCAATGTAGCAGTTTATAGTGATGTCTAGCACTGGGGCATCATGCCACAGACATGTAGCATGATGTCCCACCCAGTCAGATTATCCTGACACCAGGCTGACCAGTCCTAACACTAACCTCTTAATGTTGAGCACCAAGCGAGGCAGCTGTTAGTACCATTTTTGTAAGTCTTTGATATGACTCTGCCGGGGATTGAACCCATGACCACCCACATCTGAGGCTGATGCTCTTACCACTAGGCCACGTTAGCAGCCATTATTAAACTAAAGTTAATGTTACTTAGTTTATGGTTGTATTCAAATGGAGTTTTTACCAATTGATTTAAAATGGTGTAGATCTTGAATCCAAAAAGGCCATAACAGCAGGCAGATTTCAAAATCTTGTTATTGCTCATAAATATCAATGATAGTTTTCAATACTTACTTGAAGAAGGAAATAAATGGTTTTAAATTGGACTCCTGGAATATCATAGTGGCCATTAAACTGTCAGTCTCTTTGAGGACTCCTGTTTTGATGATAGTAATTTGGACATCAATCAAGCAATCATGAAAAGTAAAATACATTTTAAAATTGATATTTTTTGCAGAGACTTGATGAAGGAGACTTTGGAGAGAAAAAAGAAATAAACAAAAGAAAAAGAATTATTCTTGAAGGGAAGGTAATAACATATCAGATGCTATTCTTTCAGTTATTTGACACTACAATATAATCAGTTTTACTATGTTTTATATATGCAAGTAAATATTTATTTTAAGTTCCTTTCCTAGCAGCCTTACAATGGCCATGTTATCTGTAGTTTTGTTTAGAGAGTCTACTCACCTATATTTGACCTCTCTTTAATTTACTACATGTATCATGTTTATGTGACACTATAGGAGCCATCCGTTTAGTACATTTGCATCGAGGTGGGAGGGGGTCTTAACCCAAATATATACGCTTGCGTGGGGGTGGTCTACTGATAACGTACCTATGCATAGGAAACGGGGGGGGGGGGTGGGAATCGATAATAATTTGTCTAATACGTAACCTGTTCGACTGAAAGCATTTGAATTTTATTGGACACTGGACAAACTTTTTAAAGTTACACAGCTTATTTCTTTGATGCAGCCAGACATTCAACATCGGTGGACTATCTTTTATTAAACACGTTTAATATTATTAATCCTTGATTGTTTCTGTATGGGTTAAATATAAGCCATTCTAAAGAATGGGGGGGGGGGCATCAAGCATACATACGCTGGTGAGGGGGTGTAAAAAGAAGGTGATTTAGGAACCAAAGCAAGCAGAAGTAAATTACAGAACTCTTCATTGATGGAGTTTTACTTTGTGAGGCATACCGTCAAAAAAAATGGAGAGGTTGCAATTAATTTGGTACATACAGCAAACAACATTTTGACATGCCTCATTTCAGTTTGTACCATATCTGTCAATATAGGAGACCACCTGTATGTAAAAAAGTATGTATGTGTACAGGGAAAGGGTCAAGCTTTGCCAGATTTTTGTCTACGTACTAAATGGATGGCCCCATATAGGATGACCACATTCATATCTATTTTCAAGCTACAGTTATAACCAAAAATCTCATTTCAGTTGTATCATTTTCTTTTGAATATGCATAAAATACATGATTTACCCATTAATTAATCTAACACTATTGTCCACTACTTCATTGCTTCAGTAAGAAAAATTGGATGTTTTTTTTAAAAACATTTCCTTGTGATATAAAAATGCTTAGCTGGAGTGCCTCAAGTGGCTGAGTGGTCTAAAACGCTCTCCGGTACGGATCACTGCCATCTCCCCTCTGCCTGCATGGGTTCGAGTCTCGGATTCGGCCAATGTGGGTATGTGAGAAAGCTTGCCAGTAGCTTCTCGAGGGTCGGTGGTTCTTTCCAGAGATTTCCCGGGTTCTTCCACCACCATTAATACTGGTCGCCATGTATAATCTATCATGTTCTGAAAAATGGCATTAAACCCTACAAATACAACAACAAATGCCTAGCTGGATGTGTACGAATGCAGAGGTTAAAATGTTCATTACTTCAGCCTAATTGGTAATATCAATAATGAACTAGCAGACATCCAGTGTGGTCTAAAGCGCTCACCATTACAGATCACTGCTAGCTCATCTCTGTCTGCAATGGTTCGAGTTTCAGTCTCAGCCAATGTGGGTATGTGAGAAAGCTTGCCTGTAGCTTCTCATGGGTTGGTGGTTTTTTCCAGGGTTTTCTTGGATTATTCCTCCACCGTTTATACACCGCTTATCTTGTGCTGAAAAATGGCATTAATCTCTATAACAGCAACAACAAATAGAGATAAAACAATTAGTGGGACTCTTGTCTCCAAAATTCACATAGATTTTGATGTGTTTGCATGATATATCACATGAGTGTTTGAGGTACTTGAATATCTTTGTAACAGGAAATCATTTTGGAATGTTAGGCCAGAATATCATAATTAGAACTTGAGAGTTAAAACACTTGAAATACCCATTTGGAACACCTATGATTTTTGTGCAGATGAAATAACATCCTTGGATGTGATAGTCTGAACTACCTGTCATATCAATTAGAATGTGATAGTCTGAAGTACCTGTCATATCAGTTAGAATGTGATAGTCTGAACTACCTAGAATGTGATAGTCTGAAGTACCTGTCATATCAGTTAGAATGTGATAGTCTGAAGTACCTGTCATATCAGAATGTGATAGTCTGAACTACCTAGAATGTGATAGTCAGAACTACCTGTCATATCAGTTAGAATGTGATAGTCTGAAGTACCTGTCATAACAGTTAGAATGTGATAGTCTGAACTACCTGTCATATCAGTTAGAATGTGATAGTCTGAAGTACCTGTCATAACAGTTAGAATGTGATAGTCTGAACTACCTGTCATATCAGTTAGAATGTGATAGTCTGAACTACCTGTCATATCAGTTAGAATGTGGTAGTCAGAGCTACCTGTCATATCAGTTAGAATGTGATAGTCTGAACTACCTGTCACAATAGTTAGAATGTGATAGTCTCATGGGTTGGTGATTCTTTCAGTCCTTTCATATCAGTTAGAATGTGATCATTTGTTTCTGGTTCAACACAAACTGTCTGGACAACTAGGCCAACCCAATATGTCTGTTATTTATTTATGTAACCTTTGCTCTTATTTGATCCCTTCAAAAACATTTTCTTTCATTATATAATGTTAAATTTTCTTCTTGTTGTTAAGTCCTTATCAATATTTTGATTAGTTCTTTGTATTTTATTTTTCATGCTTTTCTTGGAGTAAATATTGTTTACAATTCATATGCATTAGTGATCAGTGGGACTGCATTACAAAATATGCCTATATTGTGCCAGTTGCCAGTGTTCAAACATTAAAAAGTGAAGAATGGCACAAAAGTCTTCAGGAAAGTAAACATGATGTACTGCATGCAGATGAACATAGATGGATTAGCTTTTTCATGTTACTGTTTTTGTTTGGTTTAAAAATGGATCCATGTTAATGGGTTTGTAGTTTTTGGATGGCTTCAAAAAGGTTACAGGGTTCATTCTTGACTCTGCCTTAAACCAAACTGTTTAATATGACCATATAAAACCAGTATGATAGAAAAGCTGTAATAATTCCATTCTATCTGCAAGAATGACCTGTCGATATCCTTGGTGTGACACAAAGAAAGCTGCCCTTTGCTATGGTATACTCAGATTAGTTCACGTAGTTTATGATGAATAAAGGTCATATATAAAAGCCAGACAAACTGCTGTACTAAGATGATACAGCAGATATTTCACGTAACATCATTGGATAAAAGAGTAATTATTTCTAATGTCAGAGCTATAGTACCTTTGCATTAGTTAATATTTGTTTAACTGCTTTAAAATTCACGACTTTCAGTGTAAAATATCCTTTTGGTGTTCACTATCGTATGCAGATCTTAGTAATATATGCTCGGGGTGCATAATACCTCTGAGGGTGGTTAGCTATCTGCACATGCATGCAATCTATGCATATTCCTGTCAGCATGTTTGAAGTGAATGAGGTGTTCCGATTAATAATAATAATAATGAAGACTTTGTATAGTGCCTAATCTTTAGAAGCTCTAGGCACTTTGCAACATTAGACAGCACCTCTATTATGTTATTCTCCAAATTTTGGAGACATGTAGCTTTAATTTCATACTCTCAGGATGAAGACATAATGAAAGAAAGAAAGTCTTTCCATTTTCTGTAAGGTTTATGAAAGTTTTGCTCAGTATTGGAATTTAAAATGGATCTACATGAATAGTTTAACTTTTTATATTAATTGTTGCCATGATTTCTTTGTTTCTTCAGGACCCTGAGCAAGAGGAACAAAACAAAAAGAAGAGAATAAAAGAAAAGTTTAAGAGGAAAGAACATTTCAAAAAGAAAAATTGAGATCTTTATTACAAATATTTTGTTACAAAAAAGTGCAATAAAATTCCAGTTGGGAAACTTAAACCTATCCTTTTTGTCATTTATGTTGCTGTAAAGCACTTAAAAGTTCTGACAGCAACCATTACAGTGATGTTGGCTGATATTGTCTATTTTAAACTGTTGGTCTGTTACCCCTGACTGGCTCTTGATAAAGTACCCCTGACTAGCTCTTGACAAAGTACCCTGACTGGCTCTTGACAAAGTACCCCTGACTGCCTCTTGACAAGGTACCCTTGACTGGCTCTTGATAAAGTACCCCTGACTAGCTCTTGACAAAGTACCCCTGACTGGCTCTTGACAAAGTACCCATGACTGGCTCTTGACAAAGTACCCCTGACTGGCTCTTGACAAAGTACCCATGACTAGCTCTTGACAAAGTACCTCTGACTGGCTCTTGACAAAGTACCCCTGACTGGCTCTTGACAAGGTACTACTGACTGGCTCTTGACAAAGTACCCCTGACTGGCTCTTGACAAAGTATCCCTGACTGGCTCTTGACAAAGTACCCCTGACTGGCTCTTGACAAGGTATCCCTGACTGGCTCTTGACAAGGTACCCCTGACTGGCTCTTGATAAGTAAAAAGAGACATTTATCTCCTGCAGATTTAGAAATATGGAAATAATAGAGCAAATGTATTCATCCTAAATTTAATCTTATTTCTAAAATTAAAAAACAAACATAAATGAAACTGAGTTCAGATCAAGACTGACGGTTAGTTACTTATCCTTTTAAATTGACTATATCAAGCAATACTGAGGAAGTGGATCTCAGTCAAGAGTCAATGTCTCAGAACCTGTTTTAAGCATAGGAAATAGCCAAACTGCAAGTTCACCTTTCACATTTGGTTCTTGAACAAAAACCATGCACATAATACCATTATCATTTTATTTATAGTATAGTATAGAGTTTATTTTGCTATTACAGATATTAACTATATAATATGTATAAATATATCATTCATGAACTCTAGTGGAAAAGGGTTTCATTCACGGATTTCATCAAACTTTCCCTGCCAGATATCCATATTGTATATTTTGGTATATATATAGTAAGGAGGCAGCTAGCTCTCCAGCTGGAGTTAGCTGTTCAGAAGTGAAAGACCTACACCAAATATGACACAATCACAGCTGTTTGTGTGTGTGTATATGTATGTACATGTATATTGTATGTATGTATAGTGTATGTATGTATGCATGCATACATGCATGTATGTATGCATGCATGGATATATGTATGCATACATGCATGTATGTATGCATGTACAGAGAGAGTGAGACATGTACCTCTTCACACTGAGCTAGTTCTTCACCACCAGTCCAAATATGAGAGAAAATACCACAGGATATATACATCAGGTGTAAGTGAATTCAGACAAGGCTAATTTGCAACATATTAAAAAGTCATTTGGACCATACTATGGGATGGTGTAAACCATGCTAAGTATTATTGTTTCATCGTAGATGTAAATGTACATTTTGATTTTTTTAAATATTATATTTCTCATTATTTACCAGGTATCTTGAGCAGTTTAAAACTATTTAAGGACAGAAAACCTTTCTGTATACAATTCAAAATGAAATAATATGACACTGTTTATCTCAGGGATGCAAGGTGTCAGGACATCAAGAGAAGCTCCAACACCACACCACACCCCAAAGAAAAGGAGCATGAAACAATCAGAATGTTTCATAACGTTTTCTTTACAGTTTAGATGCTCCATAGTATGCTAAAGATCTGCTAAAAATCCTTCTTGGCACCTGCCAGGGATTCTGTCACAGAGACTCCTCTACCTGTTTAGACTACACGATATTTCTGGATCAGCGACTACGGTATGCATTGCCCAAGTAATAGTTAATTGTTTTATGCTCATTTCTTTCTTCGTTCACTTTATATTGTCAGAATCGTGCAGTATTTTGCGATATTGCACACCTTCATATTGCACTCACGCGCACGACACGTGTGACCAATAGTGTATTCGAAACTACTTTGTAAACAAATCATGTACTCTCGTGTAGCAGACGCTTTACATTTTGGTTGATTACATTTGTTTCTGAATGAACTAAAGCAGATGTTTCGTAGGCTGCCACATACCAGCTGCTTTGCTACATTCCATGTTAACTTTTTTGATTCAATGTTTCGGATTATGGCGATATACGCCAGATTTTATAAAATTTCTTGGTACCTACAAATAATTTGCAAGTTATAAAGGCATAAGCTGTCTCCTTTAGCTGGTAATAATAATGGCAAAAAATATACTTACAGTTTTACATTCTGAATTTCCTCAAAATGTACTTTCTTAGTTCTGCAAATCCGAATTACATGAGCCATGTCATGATTTCCCAAGCTTGATTAATCATTTCGAAATTGTACTGTAATATCGACTATATTATAGGTGCAATTACATCCTCCCTTCTGCACTCAAAATGAAATAAACGTTTGCCCAGATGAATCCAGTCCATACTCAACGAAATTTCGTAGAATCGACAAAAATACCAAAATCTATTCATTCTAGATCAAATGGAAAACTTGTTGCAATGTACATTCATACACAAATTTCAATTTTAAGTAGACAAAAGCGCCGTTTTCTTTCGAAACTTATGTATTAATTATAATATAGAAAATTATAATGTATCGAAATGTCAGTTTATTTTTGTTTGAAAAATATTTTATTAATCTTTTTATAAAGCATGGTAGGTTTTCTTTATTCTCTGAAATCTTATTGCATCATTTAATTTGAGAAAGTCTTATCTCAGATCACCTGAGACCGCTCCGATGCGGGAGGTCGTGGGTTCGATCCCCGGCCGAGTCATACCAAAGACTTACAAAAATGGTACTAACAGTTTTCTCGCTTGGCAACTGGTAGCACCATTTTTTTAATAAGTTTATGATTCGGCCGGGGTTCGAACCCGCGACCTCCCGCGTCCGAGGCAGACGCTCTTACCACTTAGGCTTCCGGAGCGGTCAGGAAAGTGAACGAAAGAAACTAAAGGAAATATATGCTGTATAAAAACAACCAGACTTTCTTTCTCATATATGCAAACCTGTTCGAAATACATACATACATACATACATACGTACGTTTTAGTTCCTTTGATATCTCATCGTTTTCTGATTATCTTATTTGTATACTGTGGTATGTAAGATAATACTGCTCATGATGACCATTCGCCAGGTGTGTAATTAATACTAAACATCTCATTTAAATTTGAACGTAAAGCGACTGTAACCCTTTAAGCGAATAATAAAGTATACACAATGTTGAATTTTGTCGATCTCAATTATGCATATTGAAGTGTCTAGAAAAACAAACAAGAGACCACGCTGAAAAGATCGAATTTCATATTGTGTGTGTGGCAAAACAGTCTAAGAGATTTGAAAATGTCGTATAGTGGGAGAAAAAGCATTCACTGGATAAATATGAAGAATCAATCAGCCATCATGGAAGGGGAACAACCAGAAATTTAGAGGTCATTCATTTGTGCTGAATAATGCCTTTATCTAGACAGTTGACACATTATGGGGAGTATCCAGTTCAAAATGCACAGCTTGCGATAGAGTTACAAAGCTGCACAATTATTATTTTAAACAATGGACTTATACCAGATGAACTCCCTTGATCACACAATGAATAAATCCACCAATCTCATTTGCATAATACTATATATTGACCGAGACCCTTTAATCCAAGATTTGTTTGCTTCTCTGTTTGCTACTTTGTTTTCTTTGTACTGTAATAAATGCACATTATTTCATATATTTTAATTGTTTGATTATTAATACAAATAGGAAACATCCCTATACTGTTTTCATGTACATTCAATAAGCATGACTTAATCTATTGTACAATAGATTAGCTTAAACTTAAACTATGCAATGCCTCTGTGTTAACGGAATGATGTTAACATAAAAACCAACGGCCCTTATCAGGGCCACTTCATTGCCTCGAAAAGATTGTCTTTCTTGTCTAAAAACAGTACAGTGAGGTCAACCACCTGTTCCATTACTATTGTCCCTATACATTCTCAATAATTTTTTGTCTCTCTCTAGTCCCACCTATTTTAACGTTTCCCATGTTAAATTTCCATTGTCCCTACGGTACAATGTTAAAATTCCCCATGTTAAATACACAATGTCCCAACGATACAACCCTCCTAGTTTAATAGTGAAGTCCATTCTCCCTATACTATCTTCTTTCACTACTCCCATTTCCATTACATAGTTACAAAACATTTTTGGCTCAGCTATGCCTGGGCTCCCACCACCGCCCTGCAGTTGGAATAGTGGCTTGAGCAGTTGCTATGCCATTGGATGTAACGTGATGTTTAGCAACTGCATGACAAGGACGGACATTACAAGTACAGTGGTACCTCGGGTTACGAACTTAATTCGTTCCAGTACTCGGTTCGTAACCCGAAACATTGAAATCAATGAAATAAAGACAATCCGCTTCAAAATGAAAGAATCGTTCTTTTCTATTAACATCCGGTCGTTTACCTGACAAAACGCAAAGAGTACGTGTACTTCACGTATTAAATAAAGAGAAAGAAAACAACCATATAAATTAAATGTAAAATAAAAAAAAAGATTTAGTCCATCTTTCTTACCAAGAAAACGATCATGGGAAATTTGTCACTTTGTTTGCTATTCTGAATCATTAGTTTCAGAAGTTTCTTGTCGCTGTTTCTTGGCAGCCAACTGGGAATCTTTCTGCACCAAGAAACTATCAAGGGAAATTTGTCGCTTCCTTTGCTGGAGAATCTTTCTGAAGTGGGCCATCGCGTTATCATTCATCAGGTTCACTGCCCTGTTAGCAACAAGCTGGTTTGGATGATGGTTCACAATGAAGTCTTCGACGTCTGCCCACTTGCTGCAAATTTCTTTAATCCTGGCAGTTGAAACGGTCACTGGCTCCTCATCATCGGACGACTGCTCCTCCTTTAATGTCTTTAGCTGTTCATTCTGAAGATCCACAAGCTCATCTGTAGTGAGCTCTCCACTGTGGTCCTCAATCAGCTCCTCCAAGTCGTTGCCATCGACTTCCAGGCCCATTTTTTTGCCCAAAGACACAATCTCATCCGCTAAAGCTGTTGCGTCTGCCTCTAATCCTTCAAACTCTTCTCTCTCTGGTACACACGATGGCCAAACTTTCTTCCAGGCAGACTTCAAGGTACGGGTGGAGACATCATTCCAGGCCTTGTCAATGAGGTTGATGCAGTGGAGGATGTTGAAGTGGTCTTTCCAGTAATCTCTCAGATTCAATTCGGTGTCATTAGTGACCTGAAAACACCTTGAGAAGAGCTCCTTTGTGTACAGTTTCTTGAAGTTGGAGATCACTTGCTGGTCGATGGGTTGAAGCAGAGGAGTGGTGTTGGGAGTTAGTACTGCGTGGCCTTCGTTTGTACTGTACGCGATCGTTTGTCTCCAACGTTAAACCTTGCTCTCTCTCTCTCTCGCCTTCGTTCGTAACCCGAGGCACTGTTCGTTACCCGAGACAAAAAATTTTCGAAGTTGTTGTTCGTAACCCGAATTGTTCGTGACCTGAGGCGTTCGTAACCCGAGGTACCACTGTACTATGTACCTAATCCATAGGCATAATCAGAACAGACTAAAGAGAAACTTTACATTACTGCGCAAATATGCAGAATCCTCCTCACAAATGGCCAATCTAAAAACAATAAATGCCGAAATTACTTTAGTAATTTATGATTCTTCAATTGTAACTGTTGTTAACATAACACGTGTACATCGCCAACTCAACTACGAACAGAGTACACACAGATCTGCTGTCTGGTGATAGGCCTGCCCATCAAACTCTATACAGTAATACCTCGAACATTCGCGAGGTTAGGTTCCAGAACCAGTCGCGGATCAGGAGGAATCGTGAATGTTTGGTACGAGTCACTAAAAATGCTAATAAATGCTTATTTCTAGGGTTTAAACCCTAAATATGACCCAAATCATGCTCTCAAAGCACTTTAATTTCATTTAAAAGTTAGCTTAATACATTACCCTTAAAAAGAGAAATAAATGGTTGACGTAAAAATAGAGTACAGTATCGCCTAATGGGTATTTGCCACACTAGCGCATTTACAGTACGGTACATGTATACTAATATTACCCCTATACTAATTCATTGGCTGCCGTTTTCTTTTGCACTCACAGTAAGGTAAAACCAAGTAACGAATGGGACTGTAAACTTAATGACTGACGTTTTCTTTGTCATTGTCAGGAAAGTAAACTAGGTAAACTTCATATGTCACAGAAGTCATATAACGAAGGTACAATTCAATAAAATAAAGAAAACATGTACCAATGAAAATTTCGCGAATCCGTGAATTTGCGAATCCAGAAACGCGAATGCACGAGGTATTACTGTAATATCAGCCTGAAATAAGAAATGTTGATCATCGTAAGTAGAAAGAAAACGGAGATCCAGATCTGGTATCGCATGATAGGTTTGATCATCGAAGTGAACTCTGTCTACATGCCTTAATAGGTAGAACACAATTTAACCATAATAAGTAGAATGGATAGAGCATACCCTGATCTGCCGGTGCATGACACCAAAGTCTATCTAGATGTTGTACCATGTATCGTTCACTTTTCGTTCTATACTGTCTGCCTGAAATAATCTGAACAAAATGTAGACCACAATGGGAAAGAACTTAGAGCATAGAACGTGTTCTGTTTCGCATGAGAGTTCCGTCCAACAAAATCTATATTGTCATCCTGAAATAACAAAGCGAATGGAACAACGTTCACCAGCTTCTTAATGCATATATTCTATAACTCTGATCTTGGCCCGAAGATAAAATGAAAGGTAAAACATGATGTAGAATGAATTGTCTTAGCTTGATAATTATTCCTGCCAAGTATTATGCTTAATATATCAAAGACCTTAGAAAATATATGGAAATGAGAAATAAAAAAATTATAAATCTTGACGACAATGCTGCCAACATTGTCACTGGAAAAGTTATTGCTCTGTCTCGCTTTCCACTAATGTGTGCTCGAGAAAATTCAAACGATACTGGTTACCGCTATTGCCTGTCAGAAATGTTATATATTTGTAAAACATATCCCACCACTAACCATTTTGACCACTACCACAATGTCCGAGTCCAAAAGGAACTAATTTAAGCCACACACGTGTATGTGTGTACTTAGTCAGTTATTTTCCCGTATGTATAATTCCAGCTGAATATCAGCGGAAGAAGAACAGAGTCTGCATGTTGAGTCTTCAATCAAAGCATTGCTTGCCATCGTCAACCGAAACCTAACAAACATTTGACCACGCCGCCACCAGCACCAAAAAAGTGAACGATACATGGTACAACATTTAGATACGACTCTTGAAAGACAGTTTCCTAGTAATCACCGAATTAAATCTATATTGGAGTTTTGGTTTCCTTCTACGGATGGCTGTTTAGAAGACGTTTGACTGCATCGTGTAATAAAAGTATTGAGACGCTAACCGTTGACTGAGATCTATTTCTTCAGTGTTGACCTAATATAGTCCATGCAAACATCAAATAACTAACCGTCATTCTTTAAATGAACTCTCTTTCATTTTTGTTTCATTAATTTTTTATGTTGAATGATCAACTTGAGGAGGATCCAGTTATGTTTGTATTCCCTGATTGTCTCATGAAGCGCAAGTCATGAAATAAAACGAAAAAATTAAAAAACGAAAGCGTGTTTAAATTCTTTTTCAATTCATATACTACGGGAAAATTTGTTTTTCTTTAAATTCAGCTTACGGTAAATGGACAGAAGTTCTATCTTGTCTACGCTATATTCCAAATTTGTCAACACAAGCATGTTGATCATGAAAGTATAAAACTAAAGCTACATGTCGCAGAGATTTTGACAGAATTTCGCAAACAGCAAACAGCAAACACAATTATTTATTTTTATGAAATATTCTCTCAAAAAGTAATCTGCAACAATTCCTGATTCAAAGAATAAATACGAAAAATAGTTCTGAAAAAAACAAAGTATTTTGGCCTTCTAACAGTATCTGATTTGCACAAACTACAATCCAAACGTTTAACACAAAATCCGGACGTTGACCCCGCTATTCAATATTCAGGCAAGACCAAAATGAAACCTAATTCCGAACAATTTTGCATTTAGATGATAAGCAAAAAACAAACCCTGACTACAACCCAAAGAAGGTGTGATATTTTCCCAAATGTGTGAATATCGGTCTAGATGAAAATCTTGTGCAAGGTACTGCAACATTTGGAACACCTCGAAGTTTTCTCTAGCGGCCATAATTCACATCAGAAATGCAGGTTGGAAAATGTGCAGATTACAAGTCACTGCATCGACCTTAGCATTGTCATTAGAATTATTCGCCACGAACATATACCAATGAAATCTGAGTGTGAATATAACTGAATGTAAGGACCTCTAAAAATACCACAGCGTTGATATATGTATCTGTCACTCATATAGCATTCTTGAGAATTTGATGTGGTTCATTATTGGCACAAACGATCGCATCCGTATTACGTATGACGTTGAAATTAGAGAAGTGCGATTAAATTTAACATGTTTCAACGAAGGGAAACACATCAACAAGTTTGCAATTTCATCTGAGTCTTCTTGTGGTAATTTAAAAAATATTGATATTATCCTTGTTGATAAAGTAAATTTGAAACATTATATTATGTAATATCAACAGTTTGTTGTTTAGCATATTGCACTGGCTGAAGTAAGTAAATATATACGATGGCATTAGGACTGAAAACAAGTTCTTGTGACTTAATAGTTTAAACAGATCATAAAATTATCACCATTGTCAACATTTATACCTGAGATAAAAGTTCAAGAAGTTAGATTTTTCTTTATTAGGAGGTAATTGTGATTGGCAAAATATATATCTGAAATAGAAGATGGAGGGAGAGAGAGAGAGAGAGAGAGGTGCAATGTGCATTAGGTGTGAATAGTTATTCAGGCTGACCCTATTTGGTCTACACTTCATCGGCCCAAAACAAATGCAAAAATAGCATGCGGTACGTCAAAAAAAGGTCAGCATGTCTAACATTGACAGCATGTTCAAACGATAATGGAATGTAATGTGATCTGCTGAATAAAAGTGACATTCACAAAACATTATCACACCTGGTTGTAAATTTACATATTACAAAACACAGAAATCCGAGAACAGGGATATCGCTGATGTATACTAGCATTAAAGATTCCACTTATATTCCACTACGCTTTCTCTAATTATCATATTTTCTAGTCTAAGAGTTATATCAGTGATAAACCGTCACAAAAAAAGGATTGTACACAATATTACCAATCAGTACTTCACTGAAAGAAAATGTGAGAACCATAACAATCAAGGAAATTATGAACGTTTGTCGAATATTGGGAACACTGAATTATCAGACAAGTACTCGTTTATCTCTTAACATTAGATGGCCTGAATAGAGAATTATCATCAGAAAATTAGCTAGCGATATATTGTCTTTTCAGAATTAATTTAGTCACTGATTCTTTCTGTGCTTCATGCAGCCAACATACGGGAACAACTGAACACACACATGCACATAAACTCGCATATTCTTATATTTGTTGGATATCCAGGACTCAGATATGGAACTTAGTCTACACTGGACAACAAATTTTTACAAAAGTCATGTTACTGAAATAAAATTAGTCAATTCTTATCAATTTTTATGTGCTGAACACGAATATGACAGTCAAATTGCAAAATTGGCTCTAGTTTTTTTGTAATCTGCAAGAAATTAATGTTTACATAACGAAATGCATTCCAATAGTAAAAGGTCAACTGTAATAGCCTACCTATAAAAAATCAAGTCATTGACTACATCTTAGATTTCTTCGCCTGTCTCTTGTACAGCTGTTCGGGAGCATCTCTGAGGAGTGTCCAGCAGTAGTCAGCCAGCATTGTAGTGGACCATTTTCCCTGGTATCTTTGTTCCATTGTTGCGATATCTTGATGAAAACGTTCGCCGTGTTCATCACTAACAATACCACAGTTGCTAGGAAAGAAATCCAAATGGGAATGAAGGAAGTGAATCTTTAGAGACATATTGCAGCCAAGTTTCTTATACTTCATCAACATGTCTTCTACTAGTTCCTTATAGTTTTCTGCCCTAACATTTCCGAGGAAGTTTGTAGAAACTAGGCGAAAAGCATTCCATGCTTGTTTCGCGTCACCTTCCAGCAAGTTGTTGAACCGGTCATCTTTGAAAAGCTCTCGAATCTGAGGACCCACAAAAACTCCCTCTTTAATCTTTGCTTCGCTGAGTCGAGGGAATTTTTCATGCAGGTATCGGAATGCTGGCAAAGTCCGGTCAATGGCTTTCACGAAGTTCTTCATCAAACCTAGTTTGATGTGAAGGGGTGGTAGCAAGATTTTCTGAGCCTCAACCAGAGCTGGGTGTTGGATATTCTTCTCTCCAATGGCTACATTCTGCCTGTGAGTCCATTCCTTCCTCATGTAGTGCATTTCCCTTGCTCGGCTATCCCACTCGCATAAGAAACACATGTATTTTGTATATCCTTGCTGCAGTCCCATTAAAAGGGCAACTACCTTCAAATCACCACAGAGGTGCCAGCTGTACTTGTTATACTCAATGGAATTCAGTAGCTGCCTTAAGTTATCGTATGTCTCTTTCATGTGGACAGCATACGCTACTGGAATAGATGGAAGAATGTTTCCATTGTGCAAAAGCACAGCCTTGAGACTCAGTTTCGAAGAGTCCACAAATAGTCTCCATTCTTGTGGGTCATGAGTGATTTTTAAAGCATTCATGAGGCCCTTGCTCGGCTATCCCACTCGCATAAGAAACACATGTATTTTGTATATCCTTGCTGCAGTCCCATTAAAAGGGCAACTACCTTCAAATCACCACAGAGGTGCCAGCTGTACTTGTTATACTCAATGGAATTCAGTAGCTGCCTTAAGTTATCGTATGTCTCTTTCATGTGGACAGCATACGCTACTGGAATAGATGGAAGAATGTTTCCATTGTGCAAAAGCACAGCCTTGAGACTCAGTTTCGAAGAGTCCACAAATAGTCTCCATTCTTGTGGGTCATGAGTGATTTTTAAAGCATTCATGAGGCCCTCAATATCGGAACAGAATATCAGATTACTTTCCTTTCTGAAGAAAGGCTCCAATTGCTGGTGGCGCTTTCGATATGCAGTAATTGTGACATCTTCTTCTAGAAGATTCCATTGTTGGAGTCTTGATCCTAGCAATTCTGCCTTGTTCTTTGATAAGTCCAAATCACGAATCAGGTCATTTAGTTCTTCCTGTGTTATTCTGTGTGGGGTTGATGATGCACCACAGTGAAAATCTGGATCACTGCATGCTGATGGACCAGGAGAAGAACAGGTCGACTCACCTTTGTCTTCGTCAGATGAATCAAGAGAATATTCTGCTGGAGGTTCTGGAATAGGAAGTCCCTCACCATGTGGAACTGGTCTCAATGCAGACGGAATGTTTGGGTAGACTATTCTCGACTTCTTTCGCTTCGTTATTCCGCCGGAAAGAGGAGGAACCAAGCAGAAGTAACAGTCATTTAGGTGGTTGCTTGGCTCTCTCCACACCATTGGGACTGCAAACGGCATTGATGACCTTTTGCAATTCAACCACTGTGAAAGCTGTGTTGTACATGTAGCACAGCATATATGCGGAGCCCAAGGCTTGTCTTGGTCACCAACCTTGCATCCGAAGTAAAGATGATATGCCTTCTTCACTTGAGAATTGATACTTTTCTTCTGGTTGGCAAATGTCACTTCCCCACAAATATAGCAAAAATTGTCCGCGGTATTAACACACTTTCGAGGCATTACTGTTCTTTATTGTACGTAAATGGATAAAATAATAAGTTTTATGTAACAGTAACTTGAACTGTCTCGCACAACGTCTAAAACATTTTAAATGCTGAACCTATCTGATTGGGCTTTATATAGTACACTGCTTACGTCAGCTTCAGCAGCCGCCTGGCATTAGTATAATAGGCCTACACATGTATAGTACACTGCTGACGTCAACTTACTTCAGCAGCCGCATGGCATTAGTACTGCATTGCATCAGAAAATGATGCAATCAACTGTGGATGATGTGAGCATGATGGTATTATGCAATGTTACATCATTATTCCGGATGTTGCTGCAGTCCTACTGGAGAAATTTACACAGTGAAACATAGAAAATGAGGTATATGAATATCTTCAAAACGAGAGCCAATACAAATTTTTCACGGTTATATTCGTGTTCGGCACACCAAAATACTACAGATTAGGGCCTTTTCAAGTCAGTAATGATTTCACTGTTGACCAGTGCTATCAATGCAAACTAAGTACGCACACTATTAATACAATCAAGGAGACTGGAAATTCGTATATCATTGACAACGAGGACATAGTCTGAACTATCAATACATATTAGCGACGCACAATAGTAACACGAACAGTGGGACTGTGACCACTGGTACAATATGGACAACGTGGACATGTTTGCACATCTAGTCTGAACTATGAATACAATCTAAGGACGCACACTATGAACGAAATCAAGGAGACTGTAGAAATTCGTGCGTCATGGACACCTAATACATGTTTAGAAATGTAATCTGAACTGTCAATGCATATTAAGGACACACACTATTAACAAGAACCTGGAGAATCTGGACATTGGTACATCATGGACAAGGAATTCATGTTTACACATCTAGTCCGAGCTATCAATAAAAACTAAAGACGCGCACTACTGATAAAACCACGGAGATGTGGACAATGTTACGCTGTGAATAATTGCAATTCCCATTTACTTGCAAATTAAAGTGTAAAAAAACCCACACGAAGTCTTACATGGACAGTTCATATTTAGACGATAGTGCAAACCGATGTAATAGTGATTTGCTGTATAATCCTAGATCCTTTCCAGAAACAAATGATGATCACAACATGATTATCCCTTCCTTATGTAGTACATCAATTGTTAATTGCTAATTCATACAGTAATGTGATAGCCTGTGTATAAATAAGATCATGCATCAGAATGTCTTTTGTGATATTTCAGGTGTGATTAAAAATTTATACTATCAGCCCGTTTCAGAAAACATAAAATCATTATATCATTCATGGCATTTCAATCTGATTATCATTATTATTATTATTGCACTTATACTATTTTCATCGTATTAATTTTATATTATATTTATTAGAAATAAAGTTTGTTAACTTCTCTGGTTATTAAATACACATTTATAGTATCTTGAAAAACGAAAGACGTGCTTAATAATTTACAGATACATCGAGAATGTCATTTTCGCTAGCCAAGGTTCCGATGTGTTAACCCTATCTACACCTTGTTGGATTTAGTAGCTATTTTAAAGCTTTGTTCCAACGACATCTATTTCATGAGTTGCCTCGCTTAGTATTTAATTCCAACTAAACAATGGTGTATTGTACATCGGAGGCAATTTACTTCAAAAGGATACTTTATAAGTTTAACATCGAAAGTGTGACTACTACCAATGTGAAGTCACTACATGTGTCTTTGAGTGAAAGGTATTTGTGCAAACACGTACCGGCAGTGGAAATTTGCTTATTTTTGAGTCCAGTCAAGTTATGTGATCTCCTTGTCTCGATCATGCAGGATAAGTGTTCAAATTCGAACAATATAATTTTGATTGGATGAGGTGGATTGCCGCCTCATCCAATGAAATTTATAGACCCAAGCACAGAAGGAATCAGAACACAATTAATTTTCCTACATATTCTCTACATTTGTTTCTCAGTACTGAACTTTCTTTTGTGTCCAAATGATAATAAATCATATCTCATTCTAAAGTACCTTCAATGATGACCTCACAGTAAAGTTCTTTTCATAAGTTATCAGGCATTGTTTGAGAGGCTGGGCAATAAACAAAGCACCGTACATTGGGTCACAGATTTCACTACCGGATCATCATCGATGTCTCGTTACTCACTGTCCACTGTCGCTGAGATACACACTCAGTCATACCATAATGCTCAAATTCTAACTAATAATTGTAATCTGATTCCAGAAATATCTGCTCGATCCACCAAGGTGTGGACGGGATTAACATATCTGAAACTTTGCTAGCGAAGATTCGAGAATGTAAGCTATGGTTCATTACGGGCAATCATGTAATATTTCCATAAATTGTCTCAACAATCATTTAAAACTGAGGACGCACCGTTCGACCAAAATGTGAAGATTGGAGACAATTTTACAACACGGACAATTAGGATATATTTACATAAGTAGTTTGAACTATCAGTTAAAGCAAAGTACGAGTGTAATTATCGACACAAAACAAGCAGACAGGGGAAATGGGACATCAAAGAGAAGGGTCATACTTAAACAATATAAAGGTATTAATTAGAATTAAGAACTAATACAATTATTAAAAACAACTGGCACTTCACACAGTGCGACATCATAGACAACAAGGACTCACTTTTTCCTGCAAATAAAACTGACAATAATCATCATTAGGTCTTTCATGAACGGTTTATTTTCAGGACGTTAGTGTACTTTGTGTATTTTGGTACAGTTTGAACACCGAATGGATCATTAACCCTACAGCTAATTAAAGGAAGACCTCAGTATTAATATCATTGTTCAGGTAACATATTTATTGTTAATTGATAATACAGCAATCAAGGTGACAGACCCGTGATTCCATACATTTACTCAAAGGTATAAGATAGCGTTCACAAATAAGGTCATGCATCAAAACACATGTTTTGATATTTCAGATGTACATCACTTTCAACATCAGCAACATTTCTACGCCAGTCTGTTCCTCATAATCTAAACATATTATGATGAAAAGCTTATTTCACCATTTATGTTTAAAAAATGTTATTTCTACAAATCTCAGTTTTGATGTTTTTCTAAGTTAAAAGTTTTGAAATTATTTTTTAGTGAACATTTGATTCCATTCGCAGCAATACATTTTCAGACTTCTATTTTGCTTTTCATGTTCCTCTGGTATGTGTTTAAGGGAGTTGTTAGCTTCCCCACTCAGTGCCAGTACTCCTAGCTTCCGATGCATTTTTGTTCCATTTTTATTTTATACTAATAGTAATGCACACTTAGTATTCTCCAGTCCTGCGTGTCTGTCAGTCAGTTCCTCCACAGGATGATAAATCATATTACACTTTTATTAGTCTATAAATTGCCTTCTTTTGTTTGTACTGAACTTTCCATTGTGTACATATCCTCATGAATTATGTGTTAATTTAAAATGTTCTAAATATAAATTTACGGTGAAGTTCTTGTATTAAGCTAACTTGCGGCCTTTGGAGAGGCTGACCTGTACACAAATTAACTGACCATGGGTCACAGAATTGAGTCCGGGTTACTCATGAACAAAATTTTCCTGAATACCTTCTACGAGTATGAAAAATTATTATTAGCACCTAATCAAAATCTCTAAAGGGAGTATAAAGCCTTGGAGGAAAGATACATTCCAATATCACGACACAAGCACCAAGTGTGTAAACGTGGACCTTTCTACAAATCATGTTTTGTATGGTTCAAGGGTTGTCCGCTTTTGTTCGTGTGTAAACTCATGAATTTCACCAATTTACAACAATAAATAATAAACACACACACACACACACAAAGAAACACACACACACAAACACACACACACACACACACACACACACACACACACACTCGTGCGCATTGTCTACATTTGGAAGACATTATACAACTACTTACCATAGGAAGTACACTTGAAAGAAAGCAATTATATAGTTGAATTTCAAAGCAAACACATGCCCAAATGCATTTTAAAAGCTTGTTGAAGTATCTCGTAAGAGTTTTCAAAAGTTCAAATACTGAACTCTAACCTGTTTCAGAAATACTATGCTTCAACATAATGATTACGACTTAATTGGCTGTGATGATTGTGTAATGTCGAGACATAATAAAAGAACGGATTCAAATCTATAAATAAAAGAGTGCTTGTATAAAACAGGGATATAGTTACAACCTATTGACGTACAATTCAGGTATGTGAAAGACAACACTGGAACTGTGTGCAAAGGTTTTATAGACAGATGAAAGCTATGATAAATCATTCATTGAAATAAATTTTCAGAAAATATACAGTTTTTCTTACAATCCAATATTTTTTTCTAATGGAGATTTTCAAGTGTTCAACTGGGATATAGTCAAAGAAGGAATGCGTTATAGAAAATCGTTGACCATGAAACTCTATAATATCGGCCTGATATAAGAAGTAGACAAAAACGTTGATTATGATAAGTAAAACGAAAACGCATATTCAGATCTGGCATCGTGTGATAGGCTTCTCCTAAAAATCAACACTGTATGCCTGCGATAACAAATATTACAAATTTGACCTAAATAAGTAGAATGGATTGAACAGACCCTGATCTGCTGGTGCATGATCATCAAAGTCTATTGGCCTGAAATAACAAGGAGAGCAAAATGTGGAACAAGTAAGTAACACGGACAGCATAGATCCAGACCGGCTGTTGTATATGGATTTACGCTGTCAACAGTTCGATGATCGTTGTATACAGATGCATGTGGGATGAACACCAACCCAAAACAGTACTGGATAATAATATGAAAGGAAAAGTATATCAGTATTCTAAGACATCGATAATGGAGACTAGCGAAATCGAAGAAATAATATTGTTACTTCTTCGAGTCACCGGTGGAATTATATGACTTTGGTCATATAGATTTCAACCATTTCGGAAAGCTCCGATCATCAAATTAGCGTGCTCTACGCCATAACGCAGTTATTAAAACTAGCTTGATCAGCATGGCTGAATAAGCATGGGAATGGACAACAAGTATTGCTGTTGTTGTTGCAGGGTTTAACTCTACCTTTCAGTGTAGGATAGGCTATATATGGCGACCAGTATTAATGGTCGAGGAAGAACCCAGAAAAACTCCGGAAAGAACCACCGACCCACAAGAAGCTACTGCCAAGCTTTCTCACATACCCACATTGGCCGAACCCGAAACTCGAACCCACGCAGACAGGACAACACGTATGGTATCCATCCTTGCCATATTGATGATGGAAATATTAAGGCAAATACAATTTAACGTACTGATGTACAAGAAATAACCATTGCGCCAAAAAAAAACAAAAAAAAAATTTTTTATCCGTATTGCCTGCAAAGTTTGGCAATGACTAACGCACAATACAAGTAATTTTCCAAAATATCCTGAAAATACATATTCATATTTTTTAAACAAACAGCACATATTTAAAAGTTCGGGATCTTCTCCACCAAAACAGATCTCAACGCCAACCATCATCTCAATAAAATATTACGTTTTGTTTGTGAATTTTGGATACAATTCTAGCTCAAACTCATCATCAAAAGATATACAATATGTGAAATTTTTTTAATGATACGATTCCGTGGGTTGTAGCACGAAGTGTTGTTTTCGGCATTGTCACGGTCTTCTGGCATACCATCAGTTTTATAGCTCACGAATACTCACGCAAGATCAGATAGTTCAATGTTTACTCTAGGTCTGTGCCTTAACACTATGGCTCGGAACGCAGAACGCGGAACACACGGTCGATTAATTCTTCTTTTGTGTCCGACCGCTCTGGCTATGTCATTAAGATGCATCCCGTCTCTGTTTTTGAAGTCAAGCGCCTTCCTTACCCTGATAAAAGCCTTGATTTTCGGGGAATCTACACGGCTCGCAGGTAGGTGGTCAAAGTTGATCATTACGATTTTCCTATATTTGTCCCTGACATACAGGTCCCAGGCATACTTCCATTCAATCTCGGTCCGCGGTCGACCCTGCTGGCAAAGATAACTGGATGACACTATGACAAGAAAACACCTCGTCTCGTGTAGTACATTTTGAGCATCTTCCTCAATAATGTCTCCCGGCCGAGAGTCTCTCACTGGAAGGTAAGTACGATAGCCGCAATTATCCAAATAAGGCACGAGGATTTTTTTCACCCATGTGAATAAGCGATCGTTGTTCTCATCAAAGGATATATAAACATCGTATTTGAATTCACATACGGAATTGTCTTGTCTTCGTAGTAAAATTCTAAGTTCGTACCGAAATTTGTAACTTATCACAGTAGTCAATATGATAAGTATTGAAACGACAGCAATGCAGATGCTTATGATCATGGTTGTAAAATCTTTTACTTTACATTTATCTCCATGAACGTGTTTGAAATCAATGGCTTTTAAACGGCCGTAACTTTCTGTATGGCAGTAGACAGTGTCCGAATCCACTTGGCGAAACTGCAACCATTCGGATACCCAGATGGTGTCACAGTCACAGAAGATGATTAAATTACGTAAATCCAACGAATTATTAGGTAGATACTGAATAGATTTGGGTAGGCTTTGTAGAAATCCCCCGTTATTTGCCAGAGACAGATTAGTGATATTCTTTAACACGTCTATTGCTGCTACATCTATTCTTTGAAGCTCGTTATTGCAGATCATTAGAACGGAAACATTTTTCAAATAATCCCTTGCATCTAATACAGATATGTTATTATTACACACATATAATTCATATGAAAACGAAGTTTTTGGCAGATGATCAGGAAGTTTAGTTAAGCCAACGTGTTGGCAGTCGACTGTTAACCTGCTTTTTTTAGGCTGTTCTGTACAGTTACATCTAAGTGGGCAGCCTTTTTCAACGTTGATGGGACACACAAATTCATCCAAATGACCATTCTTTGTCAAGTTCACTATTGAAAGGCCTTTCAAGCTAGGCGGGTTAGTGCAATTAACATCATACACATTTGTCCAAATTCTTTGGATCACTTCTTCGGCAAGACTGAGAAATGGTTCCATTTTGCAGTCACATGTGAAATTAGCACCCTGAAAATTAAAAGCAAGGTCATAGAGAGCACCAAGCTGAACTAAATTTGGAACGCCAAGCTTATCGAACTCCGGCCATGTTAAAAATGGATTATCTTTCAGTTTCACCAATCCAGGACCGTACGTTTTATTTGTATCAAAGACAATATCCAACAAATTTGTTAATTCGCTCACCTGATTATTGCTAAAGTCCCTGATACAGAACGGTCCGCTCATTACTATGTTGGTGATATCTACTGATGTGAGACTGTTGCTACTTGCGTTCATATATGAGATGTTCAGGTCCAGACCAACTAATGCATATGGTTCTATTTCCATAATTTTATTTTCTGAAACGTCCAGACCTATCAATTGTTTCAGGCCCACAAACGTTGTATTTAAAAGACTCCTCAAATCATTTCCTTTCAAATTTAGAATCTCGAGACGTATCAGACACGATATATTGCTAATGTACCTAATGTTGTTTTCCAACAAATCAATTTTTACTAACGTTGTGTATTTACATATATTGGCTGGAAAGGATGCCATAACACCGTATTGATGTATTAACTGCAGTGAATCATTCTCACTGGAACTGTTATCAACTCTCATTACAACTGATTCCCCTTCCACACTTATATATTCAACCTCAGTGTTATACAAACGCAACGTTTCGGCTAATTTCGGCATTTCTGATTGGCATTCATGATAGCCGAGGGAAAAATGAAGGAAAGCAAGAAGAAGAAGTGTTAATACGCCAATCATTTCAAACACAGTTCGATTTAGTGCGTTGTTTGTATGTGTGTTGAGAATTTCACTGATCAGAAAGAAACAAATTCGTACTTATGAAGATGATACATGCATACTCGAGGTTCTAACTGAGCCGAGTGTATCCTTTTGAATAAAAGGCTAATATTTGAAACGAATTCATCGTTTGTCCTTTTAAATATGTTCCTAGTTACATACATGAAGAGGTTCAAGCTAAAACCAGCTTGTATTGAATTACCGCTCCAAAAAACGAAACAATACAGTAGCTACGCTTTGGTATAGACTAAGAGGATCCGCAGGATCGGTAGGAGACTATATGTTCGTAAGGTGTGTGTCATATTGAAGTCCTCTGCTTTTTTCACGCAATTTTGACAATTTTCTTGCATTTCCATCTCATATTGACCAGTCGTTTGCACGTTTCAAACTAACTTGGACCATTCGCTTGGACTTTTCATCTGACTTTTCATCATTCTCTTGCAGTTTTCGTCTAACGTTCACCATTCGCTTGCAATTTTCATCTAATTTGGACAATTCGTTTGTTATCCCTAGAGGAATGACTTTTGACACGTTGGGTCTGTCGGTGATGTTTTGCGGTTGTCACTTCAAGCAAATGACATCTGTCCACCCACTCAAACAAAGGAAACAGCTATTGTACCTTTAATCATGCCCTATCATAATTTGGACAATTCGTTTGTTATCCCTAGAGGAATGACTTTTGACACGTTGGGTCTGTCGGTGATGTTTTGCGGTTGTCACTTCAAGCAAATGACATCTGTCCACCCACTCAAACAAAGGAAACAGCTATTGTACCTTTAATCATGCCCTATCATAAGATAAATAAGATAAATAATAACACTTGTCTTATTTCTTTAGGTCCAAATTTGAATGTCACGTCTTGTTCTCTCGTCTGTTTCTTTTGCGCAGTATCCACACGTGTTAATCACATTTCCTGTACTATGGTCTCTTCCGGACACACGAAGATGATACATGCATACTCGAGGTTCTAACTTACTAACTTACCCGAGTGTATCCTTTTGAATAAAAGGCTAATATTTGAAACGAATTTATCGTTCGGCCTTGAACAGGTTCAAGCTAAAACCGGCTTGTATTGAATTACCGCCCAACCAAAGAAAGAATACAATAAATAGGTCGCTTTGGTATAGAAAAAGAGATCCGGTAGATGTGTATAGGTTCATGTGTGTCATATTGATGTCCTCTGCATTTTTCACTTAACTTTGACAATTTTCTTGAAATCCATCTGATATTGACCAGTAGTTTGCATGATTCAACTAACTTGGACCATTTGCTAGGACTTTGCATCTAACTTTTCATCATTCTCTTGCATTTTACGTCTAACGTTCACCATTTGCTTGAAATTTTCATCAAACTTGGACAATTCGTTTGAGCTTTCATCTAACATTGCTCATTTACTTGCTTTGTCATCTAATACTAACATTCGTTTGTATTTTTCATCTAACATTGGCCAATTTCGTGAATTCTTTTATATAAATGACCATTTGATTGCATTTTTTTCATCTTACTTTGACCATTCGCTTGCCTTTTAGTCCAACCCTGACCATTCACTTACACTTTTCCTCTAAGTTCCTCCAACAGACTGTAGTCGTAAGGCAATTGAATTTTCTGGGGGTCATTATATTTATTTCGTAAAAGAATAAAAATTAACATGATATTTTAATTCTAATAATTGTTATCAGTACTCTCTCAAAGAAAAGCTAATCATTTATAAGGAATCAACAGGTGATATATTAACCAAATGAACACATTTTTATACAAAATGATAGCAGAATTTTACATTTTAAATGTGTTCTTTACTTTCTGTATGTAATCCGATCATGGAGCAGTGAAGTATAAAATTTCTCCCAAGGTTTTGCTTTTAGTTTCCTTTTGAAAGATCATTTTCATTGTAACATTGAAAAGGTCAGTCCTATAATATTTAATATTTTTTAAATTTTGTTAATAAATGTTTAGAGACTATAAAACCCAGTCCTGCATGACGTAACTTACGATCGGTAAATTTAGAAGAAGAAAATAAAAAGACAATGAGACCAAACCATAAAAAGCTCTAAATGCAATAGGCAAGCTGAAAAGAAATAAAACTGAACCCAATTTCATATGCATGTTTGTTGCTCTCCGGAGAGGAATGGCATTTTGACACGTTTCATCTGTCGGTGATGTTTTGCGGTTGTCACTTAAAGCAAATGACATTTATCCACCCACTCAAACAAAAGAAAACAGCTATCTTACTTTTAATCATGCCCTATCATAAATAAATAATACCACTTGTCTTATTTCTTTAGGTCCAAATTTTAATGTCACGTCTTGTTCTCTCGTCTGTTTCTAGTACCCAGTATCCACACGTGCTAATCTCATTTCCTGTACTATGGTCTTTTCCTGACACACGGTACTAATGATATGGAAAAATGTGAACCAGCCTGGAGATGAGTGAACATAAAATAAAGTATATATGGGTTTGGCTGACCAAGATTGGTTAATAATGTAAGTTACGTTTTAGGAAAATGAATCGTTTGAGAGCTTATCCTAGTTGTAAGTGACAAAAATAGAGACATTGCTTTATTGATGGAATTTCAGTCCTTTACCAGTCTTGAGTTTTGAACACTCATTAAAAACATTAGCGCTTGACTCTTTGGTGTGGAATTGAAAGCACATGTTTCAAACACATGCAGGTCCAGAAAATTCCGCGGTTCATATCCCTTCCTCAACACAGAGGCTGACATCCAGGTTTCATCTTTACTGATAAATATAGTTTTGATCATGAGCACTCACCCATTTTATGTTACTGAATTTTAATAGCATTGTGTTTGTATAGGTTTTACTTTGGGAACTGAATTAGTACTGTGAGGTCTTCCAGCATTAGACACAGAGTAGTTGCCCTTGTCATCCACTAACTTAGACCTGTTTGAATTGTGTCCCTTATATTTACTATACCCTAATGACAACGGTATTTAGTAAATTAGTCACATTTTCATAAAGTACTTCTTATGATAGTGCAAGCATGTATTAACTTTTTTCCAGTTGATAGTCCTGTAACCTTGTGGACAGACTAAAGCAGAAATTATTTTTGTAGGTTAAAATATGGCAATTTACACACAAATATATTCTAGCTATGTATGGTTGAAAACAAAATCGAATACGCATTCTCTATTTGCCAATACTATCCTTCTGTGGAATTAATGAGTCACTTGGACACATCAGTAGATTATTCATATTTTATATCATACATCATTAAATAAAATAAGTTACATTTTGTTTTAAGATATAAAATGAAGTGAAACTCCCTATCACACACACGCGTATTTTTTCTCTACGTCCAAAATCAATAAAGCCAAAAAGGCAGAGCTATGAATTGATGAGCTAGAGCAAGGGTCTCAAACACGTGGCCCACTGGCCGCATGAGGCCTGCCAAGTCGTTTCCTGTGGCCGGAAAAATGATTGGCGTCACAAGGTGTCATTAGATATAACAAAGGTGGTGCGCCCCTTAGTTCATCGAAAATGCCCTCAAGCGGCACTCAAGGTGGTTTGAGTTGAGACTTCTGAGCTAGAGATTGTTATTTTTGTAGTCAAGAGAGGTAGAATGACAGTCACTGAAGCGTCCAGATATTTTGGGATCCTCGTCAAGGCTGTTGACGATCACATACGAAGTGTTAATAATAACTACCAATATTGACCCCAGAAGGTATTAACTGAGGAAGAGGAGGATGCATAGTTCCACTGCATGGAATATATGATTCAACAAGTCTTCCCAATGTCTCAGATGATAGTCAGGCAATATGCAAAAACATTAGGAAACGTGGACACCAGACCCTGTTCAGTTTAAACACAGGTCCATCGTCTGTTCTACTGGTTCAAAAAATATTTTGAAAGACCAACATAACTCGCTGAACAAGGCACAGAAAAAAAACGATCGTTAAAGATCGAGAAAGGCAAAATAGAATGCGATGGATCAATGCATTCAGCTTCTTAGGAATATCGTTTACAACCTGGGACTCTAAGAAAAACCAAAGTATAATGTAGTGAGGCGAGGAAAAGGCCCATCAGATGGTTATTACATAAGAGGACAAGATCAACCAACAAGTTGTATCATTGACGGGCCATATAACAGAAACAATAATTTAGTACGTTAGCAACATTCACAAAAATCGAGACTTAAATAAGACCTGGTTTCTTTCGGCTTTTGTCATGAAATTCGTCAGTTCTGTTCACAAGATAAACTTAAAGGAGACTTCAGAAAAGCAGGAATGTACCCAAGCTTCAGATCACCCAGGACCGCCACCGTCACTGGTCTAAATCTCCCTCCAGATATTTAAAACACTATATTTAATACCAGTATCAAAAAAAGAACTTTTTTTGCCGTTGTATTATTTACATTTATACAATTGTAAGTGTCAGAGTTTTAATTCTTGTCTAATGTAAAGTCTCATCCAGTTACAGTATAACTATTTAAGATCTTAAATGTTTGTTTTTTTATTTGTTTTTTATATCAGGAATACAATTTTGGGTTTTCTCTATTTGGTCTGTATACATGCATCTTTACAAGTGGAATCTCTAACCGTATATATTTTTATATAACATGTCGTATTTCCATCCTGTCTCTATCCCTTTATGTAAGATAAATTGAAGCGTATTGTTAAATTATATAGATAAACGTTTTTGACTGTTTAAGAATATAAGCTAAAGACGCAATCACAAGCAGAAGCTCAACGACAAAGAGGGACAATCAATTACGTATTTTGTCATAAATTTTCTAGAGTTTGAATATTATAAACTAAAAGAGCAATCACAAGCATAAGCTCAATGACAATTAGGGACAATCACTTACGTATTTTGTCATAGATGTAATACTTGCGATTGAACGTGATTAGAAACAGATTCCTGATGCAGATGCATTCGTCTCCAGGATTTTTATCTTAATGTACATATTCCTCTCAACTCATACAATGCACGTTCTTTGTTACTTTTACGAGGACTATCAACAGATGATGAGGAATGTTGTTGCAAAGCAAACCGGTGAACATTCTTTAAAATGGAAACAAGGCAAAACCGTATTTCAGGTTTCTTAACGGTATATAGCTCTGACATTTAACACGATGCACCGAAACATGACAGGGTAACATATTAAGGAGTTTAATCTTTTTCTTCCCGAGTTGATCGTTATATTGTTATAAACTGTTAGTTGCTGAATCCCACAGGAAATAACGTTTGATGGGCGTTATGAGAGCAGCGTAAGTCGGCAACTGACAGCTTATACCAAGATAAGATCAGATAAAATAACATTAAACTCTTATAATTAGAGTTTCTTATAATGTTGTTAATTCATTTATTTTTATTATGCTTTTTCAAAGATGTAACTCTAGTCTGTCTTAGAGCTTTACTTAATGTGTGAATTCTTGTTGCGGGGCTTCTGCTACGTAGCTATTTGTATGACATCAACAACGTAATAGATACGTTAGCATCAAACAGGCAATTCTACCGATGGTAGGTTATCTAAGGTTTTGAACATTCTACAGCGTGGTCTTGATATTTTATCTAACTTGGCATATGTGTTCTGAGAGAAGTTCAACATTGAAAGCAAAGGATGCGTTGTTTTGTTTGACATGCAAATGACTCTTGAATTTGATGCTGTAATGTACGACTTTGCTGAATCATTATTCTCCTGACACGTAGAAAACCAATTTTCATGTCTTTAAATATATTTTGGTGTTCATTAACACGTCTTCTACCTACAGAGTGTACTTACAATTGAAATTAATACTAACGGTAAATGGTTATAACGATCATGGTCCAGCAGTCAAACAAAGTAAGACATCGACTCTGATACTTACGATGGACGATGGGCGAGATGTATCTCCCACCCACCTCCACCTCCACATACTAACTCTAAGGGTCGGCATCTTACACTGTAGGACTATGGATCCAATTGTTATAATTTTAGCCTTTGAACCCTCTCTTTCCAATCCCTATATCCATTTACCTATAGTTTTAATTTCATTTGTAAAGAGCCGTTGTGAAAGTGCTGTAGCCCCGATGTTCCTCCTGATAGATGCTGAGTTTCATAGCTCTAAAAGACAGGTCTACATAAAAGATCATACTATGTCAAAAATTTATATCATTTTGTTTCTAGTCATCGTTCGTCTTTGTGAAATTTAATTAGTTTTATTTTTGTGATCTTTCGGGTGTTCCACTGGCAAATGGCTATAACTTAGCTGATTCGTTCGGACTACTTGATAACTCAGCTTGTAAAATATCGTCTGCTTCAGAAGGCATGTCAGATATTCATGAATCGGTGTGTTTATTGTCTCTATGTGTGAATTCAGCAAATATTTTGGAATTCGGCTATTTCGAAAACAAGAATCACTTGCAGAATAATGAAAGCACAAAAGTGCAAGATCTCATGGACATGCAACATTATTTTTGCCAGATTCAAATCAAATCCAGTCAAAGAAAGAATTATTCATTTTCAGAAAATACAAAGATTTATTATTTGATTCCGTTACAAGCTATTGATTCAATTTTCAGAAGAAAATATACACCCAGCAAGATTTTTTGTTTCATTTTAAAGGTATGAAGTGTGTATGCCTTCTTTTCGATCTTCGCTTTGCTTGCAGTGACTCTCTTTTAAGATGGTTTAAAATAGAGACACATAAACGCAGCTTGGTTTGATCATGTGGTTATGTTCTGACCAACGGAAATCTTCCTTATATTTACCAACTAATGCAATTAAAACTGTTGTCTTATCAGGGTTTGAAAACCACAATGAGTAAATTATGCAAAAGAAAAGCAATAAGTGTACACATTGCACCTGGCTGACATCCGCCCAACCGCCAAATGCACGAACATTTGACCAAGAAAACTGATTCAATGAGAGCTATAACAGATTTCTTCCATCACTGTTAATCGCATATGCTATGGAAACAACTATTTAAAGATTTCTGTATGTTTGTATCTTCATCCATATTTGATGGCACGTCATTATATTTTCATCCACTTTTCCCAAACTTGTGACTTTTGAAACATCACTTGTCGTACAGAATTTATCACTTGTTCTTGGATTTGTGTAGCATAGAAAAAACGTAAGTTGCTATTGTGAGTTATTTTTTACATTTAATATTGGCTTTCTTTAATTTTGAATGCATGGTTAACCAACGCACGGAAATATTCAAGCTCCTAGTAGTAACAAAATTGAGATTCAGTGTTTCGAAATAAAATTAATCAAATAAAAGCAGAGGAGCAGTTTTGCAACATCTATTAAAATGTGATTCTATGATTGTATACTTTAATCCTTTTCTAGCAATAGCTGTACTGATTGCATTTTTAGAAATAGATAGTAATCATTGAAAATATACTCCTTGTCTGAATCAGATCTTTACTTGTTTGTAGCTATTTAAGGCAGAATTGTGCCTCTCTGCACATCCAATACAAATGACTCTTTAGATCTTTATGGGAAACTGAGGAACACAAATAAAAACAATAGATTCAGTATATAGTGTGTGATACTGTATCTTTTGTACACACTTTGATATTTGTTTTTTTTTAGTCTTGGAGACCGTGCCTAGGTCTGATGATAACTTTCATTTAAGTGCTCACATTGACCAAATAACCATCTGTTATTAAATGCTCATTTTTGGCCCCGTTACATAAACATTGTCAGAATGCAGTATTCTACGATATTGAACACCTTCATAGTGCACGCCTAATGATAGTTTCATGTATTCGGAACTACTTTGTAAACAAACCATGTACACTCGGATAGAAGACGCTTTAGGTTTTGGTTGATTAAATTTGTTTGTGACTGAACTAAAGCAGCTGTTTCGTCCGTTTGAAAGTATAAATGAAAAAGTTGAAGATGTGGGCGAGTTCACTGAGCCAGAAACTAAACTTTCAAGGAAGCAAACGAATGAATGTGGTATTCGCAATGTCAACAACAAACGTGAAAAACGCAATAATTGAAACTACCTTTCTTATCAGTGAAACAACTATTTAAGAGAATATTCATATCTTTTCGCAAATAGAACGGTTAAAAATATGACGAGTGCTCTAAAGGGTCTAAACAATATAGCATAAAAAAGCATATTGAGGCCAAGAGCTATAGCATATTTGTCAGAGACATGCCATTTTACAAGAGTGTCAAAATACAAGAAACAAATGTAAATGAATATTTCGGTAGGAAACTAAAAGCCTCAGAACCAATGATCCAAGACGACAAAAAAGTTTTATTTCCGCTGAGTAAATGGAGTGTCAAACAACAGCTGCTTTCAATTTTTCCCGTGTGACTATTTTGATACAATGTTGGGCTAGCGATAGATGACACACTGTATGATGCAGGTCGTAGCTGGGGTCCCTCCTACAGCTAGATGCAAGTGACAGGGCATAAGCATGTTTTGTTTAGCTGATGATAAAAATGGCAATAAATATATATTATTGCATCATGAATTTCCTTAAATTGTACTTTCTTACTTCTTCAGATTGGACAGCAAAACCTGATACAAACAGACGCTATACTGCAATTTCGAGAAGCCTACATTTCCAGTGGTAATCCTTGCACCATATTTCACTGAGTTGACCAAATAATCCAGCCCCTCATAATAAAAAAGCAGAATTTAGTTGGATCAACACAGAAACAAAATCCACGCGCATTTATTTACAAGATGACTTTAAAAACGACATGTATTTTTAAACTGATGTAGAGCGCGCGACTAAGGTAAACGGTCGCTGGGCGGATCGATGTGCGTACGAATACTGTTATTGTGTACAGATGAAACTACGGTTATGAATTTGTTTTGGTATAAAAAATAAATTAAATTACATTTCTTGTAATTTGTTTTATTGTTAAGCTTTATTTAGTTAAACAATTTGAGCATAAAATAAAAAGGTTACTGCATTTTAATGGGAAATTATGAACTCGTTTTTTGAGTGCAAAATAATTCACTCTGCAAGGTCGTGTAGTATTTCTCTGGAAAACTTGTTCATATTTTCCCATATAAATGCCGTAACCTATAAATACTAGTAAACAGCACTACTGTGGCATAGACCATCATTGCCTAGGACCCTTGCGACAGCACCGGGATAAGTGATGAACAGCGTTTTACCGTTCGTTTCTTCAGTGAACCATACATTAAAAAACATGAACTCCTATTTAGTAAGTATCTGGAAATATTTGTGTTTGTCTTTAAAATTATCCTCGTAATTGCGAAATGACAGGGAATCAGTTTCTCTACTGCTTTCTGTTGCTATGACAGTGCACAAACTTTAGGATTCAGTGATGTAACACGCTGTTACACACATGAATGGCATTGGCATGGAGGAAATTCACAACGTTACTTACAACAGGATTCATTAATGTAAAACGCTGTTACACACTTGAATGGTATTGGCACGGAGGACATCCACAACGTTACTTACAACATAATTCAGAATATGGCAAGTCTGAAAATACCGTTGCTAAAAAAGCAAATTTATGGGACACTGGAAATGTGGTTACAGAAATCAGACGGCTTAAAAGTCTTTAAGATTGGTTCCTCATGTCCTCTTGCTTTTCACAAGGGTGGAAGATATGCGTTTGGTTTCCTGAAAACAAGGTATTTCAGTTTACTTCAGTGACTTGTTTCTTGTTTCAAATTTGATGCAGGCGGCCATATTATGTCGAATAGAGAATATATTTCCTGATTTAGATCCTGATGACTGACATGATTACCTGACGGACTTCTTATGGACTTCTTACGGACTTCTTGTAGAACACCAAAACGAGTGTAACCATGTTTGAAAATGTTAATAGCACTAGCGCGTGTACCTTTAAATAGGATAATGGTCAAAGCTGAAGAATGTTTAGATCCATCAGATCTAGCAGTTGTTGTGTGAACTCTCAATGTCGATCCTAAAACAGATTCAATTCTGCAATACCCATTACATGATTCCTTGACGAGTTTGTTAATAGTCGCACGTCTGATTAAAGGGCAAGTAAAATTTCAATTCATTTTTCAATCCAGGTGATATTCTGTGGTTTTGTTGTATCAAATTTTTTGGAACAGTATGATTTTCCGCCTTAGTTTGTGAAATTGGGATAATAAGTGTTTTTCTGTGTACAAGAGTTCTCATATGTACATGCAAATAGTTGGAGCCAGGTTGTAGAGATAAAGGTTGCATGGTCTTTTTGACTGCATGGTCTAGTATTTGTACGCGCCAAACCGTGTACTGGCGTATTGTCGCAATTCTTGAATGATCCGTTGATATGTATATGCAATATATACTATAATCACTATCAAGTATCACAGGAAATATTAAAATGTTCAAATGAAACGTGAATTATCTCTACTTGAACGCGGCTTTCGTCTTTCTTATAAAAATATATGTTGTCAAGCCGCCTAGAACCAAGCTAACGCGTAAGATTAACAAATTTCCAAATCTTCTGGAAATCATTCCACCATTCCAATTATATATTGCATAATAGTGTTTGTGAAGATCGCATTATTTAACTCTTCTACCCCCCACCCCCCATTGGTTGATAACTTTATATGCATTTATGACTGGGCAAGAAAGAACTAGCTCTGGAAGTTATTTTTTCCTTCTTTTGTGTGTGTTATTTTTGCTTTATTATACAGAAAATATTTTAACAACGTGAAGTTCAGGTGCATAGAACGTTTCTGAATCGGCAAAACTGCCTGAAGATGATTAAGTTTTATCAATTTCAGCATATACAGAGCTGACTTACTATGCTGCACTCGAACGGATGAAGGCTAATGTTGGGTGTGTTTCTGTGATATATACTGAGGTAATTCCTGCAAATTTAAGTATTTCATCCAATGGATTCTGATTTCACTCGACATCATGGACCAGAATTTCGGTGAACGTAGTCTTTTTGTGGAATAACAAGTGTACTCGTTTCCACCTACGAAGGCCTATCGTAAATCTACCACAAGTTAATCCCCACTCCGCAACCGAGCTAAGGCGCGACGTCACATGTGACACTTAGATTATACACTGTGACGTCGTGTGTAATTTTGTAATTTTTGACATTTTTGCCAGCAAAAGTGATAGATGGCAAATACACTCTGTTTATACAGAGCCTTTCTGACATTGTCACCAGTCCTTATGTATGTTTAAAGACACACGCATATGCTTAGTTCATGTGCCTTTAATGCTTGTCGTATTCATCATTTGCAGATGAGACAAACAATACTGAATCATTAAAATAGTTCTGCCAAGTCCAATGTGGAACAGCAAATACACATTATGGCAGTAGGAGATGAAAAAGCCTATGGCAACATCCATGATGCCGACAGTAGGAATGGCAGATAAATATGCATCTCTGCAACGAAAACTGCAAAGTTAAACAAAGGCTTTATCGTTTCTTTTATCAATTACGTCAATATCAGTGCACACATTACAATTCGCACAACTACCCAGGTGATGTGTATGGATGGGAATTACGGCCAAAATTATATGCATGTATTTTCTATTCTTTCTATGCATTATTGTAAATGTCAGCTTACAAGATCTACTTTTATAATTCTAGTCATGAATTTTCTATTCTTCATTGATGCAACCTGTAAATAACTGCCTGCAAGTGCTTAGATCTACTTTCATTCTGCATCATTGTATCTTGACGTTTGCCAGCTGCTTGATTCTTTAGTTTGTGGTATGGCAAATGATATGCAAGTTATTACAAGTTTTAATATTCTATTTATCAACTTGCTACAACACACGTTACATCGTTCCAACTGTTGATATTGTTCTTCATTGCACAGATTTTGCATTGGCAACATCGTAACGTCAAAATATTCTCATAGTCCATTCTTTATAACAGATCGCACCTTCTAAAATCATGACTATAATGTAGTATCAAGCATGTTGCAAGTTAGCATCAGGGAAGGTAGCATACAATCATGCCTCATTATGACAAAAGATGGCGCTTTGACACGTCAGGTTTTACAATACGACTACTCCCCTGACCCTAGCTACAAGAGGTTATACCACTTTACGGCATGTTTGGACTCCATAAATTAAAATAACATTTGAATTGTCTTGCTGCATTACAGTCAGCTAGTTTTCCAGAGTATTAACATTCTCAATGGAGGTGGCCTGCAAGAAGCATAAACTAAATTAAATATATCAAATTGTATACAATTAGAAGTATACTCAATGTTACATTTCCGCTGACCTTTCTGACAGTGATCAGTGAAATTCTCCATTGCATAATTATCCAGTAACATCAGTAGAGTTTTTCCCTTGTTGATACTTGTTGAAGGAAAGGCGTTAATACTGTTCCAAAACAGGCTCATCGACCCAGGATACATGTATACAATTACAATAACTTAATGAAATATACAAGTTTTGATACACTCTCTCTCTCTCTCTCTCTCTCTCTCTCTCTTAGATAATTCTAATGAAACTATTTTTAAATGACAAAATGCGGAATACTTAATAAGTCAGAAGTATGCGTAACCCCATTAATATTCCGAAAATTCTTTAAAAGTTTTTTTTTTAAAGCTTTAATGTGACAAAGAGCAGTATAATGATTAGAACCTAACATGCTATATTTGTATTTTTTAAATTCTTCAACCAATTTATTATTTTTAATAAATAAAAGTCAAATATCCTGTACGTTATGATTTTTTGTCTGCAGCAAATTACGTTAACCTCGATTACTAACAGTTATCGACCCACTCAGTTTACTCCTCTGTTCTTTACTGCAGACAATAACGGTGGTATCTATGGTCCTCAGAACCATTTATATATTGGCAGCTTGTATGAGCGATTTGCATATTTGAAACACATTATCGTTATGAGATTCACAATATCATGTTTTTTGACCCTATATAAATCAGGTTATTGGTCCATCTATCTATTCTTCCATCGACCTGTTCATTCGCCAAGAATTTGCATTTGACTTAAAAGCTTTGAAAGCAAATATTGGTCATCCAAATTGTGGACAAAACGTTTTAATTAGACGCCATACGACTTTTGTTTTCATCTTTCCGTATTCAGATTTCTACCATTTTACACGTTTCTGTCGTCAACCATTATGATAGCTCTCTGACTTGCAACAATAAAATACATTTTGGACTTTTCATTCTTTTGCGTTTAGCCGAATGACATGTTATATGCAACTCTTCCCTAATTGGATATCACAAAGATCGTCAAGTGCAGTGATAATAAAATGGATGTCCTAGTTAGATCAGTCACATGTTAGATTTTCATTCGGAAAGACCTAGCACAGAGAGAATTACAGGTCGGACAATATGTTGTGGTGACACGTCCTTGTTAATCTTCACAGAAATAACGGTGACCTGATACCAACGAACCCTCCGACCATAAAAGTAATTTTGTAAATGAATATTTACATTTCTTCTGTACATTCTTTCAGGTTTTTCCCAAAGTATATTTTCTTTGTATATTGATAGAAAAATCTGCCACAAGCTTGCTCGAAACCTTTTTCATTTGTAGATGATGACACTTTTACTAACATATAAACAGTTGGTTGAGACTGGAGATAAATATTAATTAAAATCGACCCTTACACCAATACAGGTGCATGCAAATCATTGAGTGGACGAAATTTTGTCCATTTCTCCTGTTATAATACTGTTACACACACACGGGTATTTACTTGACCGAGCGGTTGTCAAACCCTGGCGTGATTCTCGCTAGAAGTCTTAAGTTTACCCCGACTTTCCAAAGACTTCCATACAACTTCAGTTGTAAATTAGAAAGCCCGACGTGTACATTCTATACATAAATTTTCCTCTTATTAATGCAAGACCACAGATAGACCAAACTGCCAACTATCTATCAACCGCACATCTGCATGTTTTACCTTCATCATATTTCCGTACTGCCAACCGTTCACGCCTTAGTACATGAGTACTCCCTAAAAATGGGAACTATTTTAACTCCGCCACCTTAGGCCAGTCAATGTATGCTTTCCAGGCACATTTCGTCAATATAACTGCACCATATTCGCCCACATGGCGACATAAACGGTGTCTGCCAAGTCCCTTTTTATTGATTCCCTTGCGTAATTTACCGGTTTAATACCGTAATTACTGTCCTTGTCGTCACGCTACCAATGTATACCACTAGATTTTAATATGGACTATTTCACGACAGGGACATTCATTCGGTTTTGGTTGGAATTCACTACTAGTGAACCATGACATCATGGAAACCCACTACACTTCACTCCCTGACGTTTGCTCCTAATAATTATTTCATTATTTCGGGCTAGAAATATTTCCATGGCGCCGAATTCCAAAAATCTCACAAGTAATCACACAAATCTAAAAATTCCCTTAAAGGGGGCGCAATAACCAAGTACGCATACTCTAAATTTATTACAATACTCTTTCAAATTCATTCTTCGGTTTACGATGATGGACCATTATTTTCTGACTCAGCATCTGTAATGTATATTCCATCTATGTTTAAGCAATAAATTTACACATTGTACTTACCCGCTGATCCAGAGTTCTCTAAAAACCCATGACACTGGGGTTCTAGAACCCTCTGTCTCAAGATGTATTGGGTCATGATAGAAAATGTGGAAGTTCAGGTCAGAAAAAAGGATGTCCACAAAGTGGATTTCAAATCCATTGCACGCAGTAATATGTTATTGCACTAACGCCTACTTGTTTTACTATAATTATTGTTAGGTCTTTGGTTTGATTTACATTTTTTTCTCATACCTTTTATGAATTCGAAAATTTAGTATGCATCCTCGAATAAGTTTATTCATTCATCAAATTTCTTGTAACAATTAGTCCAAAGATGCATCCATTTGATGTACAGTCCTAGAATATTGAGTAAGCAATCTTGCGCATGAAGGTCAAAGTGTTTGTATTTTGTCTCTTTGATCTCAATGTGACTCTGGTTTTCCAAAGGTCATCATCTCCTCCTACACATACACATTCCGCTCCAAAAGCAATGCTAGAGTCTCTTGTTTTCTCATTATCATTCGTCCTGCTGGACATCTTTTCATGCATTATGGTTGTTTGCTCTTCACTCTTTTCACTAATTTCTGTTTCTTCTTTCTCCTTTTGGTCATTTTGTTGGCTTTCTTGAATGTAGATTGGGTTCTTTATTCGCTAATATATTCCATCCTCTGATGTTTCCATTAACCAATCATATGGCTTGTAATAATCTACATATTCAATCAAGTAAATGTGGATTCATTGGCTATTTCAGACAATCCTCATTTTCTCAAAGTTATTCTGTCAAACGCACACTGATTTCCCACTCTCATTTACACTAACCTCAATCAGTACTCATGTGTCATCTTCCCTTACATTTAGTTGCTTTTTTACCTTAGAGACCTTGTAAATAAAACTTTACTACACAGTACAAATGTATTTTTACGATAGTACTAACCATTGAATTAAGCAATACAAAAATATAACTTCGTAGTCTCAATGAAATTATATCATAAATTCCAAAGATGATACATAATTCCGTAACAATTGTTCAAACTAAAAGCAGAGCTTTTGAACCTTTCATTAATTTATTGTTATTAATGATCACATAAATATATAATTACATATTATATATCTGCCAAAGCATTAATTTAAATGACGCATGATAATGAAATTTAAAGACATTGTGAACAAGACACATAACCATTTCAAAAATGGAGTAAAGTAATTGTTCCTAATCAAGGCGCATCAAATGAAGAAACAGGGTTCAAACTAAATGACAGACTGAACTGTTTTTAATACTGAAATTGTGTCTATGTGCTGTTAATTTGTATTGGTTACAGTGTGACTGAATGATCGATGAACAGAACAAAAACAGGAGTTAAAGTGATACATTATTTTACGTCACTTTTATATCATATTTCGTTTTCATTAATTTGTCACCAATATATGTTGACGTATTTACTTTTAAAAACAAGCTACTAAAATTACTAATGTAACTAAATGGAGATATTTCCAGAAAGTAATTGAGTGAAACATTACGTGTCATACCTCCTTATTCCGGTGGTTTTTAGTGTGTGTGTGTGTGTGTGTGCGTGTACATGTTGTGTGTTTGTAACTGCTACCAAGTGAAGACCAGATGTTGAATACACACCAACAAATGGGGACTTAAAAGTCAAATGGTTACCCGATTCAAGTCTTTACTTGCCAAACATGTACATTTACATTCACGAAGAAAAAATTATACTTTGGACTGTCATTTGCCGGTACTTTAGAGACGTGTGTAAACCCGGGTTTACACATATTACTGGAACCGCTGTATTTTCATACACAATCTCTTTACACTTTGCCATTCACGCATGTTCGGAAATGGCATGCCTCGACGCATGCGCAGTTGGATCGTGAGCAATGCATCATTACAGAAGTTGAAGTAGCGGGAAGGGAATAAAGTCGCCGATAAAACAGACACTAGTAAGTCCAATTCATAGTTTCTTTTTAAAGATAATATCTTATCATACGTATTTTGAATTATTTTATGGCAATCAAATATTAATGAGATTACTTGCAAATTACTTTAAATTTTATAGTTTGTGACGTTAGCTTTTAATAATAAATACCCAGATATGTTTTTTCCTTAATTCAAAATTTAATTACTAATATTAAAGAAATATGGCCATAATTTCAGCTTGTGTGAAAACTATGTGACTGTGGACTACAAATTAAAACTCTGTCAGTAAATGTAGCTTTTAAATATTTTTGGATGACTTTGATTGTATGCAAGAGATGTGCGTATTGTTATACCTTTATCTTTGGAATAATTTTAATGAGAGTGTTGTAAAAAAAGGTAAAATTGACATTATGTAAAGTTTGAGAGATAGTTTACAGTTTGTGTTTCTACAATACTACATAAGCTTGCTTAGTAATATGGTCAACTTGTTAGATATGCAAGACAGGTGCGTGATATCAGGCCCAGTTGGGCCTCATGTTTTTTATTATCTTTTATCAGGATCTGGCCATTATCTTATCTTTATATGTACTTGATTAGTTTTATCATCAATAATTGAATAAGGCTATCATGATGTCTTTATGTGTACTTGGGTAGTGTTATCATCATTGATAAGCCAAGACCCACATCACCTCTTCAAACAATGTACATAGCAGGTCCCCTTACAAATGCGATTGGGACATAATGTGTATTATATGTGAAATTTCATTCTAGTTTAATTCATTGACTATTTCAGTCAGTTGCAACTGAAAACTGCAAAGAGATAATGTTTACAAGGTCTACAAAAGAAAAGTGTCTTTGAAGCGTGAACTCATTATGTCGTCCGTTTGAAATGTTACTTTTAAAAGCAGGGCCTATGTTTTGCGAATTTAGATTGAATTCCTCTTTGTTTTGCTTAGGGTAGCAACAGTGGAGAGCCTGGAGCAGCATTATGTTCTTATACCAGCTGATGTAAAGGATGCCTACATGATGCACATCCTGGACAAATACTCAGAGGCTCATCCCAAAAGTTCCATTATGATATTTACAAGCACATGCAAGTAGGTCACAATTAACATCCTTGAAAGGAGATGAGAAATCGGTATATATTTTGGTGTCAGTTATACTGGTATACATAAGATTGTAATCCTGCGACTAATTTTCAGGTCAAATAATAGATTATTTTGTTCAATGATATTGAAGCATAAATTCTTTGTACAGTGCTCACTTGTTATAACATTTTATTGGAGCCATAGAGTATAGTGCCTTATAGTGGGATTGCCTAATAATGAAATACATTATACAGTACTCCTTCATTATAATGCTGTCCATAGGAGTTATAGAGTATACAGCCTTATAGTGAGACTGCCTTAGAATTAAAGTTCATTATTATAAATTTGAATTTACTACCACCTAATGAAATGGGACAAGTGACCATACATGACTTATAACTGAAACTATTTTAAATGAAGGGCCTTATAAGCGAGGGAGTGTATTATTGTGTCAGTATGTATTATAGTATACAGCCAGTTTCTGTTGTTGTCTTTTTTGTCTTCCTCCTCTTGTTATGATGAAATTTGTATAATTTAAACGAGCAAGCACAGCAAACGATGTGTTTATAGGGTATAGTCTGTTAGGTGAAGGAAACCAAAATATTGGGATGGGTTTAGTAATTGACCACAAACAATTGTACCTAATGGAGCAATACATGAAATCCAAAACCAGAAAACAGTAAAGCCAATGCACTATTTAATCAAGGCCCCTTGAAATCACATTTTACAGTAATTAAGTTATTCCATGAAACAAGGTTTTAATGAGCTCATGACTGAAATAAACTAAATAACAACTGATGTCAAAGAACAATGCCATGGTCAGAACTATTTGTTCTCTTCAATACAAATAGCAGAACTAAATGCAAATAAGGAATAGAATGAAGGTAAAACTCATTGATTTTTTTAAATGTTTGTTTAATACTCTATTAAAACAGATACATTGTGACCATTTTATCTACGAGAACCATATTGGTTTTAAAGAACAGCTGGAGGTTTAATATCAGTACCAATTTAATGTAATTTTAAAATCTACAATAACCAGCAATTTTCAGGCCTTTAGTGTGCAGTCTAATCCATAAAAGCAACCACCTGCAAGTAACAGCTGCCTGTGCAATCAAGTCCTGTACAGTAGGACAAATTTACTGTCAACCCTTTGTTACTGGGATGCAAGACATGGCCGTCACTTTTCTTGTAGGTGGGATAGGAACAATTTGTTTAGGATTTTGATTCAGGTTTTTCATTTGCACATGTTTCTTAAACCTTCTGATACATTCTTATCATACTTTGCTGGAATCAATATGAAGCTAACACAAATCATTCCATGACAAAGTCCCAGTCATAGAAACTATCATTTGATGTTTTGGTTGAAATGTTTAAATTTGTTATGTTACCTAACCCCTTGATTGATATTCATTTTATTTTGAATAAATACTAATGAAGCTAAGACAATGCATTATGTGACATGCGTGCAAACATCCATGATGCAGTGACTTTGGAATCAATATCATGGTCAGAAAAATTCCATGAAGGTTCTGGTTAAAGTTTTTAAATTTGCCTATATTTCTAAAACTTCTTGACAGATTGTCATCATACTTAGCATGAATCGTTTTAAAGCTAAGATGATGCATTCTGTAACATGCCGCTTTACCTTGGGTTAAGTGTCACAGACATAGCATACTTGTCTTATGGTTTTCATTTGAACAATTTTTCATTTACTTATATTTCCTTAACTTCTTGATGGATTTTCTTTACACTTGGCATACATCATTGCAAAGCTAAGACAATTCATTCTACTACATGGCTGCTTCTTGACTTTTTTAATCTCAGGTCGAGGTCATTGTCATAGAAAACTTGCATTATGGTTTTCATAAACTGTTTTCGTTAGCTAATTTTTCTTAAACTACCTAATATAATTTATTCATACCTGGAAGGGATCATTTTGAAGCATAGACATTCTGCAATGTGCTCCTTCACTCCATATGAGCTTGGGATCAAAGTCAGTCATAAATTTGTGTTGATGTTTAAGTTTTTTTTAAAAATTAATTTGTTTGTTTCCAAAAGCAATTGATGGTGTTTTCCATACTTGGGATGAATCATTATGAAGCTGTGTGGCCTTAGGTCAAGGTCACACTCATGGAAAATGTGTATTAAGGTCTTGGATAAAGTTTTTTTATTTGAATACATTTCCTAAACCCTTTGATGAATTGTCTTCATATTTTGAATGCATTATTATGAGGCTGAGACAATTTATTGTATGACATGCTCTCTCAACCTTTTGACCTTGGGGTCATGGTCACATTTTACAGCAATGCAATAATAATGAGCTTGACATGCAATCCCACTCCTTGTATATTAACCATACAGTCAGCTTTTATACGTAGTTCTGGGAATTACGGGTTTAAATGCATTGCAATAGAAATAGATAAAAACTGCATGACTCTAGACAGGGCTTTTTTATTTGATACACAAGGCTACATTATATGGGAGTATGTTTTAAGGCTACATTATATGGTAGTATGTTTTAACTGAGGTTGACTTATATACCTACATTTGAAGGCCACTTATTCATAGCAACCATATATGGGTTGTCACGTGTTGGTTGGTACAGTTTTGACTTAGATCTTTCTGTCTGCAGGTACACCCAGATCTTGGGGATGGTCTGTGAGGAGCTTGGATTTGACTGTGTTGTTCTCCACTCCATGATAACACAGAAACAGAGACTGGCTGCTCTGGCCAAGTTCAAGTCAAACCAAGCCAGAATTCTCATAGCCACAGATGTAGCCAGTCGGTAAGTCTCCGGTTTTGTAAATTATGTAGCATTTTTATTTACCTGTAAATGTGAATATATAGGTATTACTTTTTTGGCAGCAACATCAGTGGCATCTGTGACAACAATGTGAAGGTTCTGTATTAAAAATTTCAAAAGTCATATAAGTTTATTCTATATTTGTCAAAATATTAAACTGAGTATTTTGTGTAATTTCAATACATGCCCAAAGTTTGTATCCTAGTATGTGAAGATTTCTGTCTTTATAGCAGAAAGTACAGTGTCTTCATAACACTGTTCACAGCTGAGACACTGCATTGTTCAGAATGCTTGTACTACCTATTAAATGTTAAAACATGGCCCAGAGATGCCAACCACTCCAGATTTACCAGAGTGAATACATATTTTTTCAGTTCTACAGTCTTAATTATATTAATGAAATTTAGGGATACATTTTCAGTGGGAGTTTTCTTTGTGGACACATGAGGAAAAATCCTTAAGCACCAATATGTGCAACTTGCACACAGAGTGGAGTTTCTAAATGTAAAGCACTGAACGTGACTGGAATCCAGTTGCTGAAATTAGATGAGAAATAGCAGCACAGATGAGAAAAGAAATATGCATTTAACCAATGATGAAAAATAATGTTTATAGTTATTGCTTTGGTACAGAATGTAGGAATTTAGGGTTCTGGAACTGGAGCAATGGTTACACCATTTATTCTCGCTGGATCATAAATATTACTGACATGTCAAGTACATATAGGCTCACAAGAAGAGTGTATAAAAGTTTGTGATTTTGAATGACTTGAAGACAAACTGCCTTGATTCCCCATAATTTATGCTTGGATTCTTGATAAGCATGCTTACGGGTTGGCATTTCTATTTAATGCAGTTGTCTGAAGTGATTTTATTTTAGTGAAGAACTTTGAAACGTTTTAGATGCAAACTTAAACTGGGTATTGAAATGAGTGATTTGCTCTTGTCAACATGTAAATGAATATAGTAATTTTTAAAAATTGATAAATTAAGTAATATCAGCCGTTATTAAAATCTTGGATCATACGATTGAACCTCATCCTCCTCATTTTGTCATTGAATCCTAACTTTATACCCACAGCTTTGACTCACCATGACCACCCCCAAGCTTGTTTCTAGTGGTGGATAAAATCTAGGAACTCTTCTGCATATTAACTAACCATGCTCAATATTTATCCACAGGTTTTGTGTCTCTGTTTTGATCAGGGAACATAATGCATTCATGGTCAAAAATACATCATCCCTGCCTATATTCAGCATTAGACTTTGTAATTAGTTTTGTTGTTTTGGTTTGCTTTTCATCAGTTCTGGTAGTTTGCAGAGTTTATATTTGAGGGACTTGTCATATTATTTTAAAAAAAGTAGTGCAAATTATTATATCCATTATCAACTGAGTACTTAAACTGGAATTGGTGTTGCAAAATCAAGAAGTTACTCATATCAGTTTATTAGTCACAGGTTGTGAAGGGACATCTTACAGATAGAAAAATATTGTATGTCTCTCACATGCTTTTGTTTTTCAGTGGTCTTGACATTCCAACAGTAGATCTGATCATAAACCACAATGTACCAAATAAGCCAAAGAACTATGTACACAGGGTTGGCAGAACAGCTAGGGCAGGTAATTTAATGTCATCAGTATGTATCTCATACTTACACCTCACCTTTGTCCATTTTTTGACCTAGAATACCTTCCACGTAACTGTGATATATAGGTTATGGAATTGGACTTCTATCTTCACTTGGTTTTGGACTTGGTTTGTTAGATTTAAAAATAAAAACTTTTTCTTTATGATAGACTTATCAGACATTAGAACTATTTACAAATCCAGTTTCTGATTGATATATGAATCCTTTTAATATCTTGTGGCTTGTAAGGCCACCCTAAAGCTTTTAAAACTCTATGAATCGAAGACAACAATAGTTACAAGTATAAACTAAACATTGTTCCAAAACTGATTGAAAAATGGTCTAGTCATAATAGTAAGTTGGTGTGTTGTTTAGTGAAAACTTACCAGACATGAAATTCACTCAATCCAGAGCTTTGACAAACAGCCAGTCAGAGATCCTTGCATGCTGATTCAGTCTGGCAGCATGTTTTGCCATTGATGTTTTGACCAAAAATAACTTGTGAATGGTTTCGTAGCATCATTAACTCAGTTGTAAAGATAATATTTCAATCTAATTACTGTCCATCAAATTTTCACAGTTGGATTGTTGTACCTAATCTAAATGAACTATTGATGGGTCTGTAACAAAGATACAAGTCAACAGAAATACCGTGGAAAGGCACTTTTTTAAAAGTATAAATTTGGGTACTCAGATTACCCTTAGTTCTTAGGAAAATTATGCAGAATTCCAAACTGAGATATAACCCAAATTTACAAGTGCCTTCCCGAGATCTCATTTGCAAGTATGCTTTACTGGTAAAGCAGCCCAAATTTTGAAAACCATTCTGAAAATATTTTGAAATAAGTAGGATTGTGTTATATGTAACACAAACTTTAAAAATTTATCTGATTTAAAAATGTGTGTAGTTTAACCTTTCTTTTTAACAAACATACTAAAAAAAGTGTTCGAAATTTAGTCGAAAATTTACTCCTCTAAGAATAACTGTTTCCTAGAGTTACAGTTGATGGAGTTAAGAAACTTGGATTTTTATGAATATTCAGACTTAAGAAGATACGGAGTCAGCAAATAAAGTCTGCTTCTGAATGTAAAACTATTAATTAATTTGTGTGTTTGAAGAATTATATTAGTTACAAAGATAACAAGTCGTATTGTTATTAAAGATTTTACTTTTTTTGATGTTTTGTCATAGATATTATAATGTTGAAGATATCATGAAGGTCTTTCAAGGCAAAATATTTTACTTGTATGAGGCATCCATAAATGAGAAAATGTCAACTGAAATATTTCAGGGCGTGTTGGTATGGCAATCACACTGGTCACACAGTTTGACATCAAGCTGATACACGCAATCGAAGCATTTATCAGTGAGTATGCTGTTACACTTGTTAAAAATGTGATTTTTATTTTATTTTTAAAGAAACAAATTTAGCTTATATCTACAAAGTAGAGGTAAGTTGTTGTACTATCTCAGCATTATTGTTCGTATGTAAGTATGTTTATTTATACATCCTCACTGAATGTCCACTTATCTTCCAAGATCCTAAGCAAGAGTCTTGAGTGGGTTCTGCTGCACCTACCCCTTGGAGAGGGGACTGAGATGCTGCATGGGTACAAACATGTAAATAATTTGTATATTACTTGTGAAGTTTTGTGCTTAGTTTTTATATACTATTCAAATACCTGGAAGCATGAAACTTGGTAAAGAGAATGATCTTGATGATTACTACATCATAATAGATGAAGGTCACTGTGACCCATATTTCATATTCCACAGACGTTTATTAAAGTGGTAGGTACACTAATAATCAATTTTGGTCCATGATAAGTTCAGGATGAAACTTACATAAATAAATAATAAATATTCTTCATCTATATTTCATTAAAATAACTCTTTTCTATGTCAGAATTATTTTTTATGTTCTTTGTATCAGAAATGTCAGTTTAAATGTAGTCACTACTTCTATCATCATAGAGAAGCAAGATATCAACAAATGTTGATGTAATTAGAATATTTCATTTTGTCCCATGGTCTACATGTGACAACTAAAGTGATATTCTAGTACAGGTTATTAGTACATGCCTTAATATTCTGTAAAAATATGAAATTGGTTGTTGCATGTAGACCACCTGAATTTTCTAAAAATACTCCAACCTTAAATGGCAATTTTATTGTCAGAGGTGATGTCATCAGAATGTGCATTTGACATCATATCAAAATAATTTTCAAAGATCAATTGCTATTTTATGTTTTTCCAATATTAATCAATTTTTGGTCATGGTTTTCTCAGATTAAATAATTTTTGAAAATTTGTCCAAAATGTTGCCATATAGTACCTACCCAAATTAAAATTATTTGTCAATCTTGCAAACTTAAATTTATTTGTCAATCTCGCAAACTCTCTTCAAGAGATAAATCACGAAACTATTTTGTTTTATGTACTTTTATTACAATCACACCCGGACCACACATAAAAGTCACACTGACCTCAATTTCACATTTTACTGGCTAGGGTTAAGTTTTCTGCATTTAGTTAATGAGTAGCTGGGTTTATTGCATCCTGTATATATCCCATGATACTTACATTCATAAATTTGGGGATACATCTTAATGTGTACTTCACCGTCATCACAAATGTAAGTCACAGTGATCTATATGTCATGCTTCATTCATTTTGGTAAATTTCGAGTTTTAAGTCTGTTTCATATGCTTTTGTTTATGCTAAAATCATCAAACTGTTTTTCTGTGCATCTCTATTAGTATCATACTGTTATCACAAAAAATGTTACAGTGATTAGCATTTCACATTTTACTAGTTTGGGTAACATTTTATATTTAGCTCCAGATGAGATAGGTTTTATTATCCTCTGTGTACGTGTGTGTGTGTACACTGTGACCTACCTTCCATGCTTCAGTGTCTGGTCAGTGTTATGTTTTTAAGATTATTTCTCAATCTCTATTCATGTTAGAATCATTAAACTATATAATCTTATGCATCTCTATTAATACCACACCCATTCCACAGAAGTAGATCACTGTGATGTACAGTTTGCATTTTACTACCTTAGGTTCGGTTTTTGTTTAATTTTGTTACTAACTAGGTTTCTTGCACCACATTTAAACATGATTTTATTTTCAAGTAGCAAAATTTCATGTTCTTCCAAAAACCATTTCCAAAAATCATCCAGAATTTTTTTTCTTTCTTGTAAGCATAATTGAAACTGAGAGTTCCTTCATTGGTAATCATGTTCTTCTTTACAATTTCCACAGGCTGCTAAAACTCAAATGTCAGCATTGCATTGAACATTGCTTCAAAATTCTCAAATAGGAATTTGGGGTTATTCTGTCATCAGTATCTCTGTAAACTAATATAGTACTACTTCACACTGATGGAAGTGTTTTTGCAAAAGTCTAACTTCAGTATGACCTTATCTACTGAAAATATGAGAAAATACCGAAAATATATAATAAGGCAGATGAATGGGAGTTGCCTTAATTTTAAGGATTGTTTGGAGACCAGTCGTTGTATTTAGATTGAGTGTCAAGTGTCAATTTACCATCTTTACTCACTTCTATGTTGAGTCTAGCTGCAAACTAAACGGACCCAGACCTATCATTGCATATTGAACCAGCAGATCTGGATCTATGTTGTTTGTTAGGAATAATTAGTAAACCATGCTGAACAGACCCAGATCTGTTGGTGCATTATCATGCATTCCAACCATTATGATTTGGTGTAATCATTATGTTCTTTTCTACACCTAATTATATCTTGTGCTTGACTGTATATGGATTATGCTTTTCTGGTACATTAAAAACTAAATTAAGATAAAGAAATACAGATATATTACTTTGCTTTGAAACTCTGTCTGGCAAAGTCTTGTATTGATAATCAAGTTGGTTAGCAGACCAGTGTGTATTTTTAAAGAAAATGATCCCAGATCTTTTAAGGTATGACTTGTGTATGAAAATTCTTAGAGCAGATGGGTCTTTTTAAATATCAAGACATGTGTGATTAAAAAAAAGACAAATCAACACTGCTTTACAAATTTGAAAAGAAAAATATGAGAGTCATCACGCCCATTGCTTAGACCAACAGGTAGATCTAATTGCAGAATTTGTGAACTTCACATTCATTTAGCAAAAGTTAGACATGTAGACTAGTTATGGTGAGTGTTGAATATAAATAATTTATCAGAATGTTTTGTGTTTGAATTCTGGTTCTAATCCACATTGATTTTGCCCAGTTTTGCCTTGCTGTAGATCCATGTTAGTAGCAAAATTAAATGTACATTATTCATGCAGTGTACTTCAGTTATGCCAATGAGAGTCATCACGCTCATTGCTTAGACCAACAGGTCGATCTAATTGCAGAATTTGTGAACTTCACATTCATTTAGCAAAAGTTAGACATGTAGACTAGTTATGGTGAGTGTTGAATATAAATAATTTATCAGAATGTTTTGTGTTTGAATTCTGGTTCTAATCCACATTGATTTTGCCCAGTTTTGCCTTGCTGTAGATCCATGTTAGTAGCAAAATTAAATGTACATTTTTCATGTAGTGTACTTCAGTTATGCCATATAATATATAGATTATACTTTTTATGCACAGATTACACTTTTTTGCCACTTATAATAGCAAAAAGTATGCATATACTTCTCTCAAGGTTGGCATGTATGCATTATGAATTGACAGGTCAGGGTCTAAGTAGTTTGCCAAAAACAATCAACTTGTAAGCAATGATGTATCGTAACATTAAATTTTTTTGACTCTTTCCATCGTATGTGAATGATTGTATCTTTTACAATAAAATAAATATATTCACACTCGTTTAAACAAGATAAATTTGGAAGTATTTATTTCATTCCTCATTCATGAGTATAAAAATTGCATACATTTTGAATTTAACTTCTGCTTTATCTTTGGGTAACTTAAACCACAGGAAAAAATCTTTGTTTATCTTGAAAAAAATTTTATGACTGAAAGAAATCTGTGTTTCTCCTTCACATACATTCCCCAATCAGTTTAACATAACTTATGGATATAAGCCTGCTGCTTTGTGAATCCAGATCTACTAAAGACGAAAATATCTTTTCCTGTCTAGCGTATCTAGACAAAGGGCAATAAGCTTGCCCATTACCTCCCCTAGCTCCCACCAGGTGTCGCTAGTTTTTAAGCTCACTGCTTAACTGATAACATGTACATTATACCCCAAAAGATCCAAGCTATCTTAGTGTTAGGATTAGACCATCCAACTTTAAATTGGTATTTATCGTGTCTGACAATCATTCTTCTACAGGTACAGTACAACCCCGCGAATAAGGATATAATGTGGTTGTGGCGTGGTTCCCTAAATTTCATATATTCATTCGGACATGAATTTTTTTTCTTCAAAGTACATGAAATAGTGTATAAAAAATATATTATCAGTTTGGGGAAGAGATCGTGTGTAAATTCGAATATAATACAATTGTGGCGTGGTTCCTGAAATTTTTCTCGTACCTGGAAAAATATTTTTTTAAAGTATGTGAAATAGTGTATTAAAAAAATTATTATCATTTTGGATAGGAGATTGTGTTTGAATGCGAATATAATATGATCGTGGCATGGTTCCTGAAATTTTAAATACATGTATATGCATTTTTCCGTACCCAGAAATATTTTTTAAAGTACGAGAAATAATGTGTAAAATGTTTATTATCATTTGGGGGAAGAATTCACTTATGAATTCCAATATAATGCGATCGTGGTGTTGCTTCTGAAACATAACAATTTCACCAGGTTTTTGAAGTGTTATGCCTAAATAAACATTATTGGAACTGTTCCATGAGTAAAGCCAGTAAGTCGTCTTTGATTGCCTTTAATTAATTCCATATACAATTGTTCCTCAGACAATAGCCGACATGTGTTTCTTCTTTAACCGCATACACAACCAAGCAGCAGACAATGCGGTGGTTGATGAAAGATTCTCACAATTTAAAAAACATGAAAACCGCCAACATGTTTGGTGGGCCGTGCGGTGTTATTAGACGCAATCAGTTGACCACTAAATAATGTCCTGTTCATTAGCTGGAAATTGAAAGGGTATGAAATTGTACGTGCATTCAGCTTAAAAATCTTTATAAAAGTATTTTTCACGCTTCTTTTGATATTCACAAAATCTGAAGTAAACGTTATATGCATACTTGAAGCATGTGTTGTTTTTTAATTATTATTGCTGTAGTCGTTCAAGTGAATAGGCATACAAGTGTTAATTATTGGAAATTTACAATGGATAAAGGTACACGGAAATGCATATGATAAAATTATAGCAGTTTGAAATTTGTACAGGTACTGTTCATAGACCTTGGAATGTAATGAACCACATGTGTGCGTCATCTTTCTTAACCTAATTTTGCTGTTAATTTTTCCCATTGAATTCAGACACATAATGATCTATGACAAAATTACTGAATAGTTTAAATATGTATACAAATTTTGCAATGGAATTACATGTATTATGGATTAACTACAAGCCACGACGGTTTCAACATCAATTGGTAAGTAAACAGTGTTTATATTAGACGTTGAATTTAGACACAGTGATCTGTGACAAAATTATTTAATATTTTAAATCTGTGCAATTTTTCAATGGAATTACATGCATTATGGATGAATTGCATGCCACGACGGCATGATAGTAAATGGTGTTGATACCCTATTCATGATATACATTAGACATGAATAAACATATATGTGCCAATGCGTTGTTCTCTTTATAAAGTAAAATACTGTAAAACCCTGCATTAATGTGACCCTGCTATTAACATGATCCAAATTTTTTTAACCTCAGTGATCGCATTATAGCAGGGTTCCACTGTATTTTTACAATTTTTTCCTAATTTTAGTGACTTTGTCACCTTTACGGACTTTGTCTACTTAAGACAACATTACAATATGCAGTTGTTGTGCTCATGTTGTCATTCATGAGTTAGCACAACACTATTTTCACCTACTCCATTAGTAATGAGGGTGGAATTAATGAGTTAGTAACATGCTGAATTGCTCATTTATGCTTTTTTTTTTCTTTGTTGTTTCTGTAGAATTGTCAAATAGATGCAAAAAGATCAATGCAAAGGCAGACAATGATGACTCTGGTATCTAAAGTACTAAGTGTACATCATCCATGGCATGCAGTGTATATAATACATGGACAGAGCAAGTCTGGGCTACAGTAGTCAAGAAGGCATCAAAAAGGAAGGAACGATGGAATAAGTCAAGAAAATATAACATTGATGTCCTCACTATACATTGTTACGAGTCTATGCTCTTTAAGTTACAGAAAAGAGTGAAGACAACAAGCTTTGTAAAATTTAACAAATAATTTATTTCTCTGAAATACTAAGGGAAAAATTAAGGTATTTCAAATTAAGTCCAAAAATGATCCAACAAATATTAAACACAAGTCCTATTAATGAAAAGTTCTAACATAGCATCAGTTATACGACTGATTATGATGCAAAATACATCCCTGGATGAGGGTAAAGTTATTTATTTCTAGAATCAAACAGAAGACTGTTAGCATATGGAATATAATACACCTTATGTACTCCAAGTATGAACTTGACTCACTGATTCTTACTCTGAGAAATAATTAAAAATAAATTTTAAGAAAGTTTTTACCAAAACTGTCACTGATTTTGAAACAAGGTTAGTAACTAGATAGAAAGTTTCATTTATCCATAGAGGACAATGAAGCTATTTTTAGTTGTTTACATCAATGAAATAAACAAAATTTTTTTTTTAAGTCAATCAGGTGAAACAGAACTGAACTAAATTCTAGACAAGGTAAAATCCAGTACACAGTGTTATTTTACAATAGCATGTAGTGGAAAAAAATGAAAACTAACAGAGAAACAATTAAATAAAATACACATAACAACATCCCAAGATAACCTCCATTGCAAGTCTTGTTGTGTACGCTGGCCCCCTCCCCCCCCCACCCGCCCGCCACATCAATATCATTGGCAGTGGAGGAGAATAATGTTGAGATGGTATAAATGTCCGCCTTCGAATAGATGTGTTATCTGGTCCAGGAGAGAGTGACACAATTGTTTTCTGGCTCATTGAGTGAGTGTCCCATGTTCAAGCATGGCCTTTGGGCCTGTAAGTCCGGGCACATGGGGTTTGTACTGGGTCCGTTGGACCCATTTCATAATATTGCCTCACAGTCACTGTTGTTCAGCCATCTGAGCATGGGGATTTATTTGATAAAACAGTCCAGTCAGTTAGAATTTACTGAGATCTTAGTGACAGATCCAGCCATTTCGCTGCACCATCTGCGACCTACCCTTACTATGATGGAGATTTTAGTGAGAAATTGGTCTGTCCAGTTAGGCCCTTGGAGAGGCCGACTGTCTTCTATATTTCCAGCACCCAGGCTGACCATACGCCAGGGAAACCAGCCAGCCGTTCTGGCAATACTGGACTTGGTTATGTTCACTGCTTATCCACATGGGAGACATAGTGACATTTTCAAAGAGGATAGAATTGATCCATCGATTCCACCTGATATGGCTTATCCAGAGCTGCAAGCAGTACCAGAACATTACATAACATGTATATAGTATGACGAAGTTTCTACACATCAGCTGTACTTAAGATCTGATAATGGAATGGACTGGCATTAACTTCAAGGCCACGGTTGAGGAAATGTATAGGGTGTTGGCAACTTCAGAATGCCTGCCACCACCTACAGCTACTGAAAACTATAACGTTAAAGAATCATCGAGGAGGAAAAGCACCATCCTTGCAGCTCTTTCCCCATTTTGCTAAAACTTAAGGAGATCAATGACCATCTATCAGGTAGAATTGGTGATCCAGGGAATTCTAAGGCTTTCTTTGTGGAAAGCCAAGTACCAGTGACATTCTCATCGTGCTGGTATAAAGCTCACTCAGATGCCTTCAGCACTGAGCTCCCAACCCTTGACAAAAATCTAGCAGCAGCTCATATGTCTGCTTCTTTGTTTTATAAATGTTTTCCATGCCATATCAAAGCTTGTCTGAAACCTAGTTGCTATGTCTTCAATATTTAGTTTGTCCTCATTGGCAATTTTCTGACTTGCAGAGAAATTCGGTAGTGACCACTCTTGGAAGGTGATGGCTAGAATTGCTAAAGTCATTTAATGGGCAGCTCACCATTTCATGGCCAATCATTGACTGCTTTTTGCCAACTTCGACCTAATATGATGTGATGCATGTCTGCAGTCCATGTCACTCGAGCTTCATCATTTACGTTTTGGAGGAAGAATTGAAGATGTTCAGAGGCAAGCAGCTCAGGAACTTACCCTCATAATTTCATGCTCACAGGATCACCCTATTCCTTCAGAATGAGTGGGGGATCCAGGTCATTTCAGAGGGGCTTTAGATTTCATTTATACAACCCCCTCCCATTTCCTCCTATACCCATTCATGGATATACCATCAGATCAGAAGAATCCTTTCTACAAAAGGAGATATGCTTTTTCATCAAAAAATGGACAGTGTAAATTGTACAACAGGACTTGGATTAAAGTGAGAGAGTTCTTGGAACTCCTCAAACTATTCATTGAGGTGGCAGACTTGATCATTTTATGTGCCCGTACAGATGATGTTCCTAGCATATTGGCGCCCCTTTTCAAGTCCCCTCAATCATCCAGTCATGATTACTCCCTAGATATGATGATTCCTGCATCAAGGGTGTATCCCATTTTGGCTGACCATGGGGATCCTGCTGGAGAAGCCCCAAACAGTCATAATGGTATGTAACAATGCCCTTCTGTTGCTGGACTTCACTACTGCCAGCAGCACGAGGGATTGGAGTGGCCTCTCCACATGAACCTTTTAGAAATTAAGGTTGTCATCAATGCCTTTAAACTACAGGAAGGATCGACTATCAGGCAAAATGGTCCTCATTTTGTCTGACAATTCTGTCGTGGTAACCTACCTACTTAGATGGGGGTGGGGTTGGGGGCACCAGATAACCCAACCTGTGTTCTGATTTGGCAGTTTTTGCATTGGTGTGACAACGTTCTTATCAACATACAGATCAGACATATTTCCAGCAGACTCAATATATTAAAGACATTCTATCCATGAAAGATCAAGTCATTCATACGGAATGTTCTCTACATCAGTCAGTCATTATTCACATCTGTGTACTTTGTGGACATCCGATGGTCAGTTTTTTTGTTGGAACCACAAGGTGTCTTCTTTTGTCTATCCATTTCTTGATCCAGAAGCTTGGGGTGTGGATATTCTGTCAATTAGTTGGGAGGGGTTGTGGGGATTTGCTTACACTCCCATGGTCTTGGTACCACAAATAATCCAGAAGTTTCAGGGTCAGAAATGCAAGATGATTTTGATAGCCCTCTCAGAGGGGACACGTCCTGGGGTACCAATCTACTCGATCTTGCAACAGATCTGCCCATGAAGATTCCGGCCAACCCAAATCTTCTCCACTCTGTAGCCTTACTTATGAGGGAAAGGCACGTTTTCAGGGACTAGTGCCTTATCAATACCATCATCACTCTTAGTTCCTCAATCCTTCAACTGGTGAATTTTTTCTCTGGCTCTTCAAGGAGGAACAGTTGACCCCAATTACACTCAAATGCTACTGCTCAATGATATTCTGGCATCATAGTAGATGTGATATTCAACATGATAGAGATCAACTGATCTTTTAGCCAATTTTGATCTCAACTGACCAAAATCCTTCCCTCTTTTTCCAAAATGGAATTAGTATTGGGTCTTAACATGGCTGAGTTCAAATAAATTTAAAACTTTAGCCCACAATTTGATAAAGCTATGATGATACAAAACCTGTTTCGAGATAACATTTGGATCAGCATGCAAGGTGAGCAAGTTGCATGCCCTTTCCATCGACCCAAGCTATTTCTTATTCAGTGTGGATGTTTATGTGGTCCTCTTGAAACAACCAGGCCTTGTAGCTACACATAGGTTACCATCTGTTGCCAATCAAAGTCATCATTTGCTCACTCTCTCCCATAGACCTGTTGAGAGCGGTGACCATGCAAGATCCTGTTCGTGTACGCAAGCACTTCTTGAAAATGTACAGAGACAAGTTGTGGCACACATAAGCACCTTTTTTCTTCCAGCGAAAACTGGGAAGCAGGATATCATCTCTCAAAAGCCCATGCTATTTCTGTTAAATCTTTTGACCTTTTCACAATGTCTTTTATTAATTCTGATACCAACACAAATAAAATGTGTTAAAGTTCAAATTCAGTCTATTTTACAGAATTTAGTTTTTCATACTTTTATTTTTAAACAGTCTGACTTCCAAATTTAAGCTATCAATCAACATCGGGCATTTTGTATTTAAATCATAACCTTTAAAATAAAGTTTAGTTTTTGTCATAAAACACTCTGTAATTAATCCTGTTATAGTGTCTGAGGCATGTACTCTGTGTATAAAGTAAATTCCAATAGAATCATAACCTTTAAAATAAAGTTTAGTTTTTGTCATAAAACACTGTAATTAATCCTGTTATAGTGTCTGAGTCATGTACTCTGTGTATAAAGTAAATTCCAATAGAATCTACATATTGAAGATCAATGCATATTACTTGATTATCAGGACTACAATTTAGTCCAAATGCTTATTTTCTGGTCTAGTATAGTCATTGTACACATCTTTAACTTTGAATTATATTTTGAAAGATGCCAAAATGATAGAATACAAGACAGAGGAGAAGGAGGTGTTAAAGATCTTGACAGAGGTTGCTGTGGCCAGAAGAGAAGCGGAGATAGTAAGAACAACTTATAAAGGTCACTTTCCATCAAAAGTCACTTTTCATATCAATTCATGGTTAGGATTTATACATCTATGTTCAGATTGGTGTTTTATGTTAGGACATTGTCGGTCTCCCATTAACATTTGGACTTGAGGTTTTGTGCTCATGTAATGATAATAATATAATGAGGACTTTCTATAGTGCCTAATCTTTAGAAGCAGTTTACAACATTGGACAACTCAATAGCACATGATTACAGAAACAAACACCATGAAATTAGAAAACAGAAAACATGTTGAAATATTTAAGGTAAGGAAACATTGTAAGGTAAGAAAACATTATTAGGTCTTTAAATCTGTTCCTGCAAGTGAAATTGCAGTTTGAGTTTTAAGAGTGCTCTTGAATGAAATCACTGTGTCTTTATGTCTAAGTTCAGTGGGCAATTCGGGCCCTGGTTTGCAAAAGAACATTGTCCATATGACTAGATTTTCATAGTGGAAATAATGAGAATATGAGTGTAAGAAGAGGAGTGTAAGTATCTTGCTGGTGTGTAAACATTGGTGAGTTTGGATAGGTGTGTTAGACTGGAGCCCATTAGTAAAACATAGCACATTGAACAAATTTTGTGTTTGATTCTGGATCGAATGGATAAACAGTATAGGGTACAGAGCAGCGGAGGTGTGCTCTGATCATGGTACTCTAATTATGATTCAGCAGCTGTGTTTTGAACTTTTTGAAGTTTCTGGAGTAGATATTGAGACGAATCAGACAGAACTGAGTTACAATAGTCCAGTCTTGAAAGCACTAAGGAACACACAATTATTTTAGTGGCATCAACTGAAAGATAATTGAAAGATAAATGTAGCTGTTGCATCTCAGCACAAGATATGCAGCCTTGCGTTTGTTCATGACATGTTGGTGCAGTGAGAGTGCTGTCGAGAATAATACCTAGGTTTTGTACTGACTGTGTGAATTTAATGTTGGTGTTGCTGATATTTATTGTTTGAGGTAAAGGATGTGAATGAGGAAGTCCTTATTTGTAATCAGAATGGATTCAATTTTATCATCATTCATCTGCAGCTTGTTACATGTCATCCATGATTTCACATCGGAAATGCACTCTTTTATAGACATGGATATCTGGCAACAATTCCCACCAGTGATCTACACGTTGTCCCTCCTTAAATTCTGAAGTTAATCAGTTTGGAGTTGTATAACTTCGAAATCATCCTGATTCCTGATTCAGTTCCTTGTCCTATTTAGCACGTTTGCCGCTACTATAAAGCTCTTTATGGCACAAAAAGCAAACTGCTTGTCCTGGCGTTCATTTTTCATACAGACTGACCAATTATGTTCCCATCAAATTTGTGTTCAGGGTATTCTCATTGCCGCACATTTTTCAAATGGTTATTCAGTCTGTTGTCCCGCTCGAAAATTCGAATCGCCATGTTTAGCAAACATGCTCTTTCCCATCAGTTTCTGTTACGCGACGGTTCATTGGGCAATTACAAATTTTGACCAATCAGAAAGCTTTATACAACGATCCTCTGTTAAACAATAAACGGAACAAATACTTATTTGAAAGGTCGTTGTGGAATGGGACCGGATAGAGCATTATTAAAAAAAAAGTTTCGGAGACAATATTAAAAATTGGGTCTCTATCGAGGAAATTCAGGTCTGAGAAAAGCGAAATTATGTTTTAAAACGGAAAACAATATGAAAACTTGTTTGAGGGCAGTTAAATCCAATTGAAGTTAAACAAAAATACAACAACAACAAAGTTGAAAAAGAAATTTAACAAGGAAAGCTGTGCAAAAAGAAGTTATAAATTGTGCAAAAAATAAACAACAAAAATTACAGCTATCAGAAACATGAAATATAAATGTTGCTGAAAATCGTTCAAATTGTACAAGAAACAATAAATGTTATTATATCTTATTGACATTTTTATTGAACTGTCAGTGATATTACAATCACAAAGTATCACTATATTTTCAGTCATTTAATTTTACAGAAACACAAAAGCCGAGTCCTAATTATGCCTTATTTAACTGATGTAAATGACAAAGTTCTTCATTCCGCCTAGATGTTGGTTAGAAAATAAACTAAGTCCAGATTCCTTCTTTCATATAATAGATGCCAGTGACTAAGTTCCTAATTCCACCTAGATGGTGGGTGGAAAATCAACAAAGTCCAAAATTATGCCTAAAGATGTATTTATAGCAGGAATTTGACAAAAGTCCATCTTAGAGTTAGACGGACTCTAGATGGATTCATCTTTGACTTCTCAAATTTTCCATGTCCGCCTTTGTATTAACCAGATTTTTAACATTTTAGGCAGAATCTACCTGGAGTCTGCTTAAGTTCCAGGTGGAATCCGCCTAATTATTTCGTACGGGTTGGCTGGATGTATTCCATTTACGGACACAATTTGTGTCCTTCTGACCAAGTAGGACTTGAACCACAGTAAGGCCCTCGTACCTATTCTTCTAGTGTTAATGTGATAAGTTATTCAGTGGAGAATTGTGGGGAGTTTAATGGCACTTTTAACACATTTATTGTCATAACAAGCTGATGAATTGAAGCTAAGTGCCTTTTCCCATAGGAAAGACAGATGCAGCTGGCTTGAGATTACCTTGATGGGCATCTGAATAGAGAAGAAAATGTTTTAGTAAATTGTCTTTCTTCTAAAATACTTGTACAATCACATTACTATCAATCATTCCCATCGATCCCTGCAAATCCTATCACAGGTCCTGCTCAAGCTTAAACTCACTTGGATACATTTGGTCACCCTGTGTGAGCAAGGGAAGTAGTCTGTAAGAGTTACTTCCCTTTCCCCCCTCTCTCTCTCTCTCTTTATATATATATATATATATATATATATATATATATATATATATATATATATATATATATATATATATATATATATATATTTATATAGATAGATAGATATATACATACATACATACATACATACATACATACATGCATACATACACATGGAAAGACGTTTTTCAGCTATCAGGAATATGGCTGGATTCAAAGATATTGGAGGTTATTTCCTAATAGTCATGTTACTGGATAAATATTCTCAAAGTTCCCCTGCTACAAGGTGAAGGTCACAAATGAAATATTGTAAGTCAGTGGTTTGTTTCCTTATCCCAGATGTCATGTTTTAACCTCTATTGATAGTTTTATGAAATATTTCTCTGGTTCACACCTTATGAGGTGCATCACATGCCTTTTTCAGTATTCTTTTCTTTATTTTGTCATGATGCTTCCATTATATCTTTGTAAGGATCATATTGTATTACCTATGTTTTTCCTTCTATTCATCTCATGTACTGTGATCTCATATCCAATCCCATCACATGTCTTCTGTTGTGAATTTAATTGCAGAGTATGTTAAAGGTTTTTTTCTGAAGAGATCATACCACTGTTTGTTGCCAAAACATAATCTGCTAAACACTGTATGACTTGTATCTAATTGCCATCCATTTTTCTTTAACAGATAAAATTGTTCAGAGTATGGGAAATTGCATTTTCCTTCATATCAACCTCACACTTGTTACTAATATGGTATCAGGTAAACTTGGAACCTTTTTGTCATCATTTGTTTATTTTACACATAATTACTCCACTGCAGTTATGTCAGAGATATTTGATAACCTATGTCAAATCATCCATTGCTCTATCATCTCCTAACCACCAATACATCTGTACATTACTCTGTCCTCCTAAATCACCCATACATTTGTCCATTGCTGTATCCTCTCCATAACCACCAATTCACCTGCCCATTGTTCTTTTATATCTAAATCACCCATAAATCTGTCCATTACTCTTTTTTCATCTAAATCACCCATACACCTGTCCATTACTCTTTTTGTCTCCTAAATCACCTCCAAACTCATGTCCATTACTCTTTTTCTCTCCTAAATCACTAATACACCTGTTCATTACTTTTTTTCTCTTCTAAAAATCACCCATATACCTGTCCATTGCTCTTTTGTCATCTAAATCACCAATACACCTGTCCATTACTCTTTTCTCTCCTACATCACCCATACACCTGTCCATTGCTCTTTTCTCTCCTAAATCACTAATACACCTATCCATTACTATTTTCTCTCCTAAATCACCCATACACCTGTCCATTGCTCTTTTCTGTCCTAAATCACCCATACACCTGTCCATTGCTATATCAATTCAGTCATAGTAGGAAGGCTAATAATATATATAATGAGATATGGCACTGGTGGTGTAGCAAATGTTTGTCATGTGGTGGTGGTGGTGGTGTCAAATACTACTGTTTTTAAATTGGGCAATGTGTGCCATTGATGTTGTTGTGAGGATTGGTTAAGAATAGTCATTGAAGTTGATTTTGTTGTTATCCTTTTTGTTATGTCATACCAAAGAAAATATTTTTCCCTTGCATTTTGCGCTAAGACTTTCTGCTTAGTTCTTGCCATTTATGACATAGTAGATCCAGCAAGATTTTAAATTAGAATGAACTGTTTCATACACAGCTATTACTGTTAATTTCTAATTGTTAGCTCTACTTGTCATAGACAAGAAAAGCTTATGGAATGGCGTATTGTCCGTCTTCTGTTATTCATCGGATGTCTATCCATTAGCACAAGTTTCTTCTTGCTATGCCTCCTAAATTACTAGGAGAATTGCTATCAAACTTTATTCACACATTTATCCCATGGTATAATTAGTCCAAAATAAAATTGGTTTTGTTTGGCCATTCTATATGGCCACCACAAATCTTGTTATGCTACTACTCCTGTGAGGATTCTCCTGTTAATATGGGGTTTTCACTTAAAGGCTTCTTATGATGAAAATATTACTGATCTTAAGTCCAATATGGCCACCATGTCAGCCATCATGAAAATGTTGTTATCACTTCTTTAGATTGCAAAGTCATAATGACATGGGGTTTTCACCAGAAGACTTCGTATCATTATTATTTGGTCTAAATTGAAAATGGTGCCACACAAGCATATAATTTCACTGCCATGGCAGCTATTACAAAATCATGTTCTTGCTGCTCTGGAATGGAAATTGATATAAATATGAGGTTTTCGCTAAGTGATTTTAATGATGTCTCCTTGGTCCTAAATGAAACCATTTCCTATAAGACATCCATTATGGCCACCTTAGCAATGTGTGTGTTTATCTATGTGTGTGTGTGTGACTTGAATTTTTAATGTAGCTTTAACAATTTTTCAGTCATATCGCTACAATGTCTGCAATGTAGCAGTTTATAGTGATGTCTAGCACTGGGGCATCATGCCGCAGACATGTAGCATGATGTCCCATGCAGTCACATTATCTTGACACCAGGCCGACCAGTCCTAACACTAACCTCTGAATATTGAGCGCTAAGTGAGGCAGCTGTTAGTACCATTTTTGTAAGTCTTTGGTACGACTCTGCCGGGCATTAAATCCATGACCTCCCGCATCCGAGGCGGATGCTCTAACCACTAGGCCACCGGAGCGGTGTCACCTTAGCAGCCATTATTAAACTAAAGTTAACGTTACTTCTTAGTTGATGGTTGTATTCAAAAGGGTTTTTTTACCAATTGATTTATAATGATGAAAGGTTGGTACAAAATGAAAGTGGTGTGGATCTTGAATCCAAAAAGGCCATAACAGCAGGAGATTTCAGAATCTTGTTATGGCTCATAAATATCAATGATAGTTTTCAATACTTACTTAAAGAAGAAAAAATGGTCTTAAATTGAATTCCTGGAATATATTAGTGGCCAGTAGACTGTCAGTCTGGTTGAAGACTCCTGTTTTGATTATAGTAGTTTGGACATCAGTCAAGCAATCATGTAAAGTAAAATACATTTTAAGATTGATATTTTCTGCAGAGACTTGAATAAGGAGACTTTGGAGAGAAAAAAGAAATAAACAAAAGAAAAAGAATTATTCTTGAAGGGAAGGTAATAACATATCAGATGCTATTTTTTCAGTTATTATTCACTACAATATAATCAGTTGTACTATGCTTTATATATGCAAGTAAATATTTAAAGTTCCTTTCCTAGCAGTCTTACAATGGCCATGTTATCTGTAGTTTTTGATTAGAGAGTCTACTCACCTTTATTTGACATCTCTTTAATTTACTACATGTATCATGTTTATGTGACACTATAGGGGCCATCCGTTTATTACGTATGCATGGTAGAGGGAGGGGGTGTTAACACAAATGCATACGCTTGGATATCGGGGGGTCTATTGATAATGTACCTATGCATAGGAAACGGGGGGGGGAGTGAAACCTCGATAATAATTTGTCTAATATGTAACCTGTTCGAATAAAAGCATTTGAAATTTAGTGGACACTAGACAAACTTTTTAAAGTTACGCAGCTTATTTCTTTGATACAGCCAGACATTCAGCATTGATGGACTATCTGTTTTATAAAATACATTAATATTATTAATTCTTGATCATTTCTGCATGGGTTAAATATAAGCCGTTCTATAGAATTGGTGATTTAGGAACCAAAGCAAGAAAAAATAAATTACAGAACTCTTGTTTGACAGAGTTTTACTTTGTGAAGCACACCATCCAAAAATTGGGGGGGGGGGGGGTGCAATTAATGTGTGGTACATACAGCAAACAACACATCGACATGCTTCATTTCAGTGTGTACCATGTCTGTCGAAATAGGAGACCACCTGTATGTAAAAAAGTATGTATGTGTGTGTGTGTAGGGGTGGGGGTGGGGGGGCTAGCTTTGCCAGATTTTTGTGCACGTACTAAATGGATGGCCCCATATAGGATGAACACATTCATATCTATTTTCAAGCTAGAGTTTCAAATGAAAGTCTCATTTCAGCTCTAGCATTTTCTTTTGAATATGCATGAAATACATGATTTACCCATTAATTAATCTAACACCATTATTCACTACTTCATTGCTTCAGTAAGAAAGATTCTATGTTGTTTTTTTATAACATTTCCTTGTGATAGAAAAATGCCTAGCTGGATGTGTACCAATGCAGAGGTTAAAATATTCATTACTTCAGCCTAATTGGTGCTATCTCTAATGAACTAGCACCCAAAGGAAGAACAATATAATATTCGTTTATCTGATATATATATATATATATATATATATATATATATATATATATATATATATATATATATATATATATATATATCCGTTATGGATCACTGCCATCTCATCTCTGTCTGCGTGGGTTCGAGTTTCAGTCTTGGCCAATGTGGGTACGTGAGAAAGCTTGCCAGTAGCTCCTTGTTGGTTGGTGGTTCTTTTCAGGGTTTTCTTGGGTTTTTCCTCCACCATTTATACTGGCTGCCATGTATAGTTTATCTTGTGCTGAAAAATGGCGTTGAACACAGTAACAACAACAACAACAAATGGAGAGAGAGAGAGTTAAAACAATTAGTGAGACTCTTGTCTCCAAAATTCACCTAGATTTTGATGTTTTGCATGATTTACCACATAAGCGTTTGAGGCACTTGAACATCTTTGTAACAGGAAATCTTTTTGGAATGTTAGGCCCAAATATCATAATTAGAACTTGAGAGTAAAAACACTTGAAATACCTGTTTGGAACACCTATGATTTTTCTGCAGATGAAATTACATCCATGAATGTGATAGTCTGAACTACCTGTCATATCAGTTAGAATGTGATCACTTGTCTCTGGTTCAACACATACTGTCTGGACAAACTAGGCCAACCCAATATGTCTGTTATTTATTTATGTAACCTTTGCTCTTATTTCATCCCGGCAAAAACATTTTCACTCGTGATATAATGTTAACCCATACATTATACGCCACACTTTAAATTTTCTTCTTGTTGTTAAGTCCTCATTGATATTTTGATTAGTTCTTTGTATTTTATTTTGCATGCTTTTGTTGGAGTAAATATTGTTTACAATACATATGTATTTAGTGACCAATGGGACTGCATTACTAATATGCCTATATTGTGCCAGTTGAGACTAAAGTTCAAGCATTAAAAAGCGAAGAATGGCATAAAAGTCTTCAGGAAAGTACTCTTCCTAATAAATGTAAACATGATGTACTGCATGCAGCTGAACATAGAAGGATTAGTTTGTTCATATTACTGCTTTTCTTTGGTTTTTACATTCTCTGGTGAGTTTCAAAATGGATCCATGTTAATGGGTTTGTAGCTTTTGGATGGCTTCAATAAGGTTAGAGGGTTCATTCTTGACTATGCCTTAAACCAAACTATTTAATATGACCATATAAAACCAGTATGGTAGAAAAGCTGTAATAATTCCATTCTATCTGCAAGAATGAGCTGTTGATATCCTTGGTTTGACACAAAGAAAGCTGCCATTTGCTATGGTATACTCAAATTTATTTCACGTAGTTTATGATGAATAAAGGTCATTTATAAAAGCCAGACAAACTGCTGTACAAAGATGATGCAGCAGATATTTCGTGTAACATCATGGGATAAAGAAGTAATTGTTTCTAATGTCAAAGCTATAGTAACTTTACATTCATTAATATTTGTTTTAAAATTCATGACTTTTATTGTAAAATATTATTTTGGTGCTCACTATCATATGCAGATCTTAGTGATATATGCTCAGGGTGCATAATACCTCTGAGGGTGGTTAGCTATCTGCACATACATGACATCTATGCATATTCCTGTCAGCATGTTTGAAGTGAATGATGTGTTCCAACTAATAATAATAATAATAATGAGGTTATGTTTGCATAATGTTTCAATGGGATGTAGTTAGGCTCATTGTCTTTTTTCATATGTTAGAGGAACAGGTCAAACGTACCCAAACCGAAATGTACCCAAGTCAAAACATACCCAAAGTAAAATGTACCCAAGTCAAAATGTACCCAAACCAAAACATACCCAGTTTAAAACATTACCTACACTTGCATTAAATTATGACATAATTTTTGTGTATTGTGTTTCATATGACAGTGACCGGCCTGATGAGCAATGGAAATTGGCAGACACATTGGAACTATCGTCATCTTATCTTATAATCTAGCTCCAAATCACATTAAGAAGTATCATTTGAATATATTTTTGTTGTTTTTTCCTGTGGAGGAAATTCTACCAACTGATCTGAACCATGCTTGATGACGGCTTCATGTGTTTGAACTAGTACTCAAATTCACAATTGTTAAAAATAATTCCATTTTCTATTTTGCAATATAAACAGATATTTATACATCTGATGATTAGAAACTTCTTTTGACTTTTTATAATTAAAAAATTAGAAACACGAAAATAATTTCCATTGCATCTTTATTTGTGTTGATTTCCATTTTTCCATTTTGTTTTTTGTTTAATGTCAATTGCGTTCCCTTTTTTGATTGCATATTTTAGTCATACCAGCTTTAATCATCAGTAATGCTTCACTTCTTTTTGTTAAATACTATTGATTTTAGGGAGTATTATAAAATATTTAGCTGCATTAAAATCCATGTATTCCGACAAACTTTTAGATTAATCAGATCAGCTGAACTTGAAAAATTAAACACCTGTATTCCACCCAAATCCAATGTAACATTCAGCAGTGATGCTAATTATCATAAAAAGAGCTCACTGGTCGAATATTTTTTTACATTATGTGCTCTTTCATTTGTTTGCACGGGAGCCTTATAAGATGCAATTATCACATTTATTAATCAAATATATTGCTTATGGACAAGTAAACTGGAAATATGTGCTGACTCACATGACAAAATCACCTTAATCCACTTTAATTTATGGTGTATCTGTTCTTGGTATTATCTGAAGCTTTTAATCATGAACATTTAATTGTCACAGCAACCGAGTCGCATATACATGATGTTGTCAGTATCATAATTTCTACATGTTGGGATTTTAATTCGCAATACCGTAAGTCCATTTACTTTTTTCACTTTGCATTCTAGGGAAATAAATTATTTTTTTAATTTTTCAAAACTTGTTGGTTATTGCTTGTTTCTATTATTGAGTTTAAGACCATATAGTCGTAATAATAGATCGTCACATAAGGTGGGGTTGGACTAATCTTTAATGGATAATTACATAAGACGGTGTTGGACTAATTTTGAATGGATGATTACTTAAGATGGAGTTGGTGGCTTTGAAATTTATTAGTATAAATTTCTGGGAAAAATTAAAATATACATTAAGCATGTTTTATATGAGAGCTCCCCAAAAAAGAAATAAAGATTTAGATAACAGGTAGGAATGTAATAATTTTGTATTGTCAGGAAACTTATCATTACTAAATTGTAATGTATTAAATTAAGTGAATGGATATTGCCATTAAACAATAATAGTAGTACGATTAGTATTGCTTGCAGTTTAAAGCAAATATGTTGCAATATATAAGATGTTTAATAAATATTGTCTATTGTTTTACTTCTCCTTTTTATTAAAATAAATATAATTCAATAAGTAAATAAACTTACCAGCGTTTCCACAGGCTCTGTGTTGCCATAGGCCACAGACATCTCAGTCTATTGCTTCTTATTGTTGCAGTTTATACACAAATACATGCTCCAGTGTATTGAAGTGTTTAAAATATAATTCTCTTATAGAAATGACTGTGTTTCATATGTTAGAATTGCTGTCACGATGCAAACATTTGTAAAAGCCCATACAGCAGTAAGATGATTGTCAGCTAGCATGCTTTGTGATAATAATTAGCTTTCCCACAAAGATAGTGAAATGCACGTGTAGAAATTATGACAGTGACAACATATGCATAAGTGACTCGGTTACTGTGACAATTAACTGCTTATGATTTTTTAAAAATCCAGAAATACCGAGAACAGAAGCACCATAAATTAAAGTTGTAAGAATTTTCTCTACAGGAAAACACAACATAAATATATTGAAACAATACTTAACATAAAGACGTACTTCTTAATGTGATTTGGAGCTAGATCATATGAAAAGATTATAGTTCCATTGCGCCTGCCTGCCGATTTCCATTGCTCCTCAGGCCAGTCACTGTCATATGAAACACAATACACAAAAAGTCATTATTCAAAGCAAATGTTTTAATTTGTGTATGTTTTGACTTCAGTATATTTCAGTCTGGGTGTATTTTGACTTGGGTACATTTCAGTCAGGGTACGTTTTTACTTGGGTATGTTTTCAGTTCTGTATATTTCAGTCTGGGTACATTTTACTTGGGTTCATTTCAGTCTGGGTGCATTTTAATTTGGGTGCATTTCAGTCTGGTACGTTTTCACTTGGGTATGTTTCGGTCTGAGTATGTTTTGACTTGGGTAGATTTCGATCTAGATACGTTTTGACTTTAAACCTCTGTTAGAATGTTATATTTTGGTTAATTGGGTTTACATTTTCGTCATGCCTGTATATTAAATAACTTTTCTGCTACAAGCAGTCATAATTCCAACATTCAGATTCTATGTTAAACTTTTGCACTGAAGGTTTTGCAAATCAGATGCATTTGGAGTACATTATAAAAATGTGGAGGCCAGATACCAGGTTCTGCAGAACTGTTTTACTTAATCTTTGCAATCAACATTTTTGCAGAATACTTTAAAGAGAATATTTCTTAAAGACATGTATAATTTTTTTGCTGTTTTCAAAATTCTGTTCAAACTTCGGAGACATGTAGCTTTAATTTGATACTCTCAGGATGAAGACGTCTAGTTTTACATAATCCTAATGAGGCATATATATCAAAGAAAGAACGTCTTTCCATTTCCTGTAAGGTTTACGAAAGTTTTGCTCAGTATTAGAATTTAAAATGGATCTACATGAATGGTTTAACTTTTTGTCATAATTGTTGACATGAATTTTTTTTCTTCAGGACCCTGAGCAAGAGGAACAAAACAAAAAGAAAAGAATAAAAGAAAAGTTTAAGATGAAAGAACATTTCAAAAAGAAAAATTGATATCTTTATTACATATATTTTGTTACAAAAAATGCAATAAAAATTCCATTTGGGAAACCTAAACCTATCCTTTTTGTTGTTTGTGTTGCTGTAAGCACTTAAAAGTTCTGACAGCAACCATTACAGTGATGTTTGCTGCTATTGTCTGTTTTAAAGGGGACAAACATGGAAAACTGAAATTCGCGCAAACTTCATATATAATTTGATATATATATAAGATTCATGTTCTGAAAATTTGTACCTTTTATTCTTACTCGTTACGAAGAAATTTATGAAAAACCGATCATCTCTCCCGATCCGTCTTGAATAGAACAACTCGCTTCCCTCCCCCTGAACAAATAGCGGATGTGACGTCATTTGAGACACTGTCTACATGAATTATGGAGAACTCACTCTGGGAGAACTCATCCCAGGTGTTTGGAGAAGTCGCCCCATGATGGTCGGAGAAGTTGCCCCAAAGATCATACATACTAATTCTGAGATGTCGCCACATGGTTGTTAAGGCTTTATTTATTGTTGTTTTTCTTCAACTTAATAACTTCTTAAATCTATAAAATATTCAACTTTTCTATTTGATCAACTCCGCTTCTGTACTTAACGAAAAAGAAGTGGTATCTCTCCCTTTTGCTCTGCTCTTCAAATCATTAGATGCAGTATAATTGGAAAAATCTCCAACTGAACAATTGATTCTGATTTTTCATTGAGATTTGCTAACCATTGACGAATGATACTTGAACTCGATAAAAAGCATCATCGACGCCTACTCAGGAAATGCGATCGCTACTGAGTTCTACATCATGGCCAATTCAAACAGTTTCTGAAAGTTCACATGTACAATGCCCATCTTTTAGTTTATTTCTTTTTTTTTTTGTAAGTGTTCTTAATTTTATTATTTCTCAACAAAACAAACTATTTAAAGTTGAACGAAACGTTTAAAAAATATTTCACTACTGAACTACCGATGCACAATAAGCAGTATTACATTATTTTATTATATATAACAACACCATGATCACGCGAACAAACGGGATTTTGTTACCTTAAATACATGTTTGAACTGCTCGACGTGCATGGGACGTAATAAGAAGATCATCTTTAACAAATTTAAATGTCACATTTAAATCCTGGACTAAACTGAATAAGATTTCACATGGTTCGAATCAGCTTGGAAGTTTGGAGAATCAGCCAAAAATCTGGGCCTAATCAGTCAGTAATTTGTACCATATCAGCCTGGTCCGAGTTTGAGTGTAATTACCACATTAATGAGTAAAGTTAGTATAATAGATGTATCGATCAAGAAAGTTAACAGTAACATTTGTTTAAAAATTGTATCGTAGTGTTCTGGTGTGTATTGTTATAAGAAATCTAACGAGTTTATATGAACAAACTTTCAATTATAAGTGATGCTTTAAAAAAAAAACAAGTGTTCCTGTTGTTGTAGTAGATTCCGATGAAAAGTAGGATCTCAGCAAATTTGACAATGATTTTGATATCACTGAATATATCTATGAACTTATCGAAATTTACCAAATGACCAAAAAGGAATATACACTTTGCAATGATGGCATTTGCACCATTACGTTGGAATGACAAACATAATAAAATAGAATTAGGATACAGGTGCAGCTTATAATCTAGAACATTTATTCAACAATGCATTGACACTTAGTTCTTCGTTTTTATACATATCTCACAAGAGAAATATTCTTCCTTGTTTTTCTTTTGTTTTCCGGGTCTGACCTCGTTTCAGTTTCCCTTCCGAAACCATATGGAGTTGCATAGATAGGAGTTGGCTTCCTTGTAGAGGAGAGTCAATACCAGATAATAAGATACATCATTCGACGTCTTAGTTGGCGACATCTTAGCTGCTAACAGTATTGTTCTAAGATGCACATTTCTATCTTTTAAATAATTTATTTATTTCTAAAATAAATATTAAATAGGTTTCTGGATAACAAGTTCTGGGGTGACTTCTCCAACCATTTGGGGTGACTTCTCCAACAACTCTGGGGCGACTTCTCCAGATACGTTGGGGCGAGTTCTCAATGGGGCGAGTTCTTCATGGGACGAGTTATCCATATACCGTTGACAATGCAGTCAAGCGTTGTATGAGTTGGCTGTCCTTAAATGTTTAAATTATGGCGACTGTCAGTGATGACAGTGATGTGGATGACATTCCCGGAGTAGAATATCCCATTAACATCCATCCTTACGTGCATGAACCTGTGATAGATTCGTGTGACAATGATGAACAGGACTCGTCAGATTCTGTCAATGGCGATGATCTCTGGTCTTTTGAGAAACATTCAGGCTCAGAATGTCTCTGGCACAGCCTGTTGTGTTGAGTTGGCATAAAGCCTTCTCTCTTTAATTTGATCGCCCATACAGATCTCCTGTTAGGGTCCTTTAGAAATGTGAAAAAAACTAATCTTATCTCCGGAACTGCTATTATTCACACAATTTAGAGCTGCGCATTGAACAATCTTGTTTCTACTTGACACATCGCTGCACAAACTGAATACGACTCTTATACGTTAATCGTCTCAATTGACGTCACATCCTGTTTGTATGGAAGGGAACAAACAAATTCGGGGTAGGTTTTTTCCCTTTGATCTCTGAATACAGGACAGTATTTTTTATGAAATGTTTGTGCAAATACAATAGATCCAAAGAAAACAATAGTCGGTATAGATTATGTACATAAAATACTAAATATCCTTGTATTTACAATAAAATTGGGCAGGTTGGGCTTTTGTCCCCTTTAAACTGTTAGTCTCTTTGACAAAGTACCCCTGACAGGCTCTTGATAAGTAAAATGAGACATTTATCTCACATTCCTGCAAATTTAGAAGCATGGAAATAATACAGCAAATGTATTTATCTTAAATTTAATCTTATTTCTAAAAAAATATATAAAAAAACAGAAATGAAACTGAATTCAGATCAAGACTGACGGTTAGTTACTTATCCTTTTAAATTGACCATATCAAGCAATACTGAGGAAGTGGATCTCAGTCAAGAGCCAACGTCTCAAAACCTGTTTTAAGCAGTCACCCGTAGGAAATAACCAAACTGCAAGTTCACCTTTCAGACTTGGTTCTTGAACAAAAACCATGCACAGAATACCATTATCATTTTATTTATAGTATAGTATAGGGTATACTTTGCTGTTACAGATATTAACTATATAATATGTATAAATGTATCATTTATGAACTCTAATGGAAAGGGGTTTCATTCACGGATTTCATCAAACTTTCCCTGCCAGATATTCATATTGTATATTTTGCTATATATATATATATGGTAAGGAGGCAGCTAGCTCACCAGCTGGAGTTAGCTGTTGCAGAAGTGAAAGAACTAGACCAAATATGACACAATCACATAGCTGTGTTTGTGTATGTATGTATGTATGTATGTATGTATGTATGTATGTATGTATGTGTGTGTGTACGTACAGAGAGAGTAAGACATATACCCCTTCATACTGAGCTATTTCTTCACCACCGGTCCAGATTTGAGAGAAAATACCACAGGATATATACATCTGGTGTAAGTGAATTCAGACAAGGCTAATTTGCACCATATTACAAAATCATTTGGACTATACTATGGGATGGTGTAAACCATGCGAAGTCTTATTGTTTCATCTTAGATGTAAATGTACACTTGTAGTTTTTTTAATATTATATTTCTCATTATTTACCAGGTATCTTGAGCAGTTTAAAACTATTTAAGGAAACAAAACCTTTCTGTATACAAATCAAAATGAAATAATATAACACTTTATCTCAGGGATGATTGTGCCAGGACAACAAGAGAAGCTCCAACACCCCACCCCACCCCCAAAGAAAATGGGCATGAAACAATCAAAATGTTTCATAAAGTTTTCTTTACAATTCGATGCTCCATATTATGCTTAAGATCTGCTTAAAATTCTTCTTGGCCTCCGCCAGGGATTCTGACACAGCGGCTCCTCTACCTGTTTAGACCACACTCGATATTTCTGGATTAGCCATCATATTATGCATTGCCCCTGTAATATTTAAATATTTTCAAAGGAGCCTATTCACCATGCAATTGAAATTGTTTACTTTATTGTAGAGAAATCATATTAAAAATGCTGGAACAATATTGAAAGTTAGAACCATGCATTAACCTTATTTCTCCTTTGTGTGTTTGTGCAATATATATATATATATATATATATATATATATATATATATATATATATATATATATATATATATATATATATATATCCATGCTTGTTAAGGATTTAATTCGTTTTATGTAGAAATTGGCTCTAGACTATATTGTAGTTTAGAGTGATACTACTTAACAATTTTTGTACTAAATAATGTAAATTGTAGTCATGTCATATTGATGACATTCATTACCACATATTTGGCACACTTTATATATTGTGCTTGCGGTTGATCTATGTATTATTTTTTATATGTCAGCAGGTTAACATCATTTTTTGTGAATATGATGAGCCAAAGAATTCACTGCACAGAATTCGGATTATTGATTGGCCGCGACCATGGGAAATTGTTATATAACCATTTTATGTTATTATTACTATTACTGTAGCAATGTGGTAAGTGTCTTTCCAATCGACAGCTGAAAAGACATTAGAAAAATAAGGGCGACTAAGACAACAATGCACATTAGTGGTTATGTATGTCGGAATATGGCCCATATAGCCTGCATGAAAACTCTCCATAAAACATGAGTAGTCCACCACGCTGTCCAATACCAGCATGTAGACTATATGCAGATAAACGCCTGAGAGCCTGTTGTAATAAAGACGGTTCCCTTTACATTGCTGTTACGACATAGTATTGATCTTGCACCCCACCTTTGGGACAGGCAATTGTTTAAGAAATAATCTTTAGGAGTAAATAAACTCACCTCTCTTAGGAAAAGTTTCTAAAGATGCTTGTTACTGCATTCAGTAAGCATCACTTCAGACAAATAAGCAACAAATGGAATATGTTATTTATTCTGCCATCTCCGAATACTGCATATGTGGTGAATGCCCATGGTGGAATTGATACAGTGTAGTGGAAATTGATACAGTGTGGTGGAATTGATACAGGTGGAATTGATACAGTGTGGTGGAATTGATACAGTGTGGCGGAAATGATAAAAGTCTCATAGCAGTCCATGAATATGGCATATGGACTGCCCTGCCTGCGTGAAATATGTCACATCACATAGAAAGGTAAATTGGAGATCGATCCAGTGTTAAAAATTTTGTTTTTTGTGTCGACTGTTGATTTGGAATGACAGTTACTCTCTCTGTTATAATTAGTATAAAAAAGTCAACTTCTAAATTGTATTGGTTATTGTATTGTGCAGTATTGCTTTAATTTGCATCTGAGACTTTGTGTCACATGCAAGAATTGAAGTTATGCAAGGCTTGGCAAAAGCTTGTAATTATTCAACAGGCTTCACAATTCAGCATTGAATCGTTCTCCATCTGATATCCTCTACATACAATACCATACATCTATATTCTGCAAATCTATTGGACTTTGTATTAATTATAATATAGAAAATTATAATGTATCGAAATGTCAGTTTATTTTTGTTTGAAAATTATTTTATTAAGCTTTTTAAAGCATGGTAGATTTTCTTTATTCTATCAAATCTTATTGTATCATTTAATTTTAGAAAGTCTGATCTCATATCACGTGACTGTTACAGGACACGTGATCAATATTAGTGTCTGATGAAGGCAGAGTGATATTGCCGAAACTTTGAAACGCTCTGAGTATGGAAAATTACTAATGATCATCTCACTAGCAATTTGTAAAACCCATTTGATCAATGCCATTGTAATTAAATCAAAATTTTGTTGTCATTTTCCAATTGATTTAAATCAGTTCAATTATAGAGTACAAAATATAATGCTGACATTTAATAAAGCTATAATCTTTGGATATAGCGTCCTTAACACCTGCCACTATCGCTGATTTTATTATTCTTTGTTACTTACCGAAATAATATTGATACCAATGCATCTCTCTCTCTCTCTCTCCACCTACCTTCAGACCTACATACAGACATCTTCTTCTCATGCATTTTACCTTTCTATTGTAAACTCTTTGACTTTTAAATAATAGTAATGGTATATTGCACCAATTAGTTGCTAGAAAGTTGCTTCCTTTCTTTTTTGTGTCAAACTAAAGGGAAGGCTGGTGCCACTAGATTTGGAGAATATTGTCTTGCGCAGGGACAAACCAAAGTAGTTGATCTAGGCTGTTCGAATGACAGGATTCAAACACGCACCCTTTTGCTCATAAATCCAGCTTAGCTAACCACTGAACCTGAACGGCAGCTGCTGAAATTGGTGAATATAGACAGCACAAACATGTTTGTCATTGCTTGAATAAATAAATCATTGAATTTTGATTGAAACAATAGATTATATATGATAATATATTGAAAACAATTGTATTGTTAAAAATGGGAAGTCAATTAACTATACCTATACGCACGTGGAGATGTACGTACACACATATGTACTATGGACGCATAATAGGTGAATTTACGTAATCACCCAATGAGTAATTGGAAATGTCTCATTTACATTTCATCAAATAACGACTGTAGCCCATTAAACCATATGAAGGTTTTTGTCTATCTCTTTGTTTGCTTTCTCTGTAACATACATTAATGCATGTCATTTGCTATATTGTATCATTGGATTATGAATTGAGAGTCTGGAGAATGAAAAAAAGTCGGAATAAATTCAGTCGTTCAATCTTGAACTTGATCGGTCCGGATCATACATCCTGATCTTTAAATAAAAACGAACAATGCTGCCAAGGTCGAATTTTACGTCATGTAGGCCAACAATTTATCCATAAATAAGAAAAATCAATCAGCTATGCTTAATAGTCGCACATGCCCTAGCGGGCAAATGCGACTATAATTAAACTAAGCAAGCTATGCTTAATCGGGCACAACCAGAAATTTAGAGACCATTCATTTGTGTTTAATAATGCACTTATTGGGACCGTTGACATATTACGGGGAGTATCCAGTTTAAAACAGAATTTTAAAGTTACATAATGTCTATTTTAAGCATTCGACCTAAACCAGGTGAATTCCCTTAATCACCCGATAAGAACTGGAAAAGTTGCATATACTTTACATAGTGACCGCCCTTTAATCCAGAAGTTTGTTGTTTGTTTGCTCTCTGTATTGTAATAAATACACGTCTGGTCCTATATTTTATCATTTGATTACTCTTGGTGGGTGGAGAATGAGATCAATCTGATTAAAATCAGATTGGGAAAGAGATTCAAGTCAAATTAATTTTATAAAAACACACTGCGTCAAACTAAAACCAATCTTCAATCTAAACACAAAGCAAGCGAAGTCTTTGGCATCCCGAGACTAATAGTACCATCCTAACTCCTGTATAACGCACGACAAACAAAAAATGGTTTTGACTCAGGCATCATATTAACGAAGGACATGTACGCTGAAGCATATTTAATAAACATGACATATTCAATTGAACAAGAACTTGTTGGCAGATTACAGTTCGTTTATTTATGTGCAACATATTTTTTTCTTTTTAGCGCCATTAGTGAAGTTTCTAAACGAGCACAATACACTGTTGTAATTGCCTACCACTGTGATTATTGATCGCATCATACTTTAGAAATTGTAATATACATAGTCTTTTTCCTCTGTATGAAAATATATTATTATTTTCTTTATATATATATATATATATATATATATATATATATATATATATATATATATATATATATATATATATGTGTGTGTGTGTGTGTGTGTGTGTGTGTGTGTGTGTGTGTGTGAATATTTTGGTGACCATTTTTCCAAAAAGCCCATTACATTTTTGCGCAGCATTCTTTCTACTGACTGGCTGCGATCATGGGAAAATTTTCTTTACGGCGCCTTATGGAACCTTTTCTTTTTAATAATACTATGAATATTTTGGTGGCCATTTTTCGAATTGACTGACCAAAGGGAATTGAGGAAAAAGAAACGGTCACGTCTTTCCAAATATGGCGAATTTATCCTTCTGGGCTCTTTATGCCAAGTATTATCATGCGCTGAAACAATGACATTCAACCCCAAACAACACAACAACAAATACAATTAAGGATATTGGTCCATTGATAGCGTGCATGAGGTGGGTGGGGTGGGCGGTAATCGTGTAACAAGGAATTCGTCCAATACAAAAGGATGGTTTAAGTGTCAATTTCTTGAAGCAAATAAATTCACTTCTATTCATGGAAGAATGTAGATATACACCGTCCCCTCAACTGACAGAACGTTAGGCCTATCAAACCACAATATTTTTATGCAGTAAAATCGCTCAAACGATCTAATGTCTCTTATGTGATGCAATTCCCACTATCTCCTGTTCCGAATCAACTAATGCAAATATCCGGTCACAAATACATTACAGTAAATATGGAATTTCTTCATCCAGTAATAAAGTTTCCACATGAATACCCAACAACTTCAAATACTGAAATTGACATACCTTAGGTATCAACGTTGTTGCATCCATTGTCTAACCTCAATGACTCGAATTATGTAACATCACTTCCAGACACATTCTCGGATGCGGTAGGTCGCGGATTCGAATCCCGGCCGAGTCATAGCAAAGACTTATTTAAAAAATGGTACTAATAGCTGCCTCGTTAGGCGCTCAGCATTAACAGGTTAGTGTTAGGACTGGTCGGCCTGGTGTAAGGATAATGTGACTGGGTGGGACATCATGCTACATGTCTGCGTCATGATGGCCCAGCGCTAGACATCACTATAACCTGTCACACTTCAGACAGATATGACTGAAAAATTGTTAAAGCTAGGTTAAATATCCTAATCACATGCATACTATTTATTGCTTCTCAATCCATATATCCATGTCCCAAATGCATACGACGATCTTCCCATTAATTAATCGCTTACCAAGTTATTGGCCATAAACTTTGTACGGAAAACAAAATATCCATATAAAACAAAATTCAAGCTCTAACTTGCCTCCTGCTGAAACTTTTGGTTTCATTATACAATTACGTTGCTCATACATTAGAACGATATTGTGAGACCTAATCGGTCCATTTTAAGTATTTTGCGTTTGTAAGATCCGGGTGGTTGAGAGTCTTGAAGAGAACAGGAAATAAAATCTGAATGAACATAACTCTCTGAACTGCTTTTGATAAATATGACAAACCTTGGCATGTTTTAGCTATGAAAAGTTTAAAATGACTCGGACTGGATAAGAAACACAATTTTTTATTCCTGATATTAAAAACGGTTGAAAAACAAAACATAATTTCCTCCATTGACAATATATTCAATGTCACGCAACGACACAGATACCTTCTGAAGTGTTTTACGAAAAAGTTTTAAACTTTTGCAACAGAAAGACACAACGTATTAACCGCGATGTTCGAAAATATTGATTAAAATCAAACAAAGCTAGAAGGGAACGTGAAAGGTGTGTGCGTGTCTGTGTGTGTGTGATTTGGATTTTTAACGTAGCTTTAACAATTTTTCAGTCATATCGCTACGACGTCTGCAGTGTTACAGTTTATAGTGATGTCTGGGTCATCATGCCGCAGACATGTATCATCATGTCTCACCAGTCACACTATCTTGACAGTGGCTCGAACAGTCCTAGCACTCACCATTTAATGCTGAGCGGCAAGCGAGGCAGCTGGTAGTAGCATTTTTATAATTCTTAGGTATGACTCGGCCGGGGTTCGAACCCGTGACATCCCACGTCCGAGGCGGACGCTCTAACCACTTAGGCCTCCGGAGTGGTCCGGAAAGTAAAGGAAAGAAACCAAACGAAATATATGCTGTATAAAAAAAACCAGACTTTCTCTCTCATATATGAAAACTGTTCGAAATACATACATACATACATACATACATACATACATACGTTTTAGTTGCTTTGATATCTCATCGTTTTCTGATTATCTCATTTGTATACTGTGGTATGTACGATAACACTTCTCTTGACGACCATTCGCCAGATGTTTAATACCAAGCATCGCATTTACATTTGAACGTAAAACGACTGTAACCCTTTAAGCGAATAACAAAGTGTACAAAATTTTGAGTTGTGTCGATCTCAATTACACATATTGAAGTGTCAAAAAAAAACCACGCTGAAAAGATCGAATTTCACTTTGTGCTGGCAAAGCAGTCGAAAAACCATTCTCTGGATAGATAGGAAGAATCAATCAGCTATCTGAAAGGGGAACAACCATACATTTTGAGTTCATTCATTTTTGCTGAATAATACCTTTATTTGGACCTTTGATACATTACGGGGAGTATCCACTTCAAAATACAGAGCTAGCGATAGAGTTTCAAAGCTACATAATTTTTATTTTAAACAATGGACTTGTACCAGGTGAATTCCCTAGATCAAACAACGAATAAATCCATATATCGCATTTGCATAATATTATATATTGGCCGAGACCCTTTAATCCTAGATTTGTTTGTTTGTATGTTTTCTACTTTGCTTTCTTTGTAGTGCAATAAATGCACACTATTTCATATATTTTAATTATTTGATTATTAATAGTGGGGTGTACATATAGGAAACATTTATATACTGTTTTCATGTACATTCAATAAGCATGACTTAATCTATTGAACTGTTATGATATGCGTTTGTATCATAACCTTCTTGTCATCTCTTGCTATGAGAAGGGATTACTCATAAGTTAAGAAATGTCTTTGTCCATGGTTAGAGAGAAAGAGAGAGGAGATAGAATTCAGGGTCTCTAACAAGGGTGTCACCAATAACCGTGAATTTACGACTACATCTACTATATACACACATATGTGTGTGTGTGTGTGTGTGTGTGTGTGCTAAATTCTAAAGATACTTTTATAAAGACTTTATATTTAAAATACAAGAAATACATATAAACTTACACTTTCCCATCGTGCTTGCCAACTTCATTGTATAATTTCTGCCTTTTAGAATTTAATACAGATAGTTAAATCTCGATTAACTTCACGATATCCAGTGAGTATAAAATTCAATAGTTGTGATTAATGCAACAATCATTTTGAAGAAATGCATCGTGCTAAATTTAAAATGGGATACTAATTTGGAATAGGTTACTAAACATTACTCAATATTACTTAAAGAATCTTTTATTTCCAAATTAAATCTAAACGTGAAGTTGGTAGCGAATTCATCTTTTCCAATTATACATACCACAAATACAATTAAACATTCCATTATATTATAATATAAAATATAAAGAACGTCAAGTTTGAAAACTATCTCTCAATTTGCTTGATTTGTTACTGTGTTAAACCAGCTTGGTGTATAATTTTAAAAGTTCTACTGAGTGCGGCCACCACCATCACCATTTGACATAGAAGAAAGGAAGAGGAAAACAAGAGCAAAGAAATAAAACTAAGAAGAGGAAACGATTAGCAACCCGCCAAGCCGTGAATAAAGGAAGTGCACAGAACAAAGGAACTCTCAAACAAAGGAACGATAGGAACAGAAAACAATGGAATCAAAAGAGAGACTTGGAGCGGAGGAGCAGACTGGGCGTTAGGACAAAAACAAAAGATAAGTCATCATTCAATGCTAGACGCAATTTAAGTAGAAGAATGCAAACTAGGTCCAAACAAATGGCTCTATTCAATCCAAAAACGCAAACACACAAGCCACCAAACAACCCTATCAACAAATCAAGATTAACGCAAGTCGTACCAACCACAGCAAACTCCAATTCAACCAACATCACACTGGGACCCCAAATTCTGGTCACAAACACAGACCAAGCAAACCACAAACCAACAGACATAACTAACACCCACCCACCCCATCAACAGAAACTACTAGAAATACAAAACTACACTCCAGGGTACAATATAAATACAATGCCAATACTATCGCCAATCCTCTTCAAGGAAGCCGGAAAAAACACACACAAATGAAGATATAGACACCACTATTCCAAACCTAACAAATGAATTTGACAGTAACCTACATACCTTAAACCCCAATAATTAGACCACATAATCATAACCAGCACCCCAAAATTCACCAATCCTATAAACATGCAAACAAACCAACAACAGGAAATCAAGCAAAAAACAATAAATCAAAAATTAGGAAAGAAATTATACACTCAAGCCAAACTCCTAGACCATGTGGGATAATAAAACCAAGGGAACCACCAACCTATGGGAACAAATCCAATGAATTAGACACTACCAAACTACCCAGGGGCATCACTAATAAGGGAACCCAAAGACCCCAAACAAACCAAAAAACGCAAAACACATACCTAGATAAAGGCAATGGCCCGCTTAAACCCCAAAACAAGCAAAACCCACCCACAAGTAAGGTTAACTCAAAACAGGAAATAAAACAACAACAGAATCCCCAAAACAAAATTCACAATATCCATTCCATCGAACACACCATATACATAAGCAGCAGGTGCAACATAATTACTAATCTAAGTACCAAAAGTATTATGACAGCACTGGCCAAAATTCACACTGGACAATTCAAACTGATAAGACCAAGTCGAAAATACCTGATTGTCCAATGCAGCACAATTCAACAGGTGGAAATATCGATCCAAATTGAAACTATAGGCCCAATAAAGACCAAAGTAGAGAGACACCATAGCACTCAAAGGAAACACGAGTCACTTGAGCTCCAAACACAGTGAAACCACAACTAATCTGCCTGAACCCACTAAAACCACTATCTTGTAAAAAGTAATAGCACTAAACGGATGCAACAAGGACATAAGCAATGAACTCCTACTTCATAAACTCACAGCAAATAGAACACATACCACCAAAGTCTATCGTCTTAAAAATCACAACGGACAAGAAACAAACAAAACAGTTATAGAGGCTACCGAGCCAATAACTTCAATAATAAAACTAGGACAGTCAGGAGTGTACCATAAGCTGGAAAACTACATAAACAGGCTAAGATTTTGCACCTAATGCCTGCACTGGGGACACTATGTCCAAAGATGTAGATTCAAACCAAGATTCAAGTACTGCGGAGGTCCACACAAAGGAGAATCCACACAAGTAAACAAAAATGTGTTAACTGTAAAGAAAATCATTATCCTAGATCGGCAGAATGCAGATTTGCAATAAAAGAGAAGCAAATAGTGGACTTAATGAACGAAAAACACCTCACCTACCATTCTGCCAAAAACATTATCTGTAAAAACAACCCCAACACACCAAAATCTACCTCTGAAACAATCAATGAGCACCAAAACTCTCCACACAGAATCAAAAGGGAAAACATTGCACCACAAAACATACCCTCGAATCAGGAAACAAATGAACCAAAAACTACAACCCACATTGTAACAAACCAAGACCACCCTGATAACACTCCAGATACAAACAAAACTGTCACCCCAAACATCCCCAAACCTAACACACACCCCAACACAGAATTAATACAGGCAGCAATGAAACTAACAACAGGAACCCTAATACAAGATATCAGTAGCATAATGAGAACCCTCAAAACCATTTTCACCATACTAGCTGATTGGACCACAAGACTAACAGATAAAGACAACGTCATAAATGGATAGTACAAAAAATAATAAAATCACCATTTGGCAATGGAACTGCAGAGGAATCTTTAAAAACCTATCAGAACTGCAGAACAAACTGAATAATTCGGCCGCAGGAAACCCTCATAACACAAGAACACAAACGCCTCCCCAAACTACAAAGCTATACCCAGGGAATCTTTAAAAACGGACCCAAGGGGCAGAAAGGGGGTGGACTAGCAATTGTTTTGATAGATACACTAATCTACTATGAAATAATAAAAGTACACCCTAACCTAAACATCAATAATATCATCGAAATAATGTCAGTAATGATAAATATAGGAACTACAAACATTCAAATAATAAATGCATACGACCCAGGGGGTACCTTCTGCCCTACCAACCTAATCTCACTAAGGGCAATCACTAATAAGAACAACAATCTAATTATCTGTGGCGACTTCAACGCACACAGTGAATTATGGGGAGGTAAAAAGATAGATCAAAGAGGGAAAATTGTTGAACAATGGATAACTGAGAACAATCTGGTCATCTTAAACACTAGATTAAACCTTGAGGATGGCACTCTCTCAGCCATTGACCTAACCATCACTACACCAAAATTGGCTCAAATCACAAATTGGTGGGTGGACCAAGAAGATACGTTAGGAAGTGACCATTTCTCCATCACAATCAATATTCAAACAAAACCTCAACACATTCCAAACGAAACCCCAACTAAATGGAGGTACTAACAGGCAGACTGGGACCAATTCCAATTATTACTAGCTAGAGTAAATCCAGATAACTTAGAAAGCCCAAATATTGACATGTATTATGATGACATAACAGACACAATTATAGAGGCAGCTAACCGATGCATCCCAAAGACAACTGCACTATAGCACATAAAGACAAAAAAGGGCCTTAAATAAATATAAACTCACCAAAAATTATATCTACTTCCAGCAATATAAAGATAAAGAAAAAGAACTAAAACAAACTATAAAAACTGCTCAAATTAATCTATGACAAACCTTTTGCTCTAAACTGAGTCTAAAATCAAACTAAAAACAAATATGGGACAAGATAAAAGCCATAAAAGGGAAAGCAGCTACCTCAGCCCCAAAAATTAAAAATGCCATAACAGATAAAGATAAGGCAGACCTCCTAGCGAAGCATTTTTCGAACATGAGTAGCAACAATAACCACACCAGAAACTTTCAAGAACACAAAAAACTAATGGAGGAAACCCAACCTCAAAGTTTCAAGACCAAGGAACAAAAGAATCTCACCTAAATAGCGACATCACAGTACATGAATGGGAGATAGCCCTACGATCCAAAAACGAAACATCCCCTGGTAAGGATCAGTTAGGTTGCATGATCTATATAAAAAAAACTACCTATCAATATAACAATAGCCATAATCAAACTCTTTAATAGGATACGGGATAAAGGCCAACTATCCACCAAATGGAAACAGGCCATAGTAATACCAATCCCCAAGCTAGGTAAAGATCCCAACAACATAAATTCGTACCGACCCATCTCTCTTACAAACAATATTTGCAAAATGATGGAGACAATAATCGCAAATAGGTTAAAACACCACCTAGAAACCAATAACCTACTCTCCATAAATCATTGTGACTTTCGGAACAAACGATCCACCACTGACCAACTTCTCAGATTGGAAACAGACATCAAACTCGCTTTTAACTCACATAGGAAAACCGATCGCAACCACATAGCGGTTTTTCTAGACGTAGAAAAAGCGTTCGACCTAGTATGGACCAATGGACTAATGGACAAATTAAACTAATTTGGAATAACTGGATGCTTGATCAACTGGATTGGCGATTTCCTCACAGGCCGGAAAATTACCACAAGAATAGGCAACACCCATTCGGAAGAATTTTCACTTGAAAATGGAACACCGCAAGCGAGTGTAATAAGTCCCCTACTATTTAACCTAATGGTAAACGACCTTGACCTCAATGCAGCCTCCACAAAAATAAACATGTCACAATTTGCAGATGATAGTGGCATATGGAGGAATGGAAATCCTGCCAATAAAACAGTAATTAAAGAAATCCAGCAGAGCCTAGACAACATAGGGAGATGGGCGGACAAATGGGGTTTCAAAATATCTCATGAAAAAACTGTGGCAATCATATTCACCCCCAAACGAAATAACAACCTAGTCAGTAGTGTATAGGGACGGTGTAGGGGCAGGGGACTTTAATGTTAAACTAGGGAGTTTATTACATGAGGACTATGTAAATTAAACATGGGGCCATTGTTTTGGAATATAGGGACAATGGGAATTGAACATTGGACAATGGATTGGGACTGTTGAGGGACAATGGAACTTGGACATGGTGGGACTGTCTAGGGATAATGGAAATGGAACATGGGAGATGGATAGAACACAGACATTTATTAAAAAAGAAAAAGAAATTGGGCATGAAAGTTAATTTCTTTTTGCTGCATATGACTGGCCCTGAAAAGGGCCTTTGGTTTTATGTTAACATACCATACTGTTAACATAGTAGGCATTGTTGAGGTCTCCTTCTTTTCCTTAAACTTTGTCTCACTTCTGGTCCGTAAATCAAAACTCTCTTCAAACAGCCTTGCCTTTCTACGTAGATTCATCTTTTCCACACACATGTATCTGTCATCCTAACAATTGTCCACGAGGATCGGACATACATCGACAAGTACGTTCTAAACATCATTGAAGAGACGAGAGTAGAGGATTCCACGTCGGTCCACATCTTGGTGACGAGAACAGGTGAAGGAATGCAGCGAACTGCTGTTATTTATAGGGGAAGGGAGGATCGAAACGGATTGAATTGGTTGACCAATCCAAACACGCGTTACAAAATTCAGTCGCCATTCGTACAATCGGAAGACTGCAGTCCCTGACGTCACATTCCCTATATAGAGTCTCTAGCTTTTGTGCGCAGTCTATCCATGCAACAGTTAGCATAAACATGGCGCAAACTCAGAAGACGATGAATTGGGGTGCACCGTCCAAGGGAACCCGGACTTACTTCCAGAAGAGGTAAACTGGGATTTTGTGGACATTTACCTTCGCCACCTTCTCCTTCTTTACCACACGTGGAGAATTTTAAATAGAGACAGAAAGAAGAATTGGAGAAATTTATACAACAGCAAAAGGAAGGAGAACAAGTTTTTATCCTACAGCAGCGAGAAGAAGAGGTAAGAAAGAAACAGCAAGAAGAAGCAGCAAAGAAACAAGAGGGTGAAAGTCAAACGGTCACGATACTGTTAGACATTTTAGTGGAGTTAAGAAGTCTCAAACAAATGTATCAGACTTCTTTATTACGACTGAAGAGAAAAAGACCTTCCCGAGCTAAACAACCCAACCCTTTGACCACACCTACCATACCACCCTTAGTCATTTCCACCAAATCATCATCGACAGTACGCAGTCCAGAAATAGGCCTTGGCCGTGGCAAAGGCTTAAGACAGTTAAAGTTGATTGCTTCCTAAGTTTGTTGTTTAAAAATCAAAACCAAAAGACACTTACATTTTATATACTGTTTATTCTGGTACAAACTTTACAATCCAATTCACAACACAACATAGCACTTTAAAAAGTTCATAAGCTTCTTCTTTGTTTTTGTTCACTCTCTCTCTTTTTTAAATTTCTTGACTTTCACAGCTTTTTCCTCTTCTTCATCCTCACTTTCTTCCCTTCTTTTTTTTCCTCCTGTTTCTGTTTCTTCACCTGCCTGCTTTCTTCCTCTTCTTCCTCTCCATAACTCCCCTCTTCTTCTTCTTCTTCTTGCTCCTGTTTTGTCTTAGGGCAATCTGGGGACCAATGTCCTTTTTCTTGACAATGATAACAGGTATCTTGACTTTTGTCTCTTCAAGCCCCTGTTTTGCTTTTTTGACGGTCTGGACACTCTGAAGACCAATGCCCTTTCTTCTGACAGATATAGCAAGTATCTTGACTTTTATCTCGAAAGGGGGGTGAGTAGTGACTCGGCTTGTCTGAAGAAAATTATCTGATGACCCCTCGCAAAGCTCTGATGAAAAGTTTTCTCTGTGTAGTCTCGTCCATTGTTCTGCTCAGTTTGAGAGTGAAATGAATAGTGAAAGGACAAGACACACACTCTTTATATATACTCTGCTCCATCATCGATATAAAGTAACCATGGTGTTTCACATGTAGTCATTTGACATTTTGCAGTTAAGATGAAGAAAGTAAGAGGCAGAAATGCGATCTATCGCCTAGTACCATCGCTGAAGTCTTGGCATAAATTCATGCCAGTGATTTTGAAGATGACATGTGTGAACCAGAATCCAAACCTAGCCAAAGTTCACCAATCAACCCTGAAAAGTACTATCACATTCGAGAGACGGAAAAGCGTCCCTCTAGAAAATTTAGAACCACGGCTTACAAATACACGGTGAAGTTTAAAGATTTCAAGTCCCACGTACCGTTGGAGAAAGCAGAAGGGTTCATCACCGAGGTGTGGGATTCTTTGCGCACCACACTAAAGCGACAATGTCAACCCAAAGAAGACGATCGCTTGAGACTTTCCATAGAACACGACGGCTTGAAATCCCTTGTTTGGATCGAGTTTAGCAGCCCTGCAGAATTGACCGCTTCCAAAGTCATGGACAAGATTCAACACGTACAACAATCTAATGACCAATTTGACATCACCGATGGAATGGAAAAGAGCCTGGGAGAACATTCGAAAATCGGACAGAGCTAAACAAAGAAATGAAGCACAACTCCTTTTACAACAAGTCAGCCTGTCCAAAGACACACCCTGTGGTATTCCAGAGATGCAAAAATTGCAAGATGCCCTAGCTCCACGATACACGTTGAAAGTGCACCCTCAAGAAGTGCGCGGACACGTTGAAAGTGCACCCTCAAGAAGTGCGCGGACCTCTGTTGTTTCGAGGCCAAGACTTTAAGGACGGAAAATATATTCATCTCTATCATCACGATGAACATTTCGATACCATTACCAGTATCACTGCATTCCTGGGATACTGTTATTACCGTGAGAAATGTGACTATGGCTATAACAATCGAGAGCAACAGAAACATTGTGGATCGAAATGCTCAGGATGTTTGGCCTCTCAACCCTGTCTGGACCAAGGGCAAGAACGAGTGCATTGTCCAGCTTGTCTGCGCACTTTTGTCAGCCCTGCCTGTTACCAATAACATCTGAAGACACAAGGTTCACAGCAGAAATGTGCTTGTCAACTCCTGATATTGTGCCCTACGTGTGGACAAGGCATATGTACCAACAGTCCCAAGTCACACGTATGTCGAGGAAAAAAAAAAGTCACATTTGTCACCAAATCGTGGACTTGGAACATCAATGCTACATGCAAACATATCAAAACGAACAAGAGGAAAATAAGGACCACAAGAAGAAATGGAATTTCATCTTTTTCGATTTTGAATGCATGCTAGAGACTGGCATTCACATTCCTAATTTTTGCGTGGCTCACCGAGCGTGTGAAAAGTGCATTCAATAACCTATCTTGAGTTATTGCCCTCACTGCAATAAGATTCCTGGAGAGCGTAAAAAATCTTTCGACGACCGAACACGTTAGCCGATTTTGCCCGATGGGTCTTAGACCCCATCAACAAGACGTGGAGCCAAGAGAACATCGAACGTTACGGAGATTGTCATCACCATGCCACGGTGATGGCTCACAATTTCTCGGGATACGATGGACAGTTTCTTCTCAGATACTATACCCAACATTTTACCGATCATCCTAAAGTCACTTTGATCTGAGCCCAAATCATTTCCATGCAAGTGGAACAAGTACAGTTTTAAGATTCGATGAGTTACTTGGCCATGCCTTTGAGTCGAATGCCTAAAACGTTTGGAATGACAGAAATGGCCAAATGTTACTTTCCACACTTTTTCAGTACCGAAACCAATCGACATGCCGTTCTACCCCATTTGCCTGAGGCTCACTATTACGACCCTGACAACATGCGTACCGAACAACGAGAAGCTTTCTACGCTTGGTACCAGGCTCACGCCTCTGATCCTTTCGACTTTCAGGAAGAAATGTTAAAGTATTGTCGTTCCGACGTAGACATTTTACGACGTTGCTGTGGAAAATTTCGAGAACTGTTCATGGAACACGGAGGGTTCGATCCTTTGAAAGAAGTTTGCACCATTGCCAAAGCGTGTTCCTTAGTGTACCGACAACGTTTCATGCCTGAAAACAGCCTGGCTGTCATCAGCCCTCAAACGACCAACTTTGTCAAATGTCAATACTCGGTCAAAGCCCTACGTTGGTTACATTACTTGTGCGACAAGGATGACAAATGGATTCAGCATGCCCGCAACGGAGGGGGCGAAAAGACCATCGGATCGCATTCAGTGGATGGCAGGGACTTAGAAAACCCCAAGATCGTATACGAGTTTAATGGTTGTTTATTTCATGTGTGTCCCGTCTGCTACCCTGATCGTAACACTAAAAATCAGTTTTTACAACGAACCATGGAATACATGTACCAGGACACTTGTCAGCTACGCCTAAAGTTACAACAGCAAGGATACCAAGTGGCGGAAATGTGGGAACACGAGTACGAACACCGTTTGTAAACCGATCCCGAGTTTAAACGCATCATGGACCACCTGAACCCAAGGGATAGTTTGTACGGAACATAAACATCATTTGATCGATCGTCCACCTCAACGCATCTTGTGGTGTTACAAAGAGTGGCAATCGGCGTACAGCCTCTTGCGAGAAAGTCAAGGCGATTCCATCGTGTTTGTGGAAGGCATTCCTAAAGAAGACGACGGAATCGTGTCTGACTCCTGTCAAACCCATTTGGTCATTTTCGACGACATGTTAGGAGAAGACGAAGAAGAAATTAAACTTTGGTTTACGCACAAAGGGCATCATCGTAATGCCAGTGTCGTTTACATCACTCAAAATTTGTTTCTACATAGTAAAGCCCATCGCACCATCAGTATCAATGCTTTTTACGTGGTCTTGTTTAAAAGCCCTCGAGATAAATCGCAAGTGCAAGTCTTAGCCAAACAGTTAGGAACGCATTGGCTCACTCAGGCGTACGACGATGCCACTCAAACTCCACACGTCTATTTACTCGTCGATTTGAAACCTACTACCCCCGATGATCTGCGATTTTGTACCCATTTGTTTCACCACTGGTGTCAAGACGGAGGGCCTGTCCTGTACACGTATCCGTCCTCGACTTAACCCTCCAAAAAAATCTATAAAAACCTCAGTCACTTTTCGTCTGTCTCAAACAGTCTCAACATGACGTCCCTTCAGTCTCATCTTCCCGTCAAATTGATTCGTGCCTTGTATGGCATCAGTCGCGAAAAAAATCCACAAATACATGCTCGTGCCTTAGAAGCCAATCTCAAAGAAGTCTTACGATGGTTCACGGTGACAGCACGTCAATTACCGCAAGGGATCATGCAGATTCCTCATCAAACAATGCTCTTTTTTGATCGGAACAAAGTAGATTTTGACCCAACTGGCCGATCCCCGCATCGACACTCAAACCAAAAAGCAAATCATTTTGAAACCTAGAGGGAGCGGAACTCTAGGAGGTGTCATCATTCGCTCCCTCTTAAGATGGGATCCTAATGCTCCCAAAGTTCTCCCCAAGAAAAAGTCAAACGAAGCCCCAAGAAGAAAAAGAGCAACGATGTCAAGATCAGGGCACCACCCCGGAAAAAGAAAAATCCCCAGAAAAAGAAACAGAGAAGTCCTCCGAAAAAGAAAAGTCCACATAAACTAGTCGCAAGAGAGGCACTTCGGCCAGGATGCAACCTTACACTCGCAAACCACGACCTGCAACGGCGGTGACCGCGTCTCCGGTAGCCTCAGGTTCACCCACTTCTCCGTTGATGACACAAAGAACTGAGAAGTACTTGGACACGTTGATGACACCAAGAACTTCTCAGTTGATGACACCAAGAACTTCTCCAGTGGCAAGACCCTCCTTTTTAGTGATAGTGGCAGCTGCTCACAAAGTACCTTCTCCCAAAATCAAAGTCCAAGTAAGATCGGGCATGTTACAGAGTTTACTGGATTTGTCCAAGCAAGAACTGGCTCGATTTAGTCCGTTACGTACACCTGCACGACGTTTCATGCCTATCCTCAAGTTGATTCGAAGCAAAGACAATAAGTGGCGACGGGTTTCAGTATAAAAAGGCTGCGTTTGTAGGTGTATCAGTGAACTCCCAAAAGATGTCACCTCAAAGAAGTTCATATCGTCACTATCGGCAAAAAAGAAAGAGACAAAGACAGGCTCGTCATCCGACAAAGCGCTTAGCTAAGCATCGACGTTACCGAAAGAAAAGATACAGTCGTTCAAAAAAAAAGAGGAGTCGCCAAAGGGGATGATTCCTTGGCGATTTTGGAAATAATATTGTCACATTTACGACGAAGCGATAGTCCAAAAAAAAGATAAAAGGGCGTGTGCTAAGTCATCGACGTTAGTGTATTTTTTGTGAATGTCCCGGAACCCACAAGCAAAATATGTCACCCTCCAGAAAACATTCCTCTTCTAAACCCCAAGGAAAGAAAAGGAAAGGACTGCCTCCTCGTTTAGTCAAACATGGGTACATGTTATCTGACCTGTCCAAAGCTTCTCCACCCTTGCGAAAAAAAACTCATTCAAACGGCCTCCAAAGAGGTCTTCGATACCGTATACCGTATGTTGTTTGAACGTTTTGAAAGGCACGATCCCTTTGTCCAAGCACCAGAAACAATGCTTAGGCAAACATAGTCACGTTCTTCGCCAAATGGTTCAAAAGAAAATCCCAATTCGTCAAAAGATGATGTTGGTCCAACGTGGAGGAATTTTACCCCACTTGTTAGGTCCATTACTGAAAGGAGTCTCGGAAACCATGTTGGGAAGACTCGTGGGAGCAAGATAAAAAGGACCTCTGGAGACTCTAGATCTTAGAATTGACCCTTGACATCCAATGGAAGGACAAAACCTAGCTTTACTGCCTTACAAACGATGGATGGAATACCATCGTTGGCAAGAACAGCGGACCCCGCATTTACCTTCCAATCCTAATTTGAGCGAGATGTCCCAGTTACAATACGAATTGCAGTCCTTGATGGATCGCCAAGATTTGTCCGAAACAGAAAAATCGCAAAAGTACGGGCAACTCTTGCAACGACTGCAACTCTTTCACCAAAAAGCTTTAGACGAAACAGCTCTACCCACTCTGAAAGATTTTAAAAACTTGATGAAAAGTCCATCCCCCGCACCACCACCACCACTACTGCTAGAGACCAAGACAGAAAAAGGAGAAGAAGAAGAAGAAGGGTTTCAAACTCCACCAGAAAAGGTACTCAAGTTAACAACACCACCTACCTCCAGAATTGGATGGATTAAAAAGATGATGGCCACCCCTTCTTCATCACAAGAGAAAAAGAAGGTAAAGACAGAAGTGAAACAAGAACTGATATCCTCTGTTCAGACATCCTCCTCCTCGACACCTATCGCTGGTCTGACACGCAAAGCATTACAAACGAAGAAAATACCCCACGAGAAAAAGAGTAGCATCCTCAAAGACTTGGTGCCTTATTAACAAAAAATGGAAAAGGTGTTAGCCAGCATTTACTACGATCCATCCTATCCTGCAGGTTACGGAGGAGTTCAAAAATTGTATAATGCTGCCAAAACTCGACTGAAAAGTCTCCGTTTACCTCAGGTGCAACGATGGTTACAAGAACAAGCTACCTACACTTTACACAAGCCCATTCGACGCAAGTTTTCCAGAAGTCGCACCCGAGTGGAAGGCATCGATCACCAATGGCAAGCCGATTTAGCCGATGTCTCCTATTTGGCCAGCTACAATCGTGGCTACAAATATTTGTTTTGTGTCATCGACGTCTTTTCCAAATTTGCCTGGGTCGTACCATTGACTTCCAAATCGAGCCACGAGTTAGTGCGAGCCCTGCAACTAGTGTTGAGACAAAGCGTTCGTCACTCTCTTCGATGGCAAGCGGACAAAGTCACCGAATTTCTGGACCAAGATTTCCAAAAAGAAGAAACGTGACATTCATTTCTTTTTACCACCGAGAATCCTGAAACCAAAGCCAACATCTGGAACGTTTTCAACGTACCTTGAAAGAACGCATGTGGAAATATTTTGCACATCACCATACTCTGAAGTACATCGACATCTTACTGCAACTGGTGCAAGCGTACAACCAATCTTACCATCGAAGCATTGGACGTGCTCCGCAAGAAGTGACTCCCGACAACGAAGTGCTGGTGTCTGTTCGCCTGTTTGGTACGTCCCTGACGAGGGCTGTCCCCAAGAAAAGTGAAATGTTGACCGTAGGCGGTTGGGTGCGCATTGGCAAAACCAAACGCACTTTCGACAAAGGTTACTTACCTAACTGGACGAACGAATTGTTTCGTGTCACTGGACGAGTGCATGGCCGTCATCCTGCCGTCTATAAATTGGAAGACATAAACGGAGAAGTACTCAAAAGAACGTTTTATTTGCCCGAGTTACAACGTGTCACCAAAAAAGAAGACGACGTGTGCGACATCGAAAGCATTCTCGAACGCAGAACCCGTAAAGTGAGCAAACGACGTGTCAAAGAAGTTAAAGTACGTTGGAAAGAATATCCACCCAGTTTTGATTCTTGGATCGACGCTTCGCAAGTCATCGACTATAAAAAGAAGTGACCATCATGCCCTTTCACACAGACTCAGCTACTGCGACCACTCCTTCATCCAGTTCTTCTCTGCAAGATTTACAGAAACAACCCTTGTGGGTGTGGTGTGGAGAAGGTGTGCCTTAAACGCAAATCGTCTTTTTCTGCCGAATCTTTGTGGTTTCTTGTGCCATCGGTGCAGCCATTGTCAATTTGGGTTTGCAACAAGGAGACAAATAATTGTGGACCATTTTATTGAGCAGTTGCATCGGTTACCTGCTTCCCATGGAGGTATTTCCCAATAACACTTTGTGCTGTTACACGGTCAAATTACCTCAGGCTATTCAATTAGATCACGAAGCCCATTGGTAAGTGGCTTTAGTGGAAATCATCCACCCGACCCAAGTCTTCAATATCCTTCCCCATCAAAATTATTTTTCAGTGGAAGTTCATGACGAGCAAATGCAAAAGTACTTGAATACTTTAAAATATGACAATAAAACCTATAATTAACAAACTCAAAAGTGGACCTACCACTTGTTCGTTCCCCCCGGCTATTATTTTAGTGTTCAACATTTAGTGAGCACCATTGCCTCCAGATTTAATGTCGTGTTTCTTAAAGCTATCGAAAGTGTCAAAAAAAAGTGTCACCCTGGAGAACCACAAAGTAGCTCGTCGCTTCCTGATGAAATTTGACGGGGCTAAAATCATGTCTATTTTATTTTGTCCTGAATTGTTTGACATCTTGGGCGGGGACTTGGACATGAGGATGGTCATGATGAAGAAAAACGAATTACCAGTCATTTCAGAAAACGATTCTTTTACCAAGTTATTTCGTTTTCCAGTAGAAATGAACCAAGGACTGAATTTGATCTTTGTGTACTCTGATGTGGTGGAGTACAATGTGGTGAGACACACCTCCGTACCGTTACTGCGTGTCATTCCTTTCAAAGTGTATTCTGCCGCGAAAGCTGATGAGGAAGGTGCAAACGCTTATCAGGTTCACCGCGAATTTGTAAATCCTCGCTATTTGCCCGTCAGCAAGTCTTATTTGAACACGGTCAACATTGCTATAAAAGGAGATCTGGGACAAAATATTTCATTCACCAAAGGGAAAGTCACGGTGAAACTCCATTTTCGAAAAAGGTTCTCTAACGAGTTGCAAGTCATGTATCCAGTGTACCGAGGTAATGCTCGACAGCGAGGACACGGTTTAGGAGATATGTTAGAATCGGCCTTTCGTTCGGTGGCTCCCGTGTTGAAACCGATGGTGACACGAGGGTTGCACGCCTTGAACGATGCCGCACTGACGCAAGGCAAAGAATTTCTCCAAAATGTCATCATCGACAAACAAAGTCCTAAAGAAGCCTTCTTAAGGGCAGGCAAAAATGTCTTGTCACAAACAGGCAAAGACCTTTTGGGTCGACGAGAAACTCCTATAAATGCCCTGAGCGCTAGCGAGTCAGGCATTCCCGCTTCCCTGACGACACAGCAAGGACACGGCAGAAAAAGACGAAGAAGAAAACACCCTTTTACCAGACATCACACTTCTAAAGCTAGAAAGACAAAGAAAAGAAAACTGCTTGAGACTTAGACGTTTTCGATTATTAAAGTATTGAGAAAGAGAAAAAAATGATGCACCGAGAGTCTTGTGCCTGTTCCAAGTCGGAACTAGATCTGTTTGTAATGCCACCCACCATGATGACCACGCAAGAATCCCAGTGGGTCGAATTTCTTCCCGTCTCTTCTTTGACAGATTCAGCTCCCATCGAGTTTGATATCAAAGGTCAGCCCGAAGATTACATCAATTTGAATAGCAGTTACCTGTACTTGAAAGTCAAAGTGATCAAAACGGACAACACCAATTCCTCAGACACTGCTACAGTAGCTCCTGTTAACAATTTCATGCATTCCTTGTTCAGCGAAGTGGACTTGTACTTGAATAACAAACTGGTCAGCAGCAGCATGGATACTTACCCTAATTGAGCGTACCTGGAAAATCTCTTGACGTACGGAAAAGAAGCCAAGAATACTCACCTGGATGCTTGCGTGGTATGGAAACCTGAGACAGCGGATGAGAACACGTTTAACGACACAGTCAAGACAGCAGATGACAATCCTCACAATGTGGGATTTAATGACCGTCGTAAGAAAATTCTGCAAGGGCGAAGTTTAGAACTGATGCATCGTTTGCATTTGGACATGTGGCTGCAAGAAAACTATTTGCTGAACGGTGTGGATATCCGCCTGAGACTGAATCGTAGCACTGCTGCTTTCCATTTGATAGCTAATGCTAACGAATACAAAACTATCATCCAAGAAGCCAGGCTCTACGTGCGTCGTGTGGCAGTGTTACCTAAAGTGGGAAAGACATCAGTCACACTTTGAGCAGAACGACCGCCAAGTATCCGATCCGTCGTGTGGAAGTGAAAACGTTCACTATTCCTGCTGGACAGCGATCCATGATCGAAGATCATCTCTTTCAAGGACAATTACCCAAGCGTTTGATCATTGGTATCGTCGAGAATTCAGCCTTCAATGGACTTCACAAAGAAAGCCCTTTCCAGTTTCAACATTACAACGTAGCCAAAATCGAAGTCAGTCACGATGGCAAGACACTGTGTACCCGACCCTTTGAGCCTAAGTTTGGTGACTGGAATTATTTGAGATCGTACTTGTCCCTGTACGAAGCCACCGGACAGTTAGGAACCAACACCAGTCACGGGATTTCGTAGAACGATTATGCAGGAGGCTATTCTTTGTGGGCTTTTGATTTCAATCCAGACCAAGGCAGCGACAAGGGACATTTCCACCCTATAAAATCCGGTCAGATTCGTGTGGAACTTCAATTTGCGAATCCAATACCTCCAGATAGCACACTGAACGTCATTCTGTATGCCGAAGTTGACAATACCATAGAAATCAAAAGTTTGAGAGAAGTCATTCTAGATTATTAGAAGCCATGGAAGACTGTTATCCCTCTTTACGTAGTGGAGAAACTTTGAACATGGAATGTGAGGCTACCATGGAAGAAGAATCCCAAGACAAAGACGAAGAAGTCCTCATGATGAAGTCCCGATGGCCAGAACAAGAAGCCCATTTAGTCTCCTGTTTTGCTACAGTCCTGGGAGATAAAATTAAGGAATTGATCAAGAAAGATTGCTATGGATGTCAAAACGATCATCCCAGTCAAATTCAACACGATAAATGCTTGATGCTGAGTGAAGAAGAAAAATTGGACGAGTATCTGGAAAAAGCTTGGAGTCTCATCGACATGGAATTCGTGTTGGATCAGTGGTATAAAGGCTTGCGTAAATATTCTTCTCCTCCATTAACACCTCTGGAGATACGTCGCATCGAAACTCTGGTGAAACAGGGTCCGAAGTCGGAGCTCGTACCCTTTTACTTGTCAGACATTTTCCAAGAGAAAATCAGGAACGAATTGATCACTTATTATCACCTGTGAAAAAAAAAAAAACAACACAAACATGGATACCTGGGAACTTTATTACCTTTTGAACCATAGTTCGTACACTGCTTCTTGGAATCCTGTCGTCTGTGCTAAAGATGAACTCCTTCATCTCAAACCTCAAGACCATCAAGCTTATGTGATCAACACGGACAACAGTCATTTCCCAGGAACCCACTGGGTAGCCGTCTACTTTCCTCAAGAAGGATGTGTGGAATATTTTTGATTCGTATGGATTGCCTCCTTTGGAAGACGATATCATTGACTTTATGAGAAGAAATGCTCAGACCACACGATTCAATAATGTGAAATTACAAGGCACAGATTCCTTGGTGTGTGGACAGTACTGTGTGTATTTTCTGCATCATCGCAGTCTGGGCTATTCTTTAGAACATTTAGTGAATAATTTTGATAGTCATTCTTCTTCTAGAAACGATGTGAAAGTAGATCGATGGTTTTGTGACCATTATGCTTATCTTTTGTCTTTAGCTAGGAAACGTAGTGTCCATCAATGGCCCAATGAGTTCCAACAGTGGAAATCACAATTTCATTCACAACGTTGTCAACCCTGCTTAAAATAGAGTGTTAGTTGAAGAAAAAAATGTTTAATGTTATATTGAATGGTTATTGTTAAAACTGTATTGTTATTTGTTAGTGTTAAGCGATTTTGAATAAAAATGTTGTGTTTTCACACACAAAAATGCCTTTGTGGTTTGTTTTGCTATAGGTATCATGATTCATGCTCTTTGATTTCTCTCTATCCCTCCCATAACACTAAGTTAACGTTCCGACTCGAAAACCGTGTAGGGATGTTTTCCTTCACGTCCGCGCTTTGACCATAAAACTGCGGCAATCTTCAGTCTGACCATAAATCTGCAGCGAACACAGAAGGAGTAACACCTAACAATGGAGCTAGCGACGGAGATACTAATCCCACAACAGGCGTTGAGCGCAATCCACGGACTAGGTCTGAAGATAGCCTCCGGCTGGAGCTTACGAGCTCAACATAAGAGAACAACACTCTTACTGATATGGGAAGAAAAAGAAATAGAAGAACGAAGAATTAGGCCCAGGTCTCGACGTGGAGGGAAAAAACAGCAGCAACAACAGAGGGAGCAGAAATTGCAGACCCAGTATGTTAGCAGTCCTACCACAACGAGAGGGGGCCCCGAGTGGCCGAGTGGTCTAAAGCGCTCTCCGTTACGGATCACTGCCATCTCAGCTCCGTCTGCGTGGGTTCGAGTCTCGGATTCGGCTAATGTGGGTATGTGAGAAAGCTTGCCAGTAGCTTCTCGTGGGTCGGTGGTTCTTTCCGGGGTTTTCCCGGGTTCTTCCTCCACCATTAATACTGGCCGCCATGTATAGCCAATCGCGTGCTGAAAATGGCGTTAAGCCCTACTACAACAACAACAACAACAACAACCACAACGAGTACCACAACCAACACAAGACAGCAGCCGACAGTCCTGAATGTACAACCTACGGTTAACATTAATAGGGTCCAGGACTCTGACCCAGCTGCAAGCTCAACTATAACCTTGTCAGATATGTTGGAAAAGCTTAACAAATTGTTAGGCTCAGCAATCCCGACCCCCCCCCAGGCAACACTACCTGAAGAAACCACTACAACGGCCGACGACATTGCAGCCGACCTAGAGGTATCAACATCGACCAAAGATGAACAAAGCTCACCGATCGAAGAATGGGCAGCGGAGGTAGCAGAAACAAAGGAAGACGATATCGACCCCCTAGTTGAAAAGTATACTGAAATGGGGCTTGATCTACCGCTACATAGTACGAAAATTGCCGGACAGTTTGTCAGTGCGGTCCAATATGTAGCGTTTCGATCCCTGGATTCTTTTCAACCCAGACCATCACACTGGGGCTTCGGAACCAGAGTACTCCCTCAGCACTACAGAAGGGCCTATACCGGATACCCACTCGGCCAATTGACTGAAGCCGCTGCATATATCGCCTCCCACCACGGATACCTGTTTCTGGATATCATCAAACACGAAAAGAGAACAGCGGAACAAATCGTACGATGGGAAGAGCGGCGTGGCACATTCCAGGAGTAAAAAAAGCCCTTCTAAGGGCTCCAAAGATTGCCTATAATTAACACATAGGGACCCATTTTGACTAGGGTCCCTTTTTGGTTAACTCTTTTAACAAACAAATTGATTACATTGGTACCGCCGTCAAAACTCAAGACTAAAATTTTACCTATGCGTGAAAAAACTGATACAATAAGTCACATAGACTTACCGATTGGTATTTTATTCTATTTTCTACAAGTATGTACACTACGTACACAAAATTCAAACTTGTTCGATCAAAAGTTATTCAAAATTGACAACTCTCAAAATTCGATTAATTACAGAGGTGGCTCACACATTATTGGTATTACCATTGTCCATTAGTACAAATGGACTTAATTTGAAATAAGTACGAGCTGGCGTTTCGGGAAGTACACAACATCCAGGGCTGGCTTGCTGAGCACCTTACCTCCTTTACCACGCTCGGATTTCGTACAAAAGTGGCAAGATGTGGAACGATTTCCACTTGCCACAAGCCCAGGTGTCCTAATGTGACGTCAAAAGCTGGCCAATGGCAGCTGACGTTACATACTGATTGGGTTGACACCTGGGGCACTCAATAGCAAACTGAATACATGAGTGTGGGTTTGCACTACTCCTACTCATATCTTAGGCCTTACATCTAGTTCGGTTGGGCACGCAACTACTGTCTACGAAGTAACGGCCCAATCAATTAGTACTCTGTGAGTACATAAATGCCTGAGGGGTGCGGCACCATTCCTCCCCTCAAGGAGTAATTAATTAGTGCACCGTGTGCACATAAACCAGTGGTACATGCACATTATGTTGCGAACACCACTATAATTCAATTCAACAACAACAGTCTGACCATCCATTGTCGACTCATCCTCCTACGAAGATGTGCTCAAGACTAGCTAAGATAAACGAAGACTACGTGAATTTCCATAGGGTCAGACAAAGTGTGATACCAAAGCCGGAAGAGATATAGAATGTTAGAATGTTAAAAGTCAATGAAGACCTGATAGACGAGCTCTTCAGAAAAGAAATTAACAGGGAGAAAGAAGAATGGACAGAGAAGTACAGACTTCAGAAACAGCAGAGAGAACAGAGAGAGCAGCAACAGCAAAATAGCAGCAGCAGCAACCTGAACCTAACAGAGGCTTTGTCGACTGTCGTATCGACACCAACGAGTTCTTCTTCTCTTTCCGAAGAAGCAGACCTTATCCTTGAGAAAGCCTGTCGTCAGAGAAGGCCGCCATCTCAGAACCTAAAAGATTGCCATAGCTTCAAGTTCACACATAAAAAACAGCCCTTTTCAGGTCTACCCCATACTCTCGAAAAGAAATAACAATCCATTGCCTATAATAAGTTAGAAAAAAATAGAAGTACGTGTATAAGCACATTAATTCTTTATCTTGGTTAGAAAGTGTGTGTGTGTGTCCATGTGTGTATGTGTGTGTGTGAATTTTATATAAGTGGCTTAGAATAGTAATGGGTAGTTTAGAAAAGTGAGTGAGTGTTTCTTTTAGGTCCGCGCGTTTTTTTTAGGTAATGATCTATTTAATATAAGTTTTGGGGTCTTAGGGGATGTTTTCCTTCACGTCCGCGCTTTTTATATAAATACGAAATCGCTCGGCATTCTGACTACAACCACACCAACTCATTTCAACAACACAGAAACAAGGTAGAAAGAATCCATAGCAAACTCTTTACTGACATTGGTAACAAATATTCCTACCTTAATAAAGATATCACAACTGCCGACTGGGATAAAGCATTAAGCACCAAAAAGGAAACTTCCCCTGGAGAGAATAAAATAGGATACATTATGTACAAAAACATACCAAATAACATCAAACAGATAATAATAAAATTTTTAAATAAAATATGGAAAACTGGTAATCTACCTATTAAATGGAAAACTGCTATAGTTATCCCTATCCTGAAACCAAATAAGGACCCTCACAATGTCAGCTCATACAGACCTATCTCTTTAACAAACAACATATGCAAAATTATGGAAACCATATTAACTAATCGATTGAAATGCCACCTAGAGCAAAATAAATTAATATCCGAAAACCAATGCGGATTTAGAAACAAACGATCCACTACGAATCTCATAAGACTAGAAACAGCGATAAAAAAAAAGCGATTAGAACAAATACAACTCAAAACGGAAAGCAGATAGGAACCTAATAGCGGTATTTATAGACTTAGAAAAAGCATTCGACCTAGTATGGACCAAAGGCTTACTAGCCAAATTAAATCACTATGGAATTACAGGTCGAATGTTCAACTTCATCGAAAACTTCCTAACGGACCGCAAAATAATAACCAGAGTTGGAGACACACACTCTGAAATACACTCCCTAGAAAATGGAACTCCACAAGGCAGTGTACTCAGTCCCACTCTATTCAACCTAATGATCAACGATCTAGATAAAAACCTGGCAACCACACAAATTGAAATTTCGCAATTCGCAGATGACAGCGGAATATGGAAAGCTGGAAACCCTAACAGTCAAAAAACCATCAAAAATATACAAGACAGTCTCAATAACATAGGAAAATGGGCTGACAAATGGGGGTTCAAGCTATCACAGGACAAAACTGAAGCAATCATTTTCTCACCCACATACAAAAGAAACAAACCACGACCAACATTTACCATAAATAACCAAGAAATAAAATATGTTAAATTCAAAAAATGTTTGGGTATGTATTTCGACGAACATCTAAATTGGGGACAACATATACAAGAAGTAGTTAAGAGATGCAATAAGGACCTAAATCTCATACAAAGCCTTAAAGGAACGAACTGGGGGTCCAATCAAGAAACACTGTTAGCATTATATAGGGCATTGATCAGATCTAAACTTGATTACGGGTGCCAAGTATGCAACCTAGCGCCAATAAACCATCTTAAAAAATTAGAACAAATACAAAGAAAAGCCCTAATTACAATCACTGGGGTACTACCATCAACATCGTTAGTAGAGCTCCAGATACTAACAGGAGAACTCCCGCTCTATCTCAGAAGACAGGAACTAATACAATCCAGTATACACCCCACAGTACTAGCAATTGAGAAATGTAATATACCTTTTAGAACCACTCTAAAGCATCACATACCAACAGGAAAACTAGTATACGAACTAACTAAACTACTCCCCATAGAAATAAAACAAATAGAAAATAATAATATCTTCGATAATGAACCTTGGTCTAACGAAGGCCCCAACATCAATATTACCATCACCAAGCACGGAAATAAAACAAATTAAGAAATGCAGCTGCGCACTGTAACATCAGAAATATTAACAACCAATTATCCAAACCATCTACAAATATACACAGATAGATCAAAAACCACAGAAACTGCAAAAACAGTAGCTGCTTACGTAATACCTAAACTAAATATACAAGATGGTCACCGATTACCAGACCACTGTTCGATCTATACAGCAGAATTTTGGGCAATTTTAAAAGCACTAGAATGGGTGGAAAAACAATAACCCACCCCTAACAGTAATAATAAGCGACTCGCAAAGCGTCCTTACAACCATCCTAAAAGACAACACCAAATATAGAGAAAACTTTCTAAATCAAACTAACCTAATACTCAAAAAACTGAAAAGCAATAAACAACAAATATAATTCCTATGGATACCATCCCACACAAACATACTAGGAAACAATCTAGCAGATGAATTTGCTAAACAAAAGCTAAGCGATCTAAACCACGTACCACTGGCATACAGTGTTAGTGAAATATACAGTCTAACAACAATCATGATCAACCAAAAATGGCAGGAATACTGGAACAATAACAAGAAAGGTAGAAAACTATATAACATACTAAACGAAACCATTAGAAATAGAAAACCACCTTTACTTAAAGGAAAAGATCAAAAAGTAATAAATAGAATCTACACTGGAAAAACCAAGTTGGCCAACAGCTATGGAAAACACATAGGACCAAAACCTCATAACCCAAATTGTTTCTATTGTCGGGTGCCAGAAGATCTGCACCATATTTTCAACACATGCAATAGATTAAAGAAAGAAAAGGAACAATTCAAAATCGAACAAAACAAACTAGGATCGTAGAATACATACCCAGAATTCCTAAATAGCTCTAACCCCAATCTAAATATCACTTACAACAACATCATAACTTACCTTAAAAAAACTGAATTATATACAGAAATTTAAATGACATTTCTAATTAAATATAATAAATACCAAATCTAGAGCAATTGCAAAAACTCAGATTAGTTAACTTGCACATCTATAGAACTACTAGATCCGAGTACAGTCGACAAGGACAAGTGAACTGGAACTAGCTAAATACAAATAGATTCTAAGTAATTAACATGCTAGAAGTATAAATAACATAGAAAATTCCAAAATAAAAAATTTCAAATCTAGGCCAAACAAACAAATTAATAAATAGCGAATAACCAGATAGACTTCCTTGAACATCTCTAGCCCCAAGAGATCCGAGGACAATAGCCAAGAAATGCTATCTGGACCTAACTATATTAAACCAAATATTTTTTTTTTTGTTTTTTCACTAGTGCAAACAATAAGGAAAATATTCTACTGACTGATAAAACTATCCAAATACCAAATGTAAATTAAAAAACTCATACTTTAAATTTAACTAGTCTAATAACCAGGAAGAAATATGTAGGGGGGTGGGGGGTGAAATTAACAACCTGTTCTCTACTTCTCCTACCATACCATTATTCTATAACATCCTAATTAACAGCTAAAACTCTACCTTCTATACATAGGTGACAGCTACAACAAACCTAGACCTAACCATACAATCCCAAAATAGAACGTATAAGGTGGTCGCAAGACGAGACCATCAGGGACACCCGCAATAGGACCCCAAATTAATGCATATAAGGTAGTCGAAAAAACCCAACGACTATCAGGCCCGGCGGCGCAATGCTGCAAAATAACAATTATATAGAATAATACCCCAAATATTACATGTATAAGGTAGTCAAGAAACCCAATGACTATCAGGTCCAGCAGCACAAGGCTACAACCAAAAATTACACCTAGGAAAATAGAACCCAAAATAACACATTAAGATGGAAAAAACACCAACTCCATCCAGGGCCAGCAGCACAAGGCTGCAAAACCAATTGATTAAACTGCTGTCACCTAGAAACTAACATCAACCTCGATAGGCTCTCTCTCTCTCTCTTAAAACAAAACAGCACAGAGTTTTACTATATCAATTTCAAAGACGGAATTTAGAACCAAAAATATCCTGGATCGGAAGAGCACTACTGACCTGTGGCAAGACACCACCACAAGAGCCTAACCACTTTCACCCTTTACCACGGACAGACACCAAAACCCATACGTGCAGTGCACGAATCATAAATTAAACAAAAAGCGAACTTAGATCGGGTCCAATCCCACCAGTCGCAAATCAATGCGAATGAATACTGAGTGCGTGCTGGGTCCAGTCCCACTCAACAAAGGCCTTACGATCAGATCGATATGCACACAAATAGTACCTCGACCTGACGGCCCAATCAATAAGTGTTCTGTGAACACATAAAAGCCCGGAGGAAGTGGCACCATTCCTTCCGCCAGGAGTAATCAAAAAGGTGCCTGAGGCACCATAAACCAGTGGTACATGCTCAATGCGAGCGCACACCACTATAATTCAACACAACAACAACAACAGTCTGACTACCCTTGTTGATTGATCAACACTACAAAGTGAACAGCAGACTTACAAAGATTTTGGAACTACAGATGCACCTGGAATATGCCAGGCGCATCCTGGACGAACTGGCCATGGAAGTTGTAGAAGAGGCACCAAGAATAGAGGAAAAGGAAGAAAAGAAGAAGAAGGAAGAAGAGGAGGAAAAAAAGGAATCATGCCGCACGTAATGGTAAAACCTGTGTGCGAGGTGAAGCCATTGGTGACGGAACCTGCACAGGCAATGGCTGCACCACAACCACTACAAGTACCGCAGCCTCTCCCAGTACCACAACCAATACCAGTAAGGATGCTACAACCAAAAGTGGCACCGCAAATTCAGCATCCAAGAGTGCAAAATAGAAGAAGAGAGAAGAGGTTCAACAATATTCTAGAGACAGAGGATTAGGGTGCTGAAGCAAATCATCCTCCCTTCGCGCTCTCAGCCACAAGAGTAAACTGGGAAGGAGACTGGAGTAGGAGATGCGTGTGCGGTGCCAGGCCGGGAAGGTGTCAACACTAACAGATACCTCTGGAGTTCCATAAAAACAGCCCTTTTCAGGGCTAACCAAAACTCTAGAAAAGAAATAGTATTCAATTTGCCAGTGTATGAGTATGGAGTAGTGTGAATATAAACACTAACTCTTTTCTGGTGTGATTATGTGTGTTTGTGTGTTTGTAAGTGTTCAAGTACGTTTATGTGAATGGTAGAGTGAGTGTTTATTAAACCTTCCCTTCTGTGTGGATGGTAGATTATAGTTATGTTTTGTGCTGCTTTGCGTGTGTGGATAGTAGATTACGGCTTTGTTTTTTGCTGCTTTGGGGTATTTGGATAGTATATTTTGGGTTTGATTTTTTTGCTTCCCGTGTGTGGATAATATGGTTAGATAATATGGCTCATCACCTTTGTGTGAATAGTATATAATATGAGATGACAAAAGTAGGGGATGCTTTCCTTCACGTCCGCGCTTTACATATAAGAACCCACGGAATAACCCATAAAAAATGGCGCAAGTGTCGGCTTTATTCAGTCTATTGAGAGACATCTATTTCTGAATGATGGATGTAGAATATGTGATATAAAGGATAGAAAAGGAAAGGAGGAATGGAGATACCAAAGACTTGGTAACCAGTCAAGTTAAAGGTCTAAAGGTAGCCAGTAATCTGGTAGCAGGGATGATAGAAGAAGAAGACAATAAGTCGAGACGATTCAATGACCCACCTTATGTCAGAGTGGGAAGTTTGAAGGAAGCACTGGATCATGTCATCCAAGTCAGGTGCTTCCTAGAAATGATATTGTATTGGACGGAGTGACCGAACGTAAAATGGGGGTTGGACAAGCTGAAGAAAGCGGAAGATCTTATGAGAAAATTGATGGAGGAAGAAGTCAAGAAGGTAAAAGAGAAATGGAGTAAAGAAAGAAAGGATAAGGAAAACTTAAAGAAACAGGAAGAGTTTGAGAGGTTGAATAATAATTGGATCAAAATACAGGAGAAGTTCAGGTCTATGGGTAATCCTGACTGGTTACCAGAAAATGAAAAGAGGATGAAGAAAGGAATTTTTGGAAAGGTCTGGAAATGGATGAAGAAATGGAAGAAATAGAAGAAGAAGAAGCAGAAGAAGAAACACAAAGGCCCTTTACAGACCAATCATATGTCTCGAAAAGAAATTCACTTTCATGCCTAATTTCTTTTTCTTTTTTAAAATGTCTGTGTTCTATCCATCTCCCATGTCCCATTTCCATTGTCCCTAGACAGTCCCACCATATTCAAGTTCCATTGTCCCTCAACAGTCCCAATCCATTGTCCAATGTTAAATTCCCATTGTCCCTATATTCCAAAAAAATGTTCCCATGTCAAATTTACATGAACCCCATGTTACAAACTCCCTAGTTAAACACGAAAGTCCCCTAGTCCCTACACACTACTCTAGTCTATCCAACTTCTAGATACAAAATAAATTAATCAAATACGTAACAGTAGTTAAATTCCTAGGAATGGAATGTTCGTTGACAACCACCTCACATGGAAACAGCACATTGAAAAACTAACCCAGAATTGTAACAAAGATCTCAATTTACTCAGGAACATCATAGGGACTGACTTGGGATCCAACCAGAAAACTCTAATCACGATATATAAAACCTAATTAGATCAAAACTGGATTACGGTTGCCAAGCATATAACTCGGCTAGGCAACCTGTACTACAAAAACTTGACACTATCCAGAGAAAAGCCTTACTATTATGCACATGAACACTCCCCTCAACATCATTAGAAGAACTATAAACACTAACAGGAGAACTACCCTTAAAATTACGTAGACAAGAACTGCTCCTCCGATACTCCATTCCATTCGATACCCACCCAGACAACCATCCCACCAAAATAGCTATAAACAAGTGTAAAGTTGCCTTCAAACCCAAAATAATACCCATCACACCAAGTGGCAAAGTAATCCTTGAACTAAGAGAAAAGATACCTCTACTAAAAAAAACAAGTAACAAACAAAAAAGACCAAAACAAATCACAATGGTTACAAAAGCCACCAAAGATTAACACTGAAGCTACCAAATTAGGCAATAAAGAAGGACAAGAGAACTTACGAAAACCTGTATTGGTAAACGAACTCAACCAAAAATACCCGGACTATGTTAAAATATATACCGATGGATCAAAAACAAACAACCCACCAAGAACAGCAGCAGCAATAATCATCCCTGAATTCAATATACAAACGGGATCCAGATTAGCTGACTATCGCTCCATTTACACCACTGAATTCTGGGCTATACTTGAATCACTACAATGGATCAAAGACAAACAAATACCTAAAGTTGTCATTTTAAGCGATTCCCTAAGCTTTATCAAATCGATCCAAAATCGCAATACACACTCTAAGGAACAATTCCTCGACAGAGCATGCCAATTAATCGATAATATCACCACAGCACATCAATCAGTCGAATTCATGTAGATACCTTCGCACAATGGAATCACTTGGCAACGAAACAGCAGACAAAGTTGCACAAACCAAACTAGGAGATCAAAACTCTATCAAGCTTAACTATAGCTCTACAGAAGCACTAAGCTTCGCACAAACATATATAGACCAAAAATGCCAAGATTTTTGCACAAACCAAACTAGGAGATCAAAACGCTATCAAACTTAACTATAGCTCTACAGAAGCACTAAGCTTCGCACAAGCATATATAGACCAAAAATGGCAAGATTTTTGGAACTCCTCCACAAAAGGTAAATAGCACCATGAAACCCGAAAAACCGTAGATAGGAACATACAGCTACCTAAGGGTACCTATTTAGAACAGAAAACCATAAACAGGATAATAACTGGAAAAACTAAACTACCAAGCAGTTTTGGAAGGTTTATAGGACCCAAACAAGCACCCATTTACTGCTTTAACTGCCACACCACCGAAGATCTACACCACGTATTCAATATACGCCCAAAATATCAACACGCTAGGAAAATATTTATCAAAAACCAAAAAGAGGTTGGATCACCACACACATACCCAGAGTTACTTATGGATTCTAATAAAAATAAAGAATCAGCATATAAAAATATAAATAAATTCATAGACTCAGCAGGAATAAGGAACAAAATATAATTACTATCTCCACAAAACCAAAAGACATAGTAACTAGCTAAATAAATTTAGAAGCCCCCACATAAAAACCAATAATATATCATTCAATTTTATATAAAAAAAAATTATTAATAAATAATTCACTTACGAAGCACTTATCAAAAACTAAGGAAACCGCAAAATCGGACGTCCTAGATGTTCTTAACGAACCGAGTAATTAGCTAGGACTCCGGTCCTAGATGTCCTTAACGAACCGTGTATTCGGTTATGACTCCGGTCTCTGGCTTAATAATGTATAAATAACATTCAATCTCAAAAAATATTAATAAATAAATAACTTAAAGAGGCAATATCTAAAAACTTATAAATAACATAACGTAGGAAGCTCACCCTAAACACCTCGTCTAGTAATACCATAATAACCTTGAAAATCTCTCTTCATACATGATTTCTACGAACAACCTCTATAAACAGCATTGAACACCACCACCCCTTTTTAGAACATTTTCAAGAAGAAAACAAAGCAAGAAACACCAGGCAAATGCAGCAAGAAACCAGCGATGTGAAGCAACCAGGACCGTTCCCGAGCTCAACTTCCCACTAATACAGCCAACCATTCAACTGCAAGGGACCTTTATGGACCCACATATTGAGGCCAAACTATCAGGGTTCCTTAAACCCATAAAAGCATGGGGGAGGGGGCACCATTCTCTTCCTCAGGAACAACTAGCAGGCTGCGGTGCAGTCAGAACAAAGTGGCATATGCACAATTGTGCGCACGCCACTATAATTAAACTCAACAACAACAAAAATACAAAGAACTCACAAAAATGTTGGAAAATATGAACTTTACCGTTAAAGTCTCAAGTATTAAAAAGTACACATTCTTTAAAGAAGTTTGCGAACGCAGATGATTCTTACCTGTAAGGAAAAGACAGAGCTGTTCTGACTCGAGCAACGAACTAATTCTTCGTAAGCCTGGTTCGCTATTTATACAGTTGTTTCGTTCGCTCAGAGAACATGCCCCTTGAACTTCTCCATGGCGATCGTGTGAATCATCTGTGTAACGCATCCATTATTGATATAATAATTTGTCAGTTCAGCAGCTCCACCACCCCCCACCACCCCAAATCTAAATTGATGACATTTAGATACGAGCCAAATGTATTTTGTGCTGACAGTTGTTGATATTTAGTTACGAGCGAAATGTATTGTATGGGTTTCTACACCTGCTTATAATGTGCGATCCTTACAAAAAAAAAGCATACAGTTATATTACACAAATATATAAATTTTATCTCAATATATTTTAGTGGAAAATTATTTTCAAATAAATTAATGAAAAATTACTTTTAATACAATTTAGAATAAATTTCAATCGTAATACTTTTACTTAAAAGTTGTGTCCTAATAGAACAATAGATTAGCTTAAACTTAAAAAGAAATAAGGTGACGTTGGAGTACAGTTCGTGTCCTTTCTTTTTGTTCATTATTGTCTGAGCTCTAATGGTTATTCATCAGAAGAGCATATGGGATGGACTGTTGATCATCGTCTATTGTCCGTACATCCGTTATTACAATCTTGGCTATCTCTGCGGCTCTAAAACTACTTCGAGGATTGCCATGAAACGTTAAACATACACACATTCATCCCGCCGTCTATTTGTCCAAAACAAATAGTTTCCCTTGGAAACTCAAAATGGCTCCCATAGTGGCCATCATGAAAATCTTGAATGCATGGTCATGTCAACATTCGGATTTCACTACAACACTTCACAGTATGTCTAGTCGGTCTGAAATGAAAATGGTACCGACCTGATGTCCAATATGGCCGCCACAGTGGCCAGTTTGAAATATTTTCTATCGCTACTTCTCCTGCAAGAAATGTAATATTACCACATCGTGTTTAGTAGAAGACTTATAATGTTTAGTTGACCCCAAGCCAAAATGGCACAGATCAGATGCCCAATACAACTGCCACACTGGCCATCTTTAAAATAGTGTTATTGTAAATCCTACGGAACGAACAGTAATATTGTCGTAGGGTTTTCACCAGAAGACTTCCTTCTTATGATGCATAGTTGGTCCAAAATGAAAATGATATCGATCTGATGCACATTAAAACCATAATAGCGGCCATCTTGAAATCGTTATATCTGGTCTTGAATGAATGGTTATATCAACATGGATGTTTTACTAAACGAATTTTTATTATGTTCAGTTGGTATTAATGGTGCGATTCAGACATTCAATATTTCTTTTAAAAAAATGAAAATAGTAGTATCACAATTCCCCCTGCATGCCTGGTTAAATATAGCAGGTCACACAAAAAGTGGCCTTGGTCCGTTTCATACAGAATGTCATCGTTGTTCTTTCAAAATGGAAAGTCATATCAACATGAATATCCATCAGATTATCTATGAATTTATATTGGGTCATGAATGAAACTTGCGCCAACTTGACATTTTCTATGACAAGCAAATTTGAAAATTTTGTTATCACAGGAGAATATCAACGATGTTTCAACACAACTCATTAAAAAGGAAGAAATGGTCTTATCTTGAATTCCTGAAGATTCTATTCAGTCAGTAGAGCGCCAGTCCCTTCGAGGGACTCTTGTTTTTTTTTGTTGTTGTTGTTTTTTTTTGTTTTTTGAGGAGTGAGCGTGTGGTGTTGATAAATTCTGCAGCTAAATTGTATCAATAAGATATATTTTGTTATATATCATTGAAGAACAACGATCACACATGGTTAGGTGAGTTTGTAACATTTCTTTTTAAGCAAAAGGTCGAGTAGGCTAACTTGTTTTTGTTTTTTATTCTGTTGTTTCTGGTTTCAGGCCAAAATAAACATATCTGATTTATATACAGTTCACTGCGCCTGACTGGCTGAGAGAGCCAACAATGTAATTCATCGTTGCTATAGCACTTCTGCGTTGTTTGTTTTGTGTGTCATCGAGCGCAGCAGACGGCCTGGGAGACAGTTTACTTTATCGTATGATTCATTCATTTTCTGGTGGTTACATTTGACTATACTTGTATGATATATTCAGATTTCAGCATCATGCATTTACGCAGTGAAAAGATTTGAAAATATATCTTCATTGCACAAGTAATTGTTGTGATTACAAAAATGAACAGGTAAAAGCATTCCAAGTAACCAAATGCCTCAACACATGCCTTCACGACTTTGAAAACAAAGAAACATGTTTAATAACATGAGATCATCTCTTTTTCCCTAACAGTGTTAAATTGTGAACTCGACCTTATTCTCACTTACGTAAAGACTTATTTAAGGTCTTTCCGGTCAGATGGTTTATTCGGTCATTATTAAACAGGTCAACGATATTGCCACTTAGGTGGTTTACACAATGGCACATGACCATTCGCTAGCCTGCAACAATAGCGGATTACATCCCATTGATACGATCGACATTGTCTATGCCTCCTGTTCATATAGTCCGAGGGTTTAGTGCAAAGCCTCGACATGATAAACAAGCATTAGTTTCTCCAAAAAACAAAAACTATCAAGCGGCTCCACCAGCTGGGTGCCACTGTATATACATCCATTGAAATAATGATTTATGTCTTAATGTTTTGATTTGATTAGTTTTCAGGTAGCTCGCATTCTGAAGCACTAAACCTATTAAATAAGTAAAATCCTGTGATCTTGTAAAATTAACTTTGCATTCTTGAGGTACCATAAAGTATTTTCATGACACATGTTACATTAACTGTCCGGGTTATTATCATATATATATATATATATATATATATATATATATATATATATATATATATATATATATATATATATATATATATATATATATGTGTGTGTGTGTGTGTGTGTGTGTGTGTGTGTATCTGTGAGTTTGAAAGCGGCACGAATAGGTTCAGCTAAAATAAGGCAAATATTTTTAGAAAAGTAAACACTTGTACTAAATTTGGTTTCAGTTTTTAGGTCCTTCTCAAGTTTTCGAGCAGAAACTATATCATCGTCTGACAGGAATGGATGTGACAGGATCTAAATCAAATGGCGTAACAAGATATTTTACCCACCCATACCTTAAAAAATTTACCTCCGGAACCCATTAGTAGTGAAAGAGGATAATATAGGGGCAATGGGACTTCAATGTTAAACTGGGTTTTACCGCAGGGACAACGGGAATTTATCATGGGGAATTTTAACATGGGTGGGACTATAGAGGAACAAAAAATTATTTGGACTGTATATGGACAATAGGAATGGAACAGGTGGGTGACGTCACGGTACTGTTTAATAGGCAAGAAAGCAAAACTTTTCGAGGCAATGAAGTGGCCCTGAAAAGGGCTTTTGGGTTTCTTCTTCTTCTTCTTCTTCTTCTTCTTCTAGCTTCTTTTTTTCCTCCATCATCTTCTTAGTTTTGTTATTGCTGTCGTCTTCTTTTTCTTATTTGTTCCTCAAGTTTTTCCTTCTCCTCTTCCTCTTTCTTCCTCTTCTTATCTCCTATTCCTTTTTTATCTTTTCATTCCATTACTTCATTCTTATTCTGTCCTCTTCATCCTTCTTCTCTTCCTTTTCTTCTTTAATCATTTCCTTTAATATGTCCTTTGATTTTCTTAGATTATTGATTTTCCATCTTGACTCGACGGGGACTGTAAGAATAAAAATCGTAATTCAGTTTGACTAACATTTTTTCTATCATTCCCAAATTATCCAGAACGTCTTGCAGCTCCTGCATTTTATCAAGGTGGTTACTTGTTATCTTGGTTTATTCACTGATGAAAGGTGCAAATCATCATTATCATTTAGATTATAGACGTTTTCGCCCATACGGGCATGTACGTCTGATTAAGGTCCACAAGCGGATTATTTAATTAATCCCGGGGGAAGGATTAGGGCCTCATCCCCCAGGCATTACTGTGCATAAAATGCACTATTTAATTGACCCGTCAGGTCTTGGGTCAATATGACTGGCTTCATAGACCCTAGCGGCCTGAATGTAAGGCTATACTCGAATGGGGATAGACCCAGCACACACTCGAGTTAAAGGTAGCAATTCGGTCTGCCTTAGCTGCGCTAGGTGTCAACCAAGCTGTATTTGACTCCAGTAGCGATTGGTCTCCACTATGAGGTCACATCGGGACACCTAAGCTTTTATTCCCATGTGGAGGGTTAATTAAATGTTCATGAAGAGAGGAAAAAGTGCTTCTCCCTTCATGTATTTAATATGTGCTATGCACGTTTATTAATTTAATGTCCGGCGGTAGCGAGTGGGAAGGTTCGGTCCGGAGGAGCCCGCTCACTAGGATGGCATCTTGGTTTATCCAGGGAATAATTTGTGACTCCCTTGCCAAGAGGGTAATGAATTGTCGTCTTGACGAATTTTTGGAGATATATTCTGTGCCTTTTTTTTGGAGTGTTTTTTATATATATATATAAATGTAATGATAGTACCGCACCAGTGATCGATTATTGATAGTCTGTAGGGTTATTTAAACTTTATCTATTGAGTCTGATTTGGGTGGGGTGGTTCTTGGTTTGGGTTCACCCTTTTATGTATGGTTATTTAAACTTTCCTAGGCTTGTTGGTGCGCCGCTTTGTGCAGCTGGGCCCAATGGTCCTTGGGGTTTGGACCACCTCATATATTCTTAAGTTTAGGGTCATAACTAGTTTCGCTAGGTATTTGGTTGCCGCATTGTGCAGCGGGGCCTGATGGACTTGGGATTTTTAGACCACCTTATATATTCTAGTATTTTCTGGGTCTTATCTAGGTGTTCTAATTGTTTTTAGTGCCCCGAGGAGAGGCTGTGCCTTAGTGCAGTTGAGTTTGTTGTACTACAGATGATCTGCGGTCACCTTGCGGTAGGAAAATATGCTAGTGTCCTTAATTTCATGTTGTAGGATTTTGGCGCCCTAGAAAAATAATTAATTAATTTTTTTAAAGGTTTATGGTTGGGCTAAGTACCTGCTAATCTATCATTATGTTTGATTTATTTTCCTAGTTTTTTGGATGATGCTACTAGTATCTTGTTATTTTATTTTCATCTGATCTTATTTATTCCCTAATTTTAAGTTTATTAGCCTGTCTACTAGTTATGATAATTGTTCCTATTTTGTTTAATTTGTGATGTTATTTTATTTTCAGGCTAAATCTATTTTGATTAAACATATATCTTTGCCGAATATTCGGGTCGCTAAGAGTTGTCAAAGACATCTGTTCTTATTTATTCCCTAATTTTATGTTTGTTAGCCTGTCTACTAGTTTTGGTAGGCGTGGACTTACTTTGTTTTGATTATTATCCTAGTTTGTGGATAGAGTAATTTATGCAATGATATTTTCAGGCTAAATCTATTTTGATAAGACAGATATCTTTGCCGAATACTCGGGTCGCTAAGACATGTCAAAGACATCTGGTCTTGTTGTTCCTTACATTTAGTTTGTTAGCCTGTCCCCTAGTTGTAATTAACTGAAAGGTATTTATTTATTGTTTAGCGGGTCATACACGTTTGTTTAAATTCCTCCCGTTTTTCCCAATGTCGGTGAGGAAGTGTATAATATTTTTATAAGTAATGTCCTTATTTACGTTTTGTTCTTTGAGGGAATCTGGATAGGTCGGTGGGGACCCTATTTTATGTTGTTTAGTCCTAAACCTAGTTCTTTGGGTTCCATATTTACGGCAGGTGTTAAAAACATATTCTAAATCTTCTTGGAGTGGACAATGTGGGCATTTGCCATTTGAGTTTATGTTGATTGTCAAATATTTCCCAAAACTGCTGGCTAATTTAGTTTTGCCTATTAGAATCCTATTGATAAGTTTTTGATCCTGACTTATAACGAGTTGTGGTTGGTTGGTATGTCTTACGACCTTATTTAGTATGGAGTATAGCTTGCGTCCCTTTTTGCTGCTATCCCATTGTTGTTGCCACTTATTGTCGATTTTAATTTTGATGATGCTATACAATTCTTGGACGCTGTAGTATAATACTATGGCTTCAGGTTCATGGAGATATTGTTTAGCTAATTGGTATGCTTTCTCGTTACCTGCTAGTCCGATATGGGAGGGCACCCACATGAACTCTATTATATGTTTGTTATTTAGCAGTTGTTTAATCAAGTGGTTGGTTTCCTTCAGGAAATTTCTTCTTGTGTTAGACTGGTTTGATTTAATCGAGTTGATGACGCTAAGGGAGTCACTAATGATAACTGCTTGTCTAGTGTTTGTTAGTTCGATCCATTTTAAGCTTCAATAATGGCTCAGAATTCGGCTGTGTAAATGGAGCAGGTGTCGTGTAATCTAGCTCCGAATTCGGTGTTGGTTTTAGAGATTACTATTGCCGCAGCAGTGTTGTACGGTTTTGTAATTTTTGAGCCATCGATGTATATCTTGGTGTACCCTATGTATTTTTTTTCTAGCTCGGCTGTTATTTTTGTCCTTATATCATGTACCTGGTCTTGCGTGTTGCCAAAAGTAAGGGCTATTGTGTTACAATTAGGGTTACCTCCGTCCGTGGTGTTGGGTCGGGGTAACTGCATTGTTCAGTTTGTAGATTGGGTAGGATAAGATCTTTAGTTAGTTCATGAATTATTTTTGCACCGGGTGGTTGTGGTTTCAGTTGTTTATTGAAAGGCATATTACTTTGTTGGATAATTTTCCTGTTGGGGTGACTTGTTTTGTGAATCGAAACTCGTGCGGCATATCTTAATATGCTTTCGTTTCCTCTTAGATGCAGTGGTAGTTCTCCTGTCAGTATTTGGAGCTCTTCTAGAGAGGTTGAATTTAGTGCTCCAGTGCAAATGATTAGTGCCTTATATTGTATAGAATCTAGTTTACTAAGTGATGTTTGGTTAGCTGATGCATAGACTTGGCATCCGTAATCTATTTTTGCTCTTATAAGTGCCTTATATATTGTTAAAAGCGTTTCTTGGTTGGCCCCCAATTTACCTGCCCACCGACCTATTTGGTTAAGACTATATTGTATTTTCCATATGACTGTTTTGCTGTTTGGATTGCCTGCTTTCCAAATCCCGCTATCGTCAGCACATTGGGATAAATCTACCTTATATTTGTTAATTATAGTGTCAAGGTCGTTTACCATGATATTGAATAAAGTGGGGCTAAGCACCCTACCTTGTGGCATACCGTTTCCTAGGTTATATATATCTGAATATTGATCCCCTACTTTTGTCAGTATCTTCCGATCTGTTAGGAAGTCTGCTATCCAGTTATGTATGCGGCCAGTTATTTCGTATAGATTAAATTTCGCAATAAGACCTTTTGTCCAGACAAAATCGAATGCGTTTTCTAGTTTGAGAAATACTGCGATTACATGTCTATTGATTTGCATTTTGCATTAAATGCTAGCTTGATGCTTGCTTCGAGTCTGAACAATTGGTCCAGGGTGGATCTTTTGTTGGAAAGCCGCTTTGTGTTTCTGCAATGTAGTTGTTGCTTTCTATATGGTATCTTAGTCTTTGTTAATCATTGTTTCCATTATTTTGTATATGTTATCAGTTAGAGATATGGGTCTGTATGCATTGATGTCATTTGGGTTTTTGCCAGGTTTGGGTATTGGAATGACGATAGCTTTTTTCCATCTTTTGGGTAGTTGGCCCTTCCGCCAGCTTTTATTTAGTAGATCTAGTATAATTTCGGTTGTGTTTTCCGGGATGTGTTTGTATATTTCATAGCCAAGTTGGTCTCCTCAGTGTGAGGTTGCCTTTTTCTTAGCAAGTGCAGATATCCATTCTTCTTTGTGAAATCCTTGTTTAATTTAGATTGTTTGTCCCATACCCGTTTTGCGTTTGTTTTGAAGTTTATGTTAGAACAGAAGGCTTGCCAGGACTTTTCTTTTGCATTTTGGATTATTGTTTTCATTTCTTTTTCCCTATTGTTGTAAATTCTAAAGTCATTGGAGTTCCCTGTGTGTTTAAATCGATTAAGGGCTTTTTACCCCGCTTTTTTGAGCTACATTACAGTCTTGGTTCCAACATGGGACAGTGGGTTTAATTTGTTGTCCTGGTGTTCTCTGTATACTTATTTTAGCTGCCTCACTTAGGGCGTTCATTGCATTTAGATTGTATTGATAGATGGTATCATTATAAAGATCTGCTAGAGTTATTGTTGAGAGGGCGATTTTAAATTTATTCCAATCGGCTTTGTCACACCTCCACCTTGATATGTTGTTAGTTGGGTATGTTTGTGTCATTATATTGAGGGTGAGTATGATAGGGAAGTGATCGCTTCCAAGGGTGCTGCTTTGATTAACTTCCCAATCTGAGATTTGGGCCAATTTAGGAGTGACTATGGTGAGGTCGATTACTGATAGTGCACCTTTGATGGGGTCTAATCTTGTTCCTGCTCCATTGTTAAGGATAGCTAGATTGGATTCGGTTGTCCATATATATATAAAGAGAGAGAGAGAGAGAGTCGTATTTCTATATCTGAATCAAATTTGAAATAAATCTCAAATTACAATATTGCTGCAAAATTTACATAATCTTTCTATCGATTCTTTTCAATTTTCACCATCTTTTCAGCTTTGCCCTAAAGCTTCCGGGACATTATTCCTTTAAAATTTGTGACGAAAACAAGATCATATATTTAAGTATATTCCGTACGTCAATTATGTAACACATGATTAATGATTTTAACAAATAGCCCCAAAGTACAATTTCAAAGAAAGATGCCTTTTCCAGTTTCTCGTACAGTGAAACTTATCGAAGCTGAAATCCTAAATAACCAAATATAAATGTGACTTTTGAGGGGTTTTTTGTTTACTAAGTTGTTTCTTAAAGGTAGGTAAATTAGGAATTGGTTTAAGTTTGTTAATGTAGGATCCTCAAATCTTTATATCAAGTACACCTAATGATAAGGTGTTGTGCCTTCTGTGTTATAACTGTGACATAAATTTTGTTCATTACTTATCGGATATTCCAGAACATTAAATCCTTTAAGGTTATGGTTTAAAATACCCATGATTTCCAATTGAATCCTATTAAAAACTATACATTTCCAGCAGTGGGCATTCACTGCTATTTGTTCATGATCTAAAATAGCCAGTGTTTCCTATTAAATGTTATACAAAAAAAAACAATAATTTTTCAGTAGTGGGTATTCACCGTTATTTCCCACTCAGGAATCAATACGATACAATGCTTTAGTTGTAAAACCTTTCTAGTCATTGTTGGTTTGTTTGAACTTCTTCAGGTCAGATCAGTTTAGTACTGAAGTCAATGAATTGCAGTGCAGCATCGATCCTAAATCAGAATGTCATGAATTGATTTTTATGAAGTGCAGCGTGAGTATGTATTTCAGAGTCTGGGGCTATACCATTTGTCTTCGTCATTCGAGTGATACAGAAGTAATGAGGAGAAAGTTCAGTGGATCAAGTTGTTGATGTATCTTTGTATCAGAGAGAGAGAGAGAGAGAGAGAGAGAGAAAGAGAGAGAGAGACTGATATTTGGAATTTTAACGTAGCTTTAACAATGTTTCAATCATATCGCTACGATGTCTGCAGTGTCGCAGTTTATAGTGATGTCTAGCACTGGGACATCATGCCGAAGACATGTAGCACGATGTCCCAACCAGTCACATTATCCTAACACCAGGCCGACCAGTCCTAACACTAAGTTCTTAATGCTGAGCGCCTAATGAGGTAGCGGCTAGTACCATTTTTATAAGTCTTTCATATGACTTGGTCGGGGTTCGAACCCGTGGCCTCCCGCATCCGAGGCGGACGCTCTAACTACTAGGCTACCGGAGCGGTTTCTCTCTTTGTATCAGGCCTAAAAAGATTAAAATATTGCAAATATATAATTTTATTTTATTTACTTAGTAAGCTAAGTATTCTAATTAGCCAGGTGTTCCTTATCACAGGGTTTTTCTCTTAATGTCCGTTATATCCGTTTATGTAATGCAACATTAATTCTACAGAACTGTATAAACAATTAAATAGGCAAGTTATTTCCATTTTGATAATGTGTGTGATCTGATGCAATTAGTTTGGCCCCATACGTGTACATTGTTTCCTCAATAGCTCTTGGATTTGACACCTCTCCGATTCCTTTAATTTGACCCTAGAGAATATCAGCCTCAAGTAAAGAGTTTTAAAACTTAGTGTACTTAACCGTCATTCTTATTAGGAATTCACTTTTCAAAATAATGGATTAAAAAGTGAATTCCTCATAAGATAAAATTACAATAATAAAAAATAATTGTAACTTCTGTAATATTTTATTATTTTAAAATTCATTCATTTTAATTCACTGCATCTTATCACACACACCAACGCAGAAAACCATGAACAAGAAATCATTACACATGATGCTTCAAAAAAAAATAAAATGATTTTTAAAACATTGCAAGTTGGTTTACACGTGACAAAGTGGAGACATGATAAAATTGTATCTTTTTTTTTTTTTTTTTTGTCGACTGCGCAAATACACAGAATAATCTACATAATTGGTTTAATCTAAAAACAAAAACATTTGGAAATTAGATTAGTATGTCACGATTCGTAAATTGTACTGTTCTAAACATAATGTTCACATCACCCACCCAACTGCGAAAAGTATAGACCAACATCTTCCTAGCATGACAGAAAATCCATCAAACTCTATAATATCGGCCTGATATAAGAAGTAGACAAAAACGATGATTATGATAAGTAAAACGAAAATGACTATTCAGATCTGGCATCGTGTGATAGGCTTTTCCTAAAAATCAACATTGTATGCCTGCCATAACAAATATTACAAATTTGACCGTAATAAGTAGAATGGATTGAACAGACCCTGATCTGCTGGTGCATGATCATCAAAGTCTATTTGCCTGAAATGACAAGTAGAGCAAAATGTGGAACAAGTAAGTAACACGGACAGCATAGATCCAGACCGGCTGTTGTATATGGATTTACGCTGTTAACAGTTTGATGATCGTTATATACAGATGCATGTGGGATGAACACCAACCCAAAACAGTACTGGAGAATAAAAAGGAAACGAAAGTCAGTATTCTAAGACAACGATAATGGAGACTAGCAAAATGGAAGAAATAATATTGTCACTTCTTCGAGTCAGCGGTGGAATAATATGACTTTGGTCATATAGATATCAATGAATAATCGGAAAGCTCCCATCATCAAATTAGCGTGTTCTACGCCATAACGCAGGTATTAAAACTAGCTTGATCAGCATGGCTGAATAAGCATGGGAATGGACAAGTATTGTTGTTCTTGTACTTGTTCGTGTTGTTGTAGGGTTTAACTCCAGCTTTCAGTACAAGACAGGCCATACATGGCGGCCAGTATTAATGGTGGAGGAAGAACCCAGGAAAACTCTGGAAAGAACCTCCGACCCACAATGAGCTACCGTCAAGCTTTCTCACATACCCACATTGGCCAAACCCGAAACTCGAACCACGCAGACAGTACAACAAGTATTGTATCCATCCTTGCATATTGTTGATGGAAATATTAAGGCTAATAAAACTTAACGTGCTGATTTACAAGAAATAACCGTTGTGCAACCAAAACAAACCAACCTCTCCGTCTTGCCTGCAAAGTTCTGCAATGACTAACCCACAATGCAAGTAATTTTCCAAAATATCCTGAAAATACATAGTCATATTTTTTAAACAAACAGCACTCATCTAAAATTTCAAGACCTTCTCCACCAAAACAGATCTCAATGCCAACCATCATCTCAAGGCAATATTACGTTTTGTATGTGAATTTCGCATAAAACACTAGCTCAAACTCGTATTCAAAAAATATAAAATATGTGAAAGTTGTTTAATAATACGATTCCGTGGGTTGTAGTACAAAGTGTTGTTTTCGGCATGGTCAAGGTCTTCTGTCATATCATCAGTTTTATAGCTCACGAATACTCACGCAAGATCAGATAGTTCAATGTTTACTCTAGGTCTGTGTCTTAACAGAATATTTGGGAACGCAGAACGCAGAACACTTCGTCGATTAATTCTTCTTCCGTGTCCGATCTCTCTGGCAATGTCATTAAGATGCATCCCGTCTCTGTTTTTGAAGTCAAGCGCCTTCCTTACCCTGATAAAAGCCTTGATTTTCGGGGGATCTACACGGCTCGCAGGTAGGTGGTCAAAGTTGATCATTACGATTTTCCTATGTTTGTCCCTGACATACAGGTGCCAGGCATACTTCCATTCTATTTCTGTCCGCGGTCGACCCTGCTGGCAAAGATAACTGGAGGACACTATGACAAGAAAACACCTCGTCTCGTGTAGTACATTTTGAGCATCTTCGTCAGTAATATCTCCCGGCAAACAGTCTCTCATTGGAAGGTAAGTACAATATCCGCAATTATCCAAATAAGGCACGAGGATTTTTTTCACCCATGTGAGTAAGCGCTCGTTGTTCTCATCAAAGGATATATAAACATCGTATTTAAATTTACAGACGGAATTGTCTTGTCTTCGTAGTAAAATTCTAAGTTCGTACCGAAATTTGTAACTTATCACAGTAGTCAATATGATAAGTATTGAAACGACAGCAATGCAGATGCTTATGATCATGGTTGTAAAATCTTTTACTTTACATTTATCTCCATGAACGTGTTTGAAATCAATGGCTTTTAAACGGCCGTAACTTTCTGTATGGCAGTAGACAGTGTCCGAATCCACTTGGCGAAACTGCAACCATTCGGATACCCAGATGGTGTCACAGTCACAGAAGATGATTAAATTACGTAAATCCAACGAAGTAGCAGGTATATACTGAATAGATTTGGGTAGGCTTTGTAAAAATCCCCCGTTATTTGCCAGAGACAGATTAGTGATATTGTTTATCAAGTCTATTGCTGCTACATCTATTCTTTGAAGCTTGTTATTGCAGATCATTAGAACGGAAACATTTTTCAAATAATCCCTTGCATCTAATACAGATATGTTATTATTACACACATTTAATTCATATGAAAATGAAGTTTTTGGCAGATGATCAGGCAGCTTAGTTAAGCCAACGTCTTGGCAGTCGACTGTTAGCCTGCTTTTTTTAGGCTGTTCTGTACAGTTACATTTAAGTGGGCAGCCTTTTTCAACGTTGATGGGACACACAAATTCATCCAAACGACCATTCTTTGTCAAGCTCACTATTGAAACGCCTTTCAAGCTAGGCGGGTTAGTGCATTTAACATCATATACATTTGTCCAAATTCTTTGGATCACTTCTTCGGCAAGACTGAGAAATGGTTCCATTTTGCAGTCACATGTGAAATTAGCACCCAGAAAATTAAAACTAAAGTCAAAGAGAGCACCAAGCTCAACTAAATTTGGAACACCAAGCTTATCGAACTCCGGCCATGTTAAAAATGGATTGTCTTTCATTGTCACTGTTCCAGGACCGTACGTTTTATTTGTATCAAAGACAATATCCAACAAATTTGTTAATTCGCTCACCTGATTATTGCTAAAGTCCCTGATACAGAACGGTCCGCTCATTACTATGTTGGTGATATCTACTGATGTGAGACTGTTGCTACTTGCGTTCATATATGAGATGTTCAGGTTCAGACCAACTAATGCATATGGTTCTATTTCCATAATTTTATTTTCTGAAACATCCAGAGCTATCAATTGTTTCAGGCCCACAAACGTTGTATTTAAAAGACTCCTCAAATCATTTCCTTTCAAATTTAGAATCTCGAGATGTATCAGACACGATATGTTGCTAATGTACCTAATTTTGTTTTCCAACAGATCAATTTTTACTAACGTGGTGTATTTACATATATTGGCTGGAAAATATGCCATAACACCGTATTTATGTATTAACTGCAGTGAATCATTCTCACTGGAACTGCTATCAACAATCATTACCACTGACTGTCCTTCCACACTTATATATTCAATCTCAATGTTTCCCAAAGGCAACGTTTTGGCTAAGTTCGGCATTTCTGATTGGCATCCTTGCAAGCCGAGGGATAAATGAATGAAAGCAAGAAGTGTTAATACGCTAATCATTTCAAACACATTTGGTTTAGTGCGTTGTTTTTGTGTCTGGAGAATTTCACTGATCAGAAAATCCAAATTCGTACTTATGAAGACGATACATGCGTACTCGAAGTTCTAACTTCCCCGAGTGTATCCTTTTGAATAAAAGGCTAATATATGAAACGAATTCATTGTTCGGCCTTTTAAATATGTTCCTAGTTACACACATGAAGAGGTTCAAGCTAAAACCAGCTTGTATTGAATTACCGCTCCAAAAATGAAAGAATACAGTAGCTGCGCTTCGGTATAGACTAAAAGGATCGGTAGGAGACTATATGTTCATAAGGTGTGTGTCATATTGAAGTTCTCTGCTTTTTTTCACGTAACTTTGACATTTTTCTTGCATTTTCATCTGATATTGACCAGTTGTTTGCACGTTTCAACTAACTTGGACCATTCGCTTGGACTTTTCATCTAACTTTTCATAATTCTCTTGCAGTTTTCGACTAACGTTCACCATTCGCTTGTAATTTTCATCTAACTTGGACAATTCGTTTGCTATCCGGAGATTAATGGCCTTTTGACATGTTTGGTCCGTCGGTGATGTTTTGCGGTTGTCACGTTAAGCAACTGACATTTGTCCACCCACTCAAAAAAAGGAAACAACTATCTTAACTGTAATCATGCCCTATCATGCACAAAATAACAGCATTTGTCTTATTTCTTTATGTCAAATTTGAATGTAAGGTCTTGATCACTCGTCTGTTTCTTTTACCCAATATCCATACGTGCTAATCACATTTCCGGACACACTACACTAATGATATTGAAAAATGGGAACCAACCTGGAAAAAGGTGAACGTAAAATAGTGTATATATAGGTTAGGCAAACCAGGATTGGTTAATAATATAAGTTATGCTGTAGGAAAAAGAATCTTCGAGAGCTTATCCTAGTTGTAAGTGGAAAAACATATAGACGTTGTTTAATTGATGGAATTTCAGTCCTTTGCCAGTCTTGAGTTTGGAACACTCATTAAAAAAATTAGCACCTGACTCTTTGGTGCAGAATTGAAAGCACATGTTTCAAACACATGCAGGTCCAGAAAATTGCGCGGCTCATATCCTTTCCTCAACACAGAAGCTGACATCCAGGTTTCATCTATAATGATAAATATAGGTTGGATCATGAGCACTCAAAAATTTTAAGTTACTGAATTTTTAATATCATGGTGTTTGCATTGGTTTCTATGTGAACTGAATTAGTGCTGTGAGGCCTTCCATCATTTGATTCAGAGTAGTTGCCCTTTCATATACTACCTTAGACCTGTTTGAATTGTGTCCCTTGTATTTACTATACCCTAATGACAATGATATTAAGTAAATTTTTCATATTTTCATAAAGTACTTCTTATGAAAGTGCAAACGTATTAAATTTTTTCAGTTGATATTCCTGTAACCTTGTGGATAGACTAAAGCAGAAGTCATTTTATTTAGGTTTAAAATATGGCAATGTAGACACAAATATATTCTAGATATGTATGGTTGAAAACAAAATGGAATACTCATTCTGTATTCGCCAATACGATCCTTCTGTGGAATTAATGAGTCACTTGGGCACATCAATAGATTATTCATATTTTATAGCATATATCATTAAATAACATAAGATACATTTGTGTTTTAAGATATAGAATGAAATGAAATCTTTACCACACACGCGCGTATTTTCTCTCTATGTTCAAAATCAAAATTCCAAAAAAGGCAGAGCTATGAATTGATGAGCTAGAGGCCCGCCAAGCCGTTTCCTGTGGCCCGCAAAATGATTGGCGTCACAAGTTTTCATTAGATATAACAAAGGCTGTGCGGCCCTTAGTCCATCGAAAATGCCCTCAAGCGGCCCTCAAGTTGGTTTGAGTTTGAGGCCCCTGACCGAGAGGTTGTTGTTTCTGTAGTCAAGAGGGTTAGAATAACAGTCACTGAAGCGTCCAGATATTTTGGGATCCACGTCAAGACTGTTGACGATCGCATACGAAGTGTTAATAATAACTACCAATATTGACCCCAGATTGTAGTAACAGAGGATGAGAAGGATGCATAGTTCCACTACATGAAATATATTATTCAATAAGACTTCCCAATGTCTCGGATGATAGTCAGGCAATATGTAAAAACATTGGTCAGAAAACGTGCACACCAGACCCTGTTCAGTTTAAACACAGGTCCATCGTCTTTTCAATGGTTCAAAAAATATTTTGAAATACCAACAGAGCTCTATGAACAAGGCGCATAAAAATGATCATTAAAGATCGAAAAAGGCAAATTAGAATGTGATGGATCAACGCATTCAGCTTCTTAGGAATATCGTTTACAAGCTGGAACTCTAAGATAAACCAAAGTGCAATGCAATGAGGTGAGGAAAAGGCCCATCAGAGGGTTATATGCATTAGAGGCCAAGATAAACCAACACGTTGTATCATCAACTGGCCATATAACAAAGAGGCCAAGATACACCAACACGTTGTATCATCAACGGGCCACATAACAGAAAGAATAATTTTGTACGTTAGCAACAGTCACAAAAATCGAGACTTAAATAAGTCCAGATTTCTTTCGGTTTTTGTTATGAAATCCTTCAGTTTAGTTCTGTTCACAAGATAAAGGAGACTTCAGAAAAGCAGGACTGTACCCAAGCATCAGACCACCCAGGACCGCCATCGTCACTGGTCCGACGCCCGTAATATAAATTCCCTTCTAGATATTGAATACACTATATTTAATACCAGTATAAAAATAACTTATTTTTGTCCTTCTATTATTTACATTTATACAATTGAAAGTGTCATAGTTTGAATCCTTTGCTAATGTAAAGTCTCATCCAATTACAATATAACTATTTAAGATCTTATTTGGGTTCTTTTTAATAAAAAAAATCAGGAATAAAATTTTGGGTTGTCTCTATTTGGTCTATATACATGCATCTTTACAAGTGTGAATCTCTAACCGTATATATCTGTATATAACATGTCGTATTTCCATCCTGCCTTTATCCCTTTATGTAAAATGAATTGAAGCGTATTGTTAAATAATATAGATAAACGTTTTTGACCTTTTAAGAATATCAGCTAAAGACGCAATCACAAGCAGAAGCTCGCTGACAAACATGGACAATCAATTACGTATTTTGTCATAGATGTAATACTTGAGGTTGAAAGTGATTAGAAACAGATTCCTGATGTAGATGCATTCGTCTCCAGGTTTATTATCTTAATGTACATATTCCTCTCAGCTCATACAATGCACGTTCTAGGATACTTTTACGAGTACTATCAACAGATGATCAGGAATGTTGTTGCAAAGCAAACCGGTGAACATTCTTTAAAATGGAAACAAGGAAAATCGTATTTTCAGGTTTTTTAACGGTATATAGCACTGACATTTAACAAACACGATGCACAGAAAAAAAGACAGGGTAACATATTAAGGAGTTTAATCTTTTACTTCCCGAGTTTATCGTTGTATAAACTGTCAGCTGCTGAATCCCACAGGAATTAACGCTCGATGGGCGTTATGAAAGCAGCTTAAGTCGGCAACTGACAGCTTATACCAAGATAAGATCAGATAAAATAGCATTAAACTCTTATAATTACGGTTTCTTATAATGTTAATAATTCTTTTATTTTTATTATGCTTTTTCAAAGATGTAACTCCAGTCTGTCTTAGAGCTTTATTTAATGTGTGAATTCTTGTCGCGAGGCTTCTGCTACGTAGCTATTTGTATGACAGGGGATTCTCCATCAACAACGTAATAGATACGTTAGCATCAAACAGGCAATTCTACCGATGGTAGGTTATCTAAGGTTTTGAACATTCTACAGCGTGGTCTTGATATTTTATCTAACTTGGCATATGTGTTCTGAGAGCAGTTCAACATTGAAAGCAAAGAATGCGTTGTTTTGTTTGACATGCAAATGACTCTTGGATTTGATGCTTTAATGTACAACTTTGCTGATTCATTATTCTCCTGACACGTAGACAACCAATTTTCATGTCTTTAAATATATTTTGGTGTTCATTAACACGTCTTCTACCTACAGAGTGTACCTACAATTGAAATTAATACTAACGGTAAATGGTTATAATGATCGGGGTCCAGCAGTCAAACAAAGTAAGACATCGACTCTGACACTTACGATGGACGATGGGCGAGATGTATCTCCCACCCACCTCCACCTCCACATACTAACTCTAAGGGTCGGCATCTTACACTGTAGGACTATCGATCCAATTGTTATAATTTTAGCCTTTGAACCCTCTCTTTCCAATCCCTATATCCATTTACCTATAGTTTTAATTTCATTTGTAAAGAGGAGTAGTGAAAGTGCTGTAGCCCCCATGTTCCTCCTGATAGATGCTGAGTTTCATAGCTCTAAAAGACAGGTCTACATAAAAGATCATACTCTGTCAAAGATTTATATCATTTTGTTTTCTAGTCATCGTTCGTCTTTGTGAAATTTAATTAGTTTTATTTTTGTGATCATTCGGGTGTTCCACTGGCAAATGACTATAACTTAGCTGATTCGTTCGGAATGCTTGATAACTCAGCTTGTAAAATATCGTCTGCTTCAGAAGGCATGTCAGATATTCATGAATCGGTGTGTTTATTGTCTCTATGTGTGAGTTTGGAATTCTGCTATTTCGAAAACAAGAATCACTTGCAGAATAATAAAAGCACAAAAGTGCAAGATCTCATGGACATGCAACATTATTTTTGCCAGATTCAAATCAAATCCAGTCAAAGAAAGAATTATTCATTTTCAGAAAATACAAAGATTTATTATTCGATTCTGTTACAATCAATTCATTCAATTTTCAGAATAAATTATAAACCCAGCAAGATTTTTTTGTTTCAGTTTAAAGGTATGAAGTGTGTATGCCTTCTTTTCGATCTTTGCTTTGCTTGCAGTGACTCTCTTTTAAGAAGATGGTATAAAATAGAGACACATAAACGCAGCTTGGTTTGATCATGTGCTTATGTTCTGACCAACGGACATCTTCCTTATATTTACCGACTAATGCAATTAAAAGTATTGTCTTATCAGGGATTGAAAACCACAATGGGTAAATTATGCAAAAGAAAAGCACTAAGTGTACACATTGCACCTGGCTGACATCTGCCCAACAGCCAAATGCACGAACAGTTGACCAAGAAAGCTGATTCAATGAGAGCTGTAAAAGATTTCTTCCATCACTATTAATCGCATATGCTATGGAAACAACTATTTAAAGATTTCTGTATGGTTGTATCTTCATCCATATTTGATGGTACGTCATTCTATTTTCAACCACTTTTCCCAAACTTGTGACTTTTGAAACATCAATTGTCGTACAGAATTTATCACTCGTTGTTGGATTTGTGTAGCATAGAAAAAACGTAAAGTTGCTATTGTGAGTTATTTTTTACATTTAATATTGGCTTTCTTTAATTTTGAATGCAAGGTTAACCAACGCAGGGAAATATTCAAGTTCCTAGTAGTAACAAAATTGAGATTCAGTGTTTCGAAATAAAATTAATCAAATAAAAGCAGAGGAGCAGTTTTGCAACATCTATTAAAATGTGATTCTATGATTGTATAATTTAATCCTTTTCTAGCAATAGCGGTACTGATTGCATTTTTAGAAATAGATAGTAATCATTGAAAATATACTCCTTGTCTGAATCAGATCTTTACTTGTTTGTAGCTATTTAAGGCAGAATTGTGCCTCTCTGCACATCCAATACAAATGACTCTTTAGATCTTTATGGGAAACTGAGGAACACAAATAAAAACAATAGATTCAGTATATAGTGTGTGATACTTTATCTATTGTACACACTTTGACATTTGTTGGTTTTAGTATGGGAGACAGTGCATAGGTCTGATGATAAGTTTCATTTAAGTGCTCACATTGACCAAATAACCATTTGTTATTAAATGCTCATTTTTGGCCCCGTTACATGAACATTGTCAGAATGCAGTATTCTACGATATTGAACACCTTCATAGTGCACGCCTAATGATAGTTTTATGTATTCGGAACTACTTTGTAAACAAACCATGTATGCTCGTATAGAAGACGCTTTAGGTTTTGGTTGATTACATTTATTTGTGACTGAACTAAAGCAGCTGTTTCGTCCGTTTGAAAGTATAAATGAAAAAGTGGAAGATGTGGGCGAGTTCACTGAGTCAGAAACTAAACTTTCAAGGAAACAAAGGAATAAATGTGATATTCGCAATGTCAACAACAAACGTGAAAAAACGCAATAATTGAAACTACCTTTCTAATCAGTGAAACAACTATTTAAGAGAATATTCATATCTTTTCGCAAAAAGAACGGTTAAAAATATGACGAGTGCTCTAAAGGGTCTAAACAATATAACATAAAAAAGCATATTGAGGCCAAGAGCTATATGTTATTTGTCAGAGACATGCCATTTTACAAGTCTGTCAAAATACAAGAAAAAAATGCAAATGAATCTTTCGGTAGGAAATTAAAAGCCTCAGAACCAATAATCCGACAAAAATGTTTTATTTCCGCTGGGTAAATGGAGTGTCAAACAACAGCTGCTTTCAATTTTTCCCGTGTGACAATTTTGATACAATGTTGGGCTAGCGATAGATGACACACTGTATGATGCAGGTCATAGCTGGGGTCCCTCCTACAGCTACATGCAAGTGACTCAGAATAAGCATGTTTTGTTTAGCTGATCATAAAAATGGTAATAAATATATATTATTGTATCATGAATTTCCTTAAATTGTACTTACTTACTTCTTCAGATTAGACAGCAAAACCTGTTACAAACAGACGCTATACTGGAATTTCGAGAAGCCTACATTTCCAGTGGTAATCCGTGCACCTTATTTCACTGAGTTGACCCAATAATCCAGCCCCTCATAATAAGAAAAGCAGAATTTTGTTGGATCAACACAGAAACAAAATCCATGCGCATTCATTTACAAGATGACTTTAAAAACGACATATATTTTTAAACTGATGTAGAGCGCGCGACTAAGTTAAAAGGTCGCTGGGCGGATCAATGTGCGTACGAATACTGTTATTGTGTACTGATGAAACTACGGTTATGAATTTGTTTTGGGATAAAAAAAATAAATTAAATTACATTTCTTGTAATTTCTTTTATTGTTAAGATTTATATACTTAAACAGTTTGAGCTTACAATAAAAAGGTTACTGCATTTGAATGGGAAATTATGAACTCGTTTTTTGAGTGCAAAATACTTCACTCTGCAAGGTCGTGCAGTATTTTTTGGAAAACTTGTTCATATTTTCCAATATAAATGCCGTAATCTACAAATACTAGTAAACAGCACTACAGCACTACTGTGGCATAGACCATCATTGCCTAGGACCCTTGCGACAGCACCGGGATAAGTGATGAACAGCGTTTTACCGTTCGTTTGTTCAGTGAACCATACATTAAAAAACATGAACTCCTATTTAGTAAGTATCTGGAAATATTTGTGTTTGTCTTTAAAATTATCCTCGTAATTGCGAAATGACAGAAAATCAGTTTCTCTACTGCTTTCTGTTGCTACGACAGTGCACAAACTTTAGGATTCAGTGATGTAATACGCTGTTACACACATGAATGGCATTGGCATGGAGGAAATTCACAACGTTACTTACAACAGGATTCATTAATGTAAAACGCTGTTAAACACTTGAATGGTACTGGCACGGAGGACATTCACAACGTTACTTACAACATAATTCAGAATATGGCAAGTAATAAAAGCAAATTTATGGGACACTGGATATGTGGTTACAGAAATCAGACGGCTTAAAAGTCTTTAAGATTGGTTCCTCATGTCCTCTTGCTTTTCACAAGGGTGGAAGATATGCGTTTGGTTTCCTGAAAACAAGGTATTTCAGTTTACTTCAGTGACTTGTTTCTTGTTTCAAATTTGATGCAGGCGGCCATATTATGTCGAATAGAGAATATATTTCCTGATTTAGATCCTGATGACTGACATGATTACCCGACGGACAGCTTATGGACTTCTTACGGACTTCTTGTGGAACAACAAAACAAGTGTAACCATGTTCTAAAATGTTAATAGCACTAGCGCGTACGTTTAAATAGGATAATGGTCAAAGCTGAAGAATGTTTAGATCCGTCAGATCTAGCAGTTGTTAATCACCACTCCGCAACCGAGCTAAGGTGCGACGTCACATGTGACACTTAGATTATACACTGTGACGTCGTGTGTAATTTTGTAATTTTTGACAATTTTGCCAGCAAAAGTGATAGATGGCAAATACACTCTGTTTATACAGAGCCTTTCTGACATTGTCACCATCCTTATGTATGTTTAAAGACACATGCATATGCTTAGTTCATGTGCCTTTAATGATTGTCATATTCATCATTTGCAGATGAGACAAACAATACTGAATCATTAAAATAGTTCTGCCAAGTCCAATGTGGAACAGCGAATGCACATTATGGCAGTAGGAGATGAAAAAGCCTATGGCAATATCATATGATGCCGACAGTATAAATGGCAGATAAATATGCATCTCTGAAACGAAAACTGCAAAGTTAAACAAAGGCTTTATCGTTTCTTTTATCAATTACGTCAATATCAGTGCACACATTACAATTCGCACAACTACCCAGGTAATGTGTATGGATGGGAATTACGGCCAAAATTATATGCATGTATTTTCTATTCTTTCTATGCATTATTGTAAATGTCAGCTTGCAAGATCTACTTTTATAATTCTAGTCATGAATTTTCTATTCTTCATTGATGCATCCTGTAAATGACTGCATGCAAATGATGTAACTGCTTAGATCTACTTTCCTTCAGCATCACTGTATCTTGAGGTTTGCCAGCTGCTGAATTGATTCTGGAGTTTGTGGTATGGCAAATGATATGCAAGTTATTACAATTTTTAATATTCTATTTATCAACTTGCTACAACACACGTTACATCGTTCCAACTGTTGATATTGTTCTTCATTGCACAGATTTTGCATTGGCAACATCGTAACGTCACAATGTTCTCATAGTCCATTCTTTATAACAGATCGCACCTTCTAAAATCATGATTATAATGTCGTATCAAGCATGTTGCAAGCTAGCATCAAGGAAGGTAGCATACAATAATGCCTCATTATGACAACAAATGGTGCTTTGACACGTCAGATTTTACAATACGACTATTCCCCTGACCCTAGCTACAAAAGGTTATACCATTTTACTGCATGCTTGGGCTCCATAAATTAAAATAACATTTGAATAATCTTGCTGCATTACAGTCAGCTAGTTTTCCAGAGTATTCACATTCTTAATGGGGGTGGCCTGCAAGAAGCATAAAATAAATTAAATATATCAAATTTTGTACAATTAGAAGTATACTCAATGTTACATTTCCGCTGACCTTTCCGACAGCGATCAGTAAAATTCTCCATTGCATAATTTTCCAGTAAGATCAGTAGAGTTTTTCCCTCGTTGATACTTGAAGAAAAGGCATTAATACTGTCCCAAAACACGCTCATCGACCCAGGATACATGTATAAAATTACAATAATTTAATGAAATACACAGGTTTTGATGCATTCTCTCTCTCTCTCTCTCTCTCTCTCTCTCTCTTAGGTAATTCTAATGAAACTACTTTTAAATGACAAAATGCGGCACACTTAGTAAGTCGGAAGTATGCAAAACTACGTTAATATTCCAAAAATTCTTAAAAAATTTTTTAAATCTTTAATGTGACAAAGAGCAGCATAATGATTAGAGCCTAAAGTGCTATATTTATATTTTTACAATTCTTGAACCAATTTATTATTTTTAATAAATAAAAGTCAAATCTCCTGTAACATTATGTCTTTTGTCTGCAGCAAATTACGTTAACCTCAATTCCTAACAGTTATCGACCCACTCAGTTTTACTCAATTGTTCTTTATTACAGACAAGAACTGTGGTATCTATGGTCCTCAGAACCATTTATATATTGGCGGCTTGTATGAGCGATTTGCATATTTTAAATATATTATCGTTATGAGATTCACACTTTCACGTTAGTTGACCCTATATAAATCAGGTTATTGGTCCATCTATCTAGTCTTCCATCGACCTGTTCATTAGCTACGAATTTGTACTTGGCTTAAAAGCTTTGAAAGCAAATATTGGTCATCCAAATTGGGGACAAAACGTTTTAATAAGACGCCATACGACTTTTGTTTTCATCTTTCCGTATTCAGATTTCTACCATTTTACACGTTTATGTCGTCAACCATTATGATAGCTCTCTGACTTGCAACAATAAAATACATTTTGGACTTTTCATTCCTTTGCGTTTGGCGAATGACATGTTATATGCAACTCTTCCCTAATTGGATATCACAAAGATCGTCAAGTGCAGTGATAATAAAGTATATGTCCTAGTTAGATCAGTCACATGTTAGATTTTCATTTGGAAAGACCTGGCACAGATAGAATTGCAGATGTTGTAGTGACACGTCCTTGTTAATCTTCACAGAAATAACGGTGATCTGCTACCAACGAACCCTCAGACCATAAAAGTAATTTTGCAAATCAGTATTTACATTTGTTATGTACATTCTTTCAGGTTTTTCCCAACTTATATTTTCTTTGTATATTGATAGAAAAATCTGCCACAAGCTTGCTCGAAACCTTCTTTATGTGTAGATGATGACACTTTTACTAACATATAAACAGTTGGTTGAAACTGGAGATAAATATTAATTACAATCGACCCTTACACCAATACAGGTGCATGTAAATCATTGAGCGGTCGAAATTTTGTCCATTTCTCATGTTAAAATATTGTCACACGCACACGGGTATTTACTTGACCGAGCGGTTGTCAAACCCTGGCGCGATTCTCGCTAGAAGTCATAGGTTTACCCCGACTTTCGAAAGACTTCCATACAACTTCAGTTGTAAATTAGAAAGCCCGACGTGTCCATGCTATACCTAAATTTTCTTCTAATTAATGCAAGACCACAGATAGACCAAACTGCCACCTATCTATCAACCGCACATCTGCATGTTTTACCTTCATCATGTTTCCGTGCTGCCAACCGTTCACGCCTTACAAAATATATGAGTACTCTTTAACAATGGGAACTATTTTAACTCCACCACCTTAGGCCAGTCAATGTATGCTTTCCAGGCACATTTCGCCAATATAACTGCACCATATTCGCCCACATGGCGACATAAACGGTGACTGCTAAGTCCCTTTTTATTTATTCCCTTGAGTAATTTACCGGTTTAATACCGTAAGTACTGTCCTTGCAGTCACGCTACCAATGTATACCACTAGATTTTAATATGGACTATTTTACGACAGGGACATTCATTCGGTTTTGGTCGGAATTCACTACTAGTAAACCATGACATCATGGAAACACACTAACACTTCACTCCGTGACGTTTGCTCCTAATAATTCGCTCATTATTTCGGGCTAGGAATATTTCCATTGCGCCGAATTCCAATAATCACACAAGTAATCACACAAATCTAAAAATTCCTTAAAACGGGGCGCTATAACCAAGTGCGCATACTCTAAATTTATTACAATACTCTTTCAAATTCATTCTTCGGTTTTCGATGATGGACCATTATTTTCTGATATATATATTCCATCTATGTTTAAGCATTAAATGTACACATTGTTCTTACCCGCTGATCCAGAGTTCTCTAAAAATCCATGACACTGGGGTTCTAGAACCCTCTGTCTCAAGACGTATTGGGTCATGATAGAAAATGTGGAAGTTCAGGTCAGAAAAAAGGATGTCCACAAAGTAGATTTCAAATCCATTGCACGCAGTAATATGTTATTGCACTAACGCCTACTTGTTTTACTATAAGTATTGTTAGGAATTTGGTTTGATTTACTTTTTTTTCTCATACCTTTTATGAATTCGAAAATTTAGTATGCCTCCTGGAAAAAGTTTATTCATTCATCAAATTTCTTGTAACAATTAGTCCAAAGATGCATCCATTTGATGTACAGTCCTAGAATATTGAGTACCCAATCTTGTGCATTAAGGTCAAAGTGTTTGTATTTTGTTTCTTTGATCTCAATGGGACTATAGTTTTCCAAAGGTCATTATCTCCTCCTACACATACACATTCCGCTCCAAAAGCAATGCTAGAGTCTCTTGTTTTCTCATTATCATTCGTCCTGCTGGACATCTTTTCATGCATTATGGTTGTTTGCTCTTCACTCTTTTCACTAATTTCTGTTTCTTCTTTCTCCTTTTGATCATTTTGTTGGCTTTCTTGAATGTAGATTGGGTTCTTTATTCGCTAATATATTCCATCCTCTGATGTTTTCATTAACCAATCATATGATTTGTAATAATCTACATATTCAACCAAATGAATGTGGATTCATTGGCTATTTCAGACAATCCTTATTTTGTCAAAATTATTCTGTCAAACGCACACTGATTTCCTACTCTTATTCACACTAACCTCAATCAATACTCGTGTGTCATCTTCCCTTACATTTAGTTGCTTTTTTACCTTAGAGACCTTGTAAATAAAACTTTACTACACAGTACAAATGTATTTTTACGATAGTACTAACCATTGAATTAAGTAATACAAAAATATAACTTCGTAGTCTCAATGAAATTATATCATAAATTCCAAAGATGATACATAATTCCGTAACAATTGTTCAAACTAAAAGCAGAGCTTTTGAACCTTTCATTAATTTATTGTTATTAATGATCACATAAATATATATTTACATATTATATATCTGCCAAAGCATTCATTTAAATGACGTCTGATAATGAAATTTAAAGACATGGTGAACAAGACACATAACCATTTCAAAAATGGAGTAAAGTAATTGTTCCTAATCAAGGCGCATCAAATGAAGAAACAGGGTTCAAACTAAATGACAGACTGAACTGTTTTTAATACTGAAGTTGTGTCTATATGCTGTTAATTTGTACTGGTTACAGTGTGACTGAATGATCGATGAACAGAACAAAAACAGGAGTTAAAGTGATACATTATTTTACGTCACTTTTATATCATATTTCTTTTTCTTTAATTTGTCTCGAATATATGTTGACATATTTACTTTTAAAAACAAGCTACTAATATTACTAATGTAACTAAATGGGCATGTTTCCAGAAAGTAATTGAGTGAAACATTACTTGTGATACCTCCTTATTCGGGTGGTTTTTAGTGTGTGTGTGTGTGCGTGTATATGTGTGTGTGTGTTTGTAACTGCTGCCAAGTGAAGACCAGATGTTGAATACACATAAACAAATGGGGACTTAAAAGTCAAATGGTTACCCGATTCAAGTCTTTACTTGCCAAACATGTGCATTTACATTCATGAAGAAAAAATTAAAATTAGGACTGTCTCAGTTGCCGGTACTTTAGAGACGTGTGTAAACGCGGGTTTACACATATTACTGGAACCGCTGTATTTTCATACACAATCTCTTTACACTTTGCCATTCACGCATGTCCGGAAATGGCATGCCTAGACGCATGCGCAGTTGGATCGTGAGCAATGCATCATTACAGAAGTTGAAGTAGCGGGAAGGGAATGAAGTCGCCGGTAAAACAGACACTCGTAAGTCCAATTCATAGTTTCTTTTTAAAGATAATATCTTATCATACGTATTTTGAATTATTTTACGGCATTCAAATATTAATGACATTAATTGCAAATTACTTTAAATTTATATAGTTTGTGATGTTAGCTTTTAATAATAAATACCCAGATATGCTTTTTCCCTTGAACAGTTCTACATTTAATTACTAATATTAAAGAAATATGGCCATAATTTCAGCTTGTGTGAAAACTATTTGACTCTGTGGACTGCAAATTCAAACTCTGTCAGTAAATGTAGCTTTTAAATATTTTTGGATGACTTTGATTGTGTGCAAGAGATATGCCTATTGTTATACCTTTGTCTTTGGAATAATTTTAATGAGACTGTTGTAAAATAGGTAAAATTGACATTATGTAAAGTTTGAGAGATAGTTTACAGTTTATGTTTCTACAATACTACATAAGCTTGCTTAGTGACATGGTAAACTTGTAAGATACGCAAGAGAGGTGGGTGATATCAGGCCCAGTTGGGCCTCATGTTTTTTATTATGGTATCAAGATCTGGCCATTATCTTATCTTTATATGTACTTGATTAGTTTTATCATCAGTAATTGAATAAAGCTATTATGATGTCTTTATGTGTACTTGGATAGTGTTATCATCATTGATAAGCCAAGACCCACATCACCTCTTCAAACAATGTACATAGCAGGTCCCCTTACAAATGCGATTGGGACATAATGTGTAATGTATGTGAAATTTCATTCTAGTTTAATTCATTGACTATTTCAGTCAGTTGCAACGGAAAACTGCAAAGAGATAATGTTTACAAGGTCTACAAAAGAAAAGTGTCTTTGAAGCGTGAACTAAGTATGTCATCCATTTGAAATGTTACTTTTAAAAGCTGGGTCTATATCACTGGACAACAAATTTTTACAAAAGTCATGTTACTGAAATAAAATTAGTCAATTCTTATCAATTTTTATGTGCTGAACACGAATATGACAGTCAAATTGCAAAATTGGCTCTAGTTTTTTTGTAATCTGCAAGAAATTAATGTTTACATAACGAAATGCATTCCAATAGTAAAAGGTCAACTGTAATAGCCTACCTATAAAAAATCAAGTCATTGACTACATCTTAGATTTCTTCGCCTGTCTCTTGTACAGCTGTTCGGGAGCATCTCTGAGGAGTGTCCAGCAGTAGTCAGCCAGCATTGTAGTGGACCATTTTCCCTGGTATCTTTATTCCATTGTTGCGATATCTTGATGAAAACGTTCGCCGTGTTCATCACTAACAATACCACAGTTGCTAGGAAAGAAATCCAAATGGGAATGAAGGAAGTGAATCTTTAGAGACATATTGCAGCCAAGTTTCTTATACTTCATCAACATGTCTTCTACTAGTTCCTTATAGTTTTCTGCCCTAACATTTCCGAGGAAGTTTGTAGAAACTAGGCGAAAAGCATTCCATGCTTGTTTCGCGTCACCTTCCAGCAAGTTGTTGAACCGGTCATCTTTGAAAAGCTCTCGAATCTGAGGACCCACAAAAACTCCCTCTTTAATCTTTGCTTCGCTGAGTCGAGGGAATTTTTCATGCAGGTATCGGAATGCTGGCAAAGTCCGGTCAATGGCTTTCACGAAGTTCTTCATCAAACCTAGTTTGATGTGAAGGGGTGGTAGCAAGATTTTCTGAGCCTCAACCAGAGCTGGGTGTTGGATATTCTTCTCTCCAATGGCTACATTCTGCCTGTGAGTCCATTCCTTCCTCATGTAGTGCATTTCCCTTGCTCGGCTATCCCACTCGCATAAGAAACACATGTATTTTGTATATCCTTGCTGCAGTCCCATTAAAAGGGCAACTACCTTCAAATCACCACAGAGGTGCCAGCTGTACTTGTTATACTCAATGGAATTCAGTAGCTGCCTTAAGTTATCGTATGTCTCTTTCATGTGGACAGCATACGCTACTGGAATAGATGGAAGAATGTTTCCATTGTGCAAAAGCACAGCCTTGAGACTCAGTTTCGAAGAGTCCACAAATAGTCTCCATTCTTGTGGGTCATGAGTGATTTTTAAAGCATTCATGAGGCCCTCAATATCGGAACAGAATATCAGATTACTTTCCTTTCTGAAGAAAGGCTCCAATTGCTGGTGGCGCTTTCGATATGCAGTAATTGTGACATCTTCTTCTAGAAGATTCCATTGTTGGAGTCTTGATCCTAGCAATTCTGCCTTGTTCTTTGATAAGTCCAAATCACGAATCAGGTCATTTAGTTCTTCCTGTGTTATTCTGTGTGGGGTTGATGATGCACCACAGTGAAAATCTGGATCACTGCATGCTGATGGACCAGGAGAAGAACAGGTCGACTCACCTTTGTCTTCGTCAGATGAATCAAGAGAATATTCTGCTGGAGGTTCTGGAATAGGAAGTCCCTCACCATGTGGAACTGGTCTCAATGCAGACGGAATGTTTGGGTAGACTATTCTCGACTTCTTTCGCTTCGTTATTCCGCCGGAAAGAGGAGGAACCAAGCAGAAGTAACAGTCATTTAGGTGGTTGCTTGGCTCTCTCCACACCATTGGGACTGCAAACGGCATTGATGACCTTTTGCAATTCAACCACTGTGAAAGCTGTGTTGTACATGTAGCACAGCATATATGCGGAGCCCAAGGCTTGTCTTGGTCACCAACCTTGCATCCGAAGTAAAGATGATATGCCTTCTTCACTTGAGAATTGATACTTTTCTTCTGGTTGGCAAATGTCACTTCCCCACAAATATAGCAAAAATTGTCCGCGGTATTAACACACTTTCGAGGCATTACTGTTCTTTATTGTACGTAAATGGATAAAATAATAAGTTTTATGTAACAGTAGCTTGAACTGTCTCGCACAACGTCTAAAATATTTTAAATGCTGAACCTATCTGATTGGGCTTTATATAGTACACTGCTTACGTCAGCTTCAGCAGCCGCCTGGCATTAGTATAATAGGCCTACACATGTATAGTACACTGCTGACGTCAACTTACTTCAGCAGCCGCATGGCATTAGTATTGCATTGCATCAGAAAATGATGCAATCAACTGTGGATGATGTGAGCATGATGGTATTATGCAATGTTACATCATTATTCCGGATGTTGCTGCAGTCCTACTGGAGAAATTTACACAGTGAAACATAGAAAATGAGGTATATGAATATCTTCAAAACGAGAGCCAATACAAATTTTTCACGGTTATATTCGTGTTCGGCACACCAAAATACTACAGATTAGGGCCTTTTCAAGTCAGTAATGATTTCACTGTTGACCAGTGTATTTTGTGAATCTATATTGAATTCCTCTTCATTTTGCTTAGGGTAGCAACAGTGGAGAGTCTGGAGCAGCATTATGTTCTTATACCAGCTGATGTAAAGGATGCCTACATGATGCACATCCTGGACAAATACTCAGAGGCTCATCCCAAAAGTTCCATTATGATATTTACAAGCACATGCAAGTAGGTCACAATTAACATCTTTTGAAAGGAGATGAGAAACTGGTATATATTTTGGTCTCAGTTATACTGGTATACATAAGATTTCAATCCTTCGACTAATTTTCAGACCAAATAATAGATGATTTTGTTCAATGATATTGAAGCATAAATTCTTTGTACAGTGCCCTCTCGTTATAACACTTTATTGGAGCCATAGAGTATAGTGCCTTATAGTGGGATTGCCTAATAATGAGATACATTATACAGTACTCCTTCATTATAATACTGTCCATAGGAACTATGGAGTATACAGCCTTATAGTGAGACTGCCTTAGAATTAAAGTTCATTATTATACATTTACATTTCTTGGCATCCGTCCGTCTACGGGAGACGATGGCGTAGCTCCAAAGTAAACTTTTGTTTATCTTTCTTTCTAGCTCTCTTTTCAGCTTGTTTTATTTTTCTCTCTTCCTCTGCGTTTTGAACTCCCTGCGTGACAGCTAGACGCCAGATGGAACGGTTGTTTGCACAGCTCTCCCAGTCGTTGACATTGATGTTTGCCGTCTTCATATCCTTCTTGCGAACATCTTTATAGCGCAGATGTGGTCGGCCAGTTGGTCGTGCACCTTCTGCTAACTCCCCATATAACAGGTCCTTGGGAATGTGCCCTGGGTCCATTCTCTTGACATGGCCAAGCTAGCCGAGGCGCCTCTCGCTGAGAATGGAGAACATGCTGTTCATGTTGGCGCGTTCTACAACCTCTGTGGTGGGTACTTTGTCCTGCCACTGGATGTGCAGAATGCGCCGCAGACATCTCGGGTGAAAGCTGTTGAGTTTCCTCTCGTGTCTTGCATAGGTGGTCCATGTTTCGCTGCTGTAGAGAAGTGAGCTGAGCACGCGGCTTGGTAGACATGCAGTTTGGTCTTCTCGGTGAGGTTGGGGTTGTTCCAGACTCTCTGGTTAAGTCTGGCCATCACTGCTGCTGCCTTGGCAATCCTGCCGTTCACCTCAGAATCAATGGAGAGTGAGCTGGAGATGTTAGACCCGAGGTATGTGAAGTTCTCGACAACTTCCAAGTTGTACCCATCGATGGTGACAGGGAGTGTAGTCTGCGTCCTGCGCCATGACGTTTGTTTTCTTCAAACTGATGGTCAGTCCAAATTCCTTACAAGCATGGGAGAGGCGGCATACCAGCTACTGAAGTCCATCTTCTGTGTGTGATGTCAAGGCTGCATCGTCGGCGAAGAGCAATTCACGGATGAGTACCTCTGTGACTTTAGTCTTAGCACGGAGATGGGCGATGTTGAACAACTTACCGTCAGCCTTGGTATGGATGTACTCTCCCTCGCCGCAGTTCTTGAATGCGTACTGGAGAAGCATGGAGAAGAAGATGGCAAAGAGCGTCGGCGCAAAGACACAGCCTTGTTTGACTCCACTGATGACTGGGAATGCTTCAGATGTTGCGCCATTGAAGCACACTGTGCTGTGCATGTTCTCCTGGAGCGACATGATGACAGCAAGCAGACGTGGGGTGCAGCCAATCTTCTGCAGGAGTCTGAAGAGTCCACTCTGACTAACCAGGTCAAACGCTTTCGTCAGGTCTATGAAGGCAATGTAGAGGGGCATCTGCTGCTCGCGACACTTCTCGTGCAGCTGACGTAATGAGAAGATCATGTCTACAGTTGACCTGCCGGATCGAAATCCACACTGGGATTCTGGGTAGACGCGAGAGGCTAGGATCTGCAAGCGCGCCAAGGCAACACGGGCGAAAGCCTTTCCGACGATGCTGAGGAGGGAGATGCCCCTGTAGTTGTTGCAGTCGCTACGGTCTCCTTTGTTCTTGTCCAAAGTGACGATGTTGGCGTCACGCATGTCCTGTGGGATGTATCCCGGTTCCCAGCAAAGGTAGAGGAGTATGTGTAGGGGCTGTAGAAGTGCTGGTTTTCCGCTCTTGAGGACTTCAGGCGGAATGCCATCGCTTCCGGGAACCTTCCCACAGGTAAGGCAATCAATGGCTTTTCCGAGCTCTTCCAGGGTGGGCTGTGTCTAGCTCCTCCATGACAGGCAGGTCTGGAATGGCATCCAGGGCAGTTCCGGTGACATTGTTTTAGGTTGCATATAGCTCGAGATGGTGCTCAACCCATCGCTGCAGTTGTTTCCTCTGGTCTGTGATGACTTCGCCCGTCTTGGACTTGAGTGGGGCGGTCTTGTAGCGGGGGGGGTGGGGGCTTGTCGCCATTTTGATACCCTCGATCATTCCTCTTGCATCCCCGGTGTCTGCAGCTGTCTGTATACTGTTGCAAAGCTTCAGCCAGTAGGTGTTGCCACAGCGGTGGGTGGTCTTCTGGGCGCTGTTCCTTGCAATCCTGAGGGCTTGTAGCGTTCTGGGGCTAGGTGCAGCCTTGTATCCAGGGGGGCTTTCCTCTTTGCCTGAGTCACGGGCTCCATCTCCTCACAGTTTGCCTCATACCAGTCGACATTCTTTCGCTCCCTCTTCCCGTAAGCTGTGATGGCTGAATAGTACACAGATTCACGGATATGGGACCACTTGGAGTCAATGGTGTCATCACGTTTCACTTTGGTAAGGGCTTCCTTCAGTTTGCTGATGAGCTGCTGTGTTTTCTCTGGGTTGCTTGCACAGCAGGTGTTGATGCGTGGGTGACCCTTCTTCTTGGCGTTTTGCAGCTTCTTGGGTAATATTCGCACCTTGCTGGCCACGACGGAATGGTCCATGTCGCAATCGGCACTCTGGTAGCTCCGGGTGAGGAGGACACTGGCCAGTTCTGCACGCCTGGTGATAACGAGGTCTAGCTGGTGCCAGTGTCGTGAACATGGGTGTCTCCACGACACCTGGTGGATCTCCTTGCATTTGAAGAAAGTGTTGCTCACACATATTCTGTGGAAGCAGCACATCTTCAGCAGTTGCTGACCATTTTCGTTGATCTTGCCCCTTCCGTAAAAGCCGAGACAGGTGGACCAGGCCTCATGGTCAGCTCCCACTCTAGCATTGAAGTCTCCTAGTAAGTAAAGGCTTTCATTGTTGGGGATACGGGATATTGCCTGATCCAGAGCCTCATAAAACTTGTCTTTCTCCTCGTGGGTGGAGCAGAGGGTTGGTGCGCACACGCTGACGATGTTGACCGGGCCTAAAGATGCTGACAGCCGGAGGGTAAGGATTCTCACAGTACCTGATTATGGAGGTTCAATGAAGGCGATTAGCGTGTTCTTTACGGCAAAGCCTACACCATGCTGCCTAGGTTCGTCCGAGGTCATCCCCTGCCAAAAGAAAATGTAATTGGCTTCCCTGATGGTGCCGCTGTCAGCCAGTCGGCACTCCTGGAGGCAGGCAATGTCGATGTTCAGTCGGGAGATTTCTCTGTCAATGACAGCAGCCTTTCGTGCATCGTCGATCTGCTGTAGGTCAGCGGTCAATCCAGGACACATGGTCCTGATGTTCCATGTTGCAAAACGTAGAGTTGGAGTCTTCTTATTTCTTTTTTTAGTCTTTCTTGGTGCGGAGTTTTGTGGACCACTTGTCGAGATGGTTCTCTAAGCTCCACGCACCCAGTGAAGATGCAGGCCATGGCGGGCAGCACCTTACTGCCTGGGGGCTACCAAGCTTGAGGCGGGCTATAGCTGTCCAGTAAGACCTGGTGATCTCTCCCACCGTCAGAAGTAACCCCTGGTACCAAGCTCTACGCCAATCGAACTTTGACTTAGATTCGGTAAACTGCTACTTCTCGTGTTGTGTCGACGCCGTACGACGACGCTGGAGTGTCCTCTCCAGTGGAGCTATGAAGCCTGGGCAGGGTGGTATGGAGAATCAGCTGTTGTCCATGCAGCAGATCACCCCTCTCCACGCAGATGGTGGGCCCAAGGGAACGACGAATGCCCATATAGTTTGGCACCAACAGCGTCGCAGGAGTTGCCAGAATGACGTTGAAGTCAATGTCAGACCGCCTTAGGGACTCCGTCTCCGGATTTTCTGTCGGGGCTTACTCCCTTAGCCTTTCCCATGAGTGGGTATAGATACAAGGCAGCAGAGGTTTGGAATCAGAGTTTTTCTTCTCCTAGATGAGCTACCTTCCAAGGTTTACGAGTCCCATCTACCCGAAGCAACTGGTTTTAAGGAGCAAGTGGCCCGCCTTCACCCCTTCTCCTGTTAGTGGAAAATGTGGTCTACCGGATTTCAAAATCTAAGCCACTTGCGAAGGCCAGGAGCTGGATTTTAGTTGACAGAGGCAATCAGACACGCAAGCCGTATGGGGCATTTTTGGAGGATTGGGGTGCTTGTCTCCCACTCCCACCCCGGGCAATGTCAACCTTAGACCACATTTAAATTTACTACCACCTAATGAAATGGGACAAGTGACCATACATGACTTATAACAGAAACTATTTTACAATGGAGGTCCTTATAACGAGGGAGTGTATTATTGTGTCAGTACGTATTATAGTATACAGCCAGTTTCCAGTGTTGTCTTTTTTGTCTTCCTCCTCTTCTTGTTATGATGAAATTTGTATAATTTAAATGAGCAAGCACAGCAAATGATATGTTATGGGGTATGGTCTGTTAGGTGAAGGAAACCAAAATATTGGAATGTTATAGAATGAATCATCCCAGCTTTAAAATGATTCATGCTAAGTATGATGACAATCTGTCAAGAAGTTTTGGAAAATATATGCAAATTAAAAAATTTAACCAGAACCTTCATGGAATTTTCTGACCATGAAATTGATTCAAAAGTCATTGGGTCATGGATTTATGCAATCATGTCACAGAATGCATTGCTTTAGCTTCATTGGGATTTATTCAAAATAAAATGAAAATCAATCAAGGGGTTAGGTAACATAATAAATGAAAACACTTCATAGTTTCTATGATGGAGACCTTGTCACAGAATAATTTGTGTTAGCTTCATATTGGTTCCAGCCAAGTACGATAAGAATATATCAGAAGGTTTAGGAAATATATGCAAATGAAAAACCTCGAATCAAAATCCTTAACAAACTGTTGATGTCCCACTTAGAAAAGTGATTGGCATGTCTTGCATCCCAGTAACATGGGCTTGATTGCAAATTTGTCTTACTCAACAGGACTTGATTACACAGGCAGCTGTTACTTGCAGGTGGTCGTTATTATGGATTAGACTGCACACTAAAGGCCTGAAAATTGCTGGTTACTGTTGATGTTTAAAATTACATTAAATTGGTACTGATATTAAACCTCCAGCTGTTCTTTAAAACCAATATGGTTCTCGTAGATAAAATGGTCACAATGTATCTGTTTTAAAAGAGTATTAAACAAACATTTTAAAAAAATCAATGAGTTTTACCTTCATTCTCTTCCTTATTTGCATTTAGTTCTGCTATTTGTATTGAAGATAAAAAATAGTTCTTATCATGACATTGTTCTTTGACATTAGTTATTTAGTTTATATCAGTCATGAGCTCATTAAAACCTTGTTTCATGGAATAACTAAATTACTGTAAAAAGTGATTTCAAGGGACCTCGATTAAATAGTGCATTGGCTTTACTGTTTTCTGGTTTTGGATTTCATGTATTGCTCCATTAGGTGCAATTGTTTGTGGTCAATTACTAAACACATGCCCTTTTACCCCTTTACCTTGGGTTAAGTGTCACAGACATAGAATATTTGTCTTATGGTTTTCATTTTTTTAAATTTCATTTGCTTATATTTCCTTAACTTCTTGATGGATTTTCTTCACAGTTGGCATGCACTACTATTACCCAAAAATATTACAGTGATTATCATTTCACATTTTACTAGCTTGGGTAACATTTTGCATTTAGCTCCAGATGAGATAGGTTTTATTACCCTCTTTGTACGTATGTGTGTGTGTGTACACTGTGATCTATATTGCATGCTTCATTGTCTGGTCAGTGTTATGTTTTTAAGATTATTTCTCAATCTCTATTCATGTTAGAATCATTAAACTATATGATCTTATGCATCTCTATTAATACCACACCCATTCCACAGAAGTAGATCACTGTGATGTACAGTTTGCATTTTACTGCCTTAGGTTCAGTTTTTGTGTTTAATTTTTTACTAACTAGGTTTCTTGCACCACATTTAAACATGAGTTTTTTTGTTTGATTTCAAGTAGCAGATTTCATGTTCTTCCAAATACTATTTCAAAAAATCATATAGAATTTTTTTTTCTTGTAAGCATAATTGAAACTGAGAGAGTTCCTTCATTGGTAATCATGTTCTTCTTTGCAATTTCCACAGGCTGCTAAATCTCAAATGTCAGCATTGCATTGAACATTGCTTCAAAATTCTCTGATAGGAATTTTGGGTTATTCTGTTGTCAGTATCTCTGTAAACAAAAATAGTACTACTTCACAATGATGGGAGTGTTTTTGCAAAAGTCTAACTTCACTATGACCTTATCTACTGAAAATATGAGAAAATACTGAAAATATATAATAATGCAGATCCATGGAAGTTGCATTAATTTTAAGGATTGTTTGGAGACCAGTCGTTGCATGTAGCTTGAATGTCAAGTGTCAATTTACCATCTTTATTCAGTTCTAAGTTTAGTCTAGCTGCAAACTAAATGGACCCAGATATGTCATTGAATAATGCACCAGAAGATCTGGATCTATGTGGTTTGTTAGGAATATTTAGTAAACCAGTCTAGAAGACCCAGATCTGTTGGTGCAATATCTTGCATTACAAACATTATGATTTTGGTGTATCTTGTGCTTGACTGTATATGGATTATGCTTTTCTGGTACATCAGAAACTAAATTAAGATAAAGAAATACAGATATGTTACTTTGCTTTGAAACTCTGTCTGGCAAAGTCTTGTGTTGATAATCAATTTAGTTAGCAGAACAGTGTGTATTTTTAAAGAAAATGGTGCCAGATCTTTTAAGGCATGACTTGTGTATGAAAATTCTTTGAGCAGATGGGTCTTTTTAAATGTCAAGACATGTCTGATTAGAAAAAGGACAAATCAACACTGCTTTACACATTTGAAAAGAAAAATATGAGTCGTCGAGCACATTACTTAGATCAACAGGTAGATCTCAGTCTAATTGCAGAATTTGTGAACTTCACAATCCTTTATCGAAAGTTAGACATGTTGACTGGTTATGGTGAGTGTTGAATATAAATAATTTATCAGAATATTTTGTGTTTGAATTCTAATCCACATTGATTTTGCCCAGTTTTGCCTTGCTGTAGATCCATGTTAGTAGCAAAATTAAATGTACATTATTCATGCAGTGTACTTCAGTTATGCCATATAATATATAGATTATACTTTTTATGCACAGATCACACTTTTTTGCCACTTATAATAGCAAAAATTATGCTTATACTTCTCTCAAGGTTGGCATGTATGCATTATGAATTGACAGGCCAGGATCTAAGTAGTTTGCCAAAATAATCAACTTGCAAGCAAGGATGTATTGTAACATTATATGTTTTTGACTCTTTGTATGGTATGCGAATGAATGTATCTTTTACATTAACATAAATACATTCACACTTGTTTAAACAAGATAAATTTGAAAGTTTTTATTTCATGCCCTCATTCATGAATGTAAAAGTTACATACATTTTTTGAAGTTAACTTCTGCTTTATATTTGGGTAACTTAAACCACAGGAAAAAATCTTTGTTTATTTTGAACTTTTTTTGATGACTGAAAGAACTCTGTTTTTTCTTCACATACATTCACCAGTCACTTTAATGTTATGTATATAAGCCTGAGGCTCTGTGAATCCAAATCTACTAAAGGCAAAAATATCTTCTCCTGTTTCTCTCATCTAGACAAATGACAATAACTCTTGTTGATTACCTGACAACAGGTACATTATAAATAAAAATTGGACCATCTGACTTTAAATTTTAATTTATCATGTCTGACAATCATTCTTCTACGGGTTCCTCTACAGGTACAGTATGACCCCGCTATGATGATCCCCACGATAACGCGAATTCGGATATAACACAGTTGTGGCGTGGTTCCCGAAATGTTATACATTCATTTGGACATGAAATTTTTTAAATTTCAAAGTTCGTGAAATAGTGTATAAAAATGTATTATCATTTTGGGGAAGATATTGTGTATGAATGCGAATGTACCTGGAAAAATATATTTTTTTAAAGTACGAGAAATAATGTGCAAAATGTTTATTATCATTTGGAGGAAGAGTTCACGTATGAATTCCAATATAATACGATCTTGGCATGGCTTCAGAAATTTAACAATTTCACCAGGTTCTTGAAGTGTTATACGAAAATAAACATTATCAGAAATGTTACTTATTACTGATCCATGAGTAAAGCCAGTAAGTCGTCTTTGTGATTGTCTTCAATTAATTCGGTATAAAATCGTTGCTCAAACAGTTGCCGACATGTGTTTCTTCTTTAACTGCATACACAATAAAGCAGCAGACAATGCGGTGGTTGATAAAAGATTTTCACAATTTCATAAACATCAAAAAATGTAAAACCGCCAACATGTTTGGGCTTTGCTGTGTTATTAGACGCAATCATTTGACCCGAAAATAATGTCCACTTCATTAGCTGGAAATTGAAAGGTTATGAAATTGTACATGTGTTCAGCTTAAAAATCTTTATAAAAGTATTTTTCACATGTTTCTTTCAATATTCACAAAATCTGAAGTAAAAGTTATATGCATGCTGAAAGCATGTGTTGTTTGTTAATTATTCTTGCCGTAGTCATTCAAATGTGTTAATTGTTGGAAATTTACAGGTGTTAATTATTGGAAATTTACAATAGATAAAGGTACACGGAAATGCATATGATAAAATTTTAGCAGTATGAAATTTGTACAGACACCATTCATAGACCCTGGAACGTAATGAACCATAGGTGTGCTTCGTCTTTCTTAAGCTAATTTTGCTATTAATTTTTCCTATTGAATTCAGACACATAATGATCAGTGACAAAATTACTGAATACTTTAAATATGTATGCAATTTTTGCAACGGAATTAAATTTATTATAGATTAACTGCATGCCACGACGGTACAACATCAAATGGTAAGTAAACGGTGTTAATCCTCTGTTAATGCTACATATTTTACGTTGAATTCAGACACAATGTTCTGTGACAAAATTATTGAATATTTTAAATCTGTGTGCAATTTTTCAATGGAATTACATGCATTATGGATAAATTGCATGCCAAGACGGCACAATAGTAAATGGTATGGATACCCTATTCATGATGTACATTAGACATGAATACCAATGCGTTGTTCTCTGAAAAAAGTAAAATACTGTAAAACCCCACATTAACGCGACTCTGCTGTTAATGTGATCCAGTTTTTTTTACCCCAATGATCATGTTATAGCAAGGTTCCACTGTATTTTTACAATTTGTTTCCTAATTTTAGTGACTTTGTCACCTATACGGACTTTGTCTACTTAAGACAACATTACAACATGCAGTTGTTGTACTCGTGTTGTCATTCATGTGTTAGCACAACACCATTTTCACCTACTCCATTAGTAATGAGGGTGGAATTAATGAGTTAGCGACATGCCGAATTGCTCATTTATGCTTTGTTTTCTCTTTGTTGTTTCTGTAGAATTGTCAAATAAATGCAAGACGTTTATTGCAAAGGCAGACAATGATGAATCTAGTATCTAAAGTACTAAGTGTACATCATCCATGGCATGCAGTGTATATAATACATGGACAGAGCAAGTCTGGGCTACAGTAGTCCAGAAGGCATCAAAAAGGAATGAACGATGGAATAAGTCAAGAAAAGATAACCTTGATGTCCTCACTATACATTGTTATGAGCATAGGCTCTTTAAGTTACAGAAAAGATTGAAGACAACAAGCTTTGTAAAATTTAATAAATAATTTATTTCCCTAAAATACGAAGTGAAAAATAGGAAAAAGGAACTTATGGTATTGCAGATTAAGTCCAAATATAATCCAAGAATTATTAAACACAAGTCCTATCAATGAAAAGTTTTAATCCAATCTCAGTTCGAATCCTGATGAAATTCAAGATAGAAGGTGATGACGTCTGGAATACCCTACAAAGTCCTGTAGTGTCCAGTCTCTTGTTGAATCACACAATTATTATTCCAGTTTTGAATTCAGTATAAATTCCGGCAAATGTCTTTGTCCAAGAATTATGTCAGAGCACTTTTGCATTTCCAGGGAAAATAGTCACTTGAATTCAATAATTTGAAGAAAATAAAATTCAGCCCAAACTGTCACAATACGACTCAAAATGCACAACTTAACGTGTCAAAATTTAGAGCCCAAACTGACAAACCTTTAACAGAGCATCATTTATACAACTGATTACGATGCAAAATACATCCCTGGGTGAGGGTAAAGGTATATATTTCTTGAAGTAAATAGAAGATTGGTATATATTTCTTGAAGTAAGTAGAAGATTGTTAGCATATGGAATGTGATAAACCTCATGTACTCCAAGTATGACCTTGAATCAACTTAATAATTTTTACTCTGAGAAAGAATTAAAAAATAATTTTTTAGAAAGTTTTGACCAAAACTGTCACTGATTTTGAAACAAGGTCAGTAACTAGATGCAAAGATTCATTTACCCATAGAGGATAATGAAGCTATTTTTAGTTGTTTACATCAATGAAATGAATAAATTTTTAAAATGTCAATCGGGTGAAACTGAACTGATCTCATTCTGGACAAGTTCAAGTCCAGTACACAATGTTAAATTACAATAGCATGTAATGAAATTTTTTTTAAAAACTAACAGACAAACAATTAAATAAAATACACATAACAACATCCAAAGTTGACCTCCACTGCAAATCTTGTTGTGTACGCGATGGCCCCCTCCTCCCCCACCCCGCCAGCCACAGTACTATCATTGGCAGTGGAGGAGAATAATGTTGAGATGGTACAACTGTCTGCCTTTGAATAGATGCGTTATCTGGTCCAGGAGAGAGTGACACAATTATTTCCTGGCTCACTGGGGGAGTGTCCCACGTTCAAGCATGGCCTTTGTGCATGTAAGTCAGGGCACATGGGGTTTGTACTGGGTCCGTACACCAGGGAAACCAGCCAGACATTCTTTAGATTGTGCAACAGGACTTGGATTTCAGCGAGAGAGTTCTTGGAACTTCTCAGATTATTCATTGAAGATGCGGACTTGATCATCTGTCATTTTATTTGCTCCATACAAATGATGTTCCTAGCACAATGGTGCCCTTCTCAAGTCCCCTCAATCAACCAGTCATGATTACTCCCTAGATATGATGATTCCTGCATCAATGGTGTAGCCCATGTTGGCTGGCTATGGGGATCCCACTGGAGAAGCCACAAGTGGTAATAATGGCATGCATCAATGCCATTACATACAATTGTGGTGCCCTTCTGTTGCCGGACTATACTACTGCCAGTTAGTTCCTCAATCCTTCAACTGGTTGAATTTTTCAGTGGCTCTTCAAGGAGAAACAGTTGATCACAATTACAATCAAAGGCTACTCCTCAATGATATCAGACATCATGGTAGATGTGATATTCAGCACGATAAAGATCAACTGATCTTGTAGTCAGTTTTGATCTCAACTGATCAAGTTCGTTGATTTTGTTTCCAGAGTGGAATCAGTCCTGAGTTTTAACATGGCTCAGTTCAAATAAATTTAAGCCTTTAGCCCACACTTCGCTAAAGCTATGATCATACAAAACCTGTTTCCTGATAACATTTGGTTCAGCATGCAGGGTGAGCAAGTTACATGCCCTTTCCACCGACCCAGACAATTTTGTTTCAGTTTCGATGGTTCGATGGTCTTTTTGAAATTTCCAAGCTTTGTAGCTACACATAGATTACCATCTATTGACAATCAAAGTCATCATTTATTCTCTCTCTCTCTCCCATAGACCTGTTGAGAGAGGTGATGATGCAAGATCCTGTTCGTGTACGCAAGCACTACTCGAAAATTTACAGAGACTAGTTGTGGTACACACAATCATCTCTTTTCTTCCAGTGAAAACTGGGAAGCAGGATATCATCCCTCAAGCTCATGCTTCGTGGCTGAAATGGGTTATATGCCCCGTGGACTTGGATGTCTTGCAAGATCAGAGTTGCCTGATAAAGATTACCGCTCATGAGATTAGAGCTATCGCTGTGAGCCCTGTGTTTGAATATATCATTTTGTTCCAAGATAAAGAAGCTGTTGGCCAGCATGCCGAGTCAACCTTCTGGAGCTTTTATCTCAGTGATTTAGCATTACAAAGGCAAGTCTTGAATCTGGTAGGTCTGATGATGGCAGCCCAATTAAAACAGTCAACTCAGCCTATCGGCTTCGCTGGATTCACCTTTGAAATTTTGTAGGTATGAAGATTTCAGTAATTATTTTCCATATATATGGGTCACAGATCAAGTGACCCTAAACTGTGTTGCTTATGTAACTAGGTGAACTGGTTATCATTAACATGGGGAATCCATGCATCATTCCCTTGAAAGATATGTATTTGAAGGAGAAAGCAAATTTTTATATAAATTGCATTTCTCAGAGAATACTTATCCAATTGCTTTACATAAAAACCCACAACCAAACTGCTGTGCAAGCATCCTTGTTATTATATCGCTCAGCTTAATAGCTAATAATACCTTGAGGTGGCAAAGGAAAGTGATGGACAAGAGTTATTGCCCTTGGTCTATATGAGATAGAAAGGAAAGATGTTTTTCATCTTTTAGTGGGGCTGGATTTGTGAGGTAGCAGGCTTGTATCCCTAACGTTAATATGATTCGGTAAGTATTCTCAGAGAAAAACAATTCTCTTAAATATTTGCTTTCCACTGTAAACTGACAGTTATATATGTTCAAGAAAAATTTTAAAAGGCATATGGTTAAAAATAATGTAATTAGTTAAACCTGAAAGGAAGATCTCTACTATGTTGTATGTATATATAAATGATGTATATCTTATTGCTGTTAAATCTGTTGCCCCTATTACAATGTCTTTTATTAATTCTGATACCAACACAAATAAAAGATGTTAAAGTTCAAATTCAGTCTATTCTACAGAATTTAGTTTTTCATACTTTTATTTTTTAACAGTATGATTTCCAAATTTATGCTCTCAATAAACATCTAATTGTAAGTATTTAAATCATAACCTTTAAAATAAAGTTTAGTTTTTGTCATAAAACACTCTGTAATTAATCCTGTTATAGTGTGTGAGCCATGTACTCTGTGTATAAAGTAAATTCCAATAGAATCTACATATTGAAGATCAGTGCATATTACTTGATTATCAGGACTACCAATTTAGTCCAAATGCTTATTTTCTGGTCTAGTATAGTCATTGTACACATCGTTAACTTTGAATTTTGTTTTGAAAGATGCCAAAATGACAGAATACAAGACAGAGGAGAAGGAGGTGTTAAAGATCTTGACGGAATTTGCTGTGGCCAGAAGAGAAGCGGAGATAGTAAGAACAACTTATGATGGTCACCTTCCATCAAAAGTCACTTTTCATATTAATTCATAGTCAGGTTTTATACATCCATGTTTACCGCTCCGGTGGCCCAGTGGTTAGAGCATCCTCCTCAGATGCGGGATGTCGTGGGTTCAATCCCCGGCCGAGTCATACCAGAGGCCTTACAAAAATGGTACTAACAACTGCCTTGCTTGGTGTCTACACTGCAGACATTGTAGCGATATGACTGAAAAATTGTTAAAGCTGCATTAAAAATCCAAGTCACACACACACACACACACATTGCTAAGGTGGCCATAATGGATGTCTGATAGGAAATGTTTTCATTTAGGACCAAGGAGACATCATTAAAATCTCTCAGCGATAACCTCATATTCATTTCTATTCCAGATCAGCAATAACATGATTTTTTAATAGCTGCCATGGCAGTGAAATTGTATGCTTGTGTGGCACCATTTTCAATTTAGATCAACTAGAAATCATACGAAGTCCTCTGGTGAAAACTCCGTGTCAATATGACTTTTCAATCTAAAGTAGTGACAACAATATTTTCAAGATGGCTGCTATGGTGGCCATATTGGACATCACAACAGTAATATTTTCATTCAGGGTTAACAGAACATCATAGGAAGTCTGTAAGCGAAAACCCCATATTAACAGGAGCATCCTCACAGGAGGAGTAACATAACAAGATTTGTGGTGGCCATATATCTTCCTGGATCTACTATCTCATAAATGGCAAGAACAAAGTGGAAAGTCTTAGCGCAAAATGCAAGGGAAAAATATTTTCTTTAGTATGACACAACAAAAAAGATGACAACAAAAGCAACTTCAATGACTATTCTTAACCAATCCTCACAACAACATCAACGGCACACATTGCCCAATTTAAAAATAGTAGTATTTGACACCACCACTACCACCACATGACAAACATCTGCTACACGACCAGTGTCATATCTCATTATATATATTATTAGCCTTCCTACTATGACTGAATTGATATGGCAAAGGACAGGCGTATGGATAATTTAGATGACTAAAGAGTAATGGACAGGTGTATGGGTTATTTAGAAGAGAAAAGAGTCGTGGGCAGGTGTATGGGTGATTTAGATGACAAAAGAGCAATTGACAGGTGTATGGGTAATTTAGGAGAGAAAATAGTGATGGTCAGGTGTATTAGTGATTTTGGAGAGAACAGAGTAATAGCCATGTGAATGGAGGTGATTTAGGAGGAAAAAAGAGTAATGGACAGGTGTATGGGTGATTTAGATGACAAAAGAGCAATGGGCAGGTATATTGGTGGTTAGAGAGAGGATACAGCAATGGACAGGTGTATGGGTGACTTAGGAGGACAGAGTAATAGACAGGTGTATTGGTGGTTAGGAGATGATAGATCAATGGATGATTTGACATAGGTTATCAAAATATCTCTGACATAACAGCAATGGAATAATTTTACGTAAAATAAACAAATGATGACAAAAAGGTTCCAAGTTTATCTGATATCATATTAGTAACAAGTGTGAGGTTGATAGGAAGTAAAATGCAATTTCCCATACTCTGAATAATTTTATCTGTTTGAGAAAAATGGACGGCAATTAGTTACAAGTCATACAGTGCTGGCAGATTATGTTTTGCCAACAAACAGTGGTATGATCTCTTCAGAAAAAACTTTAACATACTCTGCAATTAAATTCACAACAGAAGACATGTGATAGGATTGGATATGACATCACAATACATGAGATGAATAGAAGGATAAACATAGGTAATACAATACAAGATATCATGGAAGCATAATGACAAAATGAAAAAAAAGAATACTAAAAAAGGTACCTCATAAGGTGTGTACCTGAGAAATATTTCATAAAACTATCTAAAGAGGTTAAAACATGACATCTGGGATAAGGAAACAAACCACTGACTTGCACTATTTCATTTGTGACCTTCATCTTGTGGCAGGGGAATTTATTATATTTCTCTGAGAATATTTATCCAGTAACATGAATATTAAGAAATAACCTCCAATACCTTTGAATCCAGCCATATTCCTGATATCTGAAAAAACGTCTTTCCATGTGTATGCATGTATGTATATATATATATATATATATATATATATATATATATATATAGAGAGAGAGAGAGAGAGAGAGAGAGAGAGAGAGAGAGAGGGAGAGAGAGGTGGGGGATGGGAAAGGGAAGTAACTCTTACAGTCTACTTCTCTTGCTCACACAAGGTGACCAAATATATCCAAGTTGGACCTGTTATCTTCATTCTATACACTCAGCCACTCTCAAGTGTCATCGATCATCATCCAGTGTCTCAGTAATTGTTTGCTGATGACACCCAAAGATACAAATCTAGCCACCCAACTGAAGTTGATGCTACCATCAGAGGTGTAGAGAGGTGCATTTCCGATGTGAAATCATGGACGACATGTAACAAGCTGCAGATGAATGATGATAAATTGAAACCATTTTGATTTCAACACAAAAGCTTCCTCATTCACAGCCTTTACCTCAAACAATAAATATCAGCAACACCAACATTAAATTCACACAATCAGTATGAAATCTAGGTGTTACTCTCGACAACACTCTCACTGCATCAACATGTCATGAACATATGCAAGTGCAAGGCTGCATATCTTCCACTGAGATGCATCAGCTCCATTCGCAATTGTCTTTCAGTTGATGCCACTAAATTAATTGAGGGTTCCTTAGTACTTTCAAAACTGGACTATTGTAACTCAATTATATTTGGTTCGTCTCAGTATCTACTCTAGAAACTTCAAAAAGTTCAAAACACAACTGCTGCATCATCCTTAGAGTGCCACGATCAGAGCATACCTCCCCCTGCTCTGTACCCTACACTGTTTATCCATTCGATCCAGAATAAAACAAACTTTGTTCCCTGTGCTATGTTTCGCTGAAGGGCTCCAGTCCAACATACCTATCCAACCTTACCCACGTGTACACACCAGCAAGATACTTATGTTCCTTTTTGACACTCATATCTCATTATTCCCATTATGTATCCCAATATGGATGTAATGTGATGTGATTTTGATTTTTAACGTAGATTTAACAATTTTTCAGTCATATCACTACGATGTCTGCAATGTGCCAGTTTATAGTGATGTCTAGCACTGGGGCATAATGCTGCAGATATGTAGCATGATGTCCCACCCAGTCACATTATCCTGACACCAGGCCGACCAGTCCTAACACTAACCTCTTAATGTTGAGCGCCAACCGAGGCAGTTGTTAGTACCATTTTTCCATGTCTTTGGTATGACTCGGCCGGGGATCGAATCCATGACCTCCTGCATCCGAAGTGGACGCTCTAACCACTAGGCCACCGGTGTGGTGTCACCTTAGCAGCCATTATTAAACTAAAGTTAATATTACTTCTTACTTGATGGTTGTATTCAAAATGGGTTTTTTACCAATTGATTTATAATGATGTAAAGTTTGTCCAAAATGAAAATGGTGTAGATCTTGAATCCAAAAAGGCCATAACAGCAGGCAGATTTCAAAATCTTGTTATTGCTCATAAATATCAATGATAGTTTTCAATACTTTCTTGAAGAACAAAAAATGGTCTTAAATTGAACTCCTGGAATATCTTAGTAGTCATTAAACTGTCAATCTCTTTGAGGACTCATGTTTTGATGATAGTAATTTGGACATCAGTCAAGCAATCATGAAAAGTAAAATACATTTTAAAATTGATATTATTTGCAGAGGCTTGATGAAGGAGAATATGGAGAGAAAAAAGAAATAAACAAAAGAAAAGAAAAAAATTCTTCAAGGGAAGGTAGTAACATATCAGATGCTATTCTTTCAGTTATTTGACACTACAATATAATCAGTTGTACTATGCTTTATATATGCAAGTAAATATTTATTTTAAGTTCCTTTCCTAGCAGCCTTACAATGGCCATGTTATCTGTAGTTTTTGATTAGAGAGTCTACTCACCTTTATTTGACCTCTCTTTAATTTACTACATGTATCATTGTATCATGTTTATGTGACACTATAGGAGCCATCCGTTTAGTACATTTGCATCAAGGCGGGAGGTGGTGTTAACCCAAATATATACGCTTGCATTGGGGTGGGTTCTACTGATAACGTACCTATGCATAGGAAACGGGGGGGGGGGGGGATCGATAATAATTTGTCTAATACGTAACCTGTTTGACTGAAAGCATTTGAATTTTATTGGACACTGGACAAACTTTTTGAAGTTACACAGCTTATTTCTTTGATGCAGCCAGACATTCAACATCGGTGGACTATCTGTTTTATTAAACACGTTTAATATTATTAATCCTTGATTGTTTCTGTATGGGTTAAATATAAGCCATTCTAAAGAATGGGGGGGGGGGCATCAAGCATACGTACACTGGTGAGGGGGTGTAAAAAGAAGGTGATTTAGGAACCAAAGCAAGCAGAAGTAAATTACAGAACTCTTCATTGATGGAGTTTTACTTTGTGAGGCATACCGTCAAAAAAAATGGAGAGGTTGCAATTAATTTGGTACATACAGCAAACAACATTTTGACATGCCTCATTTCAGTTTGTACCATATCTGTCAATATAGGAGACCAACTGTATGTAGAAAAGTATGTATGTGTACAGGGAGGGGGGTCAAGCTTTGTCAGATTTTTGTCTACATACTAAATGAATGGCCCCATATAGGATGAACACATTCATATCTATTTTCAAGCTACAGTTATAACCGAAATTCTCATTTCATTTGTAGCATTTTCTTTTGAATATGCATGAAATACATGATTTACCCATTAATTAATCTAACACCATTGTCCACTACTTCAGTAAGAAAAATTGGATGTTTCTTTTTTTAACATTTCCTTGTGATAGAAAAATGCCTAGCTGGAGCGCCTCGAGTGGCCGAGTGGTCTAAAGCGGTCTCCGGTACGGATCACTGCCATCTCACCTCTGCCTGCATGGGTTCGAGTCTCGGATTTGGCCAATGTGGGTATGTGAGAAAGCTTGACAGTAGCTTCTCGAGGGTCGGTGGTTCTTTCCGGAGATTTCCAGGGTTCTTCCACCACCATTAATACTGGCCGCCATGTATAACCTATCATGTGCTGAAAAGTGGCGTTAAACCCTACAACTACAACAACAACAGATGCCTAGCTGGGTGTGTACCAATGCAGAGGTTAAAATATTCATTACTTCAGCTGCTAGCTCATCTCTGTCTGCAAGGGTTCGAGTTTCAGCCTCGGCCAATGTGGGTACGTGAGAAAGCTTGCCAGTAGCTTCTCATGGGTTGGTGGTTTTTTCCAGGGTTTTCTTGGATTCTTCCTCCACCGTTTCTACTGGCTGCCATGTATAGCTTACCTTGTGCTGAAAAATGGCTTAAACTCTATAACAGCAACAACAAATAGAGACAAAACAATTAGTGAGACTTGTCTCCAAAATTCACATAGATTTTGATGTGTTTGCATGATATATCACATCAGTGTTTGAGGTACTTGAACATCTTTGTAACAGGAAATCTTTTTGGAATGTTAGGCCAAAATATCATAATTAGAACTTGAGAGTAAGAACACTTGAAATACCCATTTGGAACACCTATGATTTTTGTGCAGATGAAATAACATCCTTGGATGTGATAGTCTGAACTACCCGTCATATCAGTTAGAATGCGATAGTCTGAACTACCTGTCATATCATTTAGAATGTGATAGTCTGAACTACTTAGAATGTGATAGTCTGGACTACTGGTCATGACAGTTAGAATGTGATAGTCAGAACTACCTGTCATATCAGTTAGAATGTGATAGTCTGAACTACCTGTCATAGTTAGAATGTGATAGAACTACTTGTCATATCAGTTAGAATGTGATAGTCTGAAATACCTGTCACAACAGTTAGAATGTGATAGTCTGAAGTACCTGTCATATCAGTTAGAATGTGATAGTCTGAAGTACCTGTCACAACAGTTAGAATGTGATAGTCTCATGGGTCGGTGGTTCTTTCAGTCCTGTCATATCAGTTCGAATGTGATAGTCTGAACTACCTGTCATATAAGTTAGATTGTGATAGAATGAACTACCTGTCGTATCAGTTAGAATGTGATCATTTGTTTCTGGTTCAACACAAACTGTTTGGACAACTAGGACAACCCAGTATGTCTGTTATTTATTTATGTAACCTTTGCTCTTATTTGATCCCTACAAAAACATTTTCGTTCGTTATATAATGTTAACCCATACATTATACGCCACACTTTAAATTTTCTTCTTGTTTGTTAAGTCCTCATTGATATTTTGATTAGTTCTTTGTATTTTATTTTTCATGCTTTTGTTGGAGTAAATATTGTTTACAATTCATATGTATTAGTGATCAGTGGGACTGCATTACAAAATATGCCTATATTGTGCCAGTTGAGACTAAAGTGTTCGAACATTAAAAAGCGAAGAATGGCACAAAAGTCTTCAGGAAATTAAACATAATGTACTGCATGCAGATGAACATAGATGGATTAGCTTTTTCATGTTACTGTTTTTGTTTGGTTTAAAAATGGATCCATGTTAATGGGTTTGTAGCTTTTGGATGGCTTCAAAAAGGTTACAGGGTTCATTCTTGACTCTGCCTTAAACCAAACTGTTTAATATGACCATATAAAACCAGTATGATAGAAAAGCTGTAATAATTCCATTCTATCTGCAAGAATGACCTGTCGATATCCTTGGTTTGACACAAAAAAGCTGCCCTTTGCTATGGTATACTCAGATTAATTCACGTAGTTTATGATGAATAAAGGTCATTTATAAAAGCCAGACAAACTGCTGTACTAAGATGATGCAGCAGATATTTTACGTTACATCATTGGATAAAAAAGTAATTATTTCTAATGTCAGAGCTATAGTACCTTTGCGTTAGTTAATATTTGTTTAACTGCTTTAAAATTCACGACGTTTAGTGTAAAATATTGTTTTGGTGTTCACTATCATATGCAGATCTTAGTAATATATGCTAAGGGTGTATAATACCTCTGAGGGTGGTTAGCTATCTGCACGTGCATGAAATCTATGCATATTCCTGTCAGCATGTTTGAAGTGAATGAGGTGTTCAAACTAATAATAATAATAATAATGAGGACTTTGTATAGTGCCTAATCTTTAGAAGCTATAGGCGCTTTACAACATTAGACAACACCTATATTATGTTATTCTGTCCAAATTTCGGAGACATGTAGCTTTAATTTCATACTCTCAGGATGAAGACATATATGAAAGAAAGAAAGTCTTTCCATTTTCTGTAAGGTTTATGAAAGTTTTGCTCAGTATTAGAATTTAAAATGGATCTACATGAATGGTTTAACTTTTTATTTTAATTGTTGCCATGATTTCTTTTTTTCTTCAGGACCCTGAGCAAGAGGAACAAAACAAAAAGAAGAGAATACAAGAAAAGTTTAAGAGGAAAGAACATTTCAAAAAGAAAAATAAGAAAAATTGAGATCTTTATTACAAATATTTTGTAACAAAAAAGTGCAATAAAATTCCAGTTGGGAAACCTAAACCTATCCTTTTTGTCGTTTATGTTGCTGTAAAGCACTTAAAAGTTCTGACAGCAGCCATTACAGTGATGTTGGCTGCTATTATCTGTTTTAAACTGTTGGTCTGTTTGACAAAGTACCCCTGACTAGCTCTTGACAAAGTACCCCTGACTGGCTCTTGACAAGGTACCCCTGACTGGCTCTTGATAAGTAAAAAGAGACATTTATCTCACATTCCTGCAGATTTAGAAGCATGGAAATAATAAAGCTAATGTATTTATCCTAAATTTAATCTTTTTTCTGAAATTAAAAAACAAACAGAAATGAAACTGAGTTCAGATCAAGACTGACGGTTAGTTACTTATCCTTTTAAATTGACCAATATCAAGCAATACTGAGGAAGTGGATCTCAGTCAAGAGCCAACGTTTTAAAACCTGTTTTAAGCAGTCACCCATAGGAAATAACCAAACTGCAAGTTCACCTTTCAGACTCGGTTCTTGAACAAAAACCATGCACAGAATACCATTATGATTTTATTTATAGTATTGCATAGGGTTTAATTTGCTATTACAGATATTAACTATATAATATGTATAAATGTGTCATCCATGAACTCTAGTGGAAAGGGGTTTCATTCACGGATTTCATCAAACTTTCCATGTAAGATATTCATATTGTATATTTTGGTATATATATATATATATATATATATATATATATATATATATATATATATATATATATATGGTAAGGAGGCAGCTAGCTCTCCAGCTGGAGTTAGCTGTTCCAGAAGTGAAAGACCTACACCAAATATGACACAATCACATAGCTGTGTTTGTGTGTGTATATGTATGTATACTGTATGTATGTATGTGTGCGTGCATACATGCATGCATGTATGTATGCATGCATGGATATATGTATGCATACATGCATGTATGTATGTATGCACAGAGAGAGTGAGACATGTACCTCTTCACACTGAGCTAGTTCTTCACCACGAGTCCAAATATGAGAGAAAATACCACAGGATATATACATCAGGTGTAAGTGAATTCAGACAAGGCTAATTTGCAACATATTAAACAATCATTTGAACCATACTATGGGATGGTGTAAACCATGCTAAGCATTATTGTTTCATCTTAGATGTAAATGTACATTTTAGTTTTTTAAATATTATATTTCTCATTATTTACCAGGTATCTTCAAAAGATTAAAACTATTTAAGGAAAGAAAACCTTTCTGTATACAATTCAAAATGAAATAATATGACACTGTTTATCTCAGGGATGCATGTGTCAGAACAGCAAGAGAAGCTTCAACACCACTCCCCACCCCAAAGAAAAGGCGCATGGAACAATCAGAATGTTTCATAACGTTTTCTTTACAGTTTAGATGCTCCATAGTATGCTAAAGATCTGCTAAAAATCCTTCTTGGCACCTGCCATGGATTCTGTTACAGAGACTCCTCTACCTGTTTAGACCACACGATATTTCTGGATCAGCCACTATAGTATGCATTGTCCAAGTAATATTTAATTATTTTATGCTCATTTCTTTCTTCGTTTACTTTATATTGTCAGAATCGTGCAGATTTTACGATATTGCACACCTTCATATTGCACTCACGCGCACGACACGTGTGACCAATAGTGTATTCGAAACTACTTTGTAAACAAATCATGTACTCTCGTGTAGCAGACGCTTTACATTTTGGTTGATTACATTTGTTTCTGAATGAACTAAAGCAGATGTTTCGTAGGCTGCCACATACCAGTTGCTTTGCTACATTCCGTGTTAACGTTTTTGATACAGTGTTTCGGATTTTGGCGATAAACGCCAGATTTCATAAAATTTCTTGGTACCTACACATAATATGCAAGTTATAAACGCATAAGCTGTCTCCTTTAGCTGGTAATAAGAATGGCAAAAAATATACTTACAGTTTTACATTCTGAATTTCCTCAAAATGTACTTTCTTAGTTCTGCAAATCCGAATTACATGAGCCATGTTATGATTTCCCAAGCTTGATTACACATTTCGAAACTGTACTGTAATATCGACTATATTATAGGTGCAGTTACATCCTCCTTTCTGCACTCAAAATGAAATAAACATTTGCCCAGATGAATCCAGTCTATACGAAATTTCGTAGAATCAACAAAAATACCAAAATCTATTCGTTCTAGATCAAATGGAAAACTTGTTGCAATGTACATTCATACACAATATGACTCCAAATTTCAATTTTAAGTAGACAAAAGCGCCGTTTTCTTCCGAAACTTATGTCTAGCGCGCAACAAGTTCAAATTTATCTGGCTGGTGTTATGTGCTCATTAATAATGCAGTTGTTATGTAATGATGAATCTGCGCTTGTGTAGAGTATCAATTCAAAAGTGTTCTTCATGGTATAGCAGTGTTAGGGACCAGCTTCGCAATGCTAAAAGAGATTGCCGTAAAGCTGAGAGGCTTTGGCTTTCCACCAGACTCACTATTCATAAGCAAATCTATGAAGCCGCTAAGAAGAATGTCACAAATATAGTCCATGCAGCGAAATCAGCCCACTACACTACTAAGATCATGGAAAGTTCAAGCTGCAAAGAGCTCTTTGAGATTACTAACAAGCTAATGTCAAGGAACAAATCTACACCACTTCCAGCTACCTTCGCTCCAGTCGACCTTCCGGACATGTTTGAAATTTCTTCCGTGACAAAGTACAAACCATTAGAGATAAGCTTGACACCACAATTGCAATTGACTCGTCGTCACCATACAGTTGGGATACAGAATTTGAGCGGCAACCATTAGCAGTATTTGAACCTGTCTCTATGGATTTCGTACATACAATCCTGATGAAGAGTGCACCAAAGTCATGTGAACTTCATCCAGTTCCAACATCACTGCTGCTTGAGTGCTTAGATCCAGTATTGCCTTCACCAACTGATGTTATTAATACCTCTCTCTCATCTGGGGAATTCCCATAATTTTCAAAACTGCTATTGTAAAGCCTCTGCAGAAACCAACCTTCGACCATAACTATTTAAAGAACTATCGTCCAGTTTCTAATCTCCCATTCATATAAAAAAAAACTTACAAAAGGTTGTTCTATCCCAGCTTTTATCTCCTCTGAATTCACACTGTCTTTTTAGTCATATACAATCTGCATATCGCTCTTGCCACAGTACTGAAACTACTCTTCTAAACGTAGTTAATGACATTCTCTCTGCTTTGGATACCGGGCAAATTACAGTCCTCACCCTCCTTGAGGTACGACGGCCTTACTGTGGTTCAAGTCCTACTTGGTCAACAAGACACGCATTGTGTATGTAAATGGAATACACTCCAGCCCAGTTGATCTATGTTGTGGTGTTCCACAGGCGTATGTTCTTGGACCTGTTCTCTTCATTCTGTACACTCAGTCGCTCTCAAATGTCATAGATCATTATCCAGTGTCTCACCAAATGTACGCTGATGACACCCAAATATACAAATCTAGCCACCCAACTGAAGTTGATGCTACCATCCAAGGTGTAGAGAGGTGCAGTTCTGATGTGAAATCATGGATGACATGTAACAAGCTGCAGATGAATGATGATAAAACTGAGGCCATTCTGATCACAACACAAAGACTTTCTCATTTACATCCTTTACCTCAAACAATAAATATCAGCAACACCAACATTAAATTCACACAATCAGTACGAAACCTAGGTGTTACTCTGGACAGTACTCTCACATTGCACAAACATGTCATGAACATATGCAAGGCTGCATATCTTGAGCTGAGACGCATCAGCTCAATTCGCAAATATCTTTCAGTTGATGCCACTAAAACACTTGTGTGTTCATTAGTACTTTCAAGACTGGACTATTGTAACGCAATTCTTTCTGGTTCATCTCAATATCTGCTCCAGAAACTTCAAAAAGTTCAAAACACAGCTGCTCGGACCATACTTAAAGTACCATGAACTGAGCATACCTCCCCGCTGCTCTGTACCCTACACTGGCTATCCATTCGATCCAGAATCAAATACAAAATTTGTTCTCTGTGCTACGTTTCACTGTCGGACTCTAGTCCAACATACCTATCCAACTTCACCCATGTGTACACACCAGCAAGATACTTACGCTCCTCTTCTGACAATCGTGTACTCATTATTCCCACTATGAAAACAAAGTCATATGGACAGCATTCTTTTGCATACCAGGGCCCAGCAACGTGGAATGAATTGCCCACTGAACTTAGACACAAAGACACAGTGATCACATTCAAGGGGGCTCTAAAAATTCACTTATTTCGACTGCAATAACAAACTTAAAAACCTAATAATGTTTCCTACCTTAAATATTCTCAGCATTTTTTTTTTTAATGTTTTCTAATTCCATGGTGTTTGTTTTTGTTATCATATCATTATATGTTTTTTTATCTTATAGGTGTTGTCTAATGTTGTAAGGCGTTTAGAGCTTCTAAAGATTAGGCGCTATACAAAGTCCTCATTATTATTATTACTATTTAGTTTGGAATACGGCATACATTCATTTACATTGCTTCTTGTAGTGTATTTTGTTTATATAATTAAGCCTTAGGTGGAATTAAAAAAATGAGCATATAATAGAAAGGTTACTGCATTTGTATGGGAAAATATGAACTCGTTTTGTCGGATGGATATACTGTACTCCCAAGGTCATGCAGTATTCCATCCAAAAAACTTGTTCATATTTTTCCATACAAATGCAGTAACCTATATATATATATATATATATATATATATATATATATATATATATATATATATATATATATATATATTCAAAGGAGCCTATTCACCATGCATTTGAAATTGTTTATTTTATTGTAGAGCAATCATATGAATAATGCTGGAACAATGTCCAAAGTTAGAACCATGCATTAACCTTATTTCTTATTTGTGTGTTTGTAGCATATATATATATATATATATATATATATATATATATATATATATATATATATATATATATCCATACTTCATAAGGATTTAATTAGTTTTATGTAGAAATTTTCTCGACTATATATTATAGTTTATAGAAATAGTACTTAACATTTTTTAGAACCATGCATTAACCTATTTCTCCTTTGTGTATTTGTACTATTATATTCATTGCCACATATTTGGCACAGTTTATAAATTGTGTTTGTAGGTGATCCATGTATTTGATGTGTCAGCAAGTTAACATATCATTTCTTGTGAATATGATGGGCCCAGATAAACCAAAGAAATCATTGCACAGAATTCTTTTTATTGATTGGCTGCGACCATGGGGAATTGTTATATTACCATTTTATGTTATTATTACTTTTACCGTAGCAATGTGGTAAGTGTCTTTCCAGTCGGCAGCTGAAAAGACGTTAGGAAAATAAGGGCGACAAAGACAACAATGCACATTAGTGGTTATGTATGTCGGAATATGGCCCATTTAGCCTACATGAAAACTCTCCATACAACATGAGTAGTCCACCATGCTGTCCAATACCACCATACAGAGTATATGCAGATAAACGCCTGAGAGCCTGTTGTAATAAAGACATTTCCCTTGACATTGCTTTTATGACATGGTATTGATCATGCACCCCACCCCTGGGACAGGCAGTTGTTTAAGAAATAACCTTTAGGAGTAAATAAACTCACCTCTCTTAGGAAACGTTTCCAACGACGCTAGTTACTGCATTCAGTAAGCATCACGTCAGACAAATAACCAACAAATGGAATATGTTATTTATTCTGCCATATCCGAATACTACATCTGTGGTGAATGTCCCTTGTGGAATTGATACAGTTTGGTGGAAATGTTAAAAGTCTCATAGCATTCCATGAATATGGCATCTGGACTGTCCTACCTGAGTGAAATATGTCACATCACATAGAAATTTAAATTGGAGATTGATCCAGTGTTAAAAATTGTGTTTTCTGTGTTGACTGTTGATTTGGAATGACAGGTACTCTTTCTGTTATAATTTGTAAAATAAAAGTCAACTTTTAAATTGTATTGGTTATTGTATTGTGCAATATTGCTTTAACTTGCATCTCAGACATTGTGTCACAGGGAAAAATTGAAAATTGCAGTGTTTGACCAGAATGGAATGAAATGTTGAAAATCATTTGTTCTTCCTGCTATCTAGACTCTTTTTACAAAACTGAAAACCATATGTCAAACAAAATATACGATGGTTAATGATTTAATATTGAAGTTATGCAAGGCTTAGCAAAAGTTTGTAATTATTCAACATGTTTCATAATTCAGCATTAAATCGTTACCCATCTGATATCCTCTACATACAATATCATACATCTATATTCTGCAAATCTATTAGACTTTGTATTAATTATAATATAGAAAATTATAATGTATCGAAATGTCAGTTTATTTTTGTTTGAAAAATATTTTATTAATCTTTTTTAAAGCATGGTAGGTTTTTTTTATTCTCTGAAATCTTACTGTATCATTTAATTTTTGAAAGTCTGATCTCAGATCAGCTGAGACCGCTCCGGTGGCCTAGTGGTTAGAGCGCTCGCCTCGGATGCGGGAGGTCGTGGGTTCGATCCCCGGCTGAGTCATACCAAAGACTTACAACAATGGTACTAACAGTTACCTCGCTTGGCGCTCAGCATTAAGAGGTTATGTTAGGACTGGTCGGCCTGGCGTCAGGATAATGTGACTGGGTGTGAAATCATGCTACATGTCTGCGGCATGATGCCCCAGTGCTAGACATCACTATAAACTGTCACACACACACACACACACACACACACACACACACACATATCACGTGACTGTTATAGGTCACTTGATCAACATTATTGTCTGATGAAGTCAGAGTGATATTGCCGAAAATTTCAAACGCTCTGAGTATGGAAAATTACTAATGATCATCTCACTAGCAATTTGTAAAACCCATTGGATCAATGCCATTTTAATTTAATCAAAATTTTGTTGTCATTTTCCAATTGATTTAAATCAGTTCAATTATGGAGTACAAAATATAATGCTGACATTTAATAAAGCTGTAATCTTTGGATATAGCGTACTTAACGCCTGCCACTATCGCTGATTTTATTATTCTTTGTTACTTACCGAAATAATATTGATACCAATACATCTCTCTCTCTCTCTCTCTCTCTCTCTCTCTCTCTCTCTCTCTCTCTCCACCTATCTTCAGACCTACATTGAGACATCTTCTTCTCATGCCTTTTACCTTTATATTGTAAGCTCTTTAACTTTTAGATAATAGTAATGGTATACTGCACCAATTAGTTGCTAGAAAGTTGTTTCCATTCTTTTGTGTGTCAAACTAAAGGGACGGTTGGTGCCACTAGATTTGGATGATAGTGTATTGCGCAGGGACAAACCAAAATAGTTGACACAGGCTGTTCGAATGGCAGGATTCAAACACGCACTCTTTTGGTCATGAATCCAGCTTAGCTCACCACTGAACCTGAACGGCAGCTGCTGAAATTGATGAATATAGACAGCAGAAACATGTTTGTCGTGCTTGAATAAACAAATCATTGAATTTTGATTGAAACAATAGATTATATATGATAATATTGAAAACAATTGTATTGTTAAAAATGGGAAGTCAACTAACTATACCTATAGACAAACACCCTTAGATTCACAAAGCTTTTATTTGTTCATTGTATGATAAATTGCCTTATTTACACCATGTACACATATCGATGAGTATATACAGAAAGCAAAGCTTGCAATAGCGTTCGAAAGGAAACAAAAACCTTTTCATCTTTACAGGTTTAGAACTTAATTTTAACTGGCACTATATAGCCTGTAATGCGATGAAATACTGCTTAACTTCATTCATACATACGTACATACATACGTGCATATGTACGTACATACATATGTAATATGGAGGCATAATAGGTGAATTCACGTGATCACCCGATGAGTAATTGGAAATGTCTCATTTAGATTTTATCAAATAACGACTGTAGCCCATTATACCAAGGGAATTTTTTTTTTGGTGCTTTCTCTGTAACATACATTAATGCATGTCATTTGAGAGTTTGGAGAATGAAAAGAATTTTTTTTTAATTTAGTCGTCGATTATTGAACTTGGTCGATCTCGATCATTCATCTTGATCTTTAAAGAAAAACGAACAATGCTGCCAAGGTCGAATTTTACGTCATGTAGGCCGACAGTCTATCCATAAATAAGAAAAATCAATCAGAAATGCTTAACAGTCGCACACGCCCTAGCGGGCAAAAGCGATTATACTTAAACTAAGCAAGCTATGCTTAATCGGGCACAACCAGAAATTTCGAGATCATTCATTTGTGCTGAATAATCACTTATTTGGACCGTTGACATATTACGGGGAGTATCCAGTTTAAAACATAATTTTAAAGTTACATAATGTCTATTTTAAGCATTCGACCTAAACCAGGTGAATTCCCTTGATCACCCGATAAGAACTGGAAAAGTTGCATATACTTTACATAGTGACCGCAGCCCTTTAATCCAGAAGTTTGTTGTTTGTTTGCTCTCTGTATTGTAATAAATACACGCCTGGTCCTATATTTTATCATTTGATTATCCTTTGTGGGTGGAGAATGAGATCAATCTGATTAAAATCAGATTGGGAAAGAGATTCAAGTCAAATTAATTTTATAAAAGGACACTGCGTCAAACTAAAACCAATCTTCAATCTAAATACAAAGCAAACGAAGTCTTTGGCACCCCAAGACTAAACGTACCATCCTAACTCCTGTATAACGCACGGCAAAAACAACAAATGGCTTCGATTCAGGCCTCGTATTAATTGAAGGTCATGTACACTGTTTGAAGCAAATTTAACAAACATGACATATTCAATGGAACAAGAACTGGAATTGGGATCGGATGTGTATCGAAGCCCTCTATACAGCTTGAGTATACACTTAAATTACACTCGTGAACACACAGTGAGCCTCCTCTGGTGGTGAAACTCGAGTGAAGTTTCTAACTACCTACCAATGTGATTATTGATTGCACCGTACTTTAGCAATTATAATATACATACTTTTTTCTCTGTGTAAAAATATATTATACTGATTATTTTATGAGAATATTCACTCTCTTTATATATATATATATATATATATATATATATATATATATATATATATATATATAGAGAGAGAGAGAGAGAGAGAGAGAGAGAGAGAGAGAGAGAGAGAGATGTCTGTGTGTGAGAGAAAGAGAATATTATGGCTATAATATATTTTCAGGGATTGTATGAGAATGTATATTAAACAATGATCGCAGTTTATAATCTATCAATGGCAAAAAGTTTAGAGACTGATGCATGTGTTTTTACAAAAAAGGAATTTATGAGTATACACAATTCTGGGATTATACTACCAAAGCAATGGAGTATAGCTCGCTGTTTCATTTAAATGAATCAAAAATTTGTCAGCGAGGTCCAAAACATGTATGATTGTTCAAATATATTTCTGGAGCTTGTTGATAAATTCATTGAATTGGGAATTATCTTAGAACGCCAACGATTTAGACTTGGCCAGTTGTATGAGAAAAACAAAAACACGTGAAAAGTCGTTATTTGTGCAGGACAAACAAAAGTTCGTTGGTATTAGCAACTTTATCACGTGGTCTGTACACTTTGCCTGTAGTATGAGCAGTTTAAAATACATTACCACACGTTAAAATACCACTTTAAGTGATTCTGATTGGTCCACATAAGCTCATGACATTTTTGCGCAGCATTCTTTTTACAGACTGGCTGCGATGGTGGGAAAATTTTCTTTACGGCGACTTATGGAACTTTTTCTTTTTAATAATACCATGACTATTTAGTGGCCATTTTTCTAATCGACCAACCAAAGGGAATTGGAAGGAAATAAAATGGTCACGTCTTTCTAAATATGGTGAATTTATCCCACTGGGATCTTTATGTAATGTATTATCATGCGCTGCAAAAATGCCATTCAACCCCAAACAATACAACAACAAAACAAATTAAGGATTTTGGTCCATTGAAAGCTGGCATGAGGGGAGGGGTGGGTGGTAATCGTGTAACAAGGAAATCGTCCTATACAAACGAATGGTTTAAATGTTAACTTCTAGAAGCAAATAAGTTCACTTCTATTCATAGAAGAATGTAAATATAAACCGGTCTCTCAACTGACAGAACGAAAGGCCTATCAAACCACAATATTTCTTACGCAGCAAATTAGCTCGAACGATATAATATCTCTTATGTGATGCAATTCCCACTGTCTCCTGTTCCGAATCAACTAATGCAAATATCCGGTCACAAATACATTACAGTAAATATGGAATTTCTTCATCCAGTAATACAGCGTTCACAAGAATATCTAACAGCTTCAAGTACTGAAAGTGACATACCTTAGGAATCAATATTGTTGAATGTATTGCCTAACCTCAGTGAATTGAATTCTGTGACCACTTCCATACACATTTTCGGATGCGGTAGGTCGCGGGTTCGAACCCCGGCCGAGTCATAGCAAAGACGTTAAAAATGGTACTAATGGCTGCATCGTTAGGCGCTAATCATTAAAAGGTTAGTGTTAGGACTGGTCGGCCTTGTGTCAGGATAATGTGACTGGGTGGGACATCATGCTACATGTCTGCGGCATGATGGCCCAGCGCTAGACATCACTATAACCTGTCACACTACAGACAGATATGACTGAAAAATTGTTAAAGCTAGGTTAAATATCCTAAACACACACGTACTATTTATTGTTTCCCAAGGAGGTTTAATTGTATCATCTGGAATACGAATTACTTACCAATCCATTTATCTATGTCCCCAATGCATACGACGATCTTCCCAATAATTAATCGTTTACCAAGGTATTGGCCTTTACAAACTTTGTACGGAAAATAAAATATTCATATAAAACAAAATTCAAGCTCTAACTTGCCTTCTGCTGAACCTGTTGGTTTCATAATATAATTACGTGGCTCATACATTAGAACGATAACGTGAGATATAATCGGTCTACTTTAAGTACTTTACGTTTCTAAGATCCGGGTGGTTGAGAGACTTGAAAAGAACAGAGAAATAAAATCTGAATGAACAAAACTCAATGAACTTCTTTTGATAAATATGACAAACCTTGGCATGTTTTAGTTATGAAAAGTTTAAAATGACTCGGACGGTAATTGGATGAGAAACACAATTTGTTTTATTCCTGATATTAAACACGCTTGAAAAATAAAACACAATTTCCTTCAATGACAATATATTCAATGTCAAGCAACGACGCAGATACCCATCGAAGTGTTTTACAAGAGAAGTTTTCAACTTTTACAACAGAAGGGCCCGAAGTATTAACTGCGATGTTCGAAAATTTTGATTAAAATCAAGCAAAGTTAGAAGGGAAAGAGAAAGATGTGTGTGTGTGTGTGTGAGAGAGAGAGAGAGAGAGAGAGAGAGAGAGAAAGAGAGAGAGAGAGAGCGAGAGAGAGAGTGATTTGGAATTTTAACGTAGCTTTAACAATTTTTCAGTCATACTGCTACGACGTCTGCAGTGTTACAGTTTATAGTGATGTATGGGGCATCATGACGCAGACATGTACCATCATGTCTCACCAGTCACACGATCTTGACACTGGTCGACCAGTCCTAGCACTCACCATTTAATGCTGAGCGCAAAGCGAGGCAACTGGTAGTACCATTTTTATAAGTCTTAGGTATGATTCGGCCGGGGTTCGAACATGCGACCTCCCGCGTCCGAGGCGGACGCTCTTACCACTTAAGCCTCCGGAGTGGTCCGGAAAGTGAAAGAAAGAAACTAAAGGAAATATATGCTGTATAAAAAACAACCAGACTTTCTATCTCATATATGCAAAACTGTTCGAAATACATACATACATACATACATACATATGTTTTAGTTGCTTTGATATCTCATCGTTTTCTGATTATCTCATTTGTATAATGTGGTATGTACGATAACACTTCTCATGATGACCATTCACCAGGTGTGTAATACCAAACATTGCATTTAAATTTGAACGTAAAGCGAATGTAACCCTTTAAGCGAATAATAAAGTATACAAAATCTTGAATTTTGTCGATCTCAATTATGCATTTTGAAATGTCTAGAAAAACAAACAAAAGACCACGCAGAAAAGATTGAATTTCACTTTGTGTTGGCAAAACAGACAAAGAGATTTGAAAATGTCATATAGTGGGAGAAAAAGCATTCACTGGATAAATATGAAGAATCAATCAGCCATCATGGAAGGGGAACAACCAGAAATTTAGAGGTCATTTATTTGTGCTGAATAATGCCTTTATCTAGACAGTTGACACATTATGGGGAGTATCCAGTTGACACATTATGGGGAGCATCCAGTTGACACATTATGGGGAGTATCCAGTTCAAAATGCACAGCTTGCGATAGAGTTACAAAGCTGCACAATTATTATTTTAAATAATGGACTTATACTAGGTGAATTCCCTTGATCACACAATGAATAAATCCACCAATCTCATTCGCATAATACTATATATTGACCGAGACCCTTTAATCCAAGATTTGTTTGCTTCTCTGTTTGCTACATTGCTTTCTTTGTACGGTAATAAATGCACATTATTTCATATATTTTAATTGTTTGATTATTAATAGTGGGGTGTACAAATAGGAAACATCTGTATACTGTTTTCATGTACATTCAATAAGCATGACTTAATCTATTGAACAATAGATTAGCATAAACTTAAAAAGAAATAAGGTGACGTTGGAATACGGTTCGTGTCCTTTTTTTTTTTTCTTTTTTTTTGTGTTCATTGTTGTATGAGCTCTAATGGTCCTACATCAGAAGATCTTATGGGATGGACTGTTGATCATCGTCCGCTGTCCGTCCATTCGTTATCACAAGCTTGACTATCTCTGCTGGTCCAAAACTGCTTTGAGGATTGCCATGAAATGTTACACATACACACATTCATCCCACCGTCACGTTGGTCCTAAACAAATAATTTCCCTTGGAAACTCAAAATTTCTCCCATAGTGGCCATCTTGAAAATCTTGGATGCATGGTCATGTCAACATTCGGATTTCACTACAACACTTCTCAGTATGTCTAGTTGGTCTGAAATGAAAATGGTACCGACCTGATGTCCAATATGGCCGCCACAGTGGCCAGTTTGAAATATTTCCTATCGCTACTTCTTCTGCAAGAAATGTAATATTACCACGTTGTGTTTAGTAGAAGACTTATAATGTTTAGTTGACCCCAAACCAAAATGGTACAGATCAGATGCCCAATACAATTGCCACACTGGCCATCTTTAAAATAGTGTTATTATAAATCCTACGGAACGAACAGTAATATTGTCATAGGGTTTTCACCAGAAGACATCCTTCTTATGAGGCATAGTTGGTCCAAAATGAAAATGGTATCTATCTGATGCCTATTAAAACCATAATAGCGGCCATCTTGAAATCGATATCTTTGGTCTTGAATGAATAGCTGTATTTAGTTGGTCTTAATGGTGCGAATCAGACATTCAATATTCCTTTTTTTAAAAATTGAAAATAGTATTATCACTATTCCGCCTGCATGCCTGGTTAAATCTAGCGGGTCACACAAAAAAGTGGTCTTCATCCGTTTCATACAGATTGTTATCGTTGCTCTTTCAAAATGGAAAGTCATTTCAACATGAATTTCCATCAGATTTTCTATGAATTTCTCTTGGGTCATAAATGAAACTTTTGCCAACTTGACATTTTCTATGACAAGCATATTTGCCAAAAAATCTTGTTATCGCAGGAGAATATCAATGATGTTTCAACCCGCCTCATTAAAAAGGACGAAATGGTCTTATCTTGAATTCCTGAAGATTCTTTTCAGTCAGTAGAGGGCCAGTCCCTTCGCGATGGAATCTTGGCTTTTTTGAGGAGTGAGCGTGTGCTGTTGGTAAATTCTGCAGCTAAATTTTATCGATAAGATATATATTCTTATATATCATTAAAGAATAACGATCACACATTGTTAGATGAGTCTGTAACGTCTCATTTTAAGCAAAAGGTCGAGTAGGCTAACTCGTCTTTTTATTCTTTTGTTTCTGGTTTGCAGGGCAAAATAAACATATCTGATTTATATACAATTCACTGCGCCTGACTGGCTGAGAGAGCCAACAATGTAAGTCATCGTTGCTTTAGCCCTTCCGGGTTGTTTGTTTAGCGAGTGATCGAGCGCAACAGACGGCCAGGTAGAAAGTTTACTACATCGTATGATTCATTCATTTTCTGGTGGTCACATTTGTTTGCTGCGGGACTATACTTGCATGATGCAACCAGATTTCACCATAACGCATTTACGCAGTGAATAGATTTGAAAAACTGTGATTACAAAAATGAACAGGTAAAAGCATTCCAAGTGACTTTGGTAGCCACTGCTATGTCATCGCTTCCACGGCATGTGCACCCCAATTCATTGTCTTCTTAGTTTTCATCATGTTTGAAAACTCTATCGGATCGATTCACTGCGCACATACGATAGCGCATCTATATAGGGAATGTGACGTTACAGACCACTTTCTTCGGATTGGAAGATAGACTCCGCGCTGTAATTGAATTGTGTAACGAGTGTTAGATTTGATGAAAATCTCAATCCGTTTCGATCCGCTCTTCCACTATAAATAACAGCGGTTGACTTCATTCCCTTCACCTGTTCTCACGACAAGATGTTGACTAGCGTAGAATCATCTACCCTTGTATCGTCGATGCTGTTCCACACGGACCCATTTGTGTCAGATCATCATGGACAATCATCCGGTTCACCGATAGGAGCGTTCGGAAAAGAAGAATTTATGTGGAGAGGCAAGACTGTCTGAAGCGATTCCTCATATACGGTCCAGATGTCATAAGAAGCTTGATGAAGGGAAGACGACCTATCCAATGACTCTGTGTTAACGGAATGATGTTAACATAAAAACCAACGGCCCTATTCAGGGCCACTTCACTGCTTCGAAAAGATTGTCTTTCTTATCTAAAAACAGTACAGTGAGGTCAACCACCTGTTCCATTACTATTTTCCCTATACAATCCAAATAATTTTTTGTCCCTCTATAGTCCCACCTATGTTAACTTTTCTCATGTTAAATTCCCATTGTCCCTACCCTACAGTGTTAAAATTCCCCATGTTAAATTCTCATTGTCCCTACGGTACAACCCTCCTAGTTTGATAGTAAAGTCCCATTGTCCCTATACTATCCCCTTTCACTACTCCCATTTCCATCACATAGTTTGAAAACATTTTTGGCCTAGCTATGCCTGGGTTCCCACCACCGCCGTGCAGTTGGAATAGTGGCTTGAGTGGTTGCTATGCCACTGGATGTAACGTGATGTTTAGCGACTGCATGACAAGGACGGACATTACAAGTACTATGTACCTAATCCATTAGCATAATCAGGACAGGCTAAAGAGAAACTTTACATTACTGCGCAAATATGCAGAAAACTCGTCACAACTGGCCAATCTAAGAACAAAAAATGCCGAAATTACTTTAGTAATTTATGATTCGTCAATTCTAACTGTTCTTAACATAACACGTGTACATCGCCAACTCAACTACGAACAGAGTACACACAGATCTGCTGTTTGGTGATAGGTCTGCCCATCAAACTCTATAATATCAGCCTGAAATAAGAAATGTTGATCATCGTAAGTAGAAAGAAAACGGAGATCCAGATCTGGTATCGTATGATAGGTTTGATCATCGAAGTGAACTCTGTCTACATGCTTTAATAGGTAGAACACAATTTGACCGTAATAAGTAGGGTGGATAGAGCATACCCTGATCTGCCGGTGCATGACACCAAAGTCTATCTAAATGTTGTACCATGTATCGTTCACTTTTCGTTCTATACTGTCTGCCTGAAATAGCTGAAAAAAATGTAGACCACAATGGGAAAGAACTTAGAGCATAGAACGTGTTCTGTTTCACATGAGAGTTCCGTCCAACAAAATCTATATTGTCATCCTGAAATAACAAAGCGAATGGAACAACGTTCACCAGCTGCTTAATGCATATATTCTATAACTCTGATCTTGGCCCGAAGATAAAATGAAAGGTAAAACATGATGTAGAATGAATTGTCTTAGCTTGATAATTATCCTTGCCAAGTATTATGCCAATATATCAAAGACCTTAGAAAATATATGCAAATGAGAAACATAAAAATTATAAATCTTGACGACAATGCTGCCAACATCGTCACTGGAAAAGTTATTGCTCTGTCTCGCTTTCCACTAATGTGTGCTCGAGAAAATTCAAACGATACTGGTTACCGCTATTGCCTGTCAGAAATGTTATATATTTGTAAAACATATCCCACCACTAACCATTTTGACCACTACCACAATGTCCGAGTCCAAAAGGAACTAATTTAAGCCACACACGTGTATGTGTGTACTTAGTTATTTTCCCGTATGTATAATTCCAGCTGAATATCAGCGGAAGAAGAACAGAGTCTGCATGTTGAGTCTTCAATCAAAGCATTGCTTGCCATCGTCAACCGAAACCTAACAAACATTTGACCACTCCGCCACCAGCACCAGAAAAGTGAACGATACATGGTACAACATTTAGATACGACTCTTGAAAGACAGTTTCCTAGTAATCACCGAATTAAATCTATATTGGAGTTTTGGTTTCCTTCTACGGATGGCTGTTTAGAAGAAGTTTGCATCGTGTAATAAAAGTATTGAGACGCGAACCGTTCACTGAGATCTATTTCTTCAGTGTTGACCTAATATAGTCCATGCAAACATCAAATAACTAACCGTCATTCTTTAAATGAACTCTCTCTCATTTTTGTTTCATTAATTTTTATGTTGAATGATCAACTTGAGGAGGATCCAATTATGTTTGTATTCCCTGATTGTCTCAAGAAGCGCACGTCATGAAATAAAACAAAAAAATTAAAAAACGAAAGCGTGTTTAAATTCTTTTTCAATTCATATACTACGGGAAAATTTGTTTTTCTTTAAATTCAGCTTACGGTAAATGGACAGAAGTTCTATCTTGTCTGCGCTATATTCCAAATTTGTCAACACAAGCATGTTGATCATGAAAGTATAAAACTAAAGCTACATGTCGCAGAGATTTTGACAGAATTTCGCAAACAGCAAACAGCAAACACAATTATTTATTTTTATGAAATATTCTCTCAAAAAGTAATCTGCAACAATTCCTGATTCAAAGAATAAATACGAAAAATAGTTCTGAAAAAAACAAAGTATTTTGGCCTTCTAACAGTATCTGATTTGCACAAACTACAATCCAAACGTTTAACACAAAATCCGGACGTTGACCCCGCTATTCAATATTCAGGCAAGACCAAAATGAAACCTAATTCCGAACAATTTTGCATTTAAATGATAAGCAAAAAACAAACCCTGACTACAACCCAAAGAAGGTGTGATATTTTCCCAAATGTGTGAATATCGGTCTAGATGAAAATCTTGTGCAAGGTACTGCAACATTTGGAACACCTCGAAGTTTTCTCTAGCGGCCATAATTCACATCAGAAATGCAGGTTGGAAAATGTGCAGATTACAAGTCACTGCATCGACCTTAGCATTGTCATTAGAATTATTCGCCACGAACATATACCAATGAAATCTGAGTGTGAATATAACTGAATGTAAGGACCTCTAAAAATACCACAGCGTTGATATATGTATCTGGCACTCATATAGCATTCTTGAGAATTTGATGTGGTTTATTATTGGCACAAACGATCGCATCCGTATTACGTATGACGCTGAAATTAGAGAAGTGCGATTAAATTTAACATGTTTCAACGAAGGGAAACACATCAACAAGTTTGCGATTTCATCTGAGTCTTCTTGTGGTAATTTAAAAAATATTGATATTATCCTTGTTGATAAAGTAAATTTGAAACATTATATTATGTAATATCAACAGTTTGTTGTTTAGCATATTGCATTGGCTGAAGTAAGTAAATATATACGATGGCATCAGGACTGAAAACAAGTTCTTGTAACTTAATAGTTTAAACATATCATACAATTACCACCATTGTCAACATTTATACCTGAGAAAAGTTCAGGGAGAGAGATTTTTCTTCATTAGGAGGTAACTGTGATTGGCAAAATATATATCTGAAATAGAAGTTTGAGAGAGAGAGAGAGAGAGAAAGGTGCAATGTGCAATGTGCATTAGGTGTGAATAGTTATTCAGGCTGACTCTATTTGGTCTACACTTCATCGGCCGAAAGCAAATGCAAAAATAGCATGCGATACGTCAAAAAAGGTCAGCATGTCTAACATTGACAGCATGTCTAACATTGACAGCATGTACAAACAATAATGGAATGTGTAAATGAAAGTGATCTGCTGAATAAAAGTGACATTCACAAAACATTATCACACCTGGTTGTAAATTTACGTGTTACAAAACACAGAAATTTGAGAACAGGGATATCGCTGATGTATACTAGCATTAAAGATTCCACGTATATTCCACTACGCTTTCTCTAATTATCGTATTTCCTAGCCTAAGAGTTACATCAGTGATAAACCGTCACAAAAAAAGGATTGTACACAATAGTACCAATCAGTACTTCAGTGAAAGAAAATGTGAGAGCCATAACAATCAAGGAAATTATGAACGTTTGGCGAATATTGGGAACACTGAATTATCAGACAAGTACTCGTTCATCTCTTAACATTAGATGGCCTGAATAGAGAATTGTCATCAGAAAATTAGCTAGCGATATATTATCTTTTTAGAATTAATTTAGTCACTGATTCTTTCTGTGCTTCATGCAGCCAACATACGGGAACAATTGAACACACACATGCACATAAACTCGCATATTCTTATATTTGGTGGATATCCAGGACTCAGATATGGAACTTAGTCTATCAATACAAACTAAGTACACGCACTATTAATACAATCAAGGAGACTGGAAATTCGTATATCATTGACAACGAGGACATAGTCTGAACTATCAATACATATTAGCGACGCACAATAGTAACACGAACAGTGGGACTGTGACCATTGGTACAATATGGACATGTTTGCACATCTAGTCTGAACTATGAATACAATCTAAGGACGCACACTATGAACGAAATCAAGGAGACTGTAGAAATTCGTGCGTCATGGACAACTAGGACATGTTTAGAAATGTAATCTGAACTGTCAATGCATACTAAGGACACACACTATTAACAAGAACCTGGAGAATCTGGACATTCGTACATCATGGACAAGGAATTCATGTTTACACATCTAGCCCGAGCTATCAATAAAAACTAAAGACGAGCACTACTGATAAAACCACGGAGATGTGGACAATGTTACGCTGTAAATAATTGGAATTCCCATTTACTTGCAAATTAAAGTGTAAAAAGCCCCACACGAAGTCTTACATGAACAGTTCATATTTAGACGATAGTGCAAACCGATGTAATAGTGATTTGTTGTATAATCCTAGATCCTTTCCAGAAACAAATGATGATCACAACATGAGTATCCCTTCCTTATGTAGTACATCAATTGTTAATTGCTAATTCATACAGTAATGTGATAGCCTGTGTATAAATAAGCTCATGCATCAGAATGTCTTTTGTGATATTTCAGGTGTGATTAAAAATTTATACTATCAGCCCGTTTCAGAAAACATGAGATCATTATATCATTCATGGTATTTCAATCTGATTATTATTATTATTATTATTGCACTTATACTATTTTCATCGTATTAATTTTATATTATATTTATTAGAAATAAAGTTTGTTAACGTCTCTGATTATTAAATACACATTTATAGTATCTTGAAAAACGAAAGATGTGCTTAATAATTTACAGATACATCGAGAATGTCATTTTCTCTAGCCAAGATTCCGATATGTTAACCCTATCTACACCTTGTCGGATTTAGCAGATATTTTAAAGCTTTGTTCCAACGACATCTATTTCATGAGTTGCCTCCCTTAGTATTTAATGCCAACTAAGCAATGGTGTATTTTACATCGGAGGCGATTTACTTCAAAAGGATACTTTGTACGTTTAACATCGAAAGTGTGACTACGTACCAGTGAGAAGTCACTACATGTGTCTTTGAGTGAAACATATTTGTACAAACACGTACCGGCAGTGGAAAATTGCTTATTTTTTAGTCCAGTCAAGTTATGTGATCTCCTTGTCTCGATCATGCAGGATAAATGTTCAAATTCGAACAATATAATTTTGATTGGATAAGGTGGATTGCCGCCTCATCCAATGAAATTTATAGACCCAAGCACAGAAGGAATCAGAAAACAATTAATTTTACTATATATTCTCTACATTTGTTTCTCAGTACTGAACTTTCTTTTGTGTCCAAATGATAATAAATTATATCTCATTCTAAAGTACCTTCAATGATGACCTCACAGTCAAGTTCTTTTCATAAGTTATCAGGCATTGTTTGAGAGGCTGGGCAATAAACAAAGCACCGTACATTGGGTCACAGATTTCACTACCGGGTCATCATCTATGCCTCATTACTCACTGTGCACTGTCGTTGAGATACACACTCAATCACACCATAATTCTCAAATTCTAACTAATAATTGTAATCTGATTCCAGAAATATCTGCTCGATCCGCCAAGGTGTGGACGGGATTAACATATCGGAAACTTGGCTAGCGAAGATTCGAGAATGTAAACAACGGTTCATTATGGGCAATCATATAATATTTCCATAAATTGTCTCAACAATCATTTAAAACTGAGGACGTACCGTTCTACCAAAATGTGAAGATTGGAGACAATTTTACAACACGGACAATTAGGATATATTTACATAAGTAGTTTGAACTATCAGTTAAAGCAAAGTACGAGTGTAATTATCGACACAAAACAAGCAGACAGGGGAAATGGGACATCAAAGAGAAGGGTCATACTTAAACAGTATAAAGGTATTAATTAGAATTAAGAACTAATACAATTATTAAAAACAACTGGCACTTCACACAGTGCGACATCATAGACAACAAGGACTCACTTTTTCCTGCAAATAAAACTGACAATAATGATCATTAGGTCTTTCATGAACGGTTCATTTTCAGGGTGTTAGTGTATTTAGTGTATTTTGGTACAGTTTGAACACCGAATAGATCATTAACCCTACAGCTAATTAAAGGAAGACCTCAGTATTAATGTCATTGTTCAGGTAACATATTTATTGTTAATTGATAATACAGTAATCAAGGTGACAGACCCGTGATTCCATACATTTACTCAAAGGTATAAGGTAGCGTTCACAAATAAGGTCATGCATCAAAACACATGTTTTGATATTTCAGATGTACATCACTTTCAACATCAGCAATGTTTCTACGCCAGTCTGTTCCTCATAATCTAAACACATTACGATGAAAAGCTTATTTCACCATTTGTGTTTAAAAAATGTTATTTCTACAAATCTCAGTTTTGATGTTTTTCTAATTTAAAAGTTTTGAAATTATTTTTTATTGAACATTTGATTCCATTCGCAGCAATACATTTTCAGACTTCTATTTTGCTTTTCATGTTCCTCTGGTATGTGTTTAAGGGAGTTGTTAGTTTCCCCACTCAGTGCCAGTACTCCTAGCTTCCGATGCATTTTTGTTCCATTTTTATTTTCTACTATTAGTAATGCACACTTAGTATTCTCCAGTCCTGCGTGTCTGTCAGTCAGTCCCTCCACAGGATGATAAATCATATTACACTTTTATTAGTCTATACATTGCCTTCTTTTGTTTGTACTGAACGTTCCATTGTGTACATATCCTCATGAATTATGTGTTAATTTAAAATGTTCTAAATATAAATTTACGGTGAAGTTCTTGTATTAAGTTAACCTGCGGCCTTTGCAGAGGCTGACCTGTACACAAATCAACTGACCATGGGTCACAGAATTGAGTCCGGGTTACTCATGAACAAAACTGTCCTGAATACCTTCTACGAGTATGAAAAATAAATATTAACACCTAATCAAAATATGTAAAGGGAGTAGAAAGCCTTGGAGGAAAGATACATTCCAATATCACGACACAAGCACCAAGTGTGTGAACGTGGACCTTTCTACAAATCATGTTTAGTATGGTTCGAGGGTTGTCCACTTTTGTTCGTGTGTAAACTCATGAATTTCATCAATTTACAACAATAAATAATAAACACACACACACACACATACATACACACTCGTGCGCATTGTCTAGATTTATAAAACATTATACAACTACTTACCATGGGAAATACACTTCAAAGAAAGCAATTATATATCAAAGCAAAAACATGCCCAAATGCATTTTAAAAGCTTGTTGAAGTATCTAGTAAGATTTTTCAAAAGTTCAAATACTGAAATCGAACCTGTTTCAGAAATACTTTGCTACAACATAATGATTACGACTTAATTGACTGTGATGATTGTATAAAATGTCGACACATAATAAAAGAACGGTTTCAGATATATAAATAAAAGAGTATTTTATAAAACAGGGATAGAATTACCACCTCTTGACGTACAATTCAGGTATGTGAAAGACAACACTAGAACTGTGTACAAAGGTTTTATAGACAGATGAAGGCTATGATAAATCATTCATTGAAATACATTCTGGTAAAAGATGCAGTTTTTCTTACATCCCAATATTTTTTTCTAATCGAGATTTTCAAGTGTTCAACTGGGATATAGTCAAAGAAGGAATGCGTTATAGAAAAATCGTTGACTATGAAATATAGCCCATATTCAGCATGCGGCTATTAAATGCATTTGATTTTAATAGTTTTTACAGACTGAAATTTCTTTTTCTCCTAATTTATGTGAAACATGTTAAAGAGTTATAATTGTGTCGCCATCATTGATTATAGTTAAGAACTGAAGCCCAATGTTATGATATTCCCCCCCCCCCCATCATATATACCTTTAAGTTTACCTTCAGTTTGATGGTGAAAATACATTCTAATAATTGTTAGATAAATGTTTTAAACTAGGATAGAATAGAAGAAGAAAACGCATTACAAAAGTCTTTGTGAAACTGAGCTCATAATATTCATTAGATAGTTATATAAATGTTGTTGTTGTTGTTGTTGTAGGGTTTAACGCCATTCTTCAGCACATGATATGCTATACATGGCGGCTAGTATTAATGGTGGAGGAAGACCCCGGGAAATCTCCGGAAAGAACCACCGACCCTCGAGAAGCTCCTGGCAAGCTTTCTCACATACCCGCATTTGCCGATTCCGAGACTCGAACCCACGCAGACAGAGGTGAGATGGCAGTGATCCTTAACAGAGAGCAAGATTAGACCATTCAGCCACTCGGCCACTCGGGGCCCCAGTTATATAAATGTTGTGCACTGAAATTTTAAAAACTAGAATCGGAAATCTTTTTCATATTTCTTTAGAAGAAAACCCAGCTTAATGTTCACTGTTATATTCAAGATTGATAAAGTATTTCTTTTAGTAGTTCGCCAGAAGCTAGTCTCCTAACAAAATCTCTCTCTCTCTCTCTCTCTCTCTCTCTCTCTCTCTCTCTCTCTCTCTCTCTCTCTCTCATATGGTGGTGAAATTCAGAATGAAACAGACGGACACAACACTCTTGACAACAAATCTGTTATTTTAGTCCTCAATTACATAAAAGAAAGAAAATCCTCGTTTAGATAAAATCATGGACAACCTTTAACCCATGCATATTAAACTCAGATTAATTAATAATTCGATATAAATAAAAAGTAGAATTCCTTCTGTTTTTATTATATTTAATTATAAGAAAAGTTTTGAAAGAAAAATGGGCAGAAAATGAGAAATCAAAAGAAATGGTAAGTTTAGCAATGTAATTTCAGGAAGATCCATAAAGTGTAGAACAAGTAATAATTGCTTAAACCGCAAGCAAGTGTACACTTATTCCAAACGAGGACGTCCTCGGTTGGAGGTATGTCCTCAGTAAGTTCGTGTGTAATCTCATGAATGTCCTAGATGTACACCAACTACACACACACACACACACACACACACACACACACACACACATATATATATATATATATATATATATATATATATATATATATATATATATATATATATATATATATATATATATGAGAAAGAGAGAGTCGTATTTCTATATCTGAATCAAATTTGAAATCGATCTCAAATTACAATATTGCTACAAAATTTACATAATCTTACTATCGATTCTTTTCAATTTCCACCATCTTTTCAGCTTTGCCCTAAAACTTTCGGGACATTACTCATTGAAAATCTGTGACGAAAATATCATCATATATTTAAGCATTTTCCGTACGCCAATTATGTAACACACAATTGATTATTTGAACAAACAGCCCCAAAGTACAATTTCAAAGATGGATTTTCCAGTTTTTTATTCAGTGAAACTTCGCGAAGCTGAAAAGGAAAATCCTAAATAACCAAATATAAATGTGACTTTTGAGAGGTTTTTTGTTTACTAAGTTGTTTCTCAAACGAAGGGAAATTAGGAATTTGTTTAAGGTTGTTGATCCTCAAAGCTTTAAATCAAGTATACCTATGGGTAAGGTGTTGCGACTGCTGTGTCATAACTGTGATATAAATTTTATTCATTACTTATCGGATGTTCAGGAACATTAAATCCTTTAAGGTTATGGTTTAAAATACCCATTATTTACGATTGAATGCTATTAAAAACTGTACATTTGCAGCAGTGGGCAATCACCGATATGTGTTCATGATCTAAAATAGCCTTGTTTCCTATTAAATGTTATACAAAAAAAAACCAATAATTTTGCAGTAGTGGGTATTCCCAGTTATTTCCCACTCGGCAATCAATTCAATACAATGCTTCAGTTGTAAAGCCTTTCTAGTCATTGTTGGTTTGTTTGAACGCGTTCAGGGCAACTCAGTTCAGTACTGAAGTCAATGAACTGCATTATCGATCCTAAATCAAAATGTCATGAATTGATTATTATGAAGCGTAGCGTGAGTACGTATTTCAGAGTCTGGGGGTATACAATTTGTCTTTGTCATTCGAGTAATACTGAAGTAATGGGGAGAAATTTCAGGGGAGCAAGATGTTGATTATCTTTGTATCAGAGAGAGAGAGAGAGAGAGAGATTGAGATTTGGATTTTTAACGTAGCTTTAACAATTTGCAGTGTGGCAGTTTATAGTGATTTCTAGCACTGGGGCATCATGCCGCAGACATGTATCACGATGTCCCACCCAGTCACATTATCCTGACACCATGATAATCCGTTTATCGTTTTGTCGGATTGATACACTGCACTCCCGAGGTCGTGAAGTATTCCATCCAAAAAGCTCGGTCATATTTTCCCATACAAATGCAGTAACCTATAATTCTTAACGCTCTCTCCTCGTTTCAGCCCTAAAAAGATTAAAATATTGCAAATATATAATTTTATTGTATTTACTCAGTAAACTAAGTATTGTAATTAGCCAGGTGTTCCTTATCACAGGGTTTTTCTCTTAATTTCCAATATATCCGTTTAGGTAATGCCACATTAATTCAACAGAACTGTAGAACAAAAATAAATAGGCAAATTATTTCCATTTTGAGAATGTGTGTGATCTGATGCAATTAGTTTGGCCCTATACGTGTACAATGTTTTCTCAACCAGCTCTTGGATTTGACCCTTCTCCGATTCCTTTAACTTGACCCTAGAGTAAATCATCCTGAAGTAAAAGTTTTAAAACTTAGTGTACATAACCATCATTCTTATTAGGAATTCACTTTTCAAAATAATGAATCAAAAAGTGAATTCCTCACAAGCTAAAATTAGAATAATAATAACTATCTTAACTTCTGTAATATTTTATTATTTTAAAATTCATTCATTTTGATTCACTGCATCTTATGACACACAATTACAGAAAACCTTGAACAAGAAATTGCAAGTTGGTTTACACGTGACATAGTGGAGACATGATAAAAGGTTATTTTTTTTCCATTGCGCAAATACACAAAATAATCTACATAATTGGTTTATCTAAACACAAAAACATTTGGAAAGTAGATTATTAAGTCACGATTCGTAAATTGTAGCTGTTGTAAACATAGTGTTCGCATCAACCACCCAACTGCGAACAATATAGACCAAGATCTTCCCTCCCATGATAGACCTACCCATCAAACTCTGTAATATCGGCCTGATATTAGAAGTAGACAAAAACGTTGATTATGATAAGTAAAACGAGAACGTATATTCAGATCTGGCATCGTGTGAAAGTCTTTCAAAAATTAACACTGTATGCCTGCCATAACAAATATTACAAATTTGACCGTAATAAGTAGAATGGATTGAACAGACCCTGATCTGCTGGTGCATGATCATCAAAGTCTATTGGCCTGAAATAACAAGGAGAGCAAAATGTGGAACAAGTAAGTAGCACGGGCAACGTAGATCCAGACCGGCTGTCGTATATGGATTTACGCTGTTAACAGTTTGATGATCTTTTTATACTGATGCATGTGGGATGAACACCAACCCCAAACAGTACTGGATAATAATATGAAAGGAAAAGAATATCAGTATTCTAAGACATCGATAATGGAGACTAACAAAATCGAACAAATAATATTGTTACTTCTTCGAGTCACCGGTGGAATTATATCACTTTGGTCATTTAGATATCAACCATTTCGGAAAGCTCCCATCATCAAAATAGCGTGTTCTACGCCATAACGCAGTTATTAAAACTAGCTTGATCAGCATGGCTGAGCAAGCATGGAAATGTTGTTGTTGTTGTTGTAGGGTTTAACTCTACCTTTCAGTGCGAGATAGGCTATCCTTGGCGACCAGTGTTTATAGTGGAGGAAGATCCCAGGAAAACTCCGGAAAGAACCACCGGCTCACAAGAAGCTACTGGCAAACTTTCTCACATACCACATTGGCCGAACCCGAAACTCGAACCCACGCAGACAGGACAACACGTATTGTATCCATTCTTGCCATATTGATGATGGAAATATTAAGGCAAATAAAACTTAACGTGCTGATGTACAAGAAATAACCGTTGTAAAAAAAAAAAAAAAAAACCTCTCCGTATTGCCTGCAAAGTTCTGCAATGACTAACCCACAATGCACGTAATTTTCCAAAATATCCTGAAAATACATAGTCATGTTTTAGAAACAAACGGCACACATTTAAAAGTTCAGGATCTTCTCCACCAAAACAGATCTCAATGCCAACCATCATCTCAAGGCAATATTACGTTTTGTATGTGAATTTCGCATAAAACACTAGCTCAAACTCGTATTCAAAAAATATAAAATGTGTGAAAGTTGTTTAATAATACGATTCCGTGGGTTGTAGTACAAAGTGCTGTTTTCGGCATGGTCAAGGTCTTCTGTCATATCATCAGTTTTATAGCTCACGAATACTCACGCAATATCAGATAGTTCAACGTTTACTCGAGGTCTGTGTCTTAGCAGTCTGGTTCGGAACGCAGAACGCGGAACACACGGTCGATTAATTCTTCTTATGTGTCCGATCGCTCTGGCAATGTTATTAAGATGCATCCCGTCTCTGTTTCTGAAGTCAAGCGCCTTCCTTACCCTGATAAAAGCCTTGATTTTCGGGGGATCTACACGGCTCGCAGGTAGGTGGTCAAAGTTGATCATTACGATTTTCCTATGTTTGTCCCTGACATACAGGTGCCAGGCATACTTCCATTCAATCTCGGTCCGCGGTCGACCTTGCTGGCAAAGATAACTGGAGGACACTATGACAAGAAAACACCTTGTGTCGTTTAGTACATTTTGAGCATCTTCGTCAATAATATCTCCCGGCAAACAGTCTCTCATTGGAAGGTAAGTACAATATCCGCAATTATCCAAATAAGGCACGAGGATTTTTTTCACCCATGTGAGTAAGCGATCGTTGTTCTCATCAAAGGATATATAAACATCGTATTTGAATTTACAGAAGGAATTGCCTTGTCTTCGTAGTAAAATTCTAAGTTCGTACCGAAATTTGTAACTTATCACAGTAGTCACTACAATCAGTATTGAAACGACAGCAATGCAGATGCTTGTGATCATGGTTTTAAAATCTTTTATTTTACATTTATCTCCATGAACGTGTTTGAAATCAATGGCTTTTAAACGGCCGTAACTTTCTGTATGGCAGTAGACAGTGTCCGAATCCACTTGGCGAAACTGCAACCATTCGGATACCCAGATGGTGTCACAGTCACAGAAGATGATTAAATTACGCAAATCCAACAAAGTAGCAGGTATATACTGAATAGATTTGGGTAGGCTTTGTAAAACTCCCCCGTTAGTTGCCAGAGACAGATTAGTGATATTGTTTATCAAGTCTATTGCTGCTACATCTATTCTTTGAAGCTTGTTATTGCAGATCATTAGAACGGAAACATTTTTCAAATAATCCCTTGCATCTAATACAGATATGTTATTATTGCACACATTTAATTCATACGAAAATGAAGTTTTTGGCAGATGATCAGGCAGCTTAGTTAAGCCAACGTCTTGGCAGTCGACTGTTAGCCTGCTTTTTTTAGGCTGTTCTGTACAGTTACATTTAGGTGGGCAGCCTTTCTCAACGTTGATGGGACACACAAATTCATCCAAGCGACCATTCTTTGTCAAGCTCACTATTGAAACGCCTTTCAAGCTAGGCGGGTTAGTGCATTTAACATCATATACATTTGTCCAAATTCTTTGGATCACTTCTTCGGCAAGACTGAGAAATGGTTCCATTTTGCAGTCACATGTGAAATTAGCACCCAGAAAATTAAAACTAAAGTCAAAGAGAGCACCAAGCTCAACTAAATTTGGAACACCAAGCTTATCGAACTCCGGCCATGTTAAAAATGGATTGTCTTTCATTGTCACTGTTCCAGGACCGTACGTTTTATTTGTATCAAAGACAATATCCAACAAATTTGTTAATTCGCTCACCTGATTATTGCTAAAGTCCCTGATACAGAACGGTCCGCTCATTACTATGTTGGTGATATCTACTGATGTGAGACTGTTGCTACTTGCGTTCATATATGAGATGTTCAGGTTCAGACCAACTAATGCATATGGTTCTATTTCCATAATTTTATTTTCTGAAACATCCAGAGCTATCAATTGTTTCAGGCCCACAAACGTTGTATTTAAAATACTCCTCAAATCATTTCCTTTCAAATTTAGAATCTCGAGACGTATCAGACACGATATGTTACTAATGTGCCTAATTTTGTTTTCCAACAGATCAATTTGTACTAACGTTGTGTATGTACATATATTGGCTGGAAAATATGCCATAACACCGTATTGATGTATTAGCTGCAGTGAATCATTCTCACTGGAACTGCTATTAACACTCATTACAACTGACTCCCCTTCCACACTTATATATTCAATCTCAATGTTTACCAAATGCGACGTTTTGGCTAACTCCGGCATTCCTGATTGGCATCCTTGAAAGCCTAGGGAAAAATGAAGGAAAGAAAGAAGAACTGTTAATAAGCCAATCATTTCAAACACAGTTTGATTTAGTGCGTTGTTTGTATGTGTGTTGAGAATTTCACTGATCAGAAACAACAAACTCGTACTTATGAAGATGATACATGCATACTCGAGGTTCTAGTTTCCCCGAGTGTATCCTTTTGAATAAAAGGCTAATATTTGAAACGAATTTATTGTTCGGCCTTGTAAATATGTTCCTGGTTACACACATGAATAGGTTCAAGCTAAAACCAGCTTGTATTGAATTACCGCCAAACCAAAGAAAGAATACAATAGCTCGCTTTGGTATAGACAAAGAGGGTCGGTAGAGGACTATAGGTTCTTCTGTGTCATATTGATGTCCTCTGCTTTTTTCACTTAACTCTGATAATTTTCTTGTATTTTCATCTGATACTGACCAGTCGTTTGCACGTCTCAGCTAAATTGAACCATTCGCTTTGACTTTTCATCTACCTTTTCATCATTCTCTTGCATTTTTCGTCTAACGTTCACCTTTGCTTGAAATTTTCATCAAACTTGGGCAATTTGTTTGCGCTTTCATTTAACATTGCCCATTCACATGCTTTGTCATCTAACACTAACATTCGTTTATTTCTTCATCTAACATTGACCATTTTCTTGCATTCTTTTATACAACTGACCATTTGATTGCATTTTTCATCTGACTTTGACCATTCGCTTGCATTTTAGTCTAACCCTGACCATTCACTTGCACTCCTTGGAGCATTAGCTTTCTCCTTTCATCTATCATTGACCATTTACTTGCTGTTTTCATCTACCTTTGACCATTCGCTTACATTATTTCTTTTCTCTGACAGACTGTATTCGTAAGGCAATTGAATTTTCTGGGGGTCATTATATTTATTTCGTAAAAGAATAAAAATTAACATGATATTTTAATTCTAATAATTGTTAACAGTACTCTCTCAAAGAAAAGCTAATCATTTATAGGGAATCAACAGCTGATATATTAACCAAATGAACACATTTTTATACAAAATGATAGCAGAATTTTACATTTTAAATGTGCGCTTTACTTTCTGTATGTAATCCGATCATGGAGCAGTGAAGTATCAAATTTCTCCCAAGGTTTTACTTTTAGTTTCTTGTTGAAAGATCATTTTCATTGTAACATTGAAATGGTCAGTCCTATAATATTTAATATTTTTTAAATTTTGTTAATAAATGTTTAGAGACTATAAAACCCAGTCCTGCATGATTTATCTATATATCTATAAATATATTTGGTTGTTTTTCCCCACATATATCTATTAACACCAGTCATGGCAGATGTTAGTTTCCTTGCGAACGCGCGCATGACGTAACTTCTGACCGGTAAATTTAGAAGAAGAAAATAAAAAGACAATGAGACCAAACCAAAAATAGCTCTAGATGCAATAGGCAAGCTGAAAAGAAACAAAACTGAACTCAATTTCATATGCATGTTTGTTGCTCTCCGGAGAGGAATGGCCTTTTGACACGTTTGATCTGTCGGTGATGTTTTGCAGTTGTCACTTAAAGCAAATGACATTTATCCACCCACTCAAACAAAAGAAAACAGCTATCTTACCTTTAATCATGCCCTATCATAAAATAAATAATAGCACTTGTCTTGTTTCTTTAGGTCCAAATTTGAATGTCACATATTGTTCTCTCATCTGTTTCTATTACCCAATATCCACACGTGCTAATCTCATTTCCTGCACTATGGTCTTTTCCGGACACACGGTACTAATGATATGGAAAATGTGAACCAGCCCTGAAATGAGTGAACATAAACTAGAGTATATATGGGTTTGGTTGACCAAGATTGGCTAATAATATAAGTTATTTTAGGAAACTGAATCTTTTGAGAGCTTATCCTAGTTGTAAGTGACAGAAATAGAGACATTGTTTTATTGATGGAATTTCAGTCCTTTACCAGTCTTGAGTTTGGAACACTCATTACAAAAATTAGCACCTGACTCTTTGGTACGGAATTGAAAGCATATGTTTCAAACACATGCAGGTCCAGAAAATTCCGTGGTTCATATCCTTTCCTCGACACAGAGGCTGACATCCAGGTTTCATCTAGACTGATATATATAGGTTTGATCATGAGCACTCACACATTTTAAGTTACTGAATTTTTAATATCATGGTGTTTGTATAGGTTTACTATCGGAACTGAATTAGTACCGCGAGGCCTTCCATCATTAGACACAGAGCAGTTGCCCTTGTCATACACTAACTTAGACCTGTCTAAATTGTGTCCCTTGTATTTACTATACCCTAATGACAATGGTATTTAGTAAATTAGTCACATTTTCATAAAGTACTTCTTGGGGGCCCCGAGTTGCCGTGTGGTCTAAAGCGCTCTCCGTTACGGATCAATGCCATCTCACCTCTGTCTGCGTAGGTTCGAGTCTCGGATTCGACCAATGTGGGTATGTGAGAAAGCTTGCCAGTAGCTATTCGAGGGTCGGTGATTCTTTCCGGGGATTTCCCGGGTTCTTCCTCCACCATTAATACTGGTCGCCATGTATAGCCTATCGTGTGCTGAAAAATGGCGTTAAACTCTACATGAACAACAACAACAACAATAAAGTACTTCTTGTGATAGTGCAAACATGTGTTAACTTTTTTTCAGTTGATATTCCTGTAACCTTGTGGATAGACTAAAGCAGAAGTCATTTTCTTAGGTTAAAATATGGCCCTTTAGACACAAATATATTCTCGCTATGTATGGTTGAAAACAAAATTGAATATTCATTCTCTATTCGCCAATACTATCCTTCTGTAGAATTAATGAGTCACTTGGACATATCAGTAGATTTTTAGTATTTCATATCATACATCATTAAATAAAATACGATACATTTGTGTTTAAAGATATAAAATGAAATGGAATCTCTATCACACACACACACACACGTATTTTCTCTCTACGTCCAAAATAAAAATTCCAAAAAGGCAGAGCTAAGAATTGATGATCTAGAGCAAGGGTTTCAAACAAGCGACCCAAGAGCCGCATGAGTCCCACCAAGCCGTTTCCTGTGGCCTGCAAAATGATTGGCGTCACAAGGTGTCATTACATATAATGAAGGTGGTACGGCCCTTGGTCCATCGAAGATGCCCTCTAGCGGGCATCAAGGTGCTTTGAGTTTGAGAGCCCTGAGCTAGAGGTTGTTATTTCTGTAGTCAAGAGAGGTAGAATGACAGTCACTGAAGCGTCCAGATATTTTGTGATCCTCGTCAAGGCTGTTGACGATCACATATGAAGTGTTAATAATAACTACCAATATTGACCCCAGAAGGTATTAACTGAGGAAGAGGAGGATGCGTATTTCCACTGCATGGAAGATATGATTCAACAAGTCTTCCCAATGTCTCAGATGATAGTCAGGCAATATGCAAAAACATTAGGAAACGTGGACACCAGACCCTGTTCAGTTTAAACACAGGTCCATCGTCTGTTCCACTGGTTCAAAAAATATTTTGAAAGACCAACAAAACTCGCTAAACTAGGCACATAAAAAAAACGATCGTTAAAGATCGAGAAAGGCAAAATAGAGTGTGATGGATCAATGCATTCAGCTTCTTAGGAATATCGTTTACAAGCTTGGACTCTAAGATAAACCAAGAGCAATGCAGTGAGGTGAGGAAAAGGCCCTTCAGATGGCTATAGGCATAAGAGGGCAAGATAAACCAACAAGCTGTATCATCAACGGGCCATATAACAGAACAATAATTTAGTACGGTAGCAACATTCACAAAATTCGAGACTTAAATAAGGCCAGATTTCTTTCGGTTTTTGTCATGAAATTCTTCAGTTCTGTTCACAAGATAAATTTAAAGGAGACTTCAGAAAAGCAGGACTGTACCCAAGCTTCAGACCACACAGGACCGCCACCGTCACTGGTCCGACGCCCGTAAAATAAATCCCCTTCCATATATTTAAAACACCATATTTAATACCAGTATAAAAAATAACTTATTTTTGTCCATGTCTTATTTACATTTATACAATTGAAAGCGTGAGAGTTTGAATTCTTCGCTAATATAAAGTCTCTTCCCATTACAATATAACAATTTAAGATCTTAATTTTTTTATTTTTTTAATCAAGAATAAAATTTTGGGTTTTCTCTATTTGGTCTACATACGTGCATCTTTACAAGTGTCTCATCTCTGTCTGCGGCGGTTCGAGTTTAAGATTCAGCCAATGTGGGTATGTTAGAAGCTTGCCAGTAGCTTCTCGTGGGTCAGTGGTTCTTTCTAGGGTTTTCCCGGGTTCTTCCTCCACCATTAATACTGGCCGCCATGTATAGCCTATCATGTGCTGAAAAATGACGTTAAACCCCACAACAACAACAACTTTACAAGTGTGAATATCTAACCGTATATATTTATATATAACATGTCGTATTTCCATCTTGTCTTTATCCTTTTAGGCCGGCGCTACCATATAGGCAAACTAGGCAGCTGCCAAGGGCGCTGATTTCAGGGGCCGCATTTCTCCAAATCAACAACAGTTTTGAAAAATAAATAAATAAATTTCAGTTTTATTGAGGGTCATTTTTTATCCTGGTTTTTTCATACAGGGACAAATAATCGGGTAGATTCAGTCTGACCGAAACACCAGGCTGACCGGAACAAGCAAAATGAGTGAGTGAAAATCGCGCGTATACGAAACTTTCAGGACGTAATTACGTTTGCGTGTATTTATAGGCCACGAGTTTTTCCGTGGAATCACGCGTATACGAAACCTTCAGTTTGCCGCGGAAACCAAATTGAGGTGGGTAACTCCTTATTTTAATGGTATAAACAAGGAAAGAATTGGGCAGACAAATTTGCCCATTTCATGAACTGGGCAATTTTGACAGATTGGCCGTAACATATATATATATATATATATATATATATATATATATATATATATATATATATATATATATATATATATATATTCCAGCGTGCAATGGCGGAAAAAAGAAAAAACGAAAAAACCACTCTGGAGCCCAGTATCGCAAAGGAAAAGCAGAACAAATTAAGGGGCTAACAAAGCAAGAGGGGTTCTTCCTGAAATACCTTCGTCCAGAGAAAGCAAAACAAGAACACGATGAGTGTGCTCTTGCTGAAATTAGCACTGGGGGCACTGAATATTGTGAACCTACTACACATGATCAAAACTCTAAAACTGAAGTTGCTCAAACTGGGGATATTTCTGGAAGTCTCATAGAGGAGGAGGAAGAGGATAGGAAGAAAAGTGAGAGTCCTGCAAAGTCCCCCAATAAAGATGTTATAGCACCAAGCTTGGATTACAGTGATCCTGTCACATGGCCCTCCTTTTGTAATGATAATTTGCGACAGCTTCTAGTACAACATGGTCCACAACAGGTTGTATTAGATGATTTTCCCAAAGACTCAAAAAACAGAAGATTTTCTCCTATACACTACAAGAGAAGACTGACAATTGATGAAGAAGTGCGCCGTCAATGGTTGATATATTCAACCTCAAGAGATGTGGTATTTTGTTTTTGCTGTAAGTTATTCAGCAAAAGAAATGGTGCATCGTCTCTCCAAAAAACAGGTTCAAAAGACTGGAAGAACATTAGATCAATTCTTTCTTCACACGAGAGGACTGCTGACCATTTAGAAAACTATCAATCCTGGCGTGAACTTGAATTGCGCTTAGCTAAAGGAAAAACAATTGATGATATCGACCAACAGAAAATTAGGCAAGAGGAACATTATTGGCATCAAATGTTGCAACGCTTAATTGCTTTGGTATGAGTTCTTGGCATGCGAAACTTGGCATTCCGTGGTAGAAATGAAACGTTGTATTGCCCTGGTAACGGAATTTTTTTTGAAGTTTGTAGAATATCTAGCCCTTTTTGATCCTATCATGAATGGACATTTGCGTAGAGTTAAGAATCACGAAACGCTGGTTCACTATCTTGGAAAAGATATCCAAAATGAACTTATACAGCTTCTAGCCAATGCTATAAAAAAGCAAATTTTAACTCTTGTAAACTCTGCTAAATACTATTCCATAATTCTGGATTGCACACCAGATGTAAGTCATATTTAGAAAATGACAATGATTGTCCGTTTTGTTGATGTAGTCAGAACATCAGATAATGGGATACCTGAGCCTGAAGTCATCATACGAGAACATTTCCTGGGATTTCTTCCACTAAAGGAAACTACAGGCGCCTTTATAGCAGAAACTCTTCTTGAACAGCTTGGGCAAATTGGATTATCAATTGAAAATATGCGTGGACAAAGTTGATGGGAGTAACATAAAAGGCAAAGAAAATGGCGTACAATGGAGGATCCTAGACATAAACCCACGTGCTTTTTTTGTGTCCTGCAATGCAAACTCTTTAAACTTGGTAGTCATTGATGCTGCTAGGTGTTGTCTTGAAGCAACTACTTTCTTCAATATTGTTGGACTGATCTATAATTACTTCTTTTCATCAACTAAGCGTTGGCAAATTCTAACCAATCATACATCAGACTTGGGTATAACTGTTAAACCATTGTGTGAAACGAGATGAGAGACTCGAATAGAATCTCTGAAGCCACTAAGATATCATCTAGGTGATATATATGATGCTCTGATGCACATCTTTAATGATACAAGCTTAACAGGTCCTTCTGGCAATAATTCCCGAGATGAAGCCAAAGCCCTTGCTGATGCAATCAATAAGTTCAAATTTGTAGTATCGCTCGTTACATGGTACAACATCATGTTTGAAGTCAACCTTACAAGCAAGGTACTACAAAGTCAGGAAGCTGATTTAAATGCAGCTACAAGACAGTTGCAGACAACTAAAAAATATCTTGTGGATTGCAGGTCTGATGAGGGATTTCAAAACGTTTTGGTAGATGCTACTGAAATTGCAAATGAACTCGAGATAGTACCAGATTTTGAAACAGATCAAATTAGAACCAGGAGAAAGTAACGGCAGTTTGAATATGAGGCCCAAGAAGAGGCACCACAAGATCCAAAACAGAAATTTAAAGTAAGTTTTTGCTATACAGTTTTAGACATGGCCATACAATCTATTGATGAGAGATTCCTACAGCTACAACATTATAATTCACTCTTTGGCTTTCTGTATAATATATACAATGTAAAGGATAAATCTACCGATGATATACTTAAGGACTGCAAGAATTTGCAAAAATCTTTGATGCATAATGCAAACAAAGATGTTGATGCTGAGGATCTATGCTGTGAACTTTTAGCCACAGCTCGAAGACTCCCAAAGTCTATTCCACCAAAAGAAGTACTTCTTTTCACACTCCAACAAAAACTTTTGGATAATTTCCCTAATGTTGCTATTGCTTTGAGGATCCTTCTCACACTTCCAGTATCAGTGGCAAGTGGTGAGCGTAGTTTCTCAAAACTCAAGCTTATAACATCTTCCATTCGCTCTACAATGTTGCAACAGAGACTAGTTGGCTTGGCAACTATATCACTTGAACATGCTCAAGCTTCATCACTTGATTTAGCTGAATTGGTTAAACACTTTCCTGAGGAAAAGGCACGCAAAGTGAGATTTTGAATTGTCTTTCTGTCTGCATTTATCCCTCAGCCAGATTTGGTTTCAGGTGAATTAGTGTTGAGTGTCTGTTCAACTGTCCATTATGCTGTTAGTTCATCACTAATATCTATCTTTATGTATGTTCAATCTTATCTTAATTTTGCAAATAAAACAGTATCAAGTAGTGCTTTTGGGGGGTTTCCGGACATTTGAGCACAGATGGGTAATTTTAAAAAAATTACCCTTGGTCTGTGCTCAAATGTTGAATTTTTTAAAATTTTTTTAATTGTTTATACATTTTCAAATTGATATTTCGGGGGGGGGGGCAGAATCTCACCTTGCCTAGGGCGCCAGATAGTCTGGCGTCGGCCCTGTCAGAACAGAACATAATTTTAATGATTTGACGTATACAGAAAAAGCACAGAGTAAGACATAATAAATGAATGATTAAACTTGTGTGCACATAAGAGAGAGAGAGAGAGGGGGGGAGAGGGAGGATAACATAACAAACCCTACAAGGAGCATGATGTTATGTGATGCATCCAAATATTCCAAGTCTTAATACATCATTTTTCAATGCAATCTATCCAAAACTTCAAAGTCTTTATTATATTATGGTGCTATATAAGGTATCAAAAAGCTCCAATCTTTATTACATCATGCTTCTATGTAATGTATTTAAAAAGATCTAAGTCTTATTACATCATTGTGATATGTAATATATTCCAAAAATTCCAAGTCTTATTACATCATGTTGCTATGTAATGTACCCAAATCGTCCAAGTCTTATTACATCATGTTGCTATGTAATGTACCCAAATCGTTCAAGTCTTAGTACTTCATGTTGCTATGTAATGTACCCAAATCGTCCAAGTCTTAGTACATCATGTTTAAGATAAATTGAAGCGTATTGTTAAATAATATAGATAAACGTTTTTGACTGTTTAAGAATATAAGCTAAAGACGCAGTCACAAGCAGAATCTCAACAACAAAGAGGGACAATCAATTACGTATTTTGTCATAAATGTTCTAGAGTTTAAATATTATAAACTAAAAGAGCAATCACAAGCAGAAGCTCGGTGACAAACATGGACAATCACTTACATATTTTGTCATAGATGTAATACTTGATGTTGAAAGTGGTTGAAACAGATTACTGAAGTAGATGCATTCGTCTCCAGGTTTACTATCGTAATGTACATATTCCTCTCAACTCATACAATGCACGTTCTTTGTTACTTTTACGAGTACTATCAACAGATGATGAGGAATGTTGTTGCAAAACAAACCGGTGAACACTCTTTAAAATGGAAACAAGGAAACATAGTATTTTCAGGTGAACATTCTTTAAAATGGAAACAAGGAAACACAGTATTTTCAGGTTTCTTAACGGTATATAGCACTGACATTTAACAAACACGATGCACAGAAATATAAGATAGGGTAACATATTAAGGAGTTTAATCTTTTACTTCCCGAGTTTATCGTTGTATAAACTGTCAGCTGCTGAATCCCACAGGAAATAACGCTCGATGGGCGTTATGAAAGCAGCTTAAGTCGGCAACTGACAGCTTATACCAAGATAAGATCAGACAAACTCTTATAATTACAGTTTCTTATAATGTTATTAATTCTTTTTTTTATTATGCTTTTTTCAAAGATGTAACTCCAGTCAGTCTTAGAGCTTTACTTAATGTGTGAATTCTTGTTGCGGGGCTTCTGCTACGTAGCTATTTGTATGACAGGGGATTCTCCGTCAACAACGTAATAGATAAGTTAGCATCAAACAGGTAATTATACCGGTCGTAGATTATCTAAGGTTTTGAACATTCTACAGCGTGGTCTTGATATTTTATCTAACTTGGCAGATGTATTCTGAGAGAAGTTCAACATTGAAAGCAAAGTATGCGTTGTTTTGTTTGACATGCAAATGACTCTTGGATTTGATGCTGTAATGCACTACTTTGCTGATTCATTATTCTCCTGACACGTAGACAACCAATTTTCATGTCTTTAAATATATTTTGGTGTTCATTAACAGGTCTTCTGCCTACAGAGTGTACTTACAATTGAAATTAATGCTAACGGTAAATGGTTATAATGATTGGGGTCCAGCAGTCAAACAAAGTAAGACATCGACTCTGATACTTACGATGGACGATGGGCGAGATGTATCTCCCACCCACCTCCACTTCCACATATTAACTCTAAGGGTCGGCATCTTACACTGTAGGACTATGGATATAATTGTTACAATTTTAGCCTTTGAACTCCCTCTTCCCAATCCCTATATCCATTTACCTATAGTTTTAATTTCATTTGTAAAGAGCCGTAGTGAAAGTGCTGTAGCCCCGATGTTCCTCCTAATAGATGCTGAATTTCATAGCTCTAAAAGAGAGGTCTACATAAAAGATCATATTCTTTCAAATATTTATATCATTTTGTTTTCTAGTCATCCTTCCTCTTTGTGAAATCTAATTAGTTTTATTTTTGTGATCATTCGGGTGTTCCACAGGCAAATAACTATACCCTAGCTGATTCGTTCGGAATGCTTGATAACTCAGCTTGTGAAATATCGTCTGCTTCAGAAGGCATGTCAGATATTCATGAGTCGGTGTGTTTAATGTCGATATGTGTGAATTTAGCAAATATTTTGGAATTCGGCTATTTCTAAAACAAGAATTACTTGCAGAATAATGAAAGAACAAAAGTCCAAGATCTCATGGACATGCAAGATTACTTTTGCCATATTCAAATCAAATCCAGTCAAAGAAACAATTATTCATTTTCAGAAAATACAAAGATTTATTATTTGGTTCTGTTAAAATCAGTTCATTCAATTTTCAGAATAAAATATAAACCCAGCAACATTTTTTATTTCATTTTAAAGGTATGCAGTGTGTATGCCTTTTTTTCGATCTTTGCTTTAGTTACTTGCACGTGACTCTCTATTAAAAAAGAGACACATAAACGCAGCTTGGTTTGATCATGTGGTTATTTTCTGACCAACCGAAATCTTCCTTATATTTACCAACTAATACAATTAAAATTATTGTCTTATCAGGGATTGAAAACCACAATGGGTACACTTTACACCTGGCTGACATCTGCCCAACAGCCAAATGCACGAACAGTTGACCAAGAAAACTGATTCAGTGAGATCTGTAAAAGATTTCATCCATCACTGTTAATTGCATATGCTATGGAAACAACTATTTAAAGATTTCTGTATGTTTGTATCTTCATCCATATTTGATGGCACATCATTCTATTTTCAACCACTTTTCCCAAACTTGTGACTTTTGAAACATCACTTGTCGTACAGAATTTATCACTTGTTCTTGGATTTGTGTACCATAGAAAAAACGGAAGGCTGCTATTGTGAGTTATTTTTTACATTTAATATTGGCTTTCTTTAATTTTGAATGCAAGGTTAACCAACGCACGGAAATATTTAAGCTCCTTGTAGTAGCAAAATTGAAATTCAATGTTTCGAAATATAATTAATCAAATAAGAGCCTAAGAGCAGTTTTGCAACATCTATTAAAATGTGATCCTATGATTGTATAATTTAATCCTTTTCTAGCAATAGCTGTACTGAATTCATTTTTAGAAATAGATAGTAATCATTGAAAATATACTCCTTGTTCGAATCAGCGCTTTACTTGTTTGTAGCTATTTAAGGCAGAATTGTGCCTCTCTGCACATCCAATACAAATGACTCTTTAGATCTTTATGGTCAACTGAGGCACGAAAATAAAAATAAATGATTCAGCACATAGTGTGTGATACTCTATATTTTTTACACACTTTGACATTTGTTGGTTTTAGTATTGGAGACAGTGCATAGGTCTGATGATAACTTTCATTTAAATGCTCACATTGACCAAATAAACATGTGTTATTAAATACTCAGTTTTGTTCTCGTTATCTGAACATTGTCAGAATGCAGTATTTTACGAAATCGAACACCTTCATATTGCACGCCTAATGATAGTTTAATGTATTCGGAACTACTTTGTAAACAAACCATGTACACTCGTATAGAAGACGCTTTAGGTTTTGGTTGATTAAATTTGTTTGTGAATGAACTAAAGCAGCTGTTTCGTCCGTTTGAAAGTATAAATGAAAAAGGTGACGATGTGGGCGAGTTCACTTAGTTAGAAACTAAACTTTCAAGGAAGCAAACGAATGAATTTGATATTAGCAATGTCAACAACAAACGTGAAAAACGCAACAATTGAAACTACATTTCCAATCAGTGAAACAACTATTTAAGAGAATATTCATATCTTTTCGCAAATAAAACGGTTAAAACTATGACGAGTGCTCTAAAGGGTCTGAACAATATAGCATAAAATGAATCATGAGGCCAAGAGCTATCGCATATTTGTCAGAGACGTGCCATTTTCCAAGTCGGTCAAAATACAAGAAACAAATGCAAACGAAGGTTTCGGTAGGAAATTAAGAGCCTCAAAACCAATGATCCAAGACGACAAAAATGTTTTATTTCCGCTGGGTAAATGGAGTGTCAAACAACAGCCGCTTTCAATTTTTCCCGTGTGACCATTTTGATACAATATTGGGCAAGCCGTAGATGACACACTGTATGATGCAGGTCATAGCTGGGGTCCCTCCTACAGCTAGATGCAAGTGACATGGCATAAACATGTTATGTTTAGCTAATAATAAGAATGGTAATAAATATACATTATTGCATCATGAATTTCCTTAAACTGTATTTTCTTACTTCTTCAAATTGGACAGCAAAACCTGATACAAACAGACGCTATACTGCAATTTCAAAAAGCCTACATTTCCAGTTGTAATCCGTGCACCTTATTTCACTGAGTTGACCATATAATCCAGCCCCTCATAATAAGAAAAGCAGAATTTAGTTGGATCAAGACAGAAACAAAATCCCTGCGCATTCATTAACAAGATGACTCTAAAAACGACATATATTTTTAAACTGATGTAGAGCGCTCGACTAAGTTAAACGGTCGTTGGGCGGATCAATGTGCGTACGGATACTGTTATTGTGTACTGATGAAACTACGGTTATGCATTTGTTTTGGATTTTTAAAAACATTAAATTACATTTCTTGTAATTTCTTTTATTGTTAAGCTTTAGATAGTTAAACAATTTGAGCATACGATAAAAAGGTTACTGCATTAGAATGGGAAATAATGAACTGGGGTTTCTTTGTCCAAAATACTTCACTTCCGCAAGGTCGTGCAGTATTTGGTGGAAAACTTGTTCATATTTTCCCATATAAATGCCGTAACCTATAAATACTAGTATACAGCACTACTGTGGCATAGAGCATCATTGCCTAGAACCCTTGCGACAGCACGGGATAAGTGTTGAACAGCGTTTTACCGTTCGTTTGTTCAGTGAACCATACATTAAAAAAATGAACTCCTATTTTGTAAGTATCTGGAAATATTTGTGTTTGTCTTTACAATTATCCTCGTAATTGCGAAATGACAAGGAATCACTTTCTTTACTGCTTTCTGTTGCTACGACAGTGCACAAACTTTAGGATTCAGTGAGGTACAACGATGTTAGACACTTGAATGGCAGTGGTATGGAGGAAATTCACAACGTTACTTACAGCAGGATTCAGTGATGTAACACGCTGTTACACACTTGAATGGCATTGGCATGGATGACATTCACAATGTTACAGCAGGATTCATTAATGTAACACGCTGTTACACACTTGAATGGCATTGGCATGGATGATATTCACAACGTTACTTACAGCAGGATTCGTTAATGTAAAACGCTGTTACACACTTGAATGGCATTGGCATGGATGACATTCACAATGTTACAGCAGGATTCATTAATGCAAAACGCTGTTACACACTTGAATGGCATTGGCATGGATGATATTCACAACGTTACTTACAGCATGGTTCATTAATGTAAAACGCTGTTACACACTTGAATGGCATTGGCATGGATGATATTCACAACGTTACTTACAGCATGGTTCATTAATGTACAACGCTGTTACACACTTGAATGGCATTGGCATGGATGATATTCACAACGTTACTTACAGCATGGTTCATTAATGTAAAACGCTGTTACACACTTGAATGGCATTGGCATGGAGAACATTCTCAACGTTACCTACAACATAATTCAGAATATGACAAGTCTGAAAATACTGTTGCTAAAAAAGTCAAATATATGGGACACTGGATATGTGGTTACAGAAATCAGACGGCTTAAAAGCTTTAAGATTGGTTCTTCATGTCCTCTGGCTTTTCACAAGGGTGGAAGATATGCGATTGGTTTCCTGAAAACAAGGTATTTCAGTTTACTTCAGTCACTTTTTTCTTGTTTCCGATTTTATGCAGGCGGCCATATTATGTCGAATAGAGATTATATTTCCTGATTTAGATCCTGATGACTAACATGATTACCCGACGGACTTCTTATGGACTTCTTACGGACTTCTTATGGAACACCAAAACATTTGTAACCATGTTCTAAAATGTTAATAGCACTAGCGCGCGTACGTTTAAATAGGATAATGGTCAAAGCTGAAGAGTGTTTAGATCCGTCAGATCTAGCAGTTGTTGTGTGAACTCTCAATGTCGATCCTAAAACAGATTCAATTCTGCAACACCCATTACATGATTCCTTGACGAGTTTGTTAATAGTTGCATGTTTGATCAAAGTACAAGTAAAATTTTAATTCTCTTTTCAATCCAGGTGGTATTCTGTGGTTTTTTGTATCACACTTTTTGGAACAGTATAATATTCCGGCTTAGTTTGTGAAATTGAGATAATAAGTGTTTTTCTGTGTACAAGAGTTCTCATAAGTACATGTAAATAGTTAAAGCCAGGTTGTAGAGATAAAGGTTGCAGGGTCTTTTTGACTGCATGGTCTAGTATTTGTATGCACCAAACCGTGTACTGGCGTATTGTCGTAATTCTTGAATGATCCGTTGATATGTATATGCAATATATACTATAATCACTATCAAGTATCAAGGAAATATTAAAATGTTCAAATAAAACGTGAATTACCTCTACTTGAACGTGGCTTTCGTCTTTCTTATAAAAATATATGTTGTCAAGCCGCCTAGAACCAACCTAACGCGTAAGATTAAAATTTTTCCGAATCTTCTGGAAATCATTCCAACATTCCTACTATATATTGCATAAAAATGTTTGTGAAGATCGCATTATTAAACTCTTCTACCCTCCCCCCTCCCCATTGGTTGATTACTTTATATGCATTTATGACTGGACAAGTCCAAGCTGTGGTGGTTATCTTATTTTTATATATATTTTTTTTGTTTGTTTTATTATACAGAAAATATTTTAACAATGTGAAATTCAGGTGCATAGAACGTTTCTGAATCGGAAAAAATGCCTGAAGATGATCAAGTTTTATCAATTTCAGTATATACAGAGCTGACTTACCATGCTGCACTCGGACTGATGAAATCTAATGTTGGGTGTGTTTCTGTGATATATACTGATGTAATTCCTGCAAATTTAAGTATTTCACCCAATGGATTCTGATATCACTCGACATCACGGACCAGAATTTCGGTGAACGTAGTCTTTTTGTGGACTAATAAGTGTACTGGTTTGCACCTACGAAGGCCTATAGTAAATCTACCACAAGTTAATCCCCACTCCGCAACCGAGCTAAGTCACACTTAGATTATACACTGTGACGTCGTGTGTAATTATGTAATTTTTGACATTTTTGCCAGCAAAAGTGATAGATGGCAAATGCACTCTCTTTATACAGAGCCTTTCTGATATCGTCGCCAGTCCTTATGTATGTTTAAGGACACATGCATATGCTTAGTTCATGTGCCTTTAATGCTTGTCGTATTCATCATTTGCAGATGAGACAAACAATACTGAATCATTAAAATAGTTCTGCCAAGTCCAATGTGGAAAAGCGAATACACATTATAGCAGAAGGAGATGAAAAAGACTATGGCAATAATTTATTTTCTGACTCGGCTAATGTAATATATATTCCATCTATGTTAAAGCATAAAATGTACACATTGTTCTCACCCGCTGATCCAGAGTTCTCTAAGAACCCATGACACTGGGGTTCTAGAACCCACTTTCTCAAGACATATTGGGTCATGATAGGACATGTGGAAGTTCAGGTCAGAAAAAAGGATGTCCAAAAGTGGATTTCAAATCCATTGCACGCAGTAATATGTTATTGCACTAAGGCCTAAATGTTTTACTATAATTATTGTTAGGTGTTTGGTTTGATTTACATTTTTTTCTCATACCTTTTATGAATTAGAAAATTTAGTATGCCTCCTCGTATAAGTTTATTCATTCCTCAAATTTCTTGTAACAATTAGTCCAAAGATGCATCCATTTGATGTATAGTCCTAGAATATTGAGTACCCAATCTTGCGCGTGAAGGTCAAAGTGTTTGTTTTTTGTTTCTTTGATCTGAATGTGACTCTTTATCTTTTCAAAGGTCATCATCCCCTCCTACATATACACCTTCCGCTCCAAAAGCAATGCTAGAGTCTCTTGTTTTCTCATTATCATTCGTTCTGCTGGACTTCTTTTCATGCATGATGGTTGTTTGCTCTTCACGCTTTTCACTAATTTCTTTTGCTTCTTTCTCCTTTTGATCATTTTGTTGGCTTTCTTGGATGCAGATTGGGTTCTTTATTCGCTAATATATTCCATCCTCTGATGTTTCCATTAACCAATCATATGATTTGTAATAATCTACATATTCAACCAAGTGAATGTGGATTCATTGATTATTTCAGACAATCCTCATTTTTGTCAAAATTATTCTGTCAAACGCACATTGATTTCCCACTCTTATTCACACTAACCTCAATCAATACTCGTGTGTCATCTTCTCTTACATTTAGTTGCTTTTCTACCTTAGAGACCTTGTAAATAAAACTTTACTACACAGTACAAATGTATTTTTACGATAATACTAACCATTGAATTAAGCAATACAAAAATATAACTACGTAGTCTCAGTAAAATTATATCATAAATTCCAAAGATAATACATAATTCCGTAACAATTGTTCAAACTAAAAGCAGAGCTTTTGAACCTTTCATTAATTTATTGTTATTAATGATCACATAAATATATATTTACATATTATATATCTGCCAAAGCATTCATTTAAATGAGGTCTGATAATGAAATTTAATGACATGGTGAACAAGACACATAACCATTTCAAAAATGTAGTAAAGTAATTGTTCCCATTCAAGGCGCATCAGATGAAGAAACAGGGTTCAAACTAAATGACAGACTGAACTGTTTGTAATACTGAAATTGTGTATATGTGCTGTTAATTTGTACTGGTTACAGTTTGACTGAATGATCGATGAACAGAAACAAAAACAGGATTTAAAGTGATACATTTTTTTACGTCACCTTTATATCATATTTATTTTTCATTAATTTGTCTCGAATATTTGTTGACATACTTTTAAAAACAAGCTACTAACGTCACTAATGTAAATAAATGGGGATGTTTCCAGAAAGTAACTGAGTGAAACATTACTTGTGATACCTCCTTATTCGGGTTGTTTTTAGTGTGTGTGTGTGTGTGTGTGTGTATGAAGATTATGCATAGTTTTATGTACTCAAACCACGTGTATTTTAAGTTTTGCACATTTTAATTGTGAATTAATATATATTACGACAAGAGCGCTACCTCTAGAAGATTATATGGTTGTTACCTTGTAATTTCATGTGATTACGTTGTTCTATGAACCATGGACAAGGCTATGTTAAAAGACGGAACATATATTAAAAAACAGCGTATTAACTTATCGTGTATATATTTGCATAGTTTATTCCAGCTCTATCCAGGAAATTGGTTCTTTTTAATATTAGGATTCTTACTTACCATAATCGGAAACAGGAGATATCCGGAAATACATTACATTGATGCATTTGTCTTTGTCACAGTCTGCATATTCTCGCTTACCGATCTGATTAACATGGATCCAAACCAAAGTGGACATCTAACCTGCAGACAATTAGAGAACATGTGCTGGTTACCCTTAGAATTCCATTGTACTATGTTGTATATAATCCGATCAGATTGAGCATCCCCATATGCTATAGATAGTGAGCAATGGATCGTCATAGCTAGTGTCAAAGGATTCATTCCCTTTTAGAAAATTAGAAGCTGTAATTGTATTAGAGAATCAAAATGTTTGCTGGACATGACTTTCGCATAGTTTACTTAATTAGTGCATAAAGATATGAATATATACAAATATGCAATGCATAAATTACAAGCATTACTAGCATAAAATAGTTCCATGTATGGTATTTCGAATATAGACTTTGATGCATTACTCCTGTTTACAACACTCTGAACACGTTCAAACGCCCTCCAGTGTTCTTAGAGATTCCGTGCACTCTGTTCTCTACCATGAGACATTCCACAGTAATGATTTATTAAGTAATGTCGGAGTGACGTGAGCTTTTCTAAAAGAGAAATATGAGAAAATCTGGTCTTCCACGGGCCTGATCAATGACATATTGAAGAATATGCAATTATCTCCTGCTACAAAAAGAAAACATTGAACGGACAAAAGCATAAGTCAGTGGCGTAAATAAGGAGAAACCCAGTGCTGAGCAGGAGGTATTATGTGGAAAAAGATTATACAAAGACTGAATAAAATAAAATATTTGGGAAAAATTGTGATAAATTATTTTGAAAAATAAATTATATTTAATCATTTTCGTCGACATTGGTACTTGTTGTTATAATAATTTATAAGTGAGTATTCAAATACTTTCTTTAGATTAAAGAATAAATAAGAATGTTTAATTCGTCAATGTGCAGCATACATTTTCAAACTTGCTCATTATTTCTTAGCAAAAGTCATAATAATTGCTAATTTTATTCCTTTCAAAGTTACTTGCTATTGTTATACTCGTTGGGGGAAATTAATTCAAGGTTTCGTTCCGATAAAGAAATAATAATAATGGTTAAGGCATCCGATTTGATTCTTAACATTATATTTTGCACGAGAGCCACGTCTACTTAAATTTGTCAAAAACCATTTTCTCATATCTATAGCAGGCAAATATCAAAACGATTTGGTCTAGTTATTAGGATTTTATTTTATTTTGTATTATTATAAATGGTACATGAGGAACAGAGACTTAAACACTTAATTTATAAACACTGTCGAAGTTAGTATGGATACTTAAACGATGATAATGATGCCACTCAAGCACGTAGTCTTCCTAATTGCGAATGGGAATTTATCTATTTATCGGTTTAGAAGGAAGCGATAATGATTGGAGTACTTTTTACAGTATTTCCAATAACGTATTTACCGATTTAGAGCTGGACACTGTTTATCTGAGAAAAGTGACATGTGAAGGAAAGTCGAAAAGAAACACATGCTGGATATAGAATCAGCTGCTGATGGCAAATAATTTCATCATCTGGCTGGACCATGGATTTCAGACAGCGTGTGAATGTCAAAATCTGAGGCAGGACTTACCCGCTGTTACGGAATGAAGAAGTTATAAACAAGATAAAGTCGAATACTTTCTATCTTTTTTTAAAAAAATACGACCGTTCTGCCACTACACATGCTTTCATGCCTGCCCTCTTCCTGCAATTCTCAAAAATACACTGCCGGAATGTGGGACTTAGAGAGAGAGAGTGAAATCTGAAATTAACAGACCTTGAGGTGGAATAAACGAATGTGGATGTTGAGTCGGAAGTTATGACTGTTGATAATAATTTCAATGCAAACGATTGCCAGTAACTTTTAAACATACACGGTTTTGGGATATTTCCCTGCAAATAAATGCCAAACACAACAATTGTAAAAACTGACCTGTCAAAAACCAAAGGCAAATTGAACATAACGTGCCTTGTCAGTCTAGAGCTTTTAAACTTAATAAGAAATGTTTTGATAAGACATTTGATCGCAGCGCTAGCGCACCTGATAAAACTAAAATTTCTAGACATCTAATAAAATGAAATTCTTGAAGTGGAACCATGTGCAATAACTGGACTAAACCTGAATATATCATGTAGGAATCAAGCCATAATAATGGTATTGTAGTGGATGTAATAAATATAGTGAACGGTGAATCCTTATGTGTCATATACATCAGTCATAGTAAAATGTGTGCATGTGTGTGATTTGGATTTTTAACGTAGCTATAACAATTTTTCAATCATATCGCTACGATGTCTGCATTGTGACAGTTTATAGTGATGCCTAGCACTGGGGTATCATGTCGCAGACATGTAGCATGATGTCCCACCCAGTCACATTATCCTGACACCAGGCCGACCAGTCCTAACACTAACCTCTTAATGCTGAGCTCCAAGCGAAGGAACTGTTAGTGTCATTTTTGTAAGTCTTTTATATAACTCGGTTGGGGATCGAACCCACGACCTGCCCATCCAAGGCGGACGTTCTTACCACAAGGCCATCAGAGCGGTCCATAAAATACTAACATAATTAATTTAATAAATTTTGTCTTAATTGCAATTTGAATTTATGGCCCTGGTTTCGTGATAATGTAAGGCAACCCACTGACCATATGGTCAGAATTCGATAAGCTGGGACCTAGTTTGGATTGTCAAGTTATGGGAATTTGAAGTCGATTTTCGAGGGGCTAACTTGACCTGCAACTTCCAACCTGCCGAAAAGGCAATCAAAAGGATTTTGAATTATTCAATGTAGCATGTTCCCATCCTCCTCATCCAAATTGTACTCCAATACTGGATTTGGTCATGAATAGTTGTAGATTGAGCGAACTTGTTTGTCTATCGATGACAACGAACGTTCGAGAGTGGGGGAGGCAGTAATAGACTTAACGAACAATCTATATTTGGCAAACAACATAGGATTTCTCAAGCATCTGCCCAGTCTTTACAGTTTCTGCCAGCTCAGTCTCTAGATGCTCGGAACTTGTTGTCTTCTGTGACTTTGATACCATCTGCTTGTTGGATTAGTTGGAATTTTGTCAAGCAGATTCGGACACTGTATACTGGTATACAGCAAATCGAATGAAAGCCATCGATTTGGGAAAAGTTTTATGTGATAAATGTCTGATGCAAGATTTTACAACTATGATAATATGCATCTCAATCGAAGTGCTGCTGATATTAACTGGATTTCCAGTTCTACATTGTTTTACAAATTTTCAATATGAAATTACAATTTAACTTCGGAGAGAAGACAGTTCGTACCATTATTTCGAATATGATGTGTATATATCATTTGATGAGAACAAGTATCACTTACGGGATTAAATTATTGTTTTGCCTTTGTTGTGAAGAATTATGGATATCGTGTTTACCTACCACTGAGAGACTGCCTTCCCGGTAACATCACTGAGGAAAGAGTTCACGAGCTTTTAACAAAATGTTTCATTATAATACTCTTCACTATCTACCTCTACCGAAAGAATATACCGTAGTGGAGAAAGAATGGAAATACTCATGGGACCTCTATGTAAAAGACAGACGCAAGAAGGTCGCAATGGTAAACTCTTCCCACGAGTTTCGAGGATCTCCCGCTGACCAAGGCTTTTGTCAGGGTTAATAAGGTGCTTAACTTCTGAAACAGAAATAGTATGCATCTAAACAATATTCAGGCAGCGATAGGACATGGAAGAGAACGTGAATGACTGATGAATGACTCAACGACGTTTAGTCTTAGTCTGACTGATGAAATACTGGCATAAAGTGGACGTTGAAACGATAAAGCATACCAAAGTGTTTGTTAGATATGACTTTCACGAAAACAAAATATCATGAATCGCGAGTTGCCGACCGCCATAAACATTTTGCATTAGTCAGATTTCATATTGTGGGAACACTTGTATGAGATTATTTTCACTACAGTGGGTCAAAAAACTAACTCGATCACTATTGCTTAGTATCATTACTTATAGTTAAGTAACAAAATGTTTTTTCTCTCTCTCTCTCTCTCTCTCTCTCTCTCTCTCTGATATATAATTCCCGCTAGATAATTGCATGTGGCAGTAGCACTCTTGATAGTTGTCTTGTTGCTAAATTGTCTGAAAACGTTTTGAGTATAGTTATCTCTGTTTTAAATCTTAATTGCAGTTTGTCTGAAGCAAAATAGTCCAACCATTGTCGAATAAAAACAACACACGCTTTTGAATTAATTGTTTAGAATATTTTGTCTGTTTATGTTTTTAACTTCCTAATTTAAACTATAATGGCATTTGGCGTGATAAAGATTGAAGAGATGTGGCAGTCCAGCAGATCTTCCGTGGTAACCAGCAATATATATGTTTTCTAAATGTGGTCGATTAGATTTGTACTTGTTCAGACATGTTTGAACCCTCTGAATAGTATGGTGCTTATTTAGAAACTTCCACCATTAATATTAGATGTAAAGATATATGTGCAACTTGGATAAATATGTATGCACCAGAAAATATGGGATTTCGCTTTCATAAAACCCCATTGGCGGGTTAAAGAGCAATTCTTGAATATAAATCTGATACGTCTGCATTTTCTCATGTTATGCGAAACTAAGGAACAAGCACTGAATTTGGACCAAATAAAAATACAATAAGTGAATACTCCTTTCCGAACTTCAAATTATGTTACGTTTAATACATTATAAATTTATATTTATGAATTTTTTATATTGTTAAGAGCTATTATCGATTCATATGTGATATACATATGACCCAAAACTGTTAATTTAAAAATAAATATAACTAACCCATTTATTCCAAAACATGCAATCTTGAATCAGAGAAATTTCAATAGCTTGATTAAACACGCTTTTTCTGAAATACTCTCCTGTTGTAGTAATGTACACTCGGTCTGTAACATTGTCCTGTCATAATAATGTACACTCGGAGTGTAATATTGAACTGCACTAGTAATGTACACTCAGACAGTATTATTTTCCAGTGTTAGTAATTCACACTCTGAATGAAATATTGTCCTCTCTTAGTAACGTACACTCGGACTTAAATATTCTCATGTAATAGTAATGTACACTTGGACTGTATTATTTTCCAGTGTTAGTAATTTGCACTCTGAATGCAATATTGTCTTCTTTTAGCAATGTACACTCGCATTGTATTATTTTGCTCTCATAGTAGCTTACACTCTGATTGAAATATTGCCCTGTGATAGTAATGTACACTCGAACTGAAACACGGTCCTGTCACAGTAAAGTACATTCGGAGCGAACAATTGGCCTGAAATAGAAATTGACATTCGGACTGAAAAATTGTCCTTTCATAGTTATTTACACTCGGACTGAAATATTGTCCTGCCAAAGTAATGTACAATCAGATTGAAACATTGTCCTGCCAAAGTAATTTACATTCGGAATGACAACTAGTCCTGTCCTAGTATTAAATACTGACCTATCATAGTAATTTACACTCGGACTGAAATTTTGTCCTGTCGTAGTAATGTACACCCGGACTGAAATATGTGGCTGTCATAGTAATATAGACCCGGACTGACATATTGCATTGTCATAATAACGTACACTCAAATGAAATATTGTTCTGTCATAGTAATATATTCTTGGACTGACATATTGTCCTGTCACAGTAATTTACACTTGGATTGAAATAATTTCCTGTGATAGTAGTGCACACTCAAAATGAAATGTTGTCCTGTCATAGTAATGCACACTCGCACTGAAAAATTGTCATGTCAAAGTAATTTACACTCGGAGTGAAATAGTATCCTGTTATAGTTAGTTAAACTCGTACTGAAATATAGTATTGTTGTAGTAATGTTCACTAGGTCTGTAATGTTGTCCTGTCATATTAATGTACACTCATACTGATATATTTAACTGTAATAGTAATGTACATTCGTACTATATTGTTTTCCTGTCATAGTAATATATGTTCTCATTGAAATTTTGTCATGGCTTAGTAATGTACACTCTAACTGAAGCATTGTCAAATGATAGTAATTTACACTCGGACTGAAATAGTCATGTCCTAGTATTGTACACTCGTATTAAATATTGTACTGTCATAGCAATTTATATTCGGCATGACATTTTGTCCTGACATAGTAATGTACACTAGGAATGAAATATTGTTCTGTCATAGTAATCTACACTCGGACTGAAATATTGTCCTGCAATTGTAAAGCACACTAGGAATGAAATATTGTCCTGTCATAGTAATTAAAACTCGGACTAAAATATCGTCCTATCATTGTAATGTATACTCGAACTGCAATATTGCAATGTCTCAGTAATGTACACTCTTATTTATATATTTTTCTGTTGTAGTCATAATCTAGGACTTTAATATTGTCATGTCATAGTAATATACACTCGGACTGTATTATATTCCTGTCATAGTACTTTACTCTCTGATCGAAATATTGTTAAGTCATAATAATGTACACTAATTCTTAAACATTTTCCTGTCAAAGTAAGGTTCACTCGGAGTGAAATAATGTTCTGTCATCGAAATTTACACTCGGGCTGAAATATTGTCCTGGCAGAGTAATTTACACTCGGACAGAAACTTTTTCCTTTCATAATAATTAACACTCGGACTGTAATATTGTCCAGTCATACACTCATACTGAAGTATTCTCCAGCAATAGTAATGTACACTCAGACTGAATAATTGTCCTGTTATTTTAATGAACACTCGGATTAAAATATTTTTCTGTCATTAACAAGTGTTAGAATGTTATAGTAACTTACACTCGCACTGAAATATGGTCATATCCAAGTAATGTACACTTGGAATAAAAATTGTCCAATCATTGTAAAATACACTCAGACTGAAATATTGTCCTGTACTATTAATGTACACTCAGACTGAAATATTGTCATATACTATTAACGTACACTCGTACTGAAATGTTGTCCTGTCCTTAGAAATTCACACTCGGACTGAAATATTGTCCTGTGATTGATGGAAACACAGGGACTAAAATAATATCATGTCATAGAAATGTACACTCGGACTATAATATTATGCTGTCAAAGTAATTTATTATCGGACTTAAATATTGTCCTGCCATACTAATTTACACTCGCACTGAAATATTTTCATGTCATAGTTAATGTACACTCTTACTGAAATATTGTTATGTTGTATCAATGTACACTCGCTCTTCAATATTGTTCTGTTATAGTGATGTACACTCGGACTGTAATTTTTCCTGTCATAGTAATTTACACTCTGATTAAAGATTTGTTAAGTCATAGCAATGCACACTAGGACTGAACTGTTGTCCTGTGATTGTAAGGTACTCTTGGACTGAAATATTGTCCTGTCAAAGTAACTTACTCTCTGAGTGAAATATTATACTGTCGTAGGTGGTTACACTCGCAATGGAATATATTCCTGTCAAAGTAATGTATGGTCGTACTGAAATATCGTATTGTTGTAGTAATGTACACTCAGATTGTATTATTTTCCTGTCATAGTAATTTGTACTCTAATTGAAATAGTGCCATGTGTTTGTAATGTACACTCGAGCTGAAACATTGTTCTTTCATTGTAATGTACGCTCGGACTGAAATATAATCCTGGCTTAGTATTGTACACTCGGATTGAATATTGTCCTGTCATATTAATTTACACTCGGAGTGAAATATTGTCATGACAAAGAACTTTACACTCGGACTGAAATATTTTCCTATCACACTAATGTACACTCTTACTGATATACTTTCCTGTTATAGTAAGTACAGTCGGTCTTTAATATTCTTCTGTCTTTGTACTATACACTCGGACTGAAATATTATCCTATCATAGTAATATACTCTAGGACTGAAATATAGTCCTGTCTTAAACATTGTACACTCGGTTTAAATATGGTCCTGTCATAGAAATTTACAATCGGACTGTACTATTCTCCTGCAATAGTAAATGTGTACTCGAAATGAATCATTGTCCAATCATAACAATGTACACCCGGACTGAAATATTTTCTAGTGATAGAAGTGTACACTCGCACTGAATTATGTTCCTGGCATAGTAATGTACACTCAGACTGTATTATTTTTTTTGTCATAGTAATTTACTCTCTGATTGAATAATTGTCCTGTCTGAGTAATGTACACTCGATGTGAAATATTGTCCTATAATGGTAATGTACATTCTGACTGAAATATTGTCCTGAAATAATAACGTACACTCGGATTGAAATATTTTACTGCCATGGTAACGTTCAGTCGGATTGAACTGTCATAGTAACGTACACTCGGTTTTAAATTACATACTGTCAGTGTAAACTACACTCGCACTGAAATATTGTCATTTCGAAGTAATTTTCACTTGGAATGAAATAATGTTCTGAATATGTAATGTACACACGGACTGAAATTTTATCCTGTCATAGTAATGTACTAAAATATTGTCCAGTAATAGTAATGAACACTCGGACTAGAACAGTGTCCTTTAATAGTAATAAATACTATGACTGAAGTAGTGTCCTGTCATTGTAATTTATTCTGGAATTGAAATTTTCTACAGTGACAGTAATGAACACTGGGACTAACATTCTGCCCTGACGAAGCAATCAACACTGGGACTGAAATATTGTACTGTCAAGTAATTTCAACTCGGAATGAAATATTGTCCTATTATAGTAATGTACACTCGGGCTGAAACATTGTCAAGTCATAGCAATGAGCACGCGGACTGAAAGAGCGTCATACCATAGTGATGTACAGTGGAACTGAAATATTGTTCCGTCACAATAACGTACACTGGCATTGAAGTATTTAATTGTCATTGTAACGTACTATTGGATTGAAATGTCGTAGTTAGGTAAACTCTGATTGAAACATTGTATTTTCAGATTTGGATATTTTGCTATCACAATAATGTACATTGGGATTTAAACCCTATACGTTCCTAATAACCTACAATCGCAATAAAATATTATCCTCTACTGGCAATGTAAAATCGGACAGAAATATAGTCTTGTCATGTCAATTTAAAACTGTGACTGAAATATTGTCATGTCATAGCAATTTACAACTGGAATGAAGTAACGTCCTGGCATAATAATGTACACTCGGATTAAACGAATGTCCTGTCATATTAATATCTACTCGGACTGAAATATTGTTTCGTCATTGTAATTTAAACTAGGACTGAAATATTCTCCTGCCACAGCAATTTTTACCCACAGATTAAAATATTGTAATGTCAAAGTCATTTAACTTCAGGCTGAAATATTGTAATGTCAAAGTCATTTAACTTCAGACTGAAATATTGTCCTCCCATAGTAATATACATTCGAACTGTAAATTTGTCCTGTCTTAGTAATGTTCATTCCGCTCAAACATTGTCCTGTCATTGTAGGGTACACGGCCACTGAAATATTGTCCTGTCATAGATATTTACACTCGCACTCAGATATTGTCAGGTCAAAGTACTTTTCACTCGCACTGAAATATTTTCCTGTCATAGTAATGTACACTCTGAGGGAAAAATAACCCAGTCATAGAAATTTACACTCAGAATGAACTATTGTCGAGTCATAGTAATGTACACTAGGACTGAAATATAATCCTGTCTTAGTATCGTACACTTGGATTAACCATTGTCCTGTCAAAGTAATTTACACTCCGACTGAAATTTTGTCCGGTCATATTAATTTACAGTTGGACTGAAATATTGTCCGGTCCTAGCAATGTACACTCGGATTCAAATATTGTCATTTCATAGCAATTTACACTCGGAGTGAACAATTATCCTGAATATACACTCGGATTGAAATATTGTTCTGAGATGGTAATTTACACTCCCATTTAAATATTTTCCTCTCATTGTAATGTACACTCTTACTGAAAAATCGTCCTTTTGTAATGATGTACACTCGGTCTGTATTATTGTCCTAACATAGTAATGTGTGTATTCGAATTGTTTTATTTTCCTTTGTTAGTAATTTACATGAAATAGTGTCCTCTGTTAGTAATGTGCAATCAAACTGAATAATTGTCTTGTCATAGTAATATACACTTGAAGTGAAATATTGTCCTATCATAGAAATTTACACACGGATTGAAATATTGTCCTTTCATAGTAATTTACACTCGGACTGAAATATTATCCAGTTAAAGCAATTTACACTCGGACTAAAATATTGTCCTGTCATAGTAATTTACACTCGGGCTCTTTTTTCTTCTCATGGTAATTTACACTCGGATTGAAATGCCGTCCTTTGATAGTAATGTTTACTCGAACCGAAACACTGTCATGTCGTAGTAATGTACATTCTTAGTGAACTATTCTCCTTAAAAAGAACTTTACATCTGCACTGAAATATTGTCCTTTTATATTTATTTACACTGGGACTGAAATACTGTCCTGTCATAGTAATATTCACTCAGAATGAAACATTTTCCTATCATTCGGACCGTAAAATAATCCCGTAAAAGTTTAGTACTCTCGGATTAATATTGACCTGTCATAGTATTCTCCACTCTGACGGAAATTTTGTCCTGTCTTGGTAATGTACACTTGGACCGAGGTAATTTCCAGTCACGGGAATGTACACTCGGATTGAAATACGGTCTGGTCATAGTAATTTACACTCGACGAATACCGTGTCCTGCAATTATAATATATACTCGGAATGAAATAGTCATGTTATAGTAATTTCACTCGTAATGAAATATTGTCCTGTCATTGTAATGGACACCCGGACTGAAATATGTAACTGCCATTGTAATGTACACCCGGACTAAAATATGTAACTGCCATAGTAATGGACACCCGGACTGAAATATGTAACTGCCATAGTAATGGACACCCGGACTGAAATATGTAACTGCCATAGTAATGGACACCCGGACTGAAATATGTAACTGCCATAGTAATGGACACCCGGACTGAAATATGTAACTGCCATAGTAACGTACACCCGGACTGAAATATGTAACTGCCATAGTAATGGACACCCGGACTGAAATATGTAACTGCCATAGTAATGGACACCCGGACTGAAATATGTAACTGCCATAGTAATGGACACCCGGACTGAAATATGTAACTGCCATAGTAATGGACACCCGGACTGAAATGCTGTATTGGTATAGTACTGTACACTCGGAATGAAACAGTATCCTGTCCTAGTAAATTCGCTCTGAATCGACTATTGTCCTGGTATAGTAATGTAATCACGGACTTGCCCTGCAGAAGTAAAGTACACAAGGAATGAAGTATTGTCTTGCCATAGTAATGTACGCTCGGACTGGAATATTGTCCAATCATAGAAATGTTCATTCGGAAGGAAGTATTGACCTGTCATAGCAATGTAAACCATGACTGACATAGGGTCAGGATATAGTAATTTACACTTGGAATGATATATTGCCCTGTTATTGCAATGTGCAGTAAGAATGAATTATTGTTCTCTCATAATAATGTACACTCGGAATGAAAAATTGTCCTGCCATAGTAATTTACACTTAGTCTGAAATATTTTCCTGTCATAGTAATGTGAACTCAAACTGAAATATTGTGCTGTCATAGTAATGTACACTCTGACTGAAATATGGTCAGGATATAGTAATTTACACTTGGAATTATATATCGCCCTGTTATTGCAATGTGCAGTAAGAATGAATTATTGTTCTCTCATAGTAATGTACACTCGGAATGAAAAGTTGTCCTGTCATAGCAATTTACACTTAGGCTGAAATATTTTCCTGTCATAGTAATGTGCACTCAAACTGAAATATTGTGCTGTCAAAGTAATGTACACTCTGAAATACTGTCTTGATATAGTAATTAACAATCAGATTGAAATACTTTTTTGTGATAGGAATGTATAATCGGACTGAAATATTCTTCTGCCATATAAATGTACACTCGGACTGAAATATTGTCATGGCATAGTAATTAACACTCGGATTGAAATATTGTCCTGTCATAGTAATGTACACTCGGACTGAAATGTTTTCTCGTCATTGTAATGTACATTTGAACTGAATAATTCCCTAGTCATATTAGTTTACACTCGGACTACAATATTATTTTTTCATATAAATATAATCTATGACTGAAATTTTTTCCTGTCATAGTAATGTACCCTCGATCTGAAATGTTGTCCTGTCATAGTAATGTACACCCGGACTGAAATAATCTCCTGTCAGAAATGTACACCAGGACTGAAATATTGTCCTTCCAGGAATTTACCCTCGCGCTGAAATATTGTCCATTAATATTAAGGTGCACTCTGACTGAAATTTTGTCCTGTCATAGTAATTTACTCTCGCACTGAAATATTTTCTGTTCACAGATTTGTACACTCGAACTGAAATGTTGTCCTGTTTTGGTAATGTACACTCGGCCTGAAACATTGTCCTGTCATTGTGATGTACACTCGGACTGAAATATAGTCATCTGATAGTTATGTTTACTCAGTCTGTTAATGTCCTGTCATAGTAATTTACACATTGAATGAAATATTGTTCTGTCTTATATATACAATCGGACTGAAAGATTGTCCTCTCATAGCAAAGTACATTCGACCGTTAACATTTTCCTGTCATTGCCCTGTACGTTCGGACTAGCATATTGTCCTGTAATATAAATTTTCACTCCGACGGAAAAATTTTCCTATCATAATAATTTACACTCGGGCTTAAATTTCGTCCACTCATGGTAATGGACACTCGGACAGAATTAATTTACTGCAATAGCAATTGACACTGGGACTGAACTATTGTCCTCTAATAAGCAAGTACACTCGGAATGAAATAACTTACAGTCATGGTAACGCACACTTGAATTGAACTGTCATAATAACGTACACACGCATTGAAATATTGTACTGTTATAGTAACTAACACGTGCACTAAAATATGGTCACGTCCTAGTAGTATGCACTTGGACTGAAATATTGTCATGTCATAGTAATTTACACTCGGACTGAAATATTGTCATGTCATAGTAATTTACACTCGGACTGAAATATTGTCATGTCATAGTAATTTACACTCGGACTGAAATATTGTCATGTCATAGTAATTTACACTCGGACTGAGATATTGTCATGTCATAGTCATGTTCACTCGGACTGAATATTGTTCTGTCAAAGTAATTTACTCTCAGACAGCAAACTTGTTCCGTCATAGTAATGTGCACTTGAGCTAACAATTTTGTCCTCTCATATTAATTTACAATCGGACTGAAATATAGTCCTGCCATTGTGATCTTCACTCATCTTACCTGTAATAAAGACGTACACTCGGATTGAAATATTGTGATGTCATAGTAACGAACAATCAGATTGAACTGGCATAGTAACATACACTCGGATTTAAATATTATTCTGTAATAATAATGTACATTAGGATTTAAATATTGTTATGAGATGGTAACTGAAATTCTCTCATGTCCTTGTAATGTACAATTGGACTAAAATATTCTCCTGTCGTATAAATATACACTCGGACTGAAATAGTGTCTTGTCTTAGTAAGGTACACTCGGACTGAAATACTGTCCAGCAATAGTAATGTACACTCGGACTGCAATATTTTCTATCATGGTAGCATACATTTGGGTTGACTTGTCATAGCAACGTACACTCGGATTAAACTATTGTCCTGCAATAGTAATGTATACTCGGACTGGAATATTTTCTGTCATGGCAGCGTACACTTGGGTTGACCTGTCTTAGTAACGTACACTCGGATTAAAATATTGTACTGTCATAATCACTTAAACTCGCACTGAAATATGGTCACGTCCAAGTCATGTACTCTTGAACTAAAATAGTGTCCATTCATAGTAATTTACAATCGGACTGAAATATTATCCTTTAGTAGTAATTTACAGCTGGACTGATATAATGTCCTGTACTATTAATGTACAATCGGACTGAAATATTATCCTTTAGTAGTAATTTACAGCTGGACTGATATAATGTCCTGTACTATTAATGTACAATCGGACTGAAATATTGTCCAGTCATAGTCATGTACACTCGGACTGAAATGTCGTCCTGTCAAAGTAATGTACAATAATACAAAAAGAATATCCTCTCTTAGCAATGTACACTCTGACTAAAATATTGTCTTAACATGGTAATTTACTCTCGGGCTGCAATATTGTCAAGTAATAGTTATAAAAACTCTAACTGAAATATTGTCATGTCATTGTGATTTGCACTCGGACTGAAATATTGTTAAGTGAAAGCAGTCAACACTTGGAATGAATTATTATCTATCATAGTGTTATACACTGGGACAGAAATATTGTCCTGTTGTAGTAATAAACACTCTTACAGAAATATTGTCTAGTCATGACAATTTACACTCGGACTGAAATATTGTTAAGTGACAGTAATGTACACTCGGACTGAAATATTGTCCTATCATAGTTATATACACTCGGAATGAAATATTGTCCTGGGAAATAAATATAAACTGAAAATGAAACATTGATACTGGGACTGCAATATTGTCATGTCATAGTTATGTACACTCTGAATGAAATATAGCCCTGTCTTAGCACTGTGCACTTCTTTTAAATATATTTATGTCATAGTGACTTACACTCGGATTTAAAAATGTTCCTGACATAGTAATGCACACTTGGACTAAAATAGTGTTCAGTCATTGACATCTACAATGGGATTGAAATATTGTCCTGTCATAATAATTTAGACTCGGACTGAAATATTGTCCTGCAATAGTAATGTACACTCGTAATGAAATACTGCCCTTTCATAGTAAATTACACTTGGAATGAAATACTGTCGTATCATAGTAATTTACAATCTTTATGAAATCTTGTTATGTAGTAATAATGTACAAACGGTGTGTAATATTGTCTTGTCATAGTAATGTACACTCGGACTGAAATATTGTCCAGTAATAGGAATGTATTCTCGGACTGAATTATGTACCTCTCATGGTAATTGACACTCTGAATGAAATATTGTTCTGTATTAGAAATGTACAGTCAGAGTGAAATATGGTTCAGTCATAGTAATGTACACATGGATTGAATTATTTTCCTGTCGTAGTGATTTACACTCGAACTGAAATATTGTCTTGTCATAGTAATGTACACTCGAACTGAAACATTGTCCTCTCATGGTAAAGAATACTCGGACTGAAAAATTGTACTGTCATAGAAATTTCCCGCGGACTGTAATATGTTCCTGTTATAGTAGTTTCCATTCGGACTGGAATAATGTCCTGACAAAGTAATGTACACTCGAGCTTAAATATTCTCCTGAAATAGTAATGTACACTCGGACTGAAACATTCTCCTGTCATTGTAATGTATACTCGAACTGAAATATTGTTCTATCTCAATATCGTACGCTCACATTGAAATATTTAATTTTCAAAGTAACGTACGATTTTGTCCTGTCTTAGTATTGTACACTACTACTCACATACTGTGATGTCATAGCAATTTACACTCGGACTGAAATATTGTCCAGTAATATGAATGTTCACTCGGACTGAAATATTGTCCTATCATAGTTATTTACACTCGGACTGAAGTATTATCCTGCCATTGTAATGTGCACACGGACCTAAAAATATTGTCCTGGCATAGTAATTTACACTCGAACTAAAATATTGTCTCATCAATGTAATTTACGTTTCGACTGAAATATTCTAGTGTCACAGTAATTTACACTTGGGCTGAAATCATGTCTTCTCATAGTAATTTGAACTGTGAACAAAATATTTAAAAGTTGTCATGTCAAAGTAATGTACACATGGATTGAAACATTGTCCTATCATTGTTAAGTACATTTGGACTGATATATTCTCCTGTCATAGAAATTTACAGTCGGACGATAATATTGTCCTGTCAAAGTAATTTTTTCTCGGACTCAAATATTGTCCTATCATACTAATTAACACTCGCACTGAAATATTTTCATGTCTTAGTAATGTACACTCTTTCTGAATTATTGTCCTGTTGTAGTTATGGACACTCTTTCTGTAGTATTGTCATGTCATAGTGATATACTCGGATCCAAATATTGCAAAGTAATATACACTCGGACTGTATTATTTTTTTCTATAGTGATTTACACTCTGTTTGAAAATGTTGTCCTCTCTTTAATATTGTCCTGTCATTAGTTTTTGCTCTCGGACTACAATATTACCCTGTCATATTAATGTACATTTGAACTGAAACAGTGTCCTCTCATAGTAATTTACACTCGGACTTACATATTGTGCAGTGATTGTAATGAATACTCTGACTGAAAAATTGCCGTGTCATAGTAATTTACAATCAGAGTAAAATATTGTTCAGCGAAGTCATGAACATTTGGACTGAAATAGTAATTTACACTCGGACTGAAATATTGTCCTCCCATAGTAATATACTCTAGGACTGCAACATTGATCTGTCCTTGTAATGTACAGTCGGACTGAAAGATTTTCCTGCGATAGTAATGTACACTCGGACATAAATATTGTTCTGTCACAACAACGTACACTCGGATTTAAATATGGAACTGTCATAGTAACGTTCAATCGATTTGCACTGTCATACTAACGTACACTCACATTGAAATGTTTTACAGTCATAATAATGTATATTTGTATTTCAAAATTGTATTGTCATAATAATGTACATTCGGATTTTAAAAATGCAGTGTCATAACAACGTACACTCGAAATGAAATATTCTTCTCTTATGATAATGTACACACGGACTGAAATATTGTCCTCTAATAGTAATTTGCACTCTTACTGAAATATTGCCTGTCGTAGATATTTACACTTGGACTAAAATAATGTCCTGGCATAGTAAAGTACAACAGAAATGGAAGTAAGTCCTCTCATAGTAATGTACAATCGCACTGAAATATACTTCTGTCTTATTACTGTATTATCGGATTAAATAATGTCCTGTCATAGTAATGTACACTTGGACTGAAATATTCTCCAGTCCATTGACTGTAAATCACGGATTTAAATATTATCCTGTCATAGTAATTTACACAAGGACTGAAATATTGTAACGAAATAGTAATGTACACGTGGACTGTAATATTGTCCTGGCATTTTAATTTACACTCGGACTGAAATATTGTCGTTTAATAGTAATATACACTTGGACACAAATATTTCCCAGTCATAATAACGTACACTGGGACGAAATATTGTCCTGTAACAATAATGTACACTTCGATTGAAATATTTTGATGTCATGTTAGCGTCCAATCGGAGTGAACTGTTATGGCAACGTACTCTCGGAATAAAATATTATACTGTCACAGTGACTTACATGCACATTGAAATGTGGTCATATTTTAGTAATGTAGACTTGGAATTAAATAATGTCCTGTATTAGTAATGTACACTCAGACTGGAATATTGTCCTCTCGTATTAATATACTCACGGACTGAAATATTGTCCTTCCTGCCACAGTAAGGTACACTCACACTGAAATACTGTTATCTCATAATAACGTACACTGGGACATAGATATTGTATTGTCATAGTAAAGAGACAATCGGATTAAACTGTCATAGTAACATACACTCAGATAGAAATATTTTATTGTCATAATAATGTACATTCGGATTTAAATATGGTAATAAGATAATTGAATTTTCGTCCTCTCCTTGAAATGTAGAATCAGACTAAAATATTGTCATGTCGTTGAAATATAATCTCGGAGTGTAATAATGTCCCGTCATAGTAATATACACTCGGACTGAAATATTTTCCTGCCTTGTAATGTACACTTGGAAAGAAATTTTGTCCTCTTATTGTAATGTAAACGCCGACTTAAATATTGTCCTGTCATAATAATATACAATCGGTGTGAAATATTGTCCTGTCAGAGTAATGTACTCTCGGACTGAAATAGTGTCCTGTCGTAGTAATATACATTCGGACTGAACTTTTGTCATGTCACATTAATTTATTTTCAGATTGACCTATTGTGATGACATAGTAATGTACACTCGGACTCAAAATATTGTCCTGCCTTAGTAGCATACACTCGTAATGAAATATTTTTACTGTCACAGTAATGTACAGTCGGACTCTAATATTGTCCTGTCATGGTAATTTCGACTCAGACTGCAATAATGTCTTCACAAAAGTAATGTACACTCGAGCTGAAATATTGGCCTGACATAGTAATATCCACTCGGGATAAAATATTGTCCTGTCATAGTAATTTACACTCGGACAGAAAGATTTTCTGTCGCAGTGATTTACGTTTCGACTGAATCAATGTCATGTAATAGTGCTGTACACTCGGACTGAAATATTGTCCTGTCAAAGTAATGAACACTCATATTGAAATAATGTCCTCTCTTAGTATGTTCACTCGGACTAAAATATTGTCCTAAATATTATGCTCTCAGACAGCAATATTTTGATGACATAGTAATGTGCACTTGACCTGAAATATTGTCCTCCCATACTAATTAACACGCGGAATAAAATATTGTCCTGTCATACTAATATAGGCACAGACTGATATATTGTCTTACCATAGTAATGGACACTCATACTGAAATATTGTCATGTCATAATAACGTTCACTCAGATTGAAATATTGTACTGACATAGTAACGAAAAATAGGATTGAACTGTCATAATAGCATACACGTGGTTTGAATTATTGAACTTTCATAATAATATATATTAGGATTTAAATATTGCACCGTCATCATAATGTAAATTCGGATTCAAATAATGTAATGTCATAGTAACTGAAATTTTGTCCTGTCCTTGCAATGTACACTCAGACAAAAGTATTGTCCTGTAGTTGAAATATACACTAGGACTGAAATAATGTCGGACTCAAATAATTTCCTGTTAGTAATGTCCACTTGGATTGAAATTTTGTCCTTTCGTTGTAATGTATACTCGGACTTAAATATTATCCTGTCATATTAATATGTACTCGGACTGAACTATTGTCCTGTCATAGTAAATGTACACTCGGACTGAAATAGTGTCCTGACAAAGTAATGTACCCTGGAGATGAAATACTGTCCTGTCATAGTAATATGCAGTCGGGCTGAAATATTGTCATGTTATAGTAATGAGCATTCGGACTGAAATATTGTCCTGTAATAAAAATTTATACTAGGACTAAAATGTTTTCCTGTCAAAGTAATTTACTAACGGACTGAACAATTTCCAGTCATAGTAATGTACACTCGAACTGATATATTTTCCTGTCATAGTACATTATGCTCGGAATGAAATTTTCTCCTGTCGTAGTAATTTCCACACGGACAAAGATATTGCCCTGTCATAATAATGTACATTCGGACTAAAATATTGTCCTTTCATTTTAAAGTGCAATCGGAATGACATATAGTTTTGTCGTAGTAATGTACACTTGAGTTGAAATATTATCTTGTATCTGTAATTTACTCTGAATGAAATATTGTAATGTCATAGTAATTTCTGCCCCAGACTAATGTATTGTCCAGACATAGTAATGTACACTGGAAATGAAATAGTGTCCTGTCATAGTGATGTATACTCGGACTGAAATATTGTCCTGACAAAGTGATTTTCACACGGACTGAAATATTCTCCAGTCATGGTAATATAATCTCGGACTGATATATTATCCTGTCAAAGTCATTTACACTAGGACTGAAATATTTTCATCTCATAGTAATGTACGCTCGGACTGAAATATTGTCCTGTCACAGTAATGTACACTCAGGAGGAAAAAATTTTCCTGTCTTAGCAAGGTACTCGCGGATTGAAATATTGTCCTGTCATAGTAATTTACTCTCGTTCTACAATATTGTCCAGTGATAGTAATAAACACTTTGACTGAAATAGTGTCCTTTGATAGTAATTTACACTCGGACTGAAATCTTGTACAGTGACAGTAATCAACACACGAACTGAAATATTGTCCTATCATTGTAATATACACTGGGACTGAAACATTGTCCTGACAATGTTATGTACAGTTGAACTGAAATATTCTCCTGTGATAGTAATGTACACTCGGACTGAAACAATCTCCTGTCATTGTAATGTACACTCGAACTAAATATTGTTCTGTCACAATAACGAACACTCGGATTAAAATATTGAACTGTCAACGAAACGTACTATATTATCCTGTCTTAGTTTTGTACACTAGGACTAACATTATGTCATGTTATCGTAATTTACACTCGGACTGAAAATTTGTCGTGTCATAGCAAGGTACATTCGGGCTGAAATATTGTCCAGAAAATGTAATGTCCACTCAGACTGATATATTCTCCTACAATAGTAATATACACTCGGACTGAAATATTTTCCTGTCATAGTCATGTACACCTGGACAGAAATTTGGTCCTGTCATTATAATGTAAAGTCTGACTTAAATATGGTCCTGTCATATTAATATAAACTTGGACTTTAATAGGGTCCTGTCATAATAATTTAAAATCGGACTGAAATTTTGTCTTGCCATAGCAATTTACACTCGGATTGAACAATTGCCCTTTCATAGTAATATACGCTTGGACTGAAATATTGTCCTGTCTTAGTAACGTACACTCGGATTGAAATATTATCCTGTCATTGTAATTTCCAATCGGACCGAAATATCGTCCTGACAAATATATGTTCACTCGAGCTGAAAAATTGTCCTGTCATAGTATTATATACTCGGGTTTAAACATTGGCCTGTCATTGTCATAAACACATGGACTGAAATGTTGTCCTGTCATAGAAATTTACACTCGGACTAAAATATTTTCCAGTCATAGTAATATAGACTCGGAATGAAATATTGTCCTGTAATGTACTCTTTTACTGAAATAATGACCTCTCTTAGTAATGTATATTCGGACTAAACTATTATCCTGACATAGTAATTTACTCTCGGACTGCACCATTGTCCTGTCATAGAAATGTACATTTGTAGTGAAATATTGTCCTCTAATAGTAATTTACACTCTGTCTGAAATATTGTCCTGTCATGGTAATATACACTGGGACTTAAACATTTATATGTCATTGTAATGTGCACTGGGACTGAAATATTGTCCTGTTATAGTAATATACACTGGGACTGAAATATAGTCCTGTTTCAGTAGTGTACATTTGCATTAAATATTGTCCTCTCTTAGTAATTTCCACTCTGACTGAAATGTTTTCCTGTCACAGAAATGTACACTTCGACTGAAATATTGTCCATTCATAAGATTGTACACTTTTATTGAAATATTGTCCTGTCATATTATTTTACACTTGAAATATTGTCATGTCATAGTAATTCACACTCAGATTGAAATATTGCCCTGTCATAGTAATTTATACTCAAATTGAACAATTGTCCTGTCATAGTAATGTACACTCAGAGTGAAATATTGTCCTGTCTTAGTAACGTACACTAGGTAAGAAAGATTATCCAATCACTGCAATATCCACTCGGACTGAAATGTTGTCCTGTCAAAGGAATGTACACTCCAGCTGAAATATTGTCCTGTCATAGTAATGAACCCTCGTACTGAAATATTGTCCTGTCTTAGAAATGTACAATGTTTCCTGTCAAAATACCTTACAAACGAACTGAAAAATTTTCCGCTCATAATATTATACACAATAACCGACATATTTTCCTGTGATAGTAATTTACGATCATCACTGAAATCTTTTCCTGTCGTAGTAATTTCCACTCGGACTACAATATTGTCCTGTCATAGTAATGTATACTCGTAATAAAATATTGTTCTGTCATAGTAATGTACATTCGGAATGAAATATAGTATTGTTGTTGTAATGTACACTCGGGTTGAAATAGTTTCCTGTCATAATAATTTACTCTGGATAAAATATTGTCATTTGTTAGTAATTTCTACTCGAACTGATATATTGTCTTGGCATAGTAATGTACACTAGTACTGAAATAGTGTCCTGTCATAGTAATAAACACTCGGAATGAAATATTGTCCTGACATCGTAATGTACACTCGGACTGAAATATTGTCCTGTCATAGAAATTTATACTCGGTATGCAACATTGTCCTATCAAAGTAATTTTAACACGAACTAAAATATTGTCCACTCATAGTAATGTACACTCGGACAGAAATATTGTCCTGTAATGGTAATGTACATTCGGTCTTTATTATTATCCTGTCAAAGTAATTTACACTCTGAATTAAATATTCTTAGTAATGTACTCTTGAAACAATGTCCTATCATAGTAATGTACACTCTAACTTACACATTGTCCTGTCATAGTAAAGTACACGCGACTGAAATATTGTCCTGTAATAATAACGTATACTCGGAACGAAATGCTGTATTGTCATGCTAACGATCAATCGGATTGAACTCTCATTGCAACGTACATTCGGATTTAAATATTGTAATGTCATAGTAACTTACGCTCGCACTGAAATATGGTCATGTCCTACTAATGTACACTTGGCTGTAATATTGTCCTGTCATAGTAATTTACACTCTGACTGAAATATTGCCATGTCATAGTAATTTACACTTGGACTGTAATAATGTCCTTTAATAGTAATGTATACTCGGACGGAAATTGAAATAACTTGAAATAATATCCTCTCTTAGTAATGTACGCTCGGATCAAAATATTGCCCTGTCAAAGTAATTTACTCTCGAACAGCAATATATTTTTGTTATAGTAATATGCACTTAAACTGAAATAATGTCTTCTCATATTAATTTATACACGGAATAAAATAGTGTCCTGTCATAATAGTATAAGCTCGGACTCAAATATTGTCCTACCATAGTAATGTACTCTCCTACTGAAATATTGTCCTGTCATAATAACGAACAATCGGATTGAACTGTCATAGTAACATACACTCAGATTGAAATATTGTACTGTCATAATAATATATATTAGGATTTAAATATTGCACCGTAAAAATAATGTACATCCGGATTTTAATATTGTAATGACATAGTATGTGAAATAATGTCCTGCCCTTGTTATGTACACACGGACTAAAATATTGTCCTGTAGTAGAAATATACACTCGGGCTGAAATTACTCATGTCATAGTAATATACACTCGAACTGAAATATTTTCCTGTAGTAGAAATATACACTTTGACTGGAATAATGTCATGTCATTCTAATGTAAACTCGTACTAAATATTCTCCTCTGGTGGGCAAGATGGCGGACTGTTCAGATGGACGTTACAATGCTCATGTGCAAATCATGGATAATTCTGTTTATGAGACCAGCTCCAGGAAGAAATATACTGAATTTGAAACAGCAAATGAAGGTGATTGTACTGTAGATGGTAATTGTAGTATAAATGCCTTTTATGATGCAGATTTGGTGAGTGATGAGTCTGACGATGTAAACAATGCAGATCTATGCTCGCAGCCTCAGTACTTGAGTACGCAGAATGTCGACAATACATGTTTTGACAGAGATGCCCAAGATTCGTGTCACCGTTGTAACAGCCCCACATATCAAGATGTCATATCTCAGGTTCCCAATCAGGACTATATTAGAAGACATGATCAGGAATTAGATAATCTACCCAGAGACATGTATATTGAGAAAGCAAATTTTTAGTAAATTGTGTTTCTCCGAGAATACTTACCCGATCAAATTAACGTTAGGGATATAAGCCTGCTACCTCTCGAATCCAGCCCTACTAAAAGATGAAAATTCGTCTTTTCGGTCTATCTCATATAGACCAAAGGGCAACAACTCTTGCCCCTTACCTCCCCTTGCCACCGCCAGGTGTCACTAGTTTTTTAAGCTGAGCGATATATATTATACGAGGATGCTCGCATAGCGGGGTGGTTGGGAGGGTTTTTAAGTAATGTGATCGGGTAAGTATTCTCGGAAAAGCACAATTTACTAAAAATTTGCTTTCTCCTTCAAATACGTTCCCCGATCACATTAACGTTAGGAGAATAAGTAACAGGAGGAGGGAATGCTGAGCATCCTACCTCCACCCCGGGTACCTTCCAGGGAATGATGGCTGGATTCCCCATTTGAGCGATAACCCGTTCTCCTAATTTCATCAGCAACACAACCTAGGGTCACGTGATATGTGACCCCTATATACGGTTAAGAAGATAGTTATTGAAATCTTCTTACCTACGAAATTTCACTGGCGAATCCAGCGAAGCTGATAGGTTGTGCTGGTTGTTTTAAATGGGTCTGGTGGTCATCTGGGCTGCCGACACCGGACCTACCAGATTCAAGGTTTGCCTCTGCGAAGCCAAATCTCTGAGATAAAAACGGGAGAAGGTTGACTCTGCATGCCAGCCAACAGCTTATATTATATCTCGGATTGAAACATTGCGTTCGAATGCCAGGCTCGCCGAGATTGCTCTAATCTCATGAGCCGTAATCTTCATGAGGAGACTCTGATCTTGTGAGAACTCAGAGTACGCTGAGCGTATAACCCACTTCAGCCATGAAGCAAGGGCTTGAGGGGTGACATCCCGATTACCAGCTTTGACCGGAAGAAAGAGGCGCTTACGTGTGTCCCGACACGCCTCTGTGCGTTTTAAATAGTGCTTGAGTGCACGAACAGGATCTTGCATGGCTGCTGCTCTTGACTTATCTATGGAAGAGAGCGAGCGAATGATGATTCTTTGATTGCCAATGGATGGTAACTTATTTTTGTCTACAAAGCCTGGTTGCGTCAGGAGGACCACCGAACCATTTGATCTGAACTGAAGAAAGTTCGGGTCACTGGAAAGGGCATGTAGCTCGCTCACCCTGCATGCTGAAGCAAAGGCTATCAAGAAACATGTTTTGTATGATAGTAGCTTTAACGAACTGTGGGCTAAAGGTTCAAATTTGTCTGAATTGAGCCATGTTAAAACCGAGGACAGATTCCATTTTGGAAACAGGGTGAGGAATTTTGGTCGATTGAAATCAAAATTGGCTAAAAGATCTGATAGATCTTTGTTATGCCCAATATCACATCTACCATGATGGCGGAATGTGTCTGATATCATGGAGCGGTAGCCTTTGATAATAATTGGGGCCAACTGTTTCTCCTCGAAAAGCCAGAGAAAAAAAGTCTGCCAGTTGAGGGATTGAGACACTCAAAGGGACGATGTTATTGATATGGCACCAGTCCCTGAAAACACGCCACTTTCCCTCGTAAGCCTTCAGAGTGGAGGGCCTTCTTGCTCTTGAGATTCTCTCCACAATCGAAGGTTTAAATTGTTTGTCTCGCAAGGCTGCCCGGACAAGAGCCAAGCGTGAAGAAGAAGACGGTCCGCGCAGGGGTGGAACACCTGTGACCGCGGTTGTTTGAGAAGATTTGGGCTGGTTGGAATCTTCCTGGGTAGATCTATCGCTAGATCGAGTAGATCGGTGACCCAGGACTTGTTCCATCTGAGAGGGGCAATCAGAATCATCCGACAGTTCTGACCCCTTAACCTCTGGATTATTTTCGGTACCAAAACCGTGGGAGGTAGGCGAATGCCCATAACCCCTCTCAGCTGATTGACAGAGCGTCCACGGCCCAAGCGTCTGGGTCTGGAACCGGAGAGACGAAGGTGGGCAACTTGCAATTCCACCTTGTCGCAAAAAGATCGATCATCGGACGACCCCAAAGTGTGCAAATCCGAAGAAAGACTGATTGATGGAGTGACCATTCCGTGTGAATGACTTGACCTTTCCTTGATAGAGTGTCGGCCAAGACATTGAGTCTGCCGCGAATGTGTCTGATTTGTACGTTGATGTGGAGGTTGTCGCACCAACGTAGAAACTGCCAGATCAGAATGCACAGGTCTGGTGATTTGGTGCCCCCTTGTTTGAGGAGGTAAGTCACCACCACAGAGTTGTCTGACATAATGAGGACAGTTTTTCCTGAGAGTTGATCCTTCTAGAAATGAAAGGCATTGATGACAGCCCTCATTTCTAAAAGGTTGATGTGGAGAGGCCTCTACCCTGGCTCCCACGTGCCGCTGACTGTAGCGAAGTCTGGCAACAGGTGGGCACCCCAACCGTAGGTACTGGCGTCGGTACATACCGTTATCTCCGCTTGGGGCATCTCCAGAGGAATCCCTGTGGACAGCCAACCGGAGTTGTGCTACTGACGCAGGAACGATCGTATCTCGGACGTGATCATTATTGTTGGATTGAGGGGACTTGAAAAGGGGCGCCATTGTAACAGTAACGTAATTTATAAGGGACGCATAAAAAGACGGCCAAGCGGCCCGCCGCCGCATTGAATAATCCGAGGAGTTGCAAGAATTCTCTCGCTGAAATCCACGTCCTGTTGGAAACGGACTCGACGAGTTCGACGATCCGGATTACGCGAACGCGAGGAAGCCGTACCAGAGTCAGATCGGTGAGAAACTCCATACCCAGATGGACAAAACGGTGGGATGGACGGAGATCGGACTTTTTCCAGTTCACGAGAAAGCCTAGATGATCTAAAAGCGCTAAAAGATCGTTTCTGCCTTTGAGCAGAATAGAACTTAGCATATGTTTCTGGAGGATGTCGTCCAAGTACACTGCCATCCCTGTAGATGAAGTCGAGCGGAACAGGGTGACGACGAATCCATAATCTTGGTAAAAGCACAAGGGCTAATGTTGAAGCCAAAGGGTAGGACCTGGAACTGATAAACCGCGTCGCGGTAAGCGAATCGGAGGAATTTCCGTGACGTGGGATGGATAGGGATGTGAAAATATGCGTCGGTCATATCTAGACTGACGGCATCCTCGTCCCGCCGGATGGAAAGACGGACTGATCTCGCCGTTTCCATCTTGAATTTTGGTGGTAAAATGTATTGGTTGAGGCGACTCAGGTCGATGATCGGCCTCAACTTGCCGTTTGCCTTCTGGATAAGAAACAGCCTGGAATAAAACCCCCGGCGATTGCGGTTTTTTCACAATCTCCACCGCCCGTTTTTCTATGAGCGACCGTATCTCCTGTTGTAGAAAGGTATCCTTATCCCGATCGGACCGTACGTCCGTGAAGAGGGGAGAGGAGGACAGGGGAGGGGGTTGGATAAATGAAATCCGAAGTACCTCCGAAATGACCTGGATCACCCAATCGTTCTGAGGGAAAAAGGTGGTCCAGTGGTCCTGAAATTGCAGGAGGCGGCCGTCTGGACATTTGGTTGTTAGAAAGAACAGAAATGGTGTAAGTAGTTTAATAAAATATGCAAGGGATTGTTATTCTTTAGCTATATTTATAAAAGGGGATCCTTGCGAGATCGATTCTATTTTTAGCAAGAAGAAATCAAGCCCTAATGTACAAGCTGAACATTGTGAACACGACGATCAACATAGCTCAGGGTAAGCAAGGCATGCAGAACAAATGATTAATTCAGCAAGACTCTCGCTAGCTGAAATCAAGAGTGATTGCGGTCATCTACAACAAACTGTTGTTTCGCTCAAAGAAGAGATTATATCTCTCAAGGCAACCCAAATCACATTGGTGACTATGAATGACCTTAATGCATTCCGTGCTGATGTAAACAATAAGGTACATGCACAATCTCAAACAACAGAACTGCTCCGTAATGAGATTAAGTCACTGAAAACTACTCAAAGCGTGTTGATGAAAGAAAAAAACTCTCCACACCATCACCGAGCAACTTAGAGTTAAGCTGATGAAATCTTTGAGTAAACCCATGTCTTATGCGGATGTCGTTCGCACGAATAGTCCAGGTGTAAGTAACCTAACATGTATTGCTACTGGATGCGGTGATCAACGCTCTCCATCAATAGCAGCTCAGAACAAGATTTACGTGTCTAACTGTTTATCTCCCGTCTTGATTGACTCTAACAAAACTGGTTGTGATACACACTGCTGCCTATCTCAGAACAGAACTACAGTGTCCAACAGTTTGTCTCCCGTGTCGGTTGAGGCTGACGACTCTACCCCAGGTACAACGGCAGTGGAGTCACAAACCGGTGTAACGTCCCAACCAGCTTTGAAAAAGAAGGGGGTCAGTGCTCTGCAAACTCTGGTTTCAAAAAGCTCGGATATAATTTCACAGACTGTCGATAGAAGACATATCGCCCTCTTCGATGGAAAAATTCCACAGATTTCTAAAGCCAATGTTCATCCTGATGTGACAAATGTCGTGCGCATACCCATTCGGAATCAAAATAAACTGTTAGCCCACACCGAACGGCTTTCTGAACAGGGGACTTCGACTTCGACTAGGATAGAGCACGTTAGGCATCCGATGGCTAGCAACAGTAATGTGAAAGGTACTGACTTGAAAACCCCTCATAGCGAGATACCTACCGTTATCATTTGGTAAATCAGGTTTAGAAATCGGCTCAGAGAGTATTGTTGGACATGAGGATGTTGATGACAATGATGAGAATGCTGTATTTGAAGGTGTGGTTAGACGCAGAACAAGGCGCTTTTATGTGGGTGGCATTGGCGTCAAATCTACTGCTGAAGGCCTCAGTAAATTCTTGAAAGAATACGACATAGATCCGTTATTCATAAAGTTTATCCACAGTAGACGTAATTGTCTATCGGCCAAGCTGACTGTATATAATTCAGACTGCAACACTGTTGAAAATGATGTAACATGGCCAAAAGGTGTTTGTGTAAGAAGGTGGTATGGGAATCAGTCCTGGCGAGACAGGTTTAACAATCGCGACCAGGAGGCAGATGAAGGTGCAGGATGCGATATTCCATGACTAGGGTGACATAGTCAATTGTTCATAAATTTGCCATTATGTACTGTCGTAAGTTAATGTGTTTTGTCATCTTTGTCATTTTAGTCCTGCTTTCACAATGCATAAGTATTAATATGCCTATATTGCAAGTTAATATGAATCTTGATATACTGAGCTGGAATGTTAGAGGAATTATGTCCTCTGCTCTTAGCTTTAGTGCAATGCTGGATAAATATAATGTTGACGTAGCTTGCATAACTGAACATAAACTATTACAGTACATACTTCCATTTTGCGATTCTATTCTTTCTGATTATAAATGCACTGCTAAGGCCGAGGATATTTCCTCTAATAGCACGTTAATAAAATGTGGTAAAGGAGGAGTTGCAATCTTCTGCAAAACTTCTCTCATGAGATATGCTAACTTTATAGATGAAGTTAATAGTGACCGAGTTGTTGGCATAGAATTCAAATTTCCAGATATTCAAAACGTATATATTTTTTGTGTATATATGCCGACCCTATTGTATGGCATGGATTGTTACAAAGCGTAAATTGAGTTGATTCAAAATCTCTATGATCAGTACTCACAGCTTGGGGACGTGTATTTTGCTGGTGATTTCAATGCAGTAGCTGAACCAGACACTTTCAGAGATTACAAAGATAGGGTATTTCATGAGTTCTTGCGATATAATAATCTAGTGAGTGCTGTTCATTTAATAATATGCACTGGTTCCCATTATACATTCACCCCAGCAAGAACGATGATTGATCATTTTGTACTGTCGGATCAATGCATAGGTAGATTACTGAGTGTGCACATTGCTTCAGATCACGAAGAGCACGTGATATCTGACCACCTCCCTATCCTTACTTCCCTTCGTGACCTGTGGGAGAGACTTCAGACAGTCTGTGAAGAGAAATAACATAGCTTGGAATAAATTAGACGCTAATATCTTGAAAAACTATCAATCTGAGCTGGACCTTCGTCTGAAAACTTTAAATATAGATACTATTTCGGACAATGTTGATAGATTTTACGGGCACATTGTTAATGCAATACAGCAGTCAAGCGAAATCGCGCTTCCAAAGTCTCAATTCAATTATCATGCCAAACCATACTATTCAAATGAACTCAAAGAAGCACATAAACTTCAAAGACAAGCTAGGTATACTTGGATAAATGAGGGAAGACCGAGGGGTAGTCAATATAATTCTTACAGAGAATATAAAGATAAGAAGAGAGACTTTAGATACGTTCAAAAACTGGCTGTGGAAAAATATATGGGGGAGGTGTATGAAGAAATTGAAAAAGCACATGAATGCCATGTAAGACACATTTGGAAAATGATCAACGTTAAGAGAGAGAACCATATAAATTTTTGTCAGAAACTATCAACTGATGGAGTTTGTGTTCGTGATGATGATTCCATCGCAAATGGCTTTGCCAGATACTATGAGGACATTCACACGCCGAATTTTAGCCATAGTTTTGACGGAAACGTTTATGAATTTATAGAGAGAGAATTAAATCGGGTCTACAGGACGGAGTAAGCCATATCGTGGCCTTACAAACCAGTATCAGTTTAAACGAAGTAAACGAATTCATTAAAAGTCTAAAGAAATCAAAAGCATCGGGCCATGATCAAATTTGCAATGAACTTTTGATCTATGGCAGCGACTACCTCATCGAGTGTATGACAATTTTATTTACTCGGATGATTGATCAATCTTACATACCTGTACATTGCAGAAAAGGGTTAGTAATGCCACTGTACAAAGGTAACAGAAAATCAAAGAACTCCCTCGAAAGTTACAGACCTGTTACTTTACTGCCTGTTATCTACAAAACCTTTGAGAAAATTATTCATAAACGTTTGGTAACTTGGCTCAAAGATACCAATTCTAGTATACCCAGCTCACAAAAACATGGTTACCAAAAAGGTTTAGGCTGCACAACAGCGAGTTTTGTGCTGTTGCAATCAGTACAATATAATGTAAACATGGGTTCACGGGTTTTTGCTACTTTTCTTGATACAAAAAAGGCATTTGATACCGTGTGGCACAAAGGACTGCTTTTTAAATTATTCATGTTGGGAATTACGGGTAAATCCATTTTGATATTTTTTAACATGTATACAAATTTACAGAGTAAAGCTCTTGTCAATGGGCAATTTTCGGATTGGTTCTCAATTGGACTAGGAGTGAGACAAGGGAGTGTCTTGTCAAACTTGATGTACACAATATTTATAAATGACTTGCTGCTACAGTTAGAAAATAGTAGATTTGGAGCAAAGACTGGATCCTTAGCTGTGGGAAATCCAACCCTAGCTGATGATATTTCACTTTTGGCTATATATCCTAGCAATCTACAAAAGCTGTTAGATATAGCATACGACTACAGTAATAAGTGGCGATTCGAGCTTAGTGTCACAAAGTCATACAAATTTCGGTCCCCAATACAAGAATTATATCAATATGAAATAGTATCTTGGCCCGTCATGTTTGCCGGTTACTGACTCGGCAACACACCTGGATCACCGGATTAACTCAAAGCTGACGTCGCATGACGCAACACTCGATACATGCAAGAAAGGAAAAAAATCTTTTCACGGTCTGTTTGGCATTGGTATTAAACCGAATCGTTTTAATCCTTTGGTTGCTGCAAATGTAATTAAAAAGGTAATTTTCCCTCCAATGTTTTATGGAAGTGAATTATGGTGTAACATTTCAAAAAGTGACTTCGCTTTATTGAATAAAGCTCTGAGGTATTTTGCCAAACATTCACAAGGTTTTCAGCACATACAAGATCAGACATCGCCCTGGGAATGATAGGATGGACATCAGTGGAGTCCGAAATTGATAGAAGAAAACTGATGTTTTTACACAGATTGTGTTTGATGACTAACAATGTACATACTTAACGTATGATTAACGTTGCGTTATTTCACTTCATTTTGAGCGGATGCATGTCAAGCTACGGGTTAATTTCCAATTTATATTATACCTCAAAGAAGTTTGACTTGCTCGGGTATCTAACTGATTATTTGCATAATTCTGAAATTCCAGATAAACAAAATAGCCTCTGGAGAGTTCGTATGTCTAATCAAGCAGATTTTGATAGATTCTCTTCGATACACGTATACTTACGACCTGCCTCAGTCAGCGTGCCAGTCGGCTAAAACCAGACAACACACTAACGTATTTACATATGTAGCTAAACTATGGGCTGCTATTCCTCAAACACAGCTCGATATGTGTATTAGATGTGGGAATGTTTATACAGACTTGATACTTCATTGTTGTGTTAGTTGTCCTTATATGTCGAATTTTAGAAGCTCTTTCTGGGATTTCCTTACTGATAAATGTCCACTGAGCCTGCACATTACGTTATTTAATGCAGAAGCTCAGCTGCAACTACAATATCTTCTAAGTAAAAGGTTACCATCAGGTGTAATCGACAAAGAAAACTCCAAGCTATTCGTCCTGTATGCAGCATACTTTGTCATGCAGTGTGCAGCAATCTTCTGCAAATAAGGTACTAAAACTTGCAACTTATACAGTTGACGAAAACTTTATTGACTGATATAGTGTAAGAATTTGTATTCTAATATTATTTGTTTATTGATTGTATTCAGATGATTTATTCTTATATCATGTAATCTTCCATGGAAGGAAATAAAGATGATGATGATGATGGTAATGTTCACTCGGACTGTAATATTGTCTTGTCATAGTAATTTCCATTCGGACTGAAATATTGTCCTGACAAAGTAATGTACACTCCATCTGAAATACTGGCCATTCATAGTTTATATACATTCGCTCTAAAGTATTGTCCTGTCATAGCAATTTACACTACGACTGAAATGTTGTCGTGTCATATAAATGTACACACTCGGAATAATATATTTTCTTGTCATAGTAATTTACTAACGGACTAAAAAATTGTCCAGTCATAGTGATATACACTCGAACTGATATATTTTCCGGTCATAGCAATTTCCAGTCGGATTAAAAAGTTATCCCATCATGGTAATGTACACTCGGAATAAAATATTGTCTTGTCATAGTAATGTACAATCGGACTGAAATATGGATTCATGGTAGTAATGTACACCAGGATTGAAATATTGTCCTGTCATAGTTATGCACTCTAAAGGAGTTATTGTCATGTCATTATCACGTACACTCTATTGAAATATTGTCCTGTCATAGTTATGCACTCTAAAGGAGTTATTGTCATGTCATTATCACGTACACTCTATTGAAATATTGTGCTGTCATAGTTATGCACTCTAAAGGAGTTATTGTCATGTCATTATCACGTACACTCTATTGAAATATTGTCCTGTCATAGTTATGCACTCTAAAGGAGTTATTGTCAGGTCATTATCACGTACACTCTATTGAAATATTGTACTGTCATAGTTATGCACTCTAAAGCAGTTATTTTCATGTCATTATCACGTACACTCTATTGAAATATTGTACTGTCATAGTCACGTACAATCAGATTGAACTGTCATAGTAACGGACAGTCGGATTTAAAAATATTGTACTCTCATAGTAACTTACACTCGGACTGAAATAATGTCCTGTCATAGTAATGTTCACTCCGAATGAAATATTTTCCTGTCATAAATAACGTACACTCAGATTGAGATATTGTACTGTCATATTAACATACAATCGGATTGAACAGTCATATTAACGTACTCTCGGATTGATATATTGTGCTGTCATAATGATGTATATTCGGATTTAAATATTGTACTCTCATAATAATTTACATTCAGATTCAAATATTGTACTAACATAGTAAATTGCACTCGCAATGCAGTATTCTCCTGTCCCAGTAATGTACACTCGGACTGAAATAGTATCCTGTCCTACTAATTCACACGTGTTCTGACTTATTGTCCTGTCGCACTAATCTACACTCGCACTTAAACGTTGTCCTGTCACAGTAATGTACAGTCGGACTTAAATATTGTCATGTCATGGTAATTTACACTCGGAATGATTTATTGTCCTGCCATAGTAGTGTACACTGGTCATGAAATATTGTCCAGTCATATTAATGTACAATCGGACTGAAATATTGTCCTGTCCCAGTAATGTACACTCGGACTGGAGTATTTTCCTGTCTTAGTAATGTACACTTTGACTGAAATATTGTCTTCTCATAGTAATTTACACTCGGACTGAAATATTATCCTGTCATAGTAATTTACACTCGGACTGAAATATTGTCCTGTCGTTGCAATGTACGCTCTGACTGAAATATTGTCCGGTCATAATAACGTACACTCTGATAGAAATAGTGAACTCTCATAGTAACGTACTTTCGGACTGAACTATCATAGTAACGTATTCTCGGTTTGAAATAGTGTACTCTCATGATAACTTACACTCGGACTGTAATATTATCCTGTCATAGTAATGTACACTCGGACTGAGCTATTGTCCTGTCTTGATAGCGTACACTTGGATTGAAATATTGTACTCTCATAGTATCGTACAATCGGATTTTACTTTTCATAGTAACTTACACTCGTAGTGAAATATTTTACTTTCATAATAATGTACATTCGGATTGAAATTATGTACTGTCATAATAATGTACATTCGAATTGAAATAATATACTGTCATAATAATGTACGTTCGTGTTTTCATATCGACCAGTCATAGTAACTTTTACTCGCACTGAAATATTGTCCTGTCCTAGTAATGTACACTCGGACTAATATACTGTCCTCTTATAGTAATTTACGCTTGGACTGAAATATTGTCCTGTCGCAGTAATTTACACTCTGAATGAAACGATATCCTGTCATAGTAATGTACCCTCTTACTGAAATATTGTCCTGTCGCAGTAATTTACACTCTAAATGAAACGATATCCTGTCATAGTAATGTACCCTCGTACTGAAATATTGTCCTGTCGCAGTAATTTACACTCTGAATGAAACGATATCCTGTCATAGTAATGTACCCTCTTACTGAAATATTGTCCTGTCGCAGTAATTTACACTCTGAATGAAACGATATCCTGTCATAGTAATGTACCCTCGTACTGAAATATTGTCCTGTCGCAGTAATTTACACTCTGAATGAAACAATACCCTGTTATAGTAATGTGCTCTATCCGAATTTGCACGTGCTGTAATATTGATGTAGCCTATATACGAAAATTAACAAGCCCGTCAAGTTTTGCCCCCCCCCCCAATCAAGTTTTGCCCCCAATCATCTTTTGCCCCTGCCCCCCGAAAAAAGTTGAAATTACTTCCCTGAGTAGGACTGATATATTTTCGCGAAGGTAAATTAAACTCGGATAGAAATATTGTTCTGTCATAGTAATGAACACTCGGACTGAAATAATGTCCTGTCATCGTAGTGTACAGTCGGACTAAAATATTGTCCTGTCATAGTAACTTACACTCGGAATTAAATATTTTACTCTCATAATAATATATATTCAGATTTTAATATTTTACTCTCATAATAACTTACACTCGGAGTGACATTTTGTACTGTCATAATAATGTACATTAGGATTGAAATACTGTGTCATAATAATGTACATTCTGAGTGAAATATTGTTTTGTCATAGTAACGTACAATCGGATTGTATTGTCATAGTAACTTACACTCGGATTGAAATATTGTACTGTCATAATAATGTACATTCTGAGTGAAATATTGTACTGTCATAGTAATGTATACTAGGCACAAATATTGCACGACTTTAAATTTAGGTACATAGGGTTACTGGTTTAGATCAGAAACGCACAAACAACACGCGGTTTGATTGGGCAAAGTCCTAAGTAGATTCTCTTTATTTTTCTTCAAAATCCCAAATTGATGAATCAGCTTTACATACTAAGGTGGACTCAGATTTAATGGAGTTTATTATTCATTATGAATAGCGAAATGGATGAACAATGAAACGTTTCTCTCAATTATGATTTTCAAATACTAGATATAAATGTTTTTTGTTTCCATCCTGAAGATGGTATATATTCACAATATTGTCACCAATTATATGTTGTATAGTGTTGTTAGATACTGCCTGAATGTGACACGAGATTTAAACATAAAAATGTCTTTTTCTGTTGTTCTTAGTGGAAACTAGTCAGCAAGACTAATAAAGGAACACAGGGAGAAGCATGTCCGTTTCCGTAAAGGATGTTAAATTTATCTTTTGCTTATATTACTATCTCCATGACCCGGATGTTATTGAATTGCTATCCATTATCAAGCTGTGCAAGCATCCGTTATTAAGATCACTATAGAGTGTAGGGGACATAAATTTAATTTGATCTCTTAACTCAGTGTTGTCTTCTTTAATATGCAAATAACTTTGATTGTCATAACACATATAAATGTAGCTATAGCCCATGCTCTTTTCTTTAGGTATATTTTTTTCTTGTCTCAGATACATACAGAGATGCAAGAGCCGGGGCTCTGCTGTCACCGTTTAATAAAATTTAATTATATTGAGAAGAAAACAATCACTTTAGAAAAGTGCTCAAAAATGTATATAATATATACGGAAGGTAGTTACAAAACTTGCACTTGTAAATACAATTCTTTGCAAGTATTCAAATATAATTTAATATATCATTTTATTGTTACCTGTTATATTCTAAAATCAAGACTGTTCCATTCTTTATAGGAGTACAATTTTTTAATAATCAATAACACAATGTCTGCAAAAACTCTCTTAACATTCCCTATAAAGATCACATGTGACTCCAGGAAACTGCCATAAAACCAACACTTATCAATATATATCATACCAATTTTAAATTAAATAAAACCGCCCCGGTGGTCTAGTGGTTACAGCGTCCGCATCGGATGCGGAAAATCGCGGGTTCGAACTCCCGACCGCGTCATACCAAAGACTTATTTTTTAAAAATGGTACTAAAAGCTGCCTCGTTAGGCGTTCAGCATTAAGAGGTTAGTGTTAGGTATGGTCTTTTTAGTGTCAGGATAATGTGATTGGGTGGGACATAATGCTACATCACTATAAACTGCTACACTGCAGACATCGTAGGGATATGTCTGACAAATTGTTAAAGCTACGCTACAAATCCAAATTACACACACTTAAATACACATATATATTGGTGTTGAATCTTTACGTGTAATCACCTTTCTGGTGTCAGGATAATGTGACTGGGTGGGACATCATGCTACAGCACTATAAACTGCCATACCGCAGACATCGTACGGATATGGCTTACAAATTGTTACAGTTACGTTTACAAATCCCAATCACACACACTTAAATAAAAAATATATTGGTGTATAATCTTTATGTGTAATCACCCTTTTGTGGACATATTGTTAGTCTCCATGTATTCTTTTATTAGCGAACATTTTTGCCAAATATCAACTTCCTTTTGACCACAATTCGTTGTTTAACTTAAATGTTGAGATAAAAGTTTAATAACTTTTCACCAATTTCTTGACAATACACTGACAACCCCTCCATTCATCAAAAATATAAAGTACTTTAGTATAAATACGAGGTACAGCAGTTAGTCTAAAAGTGACTCTTGTCTCATCTTTATTTACTGCTCTTATTAACCCTTCGTTTACAATTGTTCTATCTAACTAAATCATATCTCTAAAATCTATTAGGCACCAAATTTTTTATTTTGATAGTCTTCTTCAAACAGGTGAAATTTAGTATTGTTTCGTAAAGATCTCTAAAATATGTTTCCATTTTGCAGGTGTTATTGCAAATAAATTGTCTAATCCAAGTACGGCTAACTCTTAATGCTTCTACAAATACAAGTGTATTTGTCATTTTTAAACCTCTCAACTCAGTATCATTAAACAATCCTTTTCTAAGGCACAGGTCAGTTTAGGTATTTTACAAATATTTTGAAAATATTATAAGTTTCGATTCAAATTTTCTTTGACGGCGAGTGTGAGGATACAAGGAAACAATATATTTTAGATAATGGTAACCTTTTGAGCAACTGTGATTCTACAAAATAGTATAAGAAATCTTTTGGCCATTTATTTTTCAATTTTGTGAAATCATTAATTGTATTTTCATATTTTTATACCATTTATTGTTTCAAGCTTAGTTGCAAATGGAACACATAAAATAAAGTAAAATCACCATCTTTCCAATTTATTCGAAAATTCTGGCATATTCTATCCTAACTTCCACCTTTACTTTCAAGCTAAATAATCTTGTTTTTATTAATACTGACTTCTAAGTCCCGAGAATTCAGAACAGTAAAACAAAAAGGTCAGACTTCGAAGATTTGTTTCTCTCGTCCAGCATATAAGTGTAGCGAATGCATTGAGAAATCAAATATTCTACATATTTCAAACAATAAAATGGATATAATATGGTATTATGTTCTATAAATTATAGCAAGATATTTTCCCAGCGCCCGCTTAATATGCAAGAACAATACGCTGAATGAAATACTACCTTCTCATTGGCCCATTGAAAATAAGTTATAAAAAATACAGGACATCATTTTTTTAACCAATGAGAGGACAGTATTCCATTCAGCGGGAGCTCACTTGCATATTAAGCGGGCGCGATCACGACCATTTCGAGCAGTATCGTGGGAAAATAATTTGGTACTCCTTAAAGGTATGATATTAAGTCAAACTTTTAATAGGGATACACAGTCGAAAGACTGAACTAAATATTGGTACCAAATTTATTAGGCTTGAAATATCAGCGTTTATTCTTAAATTGGTCGTGCGAGCAAGGAGGCAAGTGTCCTCCTTTACAGTTATTATATAGTACATGTATGACACTGGTCAATTGTCCTCAACGATGTGAGCTTTGGGGATACAAATAGTACTATTGTGACAACAGTCAAATCCAACTGTCGGATCAGAATGCTATGGGATACTCGGACGATCAGATAACTCATGACAATTTAGAAACAGAAATTCTTGTTTTATTTTAGGATATAAAAATTATATGTACTGATACTAGTGATGGCAGGAGCTTCCGTAGTTAAATCCGAAACTGTTTACGAACTTTTTTAATCGTGCTCAAATCATTAACTTCGTTCAATCCGACTAGTAGCAGCAAGAAAAAAAGAATCAACTCTTCCAGCGCGTTCAGCTGTCTCCAAAAAACCAGTTAACAGCAAGGATAAACCAACTCGTCGTGCTGTTTCTAGAAGCCAAATAACAGCAAGCAAGAAACAACTCATCAGCTTTTTTCAAAAGCCAGATCACAGCAAGAAAAAATCCAACTCGCCCAGTTGTCCCCAAAAGCCAGGTAAAAGCAAGCAAAGAACTCATCTGTCTCCAAAAGCCAGGTAACAGCAAGGAAAGAAGCAATTAGCTTAGCTGTCTCCAAAACCCAGATTATGATGTCAGTAATTTCAGTCAATGACGCTTGCTGCTTTCTTTGGTCAATTAGACACATAATAATTAATATTAATATTAATTTCTTGTAAAATATTCATAGGTCACATTTATTCTACTCTTATGTGTAAGTATCTTTACTGCTTAGATGATCTCTCTCTCTCTGCAGCAACAAAGATAGTTTCACATGCGTAGAAAGATATGAGTTTATATATATATATATATATATATATATATATATATATATATATATATATATATATATATATATATATATATATAAGAGATACAGACAGATGGCGAATAACAGACCTTTCAAGTGCAATGGAGCAAGCAATGGATCGCGTTTGTTATGGATTGGTTAAGATAAGCTCAATAAGCGCAATAAGAGTGCAAAACTAAACTTCAGCTAGTCTAAGCGTTTTTGACTATCACTGAGTCGTTATCAAAGGCAATCACGAGCCAAGACCATCCTGGAACATCTGGTCCCTAGGGTGATAAATGGTGCCAAACCTGGCGATATATTATAGAGACCAGCAAATTCTATAGCACGGCGACGAGCGAAAAATTGAACATATAACCAAACATAACGCTGAAAAAAGTGAATTAATTTTTCTCATCATATGCAAGAGCTACAACCTACATGTCGGCGAAGCTAAAAAAACAAAAAAAAACCTGCACAAAAGGACCAATCTTCACAGATCTGATTGGATGACCAAGACGACTGAAGTCCAGCTGCAGAACACGTTTCTTCCCCTGGGCGCACTTTCTGTGATGTAACACTGTAATGACAAATAACACTAACTGGACTTCCGAAACCGGGAAACAAGATATATTTTAAAAGTTGTCCGCCTTAGAAGCCTGAAACCAAGAAGGCTAGAAAATGGTAAACCAAAACCAAACACCATCTATTTACAGTAACTACATTTTAAATTAAATGATTTATTCATTTTGCTCGTCACTCACTCCCTCACCGATAATTACGACTGTTAGTTTGTAGTTCTTCCTGGTGTTATTATTGCTGTGGTCATTACTCGCATTACAGATACAATGATATTTCCTGGATGTAATTTTTACTGTTATATAACTTTACAATAAATAAAAAAACATGGATCTGTATAGCTCCTTCCTTTGTATATCAATGTTAACTGGTTTACAACAGCACCAGTCAAGTTGAAACAATCTAGAGGAAATTTACATCTTCAAACACCAATTACATTGGATATAGTTAGGTAAATTTTTGCCGTTTCAACGCTTTTTGTGTTTAGGTTAGGCATATCTAAAATCAGAACCAGTAATTAGTACATTGATGGTGGATGCGTTCAGGGGCACGTAACGGTCAGGGGGAGAAGAATATTGATGAGCTGTCCATAGGAATGGTCTCTAGACGCTTTCGGTAACCTAGTAACACCCACCGTAAAATAATAAAACGTAAATAGCAATGAACACCCCCAACAAAAATAATAAATACTCTTTTCTTCCAAATTCCTTTTGTTTGCTTTTGCAGAGAAAAAAAACACCTACACTCTGGTGGATACAGAAATACATAAAAGTCTTTGAAATTGTCGCATGGTTGGGGGGGGGGGGGAGACTTCAAAGGCCGACAGCTGAACATATCTAAATGACGGAGAAGTGCCTCGAATAAAACAGTATACAGTTCACCGTTTGGAAATGAACTTTGATAAACTGTCTAATTGTTGTGGAACGTGATCAGTAGATTATAGATCTGTATGACTAAAAGACGCGACGGAAAAAATAGAACTCAATGGAAAAAATGGAACGTAATGGAAATAAAAAAAATAAAATGAAGCATTTGTTCATCACATCTTGACATATCTGTTTAAAAATACACGACATAACATAAATTTAATTTTCAAAACTGAATAATGTATAAAACGTGGGCATTTGAGAAAGTACGCAATCGGTGTATGGGAATGGAAATTACATCTCATAAAATAATGTTCATTGCCGAATTTTTCGATAGTATTAAGCTGTAGAGCAATGGAAATAAAGTACGTAGTGGAAATTATTTATTTTATTTGTCAGTGATTTGTTTAATTAATGAAGGGTAACAGAAGGATTTCATCCACAGACGCATATTTTAAGCGTTATGCATAATATAGAACATGATCATGAATGAATGTTTATAATTGACTTACTTAAATAAAATGCTACTTTCAACAATCAGTTTAACTTAAACGCGTTTTTTATTTGTGATGTTATTGTTGTTGATTTGCTAAGAAATCGTGCTTCACTATTTTATTATTTCCAATTTATATTCTTATACTACATTGGAATTTCAATTAAAAGTAATTGCACAGGATATACACATACTATTTTGATATATGATTGTATCCATTGTGCCTAACAATTATCTGTTAATTACTTTCTCGTGTATTTATTTAGGGCATTTAATCTGAATGTTTGCCCATGGCGAGAAATATAATTTCATTCACTTCATTCTGTGTTGCAATCGGTGAACATCGACTAGCGGAAATACCTACTAGAAATGCTTCTGGACATAAAACACAATTAATTTTGCTACATATTCGCTACATTTGTTTCTCAATACTGACCTTTCCACTGTGTGACAATCAATAGAAATCATATGTTAATTTAAAATACCTTTAATTAAGGAAGATATAGCAAATTTAGCTTTCGTTTCTTAAGAGCACTTGGACCAAAACTTGCACCCTGTGGAACACCAGCACTGCACAATTTCTCACAGGTGTCACATGTCTTGTTTGCAAGGAAATTCAAATCAAAAAGACTTCATGCATAAAGTTGAAATATGTGTGGCATGCAAATATAAAAGTTTGACTAAAATTGGCCTTAAAAAATTTGGCCTATCAGAAATCAGGTTACAATCAGTACTTCCAGTTCAGTACCCACGAATGTAGTTCTTCTCTATTTTTAGAACATATTTTCCTCTCTCATTTTGGTAGAGATATAAGAGTTAGATTTATGCATTTTTAGTAGTGATTTAAAGGTAATTGTTTATTCTTGAGAATATCAGCTCCAGGTATGGATTTCCGTGTGTATTTCGGCGACAGTGCACAGTGAGTAATAAGGCCATGGTGATGATCTGGAAGTGAAATATGTGTTCTGTTTACAAGCTGCTCTGGTAACAGTCTAGCCTCTTAATAAAATGCAGGTCAACCTTTGACAAGAACTTCACCGTAAAATCATATTTAAAGGTATTTTAGATTAATATATGATTTGTATTGATTATCACACAGTGGAAAGGTCAATATTGAGAAAGAAATGTAGAGTAAATATAGTAAAATTAATTGTGTTCTATGTCCAATTGTGACCAGATTCCTTCTAGCTCAACCTCCGTACGCTAGAGAGTTCGGAAAGAAAGGGCAGATAATGAGGTTACCAAAAAGGACTATAGAGCGCTTAGGTCTGAAAGGTTTCTGTCCTTTTGGGAAATGCTTTAGTGGAAAAACGTAGTGAGGAGGAAGACATGTAATATTTACAAAATATGGCTGTTGTGATATAATTACCTATCCGAAGTCAATAGTTTTGTGACAGTGTATGCACGCCTACAATTTTGGATGCAGAAAAAAGAAACGTTACGTTTTATGATTGGTATATTACCAAGTTATAACATTGGAAGTCTTTTTATTTTAACCAAGGGTTGTTATAATATTTGCTATTATTATTATTATTATTATTATTATTTAAATTGTTATTTAAATTATTATTATCAACAACATGTTTTTAAAACTTAATTCTATCTGAGGATTGAGAATGTAGAAGATCGTACACATTTTGTAGGAAATCCTTGTTTCATCCGCACTTAAACAAAAGAATTTCAAGAATAGTTGGTATCTTGCCGTAATTCATCACTCAGCTGGCAATAATTAAAGTTTGGGATATTGACGAAAAATTGAAAAAGTAATTTTTGTTCATGCAATTACTGAGGTTACATGTTATACTTGATCGTGACATTTCGTATCAGTTGAAGTTAAACGTTAAGCTTTTTAATGAAATGTCGCATTAACTAAAGTTACATATTAAGCTCGGACCTGAAATTTCGTATTTATTGACATAACATGTTAAGCTTGGTCGTGAAATATTTTGTTAATTGAAGTTACATGTTGAGCTTGATTGTGAAATTTCGTATTAACTGAAGTTACATTTTAAGCTTTATCGTTAAATTTCGTTTGTAGTTTAATTCAAACATCATAAATGTACACTATTTAATGAATCCTCCTTGTATCCTCAAGTGTGAGGACGAATCTGCATATTTCAGACAGTCCGTATATTTGGTGCGTGAAACCTTGAATCTTTGGCCAAAGCGTTAGAGGTCATTACAAGAAGGCTTCGTGACCTTGAGCATTAATTAAAAATTTTCCTTGCAAAAACATCCTTTTAGAATATAGCTATGTCAAGGAGCCATGCACTGTAGTCTATTCTATACTGTTGTGACGTAGTAACATATCTTAAATTTATGTACTTGTATCCTTTTCTCGATCATCCCGGAGCTGCGTCAAGTGCTGAACTGCGCTCTGTATCACTTGAAAATATTTCATCGTATTGTATGACTTAATACAACATCCACAATTAAAGATCTGCATGAATTATCACAGTTATCTGAATCCTTGATTAAAAACTATTTTATAAATACATTTGCATATTCTCTTTAGATGAAAACATTTTGTTTGCAATGTGAGAGAAAAGAGGACAGTGCCAGTGATAAATGTTTGTTCAGACGATGGCCCTCAACTTATTCAAAAAGTACAGCACATTGTTAGACCGAAGATTATATCGATGATTAGATAATGTAAGTACGTTTAGATGGTGATCAAAATCTAAGACCAAAAGCCGCCATCATAATTTTTTAAAGTGCAAAATCTGTTGCGCTTACGTTGACAAAATCAGCATCGGGCAGGTAAATATAATGGAACTCTCCTATCTTCAAAGAAAATGTCCGGTAGATGTACACATTTCTGGGAAGTATAAGAAATATTTTGAATAAAAGGCAATAATAATTAAACAAATATGGCGCATTAATATATTAAATATGATCCAAATGGCAGGTAGTACTCAATATGGCTGAACAAGCGTGACCATATAGACAATAAACATGATGAATGGTAAGGGAAACAAATATGCTGACCCATTCCTACTGGGCGGAAATGCAATGTTTCAATGGGAACGATTTAAAACTCAGATTCCTGTTGTTTGTATTTTGGAAAGTCTTGGGGTATTTGTTTCTTCCAGAAATTGCAGCTTTTCATGCCATTGAAAAACATAATGCTTATTCAGTTTCATGCCCAGGTACAAGTTGTTGTGGATATCCTGGCTTCTACAAACAGCGAATTTAAATACTGAATGCAAAACGCATGGGCTATACATTATTAGTTCTATATACATGACTCTCTGTACGAAAAAAAAAAGTTCTTTTGAGCAAAACTGTAAAAATATGTCAATGATAATAATTTAATTCACATAAATGTCCAGCATGCATAACAATGAATGACGCGTCTGACAAACTCCTCCTAACGCAAATGACACTGACTTGAGACAAAAACTTATTTATAATTTCATTATTTATTTATTTTCGAGTCGGACGCTCTAACCACTTGGCTACCGGAGCGGTATAAAAGAAACACACGGGGTTGCGGGGGGGGGGGATGCTTAGATTATTCTTTGTAAGGCCGTAATGTACGAAAATGAGTTGAAGGTCACTTCCCGATAACTTCTTATAAATTATTTTGAGATTGGAAATACTTATCTTCCTAAGTGTTATTCGAGCAGTTTACAAGTATGTTAAACAAACATCCTGGATGAAAACTGGGTATAAATGAACTCCCATACCACTGAGCGACCATTGACTCCTCTAGTTACATATCGTAGAAGACATTTTGGTAAGTATATTTCTTTTGTATATGTCTTATTCAGTCTTATGCATGCCTGTATATCCATTTTTGTCAAATAACTTATGTTTAATTTTTTCATTCTTTAACACAAAAATTCACAATGTTGTTTGTCTGTTGATACCTATTGATGGCGATAGTATGGTCAACGCTTATGAATACAGACAACAATAGGAAGGAGGTACAGACCGGTTACCGTGAATACCTAAAAGTTCAGTGAGTTTAATTTTACAAGTAAACATCTCACCAAAATGTCACGATTCAGCTTTATAATATGTTCAACATAAATGTATATCATGCTACATCAAAACAATTTATACAGTACATGCTATGATGACCATAATTTCAAGGAAACTGCTCCTTATTTTAGGTCCAACATGTACCAAAATACCCCCCTTCCCAAAAAAATTAAAAAAATAACAAAACGAAAAATCAATAGAGCTTTTCCTGGAATCAGTTCCCAATACAGTTAAATGGTTTAAATTATGTCAGAAACGCTTCAAATGCATGGGCTTTCTGGAAATTCCAAATTCCCACAGAGGCTCAGACCAGAAGCTTCCATCTCACAGACACACTGCCTATATATTACGAGCTTCACCCCACCACCACCATTTCCCACTCTAAATGATCTTCCTGAATTGAACTGGGAATATTTAGTAGTAGTAGTAGTAGTATTAATGGTGTTGTTGTTACAGATAATCAACCATGAGAGGTTTCATTACCATTGCAATCGTCGTGTTCCTCGTTGGCGCTCAAGCATCATTGATCACTACATTTGAAGAAGAAACTGAGAACGAAAGTGATTTGATGGCAGGTAATGAAACATATATAGAAATATACATGCACACACACACACACACACACACACACACACACACACACACACACACACACATATATATATATATATATATATATATATATATATATATATATATATATATATATATATATATATATATATATATATATATATATATATATATATATATATATATATTCAGATTGATGATGTTTCACAAAGGAATAATATAAAATGCAATACATATTATGTACAACGTTGCTTCAATGTATTTGATTCGAAAGTTTTGAGAACCGAATGTTGTTATTTACAACTGAGTAATATTTTGATCTGCAATTTTCTTTTCAAATTTAAAATAGGGGAACATGCATTATAATTATGGGCACTCATGCGACTGTACATTTTTGTAATTAAATGCTAATTGATTTAATTACATTAATAAAATGTGTGGTGAGAAGAAAGCGACTTGACGGAGGAAAACGATGAGGTTGCTACAGAGATTGTTGCAGAAGATACCCCTTCGACTTTTAACATGCTGCAAAATGTAGCAGACATAGAAGATCAGTTACTTCAGGAATTCAAAGACGTGGAAGGCTGTAGTAACAACACCTGTACGATGTGTATTGGATTATGTAAGTAATATGTCGATCTATTTGCAATGACCATACTAGTAGTATTAATAATAATAATAATAATAATAATAATAATAATAATAATAATAATAATAATAATAATAATAAAAAATAAATAATAATAATAATAATAATAAAATAAATAATAATAATAATAATAATATCCAGTCTGTGACATCTCTGTGACTAATGTAACTAATTAGTAAATAAATGAAATGTAACTAATTAGTAACTAAATGAAATGTAATTAATTAGTAACTAAATGCAATGTAACTAATCAGTACCTAAATTACAAGTAATTAATTAGTAACTAAATGAAATGTAATTAATTAGTAACTAAATGCAATGTAACTAATCAGCAATTAAATAAATATACAAAATAAACAAGCTATAGTTGATAACGTATCGATCACTAAATGTAGAATCTCTGTATCAGTTCTATTGTGTCGAACTATCCCCGTGCTTTCATATAATTGCGTTGATACTGTGAGAAAGTCCGTCCATCCGTACATTCTCAGCTCTGGTTCAATTTGAGGTCCTTTATAATCCGTATATGGTGATAAATTCCTGTTTCGTATTCCAGTGTGTTTTAAGCTGATTTATAAAAACAACGGCAGCCTGTTTGAATTTGTTGTTGGAATATCAACTGGACCGCTAACCTTGATTGGAATCGTTCCAGGTAAATATATATGTGTCATTCTCCAGACCTAGCCTATCATATTCTTTTTATTAAATTAGGATGCGAGATACACCGTGCATCACAATACGGATCGCAAACACATGAACAATGTTGTAGGAAGTAATGGATTCGGGTCAGGTGCTTACAACTCCAGTGTATCACGTTCGATCCATGTTACCAGCACATGAAAAGCTAGTTGTTCGCCCCTTCAAGATCGGTCTAATTATTTTCTTCTTATTTCCACTTCCTTCTAATTTCAAGACCTCTCCTCGAAACCATTTCGTTCTTCAAGAAGAGTTAAGTCTTAGAACGTGTACACACAATGAATTCGTTAGAAACGGAGTGGGGATAACACTGTTCCCCAAGTGACCTTGGTTAGTAACATCAGTGCCTGCACAGACCGTCAACCTCGTTTTGAGTTTTCATTTAAGTCATTTTTATCTTGAATTTCTAATAGAAAAAGGATACAAAAACTAAAAATTACAGTACTGGATCTACAGATGCATATCGTAAAAGTTTTATATATTGCCACACTTTTTCTAAATTCTTTGGAAACCGAGCTTAAAGGAATAAACGTTTCTGCAAGAATTTTGGAGAAATAAAATTTGTGGTAACAAAGGCGTTTTGAGATACGCGCCAACTGGTGAACAGGTTTGTTAAAGGCAGAAGACCGATGATACAAAATCTTATCTTGTGTTTTATCAAACATTACATTTTTCAAACCGTAAATGCTTCATAGTCTTGGTCCTTATTTTCCAGTGTACTGTCTTATATTTTAGCGTGCTTTGTTATAGCATGCATGAAAACCAGTGTCCCGTATTTTAGTGAGCTTTATGATAGCATACATGAAAACCATTGTCCCATATTTTAGTGTGCTTTATTACCAGTGTCCCATATTTTAGCGTGCTTTGCTATAGCATACATGAAAACCACTGTCTTATATTTTAGCGTGCTTTGTTATAGCATACTTGAAAATCAGTGTCCCCTATTTTAGTGCGCTTTGTTATAGCATACATGAAAACCACTGTCTTATATTTTAGTGCGCTTTGTTATAGCATACCTGAAAACCACTGTCTTATATTTTAGTGCGCTTTGTTATAGCATACATGAAAACCACTGTCTTATATTTTAGTGCGCTTTGTTATAGCATACCTGAAAACCACTGTCTTATATTTTAGTGCGCTTTGTTATAGCATACATGAAAATCACTGTCTTATATTTTAGTGCGCTTTGTTATAGCATACATGAAAACCACTGTCTTATAGTTTAGTGCGCTTTGTTATAGCATACCTGAAAACCAGATTGTTTTGAGTTCTTCTTGGGATCAACCGTCCACAATTCAATAAAATTATCTGAATTGAACTTTTGGCATTGTCACATTCATTCTTACATAATCAGTTATCACCGTAATGATTTGTTGACGAACTGTAATCAAACAAGAATTCAACTCTTACGATTCCTCTAATTCAAGACAGTTTACGTCAAAAATGTCTGATTTTTATACGTGCGTGCCTGCGTGAGTATTTCCTTCCGATCCGGCCAATATTTAGTATTATTCCTTGTATTTTGCTGATTCAAGTTTCATTAGAGACTCGTGTATCTTTTAGATCCTATCATATATATAACATTATTATGATGATGCATATAATTTATGACATTACGTAAATCACGTAATTGTTATTTTAAAATATAAAGACGTCATGCTTTTCTTTCAAAACATTTTGTGCCTGAAGAAGCATACAGTAAATGCGAAACTAGCTGCACAGAATTATCGTCGTTTGTGTTTTGTTTTTTTAATATCCCAGTTCTGACATTTATACCGAGACCCTTCTGACAAAGCATGGCTATACTTACAACCTTCTAATTTTACATATTTATTTTACGTTTCCTCCATACTAATGTATGTATGTATGTATGTATATGTGTGTGTGCGAGCGTGCGTGCGTATGTCCATCAAATATGGCCTATATTTAGTATTACTCCTTGTGTAAGCACTTCATTAAGGTTTGATGCTGGTACTGTTGTAGTTTGGTACTATAATCATTTGTCTCGAAGTGGAATTCCATAATTTATATATCATTGTTTCCGTGCTGTTAAATTTGTCTTCATTTATTTCATTTTAATTCGTAAACTTATTCTGTTTATCACTTTTTTAATTCGAGAACGTTTTGCATCGTGAATAACGTATAATTTATGCGGTGTAACATGCCTCCATATTAATTTACATAAAATAGGTACAGGCAATATGTCAGTACTAATAAACTCATTACAAACTGTAAACATTTTAATTCACGAAAATATTGAGCATGAATGGAAGAAGTTAAATTTGCAATACATCGGAGTGAAAGAATTAAATGAAACTGAATCACGGACAAGATAATTAAGAACTAAATGTAATATTTTACAGGATTCGTGAAGTCATGATGCTTAAAAATTGATTGATTACACACTTAAAAATCGATTACACAGTTAAAAATCTATTGATTGCACACTTAAAAATGATTACACATTGCATGAACGTCCATAGCGAAGCTATCCTCTTTCTCTGGCAACCCTTCCCACATAACAAAATGTGTGCTATCCCTATATTGTTCGATCAATCGGTCGATTAATATATTAATTGCTTGTTTGATTTATTGTCTGATTGATGGCTCTTGTACCTTTGTTGCTTAATTACTTTATTTCCTTTTCAGCTGCCCCATTCTCATGCTGCGAATTAACGTCCCGCTTCACAACCTGCATAGTAGCTGAGGGTATCCAAAGCAACGGCTCTTACGTTTGTGCCGATGTAATAATTGCCGCATATCGTACTCCTTACAAGTTTCGTGGCGTTTGCATGAAGAAGTAGCACAAGGCTAAACGAGTTACGTCTGAAATTTCATTTGAAAATTGCATACTTTCAACTGCTTATTTTCGTAAAATCTGAAAAACATTTTATCTGAATGTTTTGTACAAAAAGAATGACGTAAATGAGATTTTTAAAAAGTCAGGCTTTTTGTTAGAATAGAGGAATGTTTTTCGTAGATTAAAGCATATATTGACAGATATTTTCCAAACTCAGATTTAAACTCCAAAGACTCTGTGGAAAGATTAACAATTTTAGTTTGGTGGTCTTATTTTCGAATGCTAGAATTAAGCACTAAATACTGAGAGAGAAAAAATTCTTATCTCCTCTTCCTGTCCAGATAAAATGTAACATGCAGAAAAAACATTAAATCATAAAAGCATGAAACACGGCAAAATTTGTCATATTTGTTTATTACTTCAGTGTGGTGCTATTTAAGAATGGGTTAATTGTATAATCAAAGGATATAAAAATAGGTATACATTAACCATCCATCCGTCCGTCCATCCATCCATCCATCCGTCCATCCATCCATCCATACACACATACATACATACATACATACGTCCGTATGTACTGTATGTTTCTTTTTCCATATATACAATCTTGCATACCTACCTATTTATCTACATGCATACGTTTAAAAAAAAAATAATCTTGGCTGCTTGAGGGTAAAAGAATCATTGCTTCATCTAGATAATTTAGAATTTTGAATTGTTAAAATACATATTTGCAAGTTTTACTGCCCTGATGTCTTGATGCTCACACCCTCACACAAGTTTGAGATGCTCAGTAACTTTCTTATGGAGTGTACCATGGACCAATATTAACTAGATATGTATTTGTTTATTTTGTCTTGACCCTCGGGCCATTGTATCTAGCGTATCTGAGGTCTTCTTTTTTAATCTCCAAAAGTCTATATGAATAGAGAGTGAGGATTTCAATAGTTTCTGAGTTATAACCTTTGGGTTTCTTTCCGAAAGGGATGTATTGGTATGGTGGAGTAAGGATTCACCGTTTGATCTACGTCTTTTGTAAACTTTAAATTGTCTTTCACGTCTAGTAAGTGTATCAATGTGCATTGATATGATCAAAATAGTTACCTCCCCTAAAGAGGGGAATGTGCATTTGAAACAGTTGGTTACACCCACAGACCACTCCCAGTCATATCAAAAAGTGTGAAGTTTCTATCTTGAACAGTAGGACGAGTTGAGCAACACACACATACACATACTTACTACACAGTTTACAGTGTATCCAGATTTCAGTATTCGTCTCCTGAGATCTGCATCAGAAATTATTGATGCAACGTCTAATTTTACCGCCACCATATCCAATGTCGCTCTGAAGATGGTCGCGGACAGGATTTGTAGGCGCAAGGAAAAGTTCTTCAGTGTGGTCCTATGAACTACAAATTGTGACGGAGGTGGACGCCCTAACTGTTGTGGGCCCCCGGAATGTTACCCTAGTTGCCCTACAATGTCCGCGGCATTGGTCCCAAATGACGTGTAGATGCTCATCAAATAAAGTCCGCTTACAAAACTGCGCTTCATCAGAGAAGACATGGCTTCATTTAACTCAGGCTGTACAAGTTACAACATAGAGGTATATACAAAAATGAACACGAATATAACGTGTGATGCTGTTACAAAATGCTTAACAGAGATTACAACATTCGGAAAACACAATCTACAAAAAATGCAAATATCTTGCAAGAGTCGTACGTTACATGTATTCATTAATTAATTATAGTCATAAACATTAGTCCTTGAAGTGTAAAAATGAGGTATAAATTTGTGTCGTTCGTCATGAAAATAAGAACGTGACAGAAGATAGTGATATGCATCGCCGATTTCTTGAGATTGACTGATCTAAACTTATATATGAGTTGATCTTGTAGTTGCTGTTCTTTGGATTTTCGTACCCATTTAACTGACACAAAACTTTGATTTCTCCAAACGTAGCTTAACCCAACAACGTCGAATAACGATTTTACTTCGTGTAACCATTTATTAGCATAGGAATGATGACCAAATTGTTTGCATATGAAAAAAATTCATACGATAAGATATTTTCCTTCATAACCACTAACCAGTTTTGCTCAGTAGTTAATCGTGCAACTTTTAATGATGATAATTAAGGGGAAACAACCAATTTCGTCCTATACCATATAAAGATTGATACATTATTGGGACATTCAATATACTTCTGATGAAAAAAAGATGATTTTTTTGGACTATATTAAATCTCACAAACGTCCAAATCTCAGTTATGCTAAACTCGGTTCAATGGTTTGATCGTACGATTACAGCTGACTATCAATAGGCAAATCTAGTTAGTGTATACGATTTTTAAAGAAATGCATACCTTCATTAAATACGGATGCTAGATTATGCAGGCCGTTGGAGAACTTACCCTTCTTGTTAAATCTAAGACCTAAGTAGTTATATTCATCTTCAATATTAATATAGCATTGCGTATCTCAACAACAACAAATTGGGGTGGGGTGTAAATGTGGCATACGTAGTTAGAGTCTCCGCATAAGTCAAAGAGGTTTTCAAAGAAATTGCAACTACAACGGAAGCCAAGTGCGCGATGACATGCACTGTCAAAAATAATCGCGGTGAAGGAAGTTTGAGTGAGCTACGTGCGGAGACACTATGCCAAATATCAGTTTTGTCACATATTTTGGCGGGATCTGGTCCAAAAATGTAATACACAAATCTGGAACAAAAGTTATAGGTAAAAGCGAGAATAAGGTTTTTTATTATATTTTTGTTGTTGCTGCCTTATAAAGCTTTTCTTGTTTGCAGACGAATATTGGTAGTAAAGTAAAAGGTTAACTTTGGAATTATCATCAAAATAAATATCTCGCATGGGAGGAAGCTTCCCAGCAACATTACCTTTATTTACGGTATGGGGTCCAACAATTTCGTCGGCACTTGGTTTTCTTGCCTCTGGTGCAATATCAGGCGCTACGGAAAAGGCTAAGAGCGGCTGAGGACATTGGTACAGAAAACAAAAATATTTTTGCTTAGAGTTTCGTCTAATCATTCAATTTTTACAAAAATGTCGTACCAAGAAGTTACTCTCTCTCTCTCTCTCTCTCTCTCTCTCTCTCTCTCTCTCTCTCATTATCAGTACAGCTTTCAGCACCTCAGCTGTCATTTATGCTACCAAAACTTAAGCATGACAAAGTAAGAGTACAAAACGCAGCAGGAAATGCATAATATCTAATTTGCTTGCAGCACAACTTAAGAAACATGGCGGCATCTTACCTTTTTCCTCACTACTTGCGGTTGGAGCTGTAGGAGCAGCAGAGAAAGTGAATCCCACAAAGTATTTCGCTTAACAGAACCTTCTATCGAAGACATTTTAGATAGAGATATTATTTTTCACAAAATAAACCCTTCTAGTCAGAAAAACATGACAAAATAGGCTTTCTCTGCTGACTAGAAGGGTTATCTCATGAAAATATCTACCTATACAACTATTTCTGTCCGCACAGGGGTATCTCGCGAAAACACTCGGTGGCGTCGTCACTTTCTCTGCTGCTGAAATGCTAGCATTTCTGTGAAAGTCCCTGGCAGAGTTTGCTTGTCGTCGCAGTTTCTGCTGCTGTGAATTAAAAATTTAAGTTAACAATAATGGCCAACATTGGAGAAGCACATTCTGCAAGACTAGCTCGAGAGCGACTAGAAGCAATAAAAAAAATTTCTTCCTGTACGAGATAGTGTAAGACAAAAATTACAAGCGCGGCAACAAGCACAAGTTGAATTTGCGACAGGTGCAGAAGAATTATTTAAACCCGTTACAACAGCTACCGAAAAAGCTGCGGCGATCACTGAAAGAGCTTTATTGGGAGATGAAAAGGGTATTCTTCCAGTGCTAAAACAAACCGCAGAGCAGACTGAAAAAATTGATAGAAGAACCAAACAAACAAAAAAGATTTTACAAAAACTTCCAACTGATATAGTTGCAGCTCAACCACAACTTGAAGATGAAGGAGAAGAAATACTTGAAGGTGCTGTTGGTGAAACCCCAAAAAAAGAAAAGAAAGTAATCGATTTTAGGGAGAAATTTGCTGAAGAGGGTATACAAGAAATTAAAAAATATAAATTGAAAACTACACAGGACAAAGCCAAGTTTGGTGAGTTTGCTGTCGAACGTTTTTCTTCCAGAAATCAATTTTTGAAACCCGGATACGTTAAAGTAAGTAGTGGCACATGGAGAGATTGGTTGTTTAAAATAAATCAAGATGTTGATCTTATAGACAAGGAAGATCCTGGTTATAAGATTTATTTAGAAGGGGCAGAAAATTATGATAAAACATTAAAAGAAAAAAAGCAGGAACAAAGACAGCAAGAACAAGAACAAAAACAAAAACAAAAAGAACAAAGAGAGCAGGAAAAAGAACAAAAGCGAAAAGAAAAAGAACAAAAAGAAAAAGAAAAAGAACAAAAACAAAAAGAAAAAGAACAAAAGCGAAAACTGAAACAAAAAACGCAGGAACCTTCACCGCCATTGGAGCATCCAGATGAAGAAGAAGAGTTTTACGATATATTTGATACCGGCGCTACTGGAAGTGGTTTGGGGGGTGATTTTATTCCCTGCTCTGATAATATCATCAATGACGTATCACGGCTAGAAGTTCTCATCGGAGGAAGACGTGCCGGAAATAACTCACCATAAATAATTAATGAAGCAGCTGATATCTCTCAGCGATTATTTCGCGGCGGCATCATGGATACTCACATCTACCGAGAACTTATTGATGAACTCGTGGACAGCGACTAGTTAAATAAATAACTAATTAAATAAAATGATCGTACACAATTGTCATCGTAGACCAGTCATGGTCAGGGTGGTAAATTCACGAGTACCCGTATACAGGATGACTTATGGAAAGGGATTAGGCGATGTTGTTCGCGGTTTATTTGCGAGGATGGCACCTAAAGCAATACCAATCGCAAAACAATTATCGATGAAAGCCATTGATGTTATTAAAGATAAAGCTACTGGCGCTGTTGGTAGCGCTGCCAGTAAAGCATTCCTGGCAATCAAGGACAGACTAGCACGATTAATGCGCAGAACCAAAGGGGGTCCACCACCGGTAAAATTACCAGCCACCGCAGATATGCCTGCAAATGTTAGTAAAGTAATAAATGAAGCTGCAAATAAAAAACAGCCTTGATAAATCAAGGGGCTGAACAAATAAACACAAGTTTGATGGCGGGAAGTGGTCTTCGTTTTAGACGATGACTTTTATAATAAAATGTTTAAACGGGAATCCGACCCAGCATTCGACATAGACGAACCGGTTCTTAAAAATGAATCAGTGCGTGATTATCAGTATTATTCTTATGACGCACGAGAGCCAAATAAACGAGGACGAATTGAACTTCAGGTTCAAGATACAAGTAGATATTTCCTGCCCACTGAAGCATTTATTGAAGCAGAAGGAGAAATTATAAAAACAGATGATACAGAATACGGACCCAGTGTTAAAATCGGTTTTGTCAATAACGGAATTATGGCCTTGTTTGATAGTGCTGTCTACATGATTGATGGAAAAAATATCGAATCGATTCAGTAGGATGTCGATGTTGCTACAACAATAATTGGTCTAGCAAGATATTCTGATGATTATACAAGATTATCTGGTCCATCAATGATGTTTGCCAAGGACACTTCTAATTTTCCTAACAGTGATCAGTACGATATTAGACGACCAAGAAACTTTGCCAACGCAGCTGACGTTGATGTGAATCCGGTGGTTCACGGTGCTAATACAGAATTTAATTTAGGTTTCGCTGCACGTAGACAAATGTTGAAAGGTAATCGTAGAAATTTTTCATGTGCCATTCCGCTGTCGTACATCTTTGGATTTTGCAGAGATGTCAGAAAGGTAATTTTTGGAGCAAAACATACGGTTGTGCTTGTTAGAAAAGCCAACGACAATGATGCTATATGGCGACCTCTAGGTGACGCTGGTAAGGTAAACATAACAAAACTATCACTGTGGATGCCGGTAATGACTCCTGCAATTACTGAAGAACAGCGACTGCTTTCTTTTATGGATCAAGGTGGTAAAGTGTTGTTATCGTGGCTTACAACAACCACAGATAGTGCTCAAAGTACCAATAACGGTTTATTCACATGGCATATAGCATCACAGCAGAGGGTTGCCGCGCCGCGACATATTTTCATTGCTCTTCAGGATGTTGCACGGGTGGGTAATGAAACACGTTCGCATATGATATTTGATCAACTTGGTATCACTGACGTTTCTCTGAGAATAAACGGGCATCAAGAACCGTCTGAGAACATACTGTTAGATTTTGGTAATAATCATGTTGCACGTGCATATCAACGATTGACGAAATATCTAGCGCGTGATCTGAATATCGATACTGGTTTGCAAATATCACAATTGGATTTTATATCTCATTATCCAATCTAATACTTCTCGTTAGAGCGTCTTGATTTAACCAGACAGTCTGTCGTTGATATACACTTTCGGGCTACCGTGAATAGAGACGTAGGAGCTATAGCTAATTACAGAGCAATCGCGGTCATACTTTCCGACAAAGCAATGTTGCTTGAAGGTGCTGGCGGCCGAATGATATTCGCTGATGCACCAGTACAAAACATGTAACACAATTAGATCAATCACTAATAAAATAATGTCATACAATCAAGTTAGTGTTACTTTGACTCCTGGTCAGACTAAGAAATTGCAATCAAAGAACGCGAGCACATGTGGAACAGCAATAACACTTAAATACGATCAGCTAGCGGGTGGTCCAAACAAGTTATCGCTGACTAAAACACAGATTAATCATCTTAATAAAGCAAAGCAAGCAAAGACTGGAGTTCGACTTGATCTCTCTCCTGCAGCTGTCAAACATATGGCTAAAACCGGTGGAATATTTCCATTACTTGCAGCGATACCAGCGTTGATAGCTGCTGCTGCCCCTGCAGTCGCTAAAGCCGCTGCGTTAGGAGCAGTTGGAACCGCTGCTGGAATGGCACTAAAGAAAGCCACAGGAAAAGGATACAAAAAAAGGGACGAGGGCTAAGACTCCCAGGAACTCCGCCATCATGGTACCAAAAAGGTTTTAAAAACACAAAGTGTTTTCAATGCTAGCATTTTCACACCGATGTCAAATTTTGAATTGCTTGATGCTGCTAAACAATTAAATATAAAAAATTTCAGAGGCGTCTTTATGCGAGATCAATTACCACAATGACCACGCAATCCAGAAACAGGAATTATTAATCTTGATAACAGCGATGGTCCAGGAACTCACTGGGTTGCTTACGCGATCGATCCACGTGGAATTATCTATTTTGATTCGTATGGGTTAGCACCACCAGTTGAATTTCTCCTATATACAAAAAACATCCCCCTGTCAACGACAAAGGTTTGGTATTCAACGTTACCAATACAAACACTGACCGATCCTCCGATATGTGGCCGTGAAGTATTAAATGTTCTTGATGCGATCTCGAAATCAAAGATTTCTCCTCACAAAATCGTGCACGAGTATACCATAGGTCGATTTAAACAGTTTCCTATCAAATAATGGTTGATATTTACGAAAGATCTCTTCTCGAAACAAAAACAAAAAACGCGCCGATGTGGATTTATCAAAATATGCGACCAAAGATGAAATCGATAATCTTTTAACGTTAACCGGGATAGACCCAGATGAGGTTCTTATTTTTCAGGACCGGCACGGAAAACTAAAAACCAGCGATATCAAATGGCATGAAATAATTCGTAGGGTTATTGTAGCTACTCCGGGTAACATTCCTGTGTTCACTGACAGCGGAAAAATCAGAGATTCGCTGATATCAATCGCGGCGCTTCGAGATGACACACAAAAAGCTGCAGGGGAACGTGTAGCGAAGACCGGTGATACAATGACAGGTGAACTCAATCTCAGTGGTAACAAAATAACCGCGTTAGCGATTCCAACCTCGCCGGAAGATGCCACTAACAAACAATATGTTGACGCAAGCGCTAGCGCCGTTGACGGTAAACTAACAACGTTGTGGGTAGAGTATGATGTTCATGTAAACGCGTTCACAAGACTTCGAAGAAACTTTCAAAAAACCGATGATGCCACGGATAAGTTCCTTGGAACTCCTCCCGTCATCGACATGAAACTTTCTGATATCAAAGAAAAACTTACTGGTAACGCCAGCGAAGTCAACGCGATTAATGCCCGGTTAGGTGTAGTCAGAACAGATAGAAGTATTTCAGATCAAATCGCGTTGATACAAAATAACATTGACACGATCAAACAAACACAGCAAAACATCGTAGCGGAGATTCCTGAGATCGTTAGCAAAACCAGTTTGATTAAAGTCCCCACTGGAGTTACTCCTGGGCATGTCACCAACATAGTATACACGGTATCATCGGGATTCGCAACATGGTCCAAACAAAATAATACTATCAAATATACAGCAACAGCCACTGGAGTGTATAGACTGTCTGTGTTCAGTGCCGCTAAATTTGAAATCTTCACAACATATCCCTGGAGACATTCCACCGATAAGCATTCCGGGGTTGTGACTATCATATTAAACAAGGAAACCGAAGAAACATTTATACTGGAAGCCGCCGACAAGAAATTAACCGCAACATCTTACTGGAGGTGTTTAGAATTTGTAGCTGAAACGCCTCAATTGGTTACCGCGTAAAATAATAAAATGATATCAGAAAATGCAAGCATTTTAACACAAAGTGTTTTGAAGTCAGCATCAACGACAACATTAGATGCGCAGCAATATAGATATGATCAAGTACGCGAATGGCATTCAGAGTTAAAAGATATTATTGACAAGTGCACAACAAAGATAAAAAAATACAAACGGCGTGTAACCATGTTAGACACAATAGTGTATTCGGTATCCGCGGTAGTTGCATCTACTGGGGTGCTATTGTCTGCGTTAACTCCGGTGACAACTGCAATCGCGATTACAATCACAATTTCAACGTCAACGACAATTGCAGGAGTTACTAATATAATTGCGAAAAAAATATCATCGTGTGCGCTAACAAAATTGCACGAATATGAAAAGTTAAACAGCGCGGCCACAAGCACCTATTCGAAATTGTCATCGTTGATATCATCCAGCCTTGACGATACAACAATATCAGATTCCGAATTCGCGCAGATGGCAGGGGTGTACAACGATTACACAAAGAACTTCGATTTGAAACGACAGCAGATAAATAATGACGGAATTACTTCAGCAGATAGTCGCAAATACAAGCCCGGCGCGAACATCTTTATTAACAGTAACATCAACTAAGCCACAATTCAGTATTAATTTTCCAACTGCGATTCCAGTAAGCGAAATCGCGTTAGCGCAATTACGAGTATATCACAGTTGGCCCAATATTAGATCAAAATCGTTTGGTGGATTGCCAGCAAATAATTCGTTTGTGTTTGCATATAAAAATAAACCCGATGGCACGCCAGACTGGAATGTCATTGGGTTACCAACCGGGTCTTATCAAATCGAAGAAATCAATGAGGAATTACAACGTCGAATAAAAAATATTACAACAAAGGAATCCAAAATAGCAATAACTGTTCATGAGCCAACGCTGTCTTCTGCCATTGAAATAAACACCCCAGACTACGCGGTGGATATATATAATAGTTCAATCCGAACAGTATTAGGATGGCCTGAAGTCGCTCCACCAGCACAACCAATACCACCAGAACCTAAAAAGTCTGATTATGTCACTGACAAACAATCATATCATGAAATTACACCAGAATACAAAGACCGTCTGGATCACATAAAAGGGTCAACGTCTAGTCGTCATTTTTACTTCACCGACAAGGACACTGTTCAGTGGTGTTTTACCCGGGGCCCTGAAACTTTGATTATTACCCTAAACAATATTATTGAATATTTTAAAGAAATTAATCAAGAACATAAAACACAACTAACACAACTGCGGTGGTTCTTCCAAGAACATCTTTTTGATATAGCGCTACGTAGCGAAATTATTAAGCGGATTGAAATATTAAATCAGCTCGCATATGACATGGAATATCTTATATCAGCGAGTAATTCAGGCAACAATTGATCATACTGATACCGACATACATCGTAGTAAGCAAAATTTTTTAAAGTTCTTTAGAATACCAGAGGCGAATCTAACAAATTTTAAACTTCCTTGGTATAACGTGCCCGAGTTAAGAAAATCCGTCACCGACTTCATCAATGAATCCTTCGATGACATACACGCACAACACAGAAAAACACTACCGGACCCAACTATCCTCAGACATAACAATAACACCGAAGGGCAAGGCCGTCATGTATCCCCGGGCATCGTAAATATAACTTCAGTGGTCGCGGTCAATCTTGTGTGTGATGTCATCGATGGCAGTTACAGCACAGACACGACATTATCAAATCAAGCCCAGCAAGGATTTATTCTTTATTCATTTACTCCGAAAGAACCACCTGGATTTCTGATTGTGCAAGAGCCAATCAATCCGGTCTATCTACGATGTCATAATCCATGGCTGACCAGAATAAATTTCACACTGACAGACCAATCTGGGAATCCCCTTGATTTGCGAAATGAAACACTACATATTAGTCTCCTTGTGAAATCGTAAACGATTTCCAAGTCTTAAGACTTTCAATCGTGAAACGATTTCCAATTAATAATATTATATTATAATAATGTCCTTGAAGAAAAAATGTGATGATGATTTCATTGATGATAGCAATGATAGCAGTGATGTCACCGACGACGACGACAGTGATGATGATTTCATTGATGATAGCAGTGATAGCAGTGATGTCACTGACGACGACAGCAGTAATGTCACCTTGATTTCATCCTTGACTTTGTCAAGGGGAAGTAAAAAAAAAATATTACTTTTTTTTACTTTCGATTTCATTTCCAAGTACCTGATTTCATCAGGGTGAGGTATTTACTTCCTCGTCGTCCTTAATTTCATCCTTGACTTCGTCATTAACTTTGTCATCCTTGACTTCGTCAAGGGACATACAATGTTTCAATTTTCTAACGCGAGTATTTATTATCTTTTTTGTTTCATACTCGGCTGCCAATGCCAACCTAATCTTTTCAATTGCACGAGATAGTGAAACAAAACCATTTATTTGTGCTTCTTCTTCTACTGTGACCAGCGGTTTATACAAATTATTTTGAATTTTTTTTAAGAATCGATATTAAGCAGGAAGAATATAACGCCCTGCGCGTTTAGCTTCATATAATGATTCAAAATCGGACATAATTGTTTCAGGATTTAGTGATAAATTAAATCCTTGTTCTTCTAAATTTTTAATAGCATCATTCACATTATTGATATTTTCGTAATTCATATATATATAATATTTATATATTTAAAAGAAAAAACATCACATCTCCTTGAGCCTCTAGGGTGTCTTATAACATCCTACCAAACTCAGGAGCGGAAACACGACCCCCATGTGAGCCCCTAACCTGTCAAATAACAGTCTAGAGAGCCCAGAGGGTGTGTTTGCGAGAGAGACGAGACATTCCCCGTAATGAACCCCCTAGCTTACCTGATGATATGCTAGCAAGGTTCATATAGGGACAACCCACAACATGTAGTATTTACATCTGTAAAGCTTCTAAATTGCCACCGCATTTTAGCAAGCTTACAGTAGTATAACTTAATTCTAACTTATCCTAGGACTGTAAAGCTTCTAAATTGCCACCGCATTTTAGCAAGCTTACACAGTAGTATTGTAGACATATAGTATTTACATCTGTAAAGCTTCTAAATTGCCACCGCATTTTAGCAAGCTTACAGTAGTATTGTACAGACACATAGTAGTAACTAAGGACAGCACAACATATAGTAAGACGACTTATCCTAACGGAGTCATTTTCTACACTCAACAGCGGGACAATACCATCCCGAAAATCAACCCCTGGATGGACGCAAAAAGCATCCGCCATGGGCGGATATGACGGGATGGTATTGATTGCTGTTGAACTTCGAAGACTCCGTCTTCTAACAGGATCGTATCGTATATAAACCGACTGATACTTGGAAGCTCAAAAATAGCTCACGCGATGGGCGTGACTTGTTTAAAATGTTTTATTTGTTTTTTTCTTAAATATGATCATGTGGAAAATACAGATGAACCATAACCCCGAACAAGTGTAATAAAATAAAGATTTTATCCGCAAAAAAAAGATAAATAGACAATTACGCCTTTGTCGAGGAATAAAGGGAAGTTATTTACTTCCTTGTACACAGAAAACCGTCTGCTCGTTGTGTTACCTGTAAACGATTTACCTCTGTAGTGGTAACAGACAGTTAACAAATTCTGAATTTAAGCTCTAAACTGGATTTATGAAAAGACTGACAAACGCGAGACTGTGACGCAGTGTGTATACAGTTGGCTGTAAAAAAAATACCGCGCTGGATAAATTTACCTGTCACGGAGTGCACAACACTTCCTGACAAGGGGAAATAATTGTATCATTGACTTTTACGCAGTCGCTGTAGAGTTATCTCCCATTAAAAAACTTCAGGATTATAGAAGTACCTAACAATAATAAAAAGTAATCCTTTCTCTGTTATATTTTTTTGACAACGCGGATTTATATACATTTTCTGCGACTTTTCGTACTGAAGCCACACAAATATCAAAATGCTTACTGGCTGCATTCATCGAATGAAATGTTTTTTGTTCTTTTGTATTTAAATTTATGGAAACAACCTTCTTGGCGTATTTACTATAACAACCAGTGTTTCCGAATTGACAGTTCACAAGACCGTCTTTGATCTCTCCAAGGAAACACTCATACACGGCCCTGTGATTATAATAATGTTTTTTTCCCAGTGCCGAATCTAAGATAACCAGAATTATTAACAACACCAACTGGTTTTTTCAATATACAGTGTCTGACTATTCCCTCGCGAGATGCTTCATAATTTTTAATGGTTGGATGTGGAACAAATTCTTGGCTCATTTATATAATAATATATTTGTCTAATTTATAATTTGTCTGAAAACTTATTTAAATAATCGCTTTCGGATTTCAGCGCATCTCCATTATTTTTTTTATTGTAATATCGCTTGAGTTCACGGTATCGCTTTCCTTCGCAACTCGCACACAACTGTGTTTTACTTCTGACCCCAATAACACATCAAAGGCATGGTATTGGTCCTGTGCTTCCTCGTTTGATGCTTTGTAGGTGTTCACCGCAGAATTCCTTCCTGCAGGATTTATTACAGACTGTTACAGATCCAACTTTTAACCACTTGCAATGATTCATTTGTATATATAATATTTCTTATTTAAATATTTGTCTTATATATAACATGGAGAAGTTTTCGAGGCTATCTGCAGTTGGCGCCGGGAGATTCGATCTTGACAGACTAACCCGGGACTTACGACGACAATCCCTGACTGATCTATTTAATATTATCAGGAATGCCAAAAAAGAATTCCGCGACGACGGCGCATCTCACGTGTGGTCATCATTTAAAATTATCCGCGATGATTCTGTCAATGTCGTTGACAAAGTCATCGATGCTACAATGAATGATGCACGAGCAAAAACAATTATTGATTATCTCACCCTTGATGAACATCAAAGTGGTCGGAAATATTTTTTCAGAATAAAATTTATTGTGCAAGCAGATTCCGATACGTGGGTTATCCGTGACAAACTCGACCCTGTTCTTGCCAGCGGAAAGACCATTCTGTTAAGTAAAGATTCCAAACCAGGAATGCTGACCGAGATTGATAAACCATATTACGCTTGAGCGTATCCTGTGACCGCAGTCATTTATGGAATCTATCCAATAAAAAAACCAAAAATTGATAAACTCACCCCGATGAGAACGTCGTCGACGACTACGTCAATGACTTCGTCGTTGGCGCTGAATTGTGTAGCCGAGCGAGTAATGGAACATTTTAAAAATGCGATGCGCCGAAACGGTTTGACTGCGTTAAGACAGTCCAAGATAACAGCGTCGGCTGAGCGGGTCAAACACACAGGAGCGTCAATAAACGATGTTGCCAAGCTAGAAAGCGCATTAAGATTTCCCATAACCGTAACAACGATAACAAAGGAAGTATTATACAAATCGAAATATAATCGATACGGGGCTCCAATAAATATCATTGATCATAACGCTCATGCTTGGACTAACGCAGTTACGATATTTCCGCGGGATCGTGTTGTGAAATATTATCAGGGAAATATATTTGATGCTATCAAGCAGATAAGCAAAACCGACCCTGTGTCGATGTGGTTGTTTAAAAGTTCCGAAGATTCCGAGTATGATCAATTTGTAAAACCCAACGGTGAATTATACCGGACGGAGTCGTTGCAACAACAAATGAAAAAACTCGCAGAAAAATATTCAGAAAACACCGAGCAGTTATTGGTTAATTGTTTTACAATTCCGAGTGTTGCCGCTCACGCTGCAAGAGAAAGAAATTCATGGAGACCAAACCAAGTCAGTTTCTCTCGGATATACAATTAAGTTGTGTCGAGTATGGACATGGCGGGCTGTGGAATACCCGGTATGACTACCGGCATATGGTTTCCGTGGATATGATCGCGTGTTATCCGGGAAGCTTTCTCGGGATGGGCGAGTGCCGCGAATACTTTAAGCGATTTGGGCATCCCACGAACTCGATGACACGAGTTGCTATAAACGGTCCTTTACCCGACTTTGACTTGACAGGATTTGCTCGTGTAACTTCGATTGAATTTGCTGCGGGACTTCATCCGTGCTGTTATGTTTGGTTTGGCAGACACTTCAGTGAAAAGCGCTGGGTACCAATAGTGTTATTGCGATATATGCTTGACAGCCGAATACTGGTATCGTTGACTGTCAGTGAAGCAATCATATCATATCGACCGCAGACCTCAGTTTGGTTACCAACACCGGAGCGTATCAGTGTAGATGAAGTCATTAGCGAGTATGCACGAGAGAGTCCAAATACTCCCATGGATGTCATTATTAAAGAAGCTCCTAAAATTCTCAAGATTAAACTTAGCAATAGTGAAAAAATAGCAAAAGATCTCGGACGAAGAATAATCGGTAAATTTACTCAAGGTGCTGCATATGATCATAAACTACATCACTCGCGACTGATTATCGATGATGCTGAATTGGATTTTATAATTGCTGATGCCGTTGCGAGAAATATATTTTGTAATCGGGAGGATGCTTACTTGTCCGACGGGAAAAAGTTGGGCACAGTTGTAAGTTATATCGACGGAGAATCGCCTCAATACACACATCTAAGATCTTCGATGCTGGCTTATGTTTCTATAAATTTGCTATCAATGATAAATCGATTTCCTGACACCGCAGTTAGAGTTTCAACGGATTCATTTTATATCAATAGAAGATACTTAGAATCACTGGCTCGTTTTACAAAGAAAGTCGAAGACTTTTACGATGAATCATGGAGTTTGTGGAGAATAAAAGCGGAGATGTTACATGAATATTGTGAATCCGCTGATGTTACAATTAAGGATAATTATTGGAAATCAGAATTATCAGAAATGTCGAACGCACCATCTGTGCATGATCCTATACCGGACCATATAATCCTTTGGACAAACAACTTGATACCAAGAAACATTTAAAGTAGTCGTGACAGTGACCATATAGAGACTGTCCAACATAACGAAAAAACGAGAAATGTAACAAATTTAGGTTTGATGAGTATGCAGCAATTCAGCTAACCTGAATGATACAATGCATAGGCAAAGATTTTGTTAGAGGTGCTACCGGCTTTAAATACCAGCTTAGCTTAGGAATGGTCAAACCAAAACGAACAAACGCAGGCAGACCAAAGTCCAGTAAATAAAAACGTAAATAGACAACGTACATTCAGAAGACATTTCCTAGTCTACAGTTATTGCTAATGGTAGGTACTGAGAAATAATTCTCTCGTATCCCTCTAGTGTTTTCTTGCTGGTTCGTGTCTTCTTCCTAGCAGTCTTATCTGGCATATATCATCAGAAATATGACTTGGAAGACGTAGTCGAACCTGTTAAAAGTTGTGTCTTCTAGGTACGTTTAGCGTGATAATCTGTCATGGATCTCGTTGAATCGCCGTTTCTTCAAAGCGTGCCAATTTATCTGTGATCCGATAGTTTCTTATATATCTGTATGGTCTGTATGGAATTGCAAATACACGTTCTCAAAATAGTTATAGTCACAAATAACGGCGGCTTCATTTTCATCAGAGTCGGACATTTTTGATCAAACGATGTTGCATATTATGACAAATAGAATTGATTATATTACGGACGTCAACGTACATTCAGCCAGAAGTAATACTTGAGGTCATCTGGACATTGCACAGGAATCCTGATGTAAAATTCCACCAACGTTTGAATGTATTGTCGCTAACGCGAAAGCCTGAAATGCAGCGGTTGCAAATTCTGTGGCTTGGGGAAAACAACGTTTGTAGGTCTTGCTTCCAGAGAATCAACATGGCGAGACCTGGTCACGCCGCACAGGTTTCTTCTGCTACGACAACAATTTATTGATACGACTTAGCGTGTCTTTGGCCAATAAAAATATCTTGTTCGCGGCTTTAGGAATTGACAGTTAGAGAAACAATTCTCTCTCTCTCTCTCTCTCTCTCTCTCTCTCGGACCTCAAACTTAACAAGTCTAACTGTGTTGGGTTCACCGTTCTAAGTTTCTAATGATGTAAGATTTCACTATAATACTACCAAGACGAAATATAATGTCCAAGCCAAGCTGATCTTACGGATTTGTTTTGTGTTATGAAATTAATACATCAGATAATTATGATAATATGTTTGTGATGCAAGGTAAATTAGATTTTTCTGGTTGTCCTAGAGATAATATTAACCCGCTCGGTAAGTACTATCACGCCAGCAATAACAAAATGTGTGGAAAAATTAAAAGAAGAGAATTTGGCAATCATAAAAGAAGAAATCGCACTAAAATTCAAAATACGTATTCTGAAGTTGTACAACGAATCAGAGAAACGTGCTAAGGTAATCAAGAAAAAAGTTTTAAGGAATGTGATCAGGCACCCTGACTATTTGGTGTTGATCTGTTGAGAAAAATTATGTCAAGATGAACATATTTCAGTCAGATCACCACGTGCTGAGTAGGATTGGTCTATCTGGCTACGACGGTATGAGATACATTTTGGATGATGACTGCCACACCTTGGCTCACGACCATTATGAAACTAAATCGGATGACAAGGTGCAAGATGTTTTTGCTGAGTTGAGCCTTGTCTAAGTAGAATAAGACTAAATAATATGTAAAACTATGTTACAAAGACAATCACACGTAAAATATATCGTGCATTGTTCACTTTCGAATACGTTCGAGTAGCAATAATAGAGCTTTAAATAATAAGCCAAATATACATTGTTCGCCAGAATTGATATTTGCTGTTTGTACAGAGCGCTCGCTTTCATTTTTCCAATGAATACATAAGACAAGATGTTTCAAATTTTCGCAGGTAGTAAAATAAGAAGGCGGCTATTTATAACACTAGTTTTGTGGGATATTGGGAAAAAATATTGTTTTTTATTTTATTTTATTGCAATCGTTCATCGGACCGGGTAATATCCCTTATTAATTGTTTTAGTTTGTGTGAACGGCGAATTTCAGACTTATCTCAATGAAATATATAAATCATTTGTGACATTTGTCTCTCTGTAGACATCTAACTTCCTGCGATCGCTGAGATTGCGTCAGTATGGGTTGTTTACTCACACTTGGCGAATGGAATGTGCGTACCGTACTGGACAGAGACGACCAGAAAAACCCAAAGGGAGGACAGCCCTAACAGGAAAAGAACTCACTAGATACAACGTGAACATTGCTGCTTTGAGCTACACTCGGTTAACAGGAGAAGGCGAACTCTGTGAAAGGGGCTCTGGATACACTTTCTTTTGGATTGGCCGAGGAAGTGAAGAGCACCGCGAGGCTCGTGTCGGCTTTGCAGTGAAGACAGCACTGACTGGATAATTGGCTGGACATCCCAATGGAGTAAATGACAGACTCATGACCATGAACCCCCCCCCCACCTCCTGTCTGGAAGAAAGCATCTTACTATCATCATTTGCTACGCTCCAACATTGACCAACCCGGATGAAGTGAAGGTCAAGTCTATGAGGATCTTCACTCCATCATTGATGACATTCCAATAGCTGACAAGCTCGTCATTCTTGGCGACTTCAATGCAAGAGTCGGTAGTGATCACGTTGCCCGGGATTGAGTGCTAGGAAAGTATGGAGTGGGTCACTGTAACAGCAAGCAACGGTCTCCTTTTGCTCCAGGCTTGCGCCGAGCATGAATTGCTGATCACAAATACAGTCTTCCGCCTCCTACCAGAATCCGGACGTCATGGATGCACCCTCGCTCTAAGCATTGGCATCTCATCGACTACGTCATTGTCAGGAAGAGGAACAGGCAGTATGTGCGTGTGACCATGCCCTTGTGCGGAACCGACTGCTGGGCAGACCACCGCCTCATCATCATCAAGCTCAACATCCACAGTCATCCCTAAAGACGTCCGCAGGGAAAGAAGGCTTCTAAACGACTAAACATCACCAAGCTGACACGTACCAGTACCAAACAGTTTCTCGTCTGAAATCCATCCCTCTGGACAATCAGAATGTGGAGACCGACTGGGCGGCATTCAGAGAGCTGGTCTAAAGCACAGCTTCGGAGATCCTAGAACCCTTAGCCAGAAAGTACAAAGACTGATTTGATGGGAACTGCGAAGAGATCAAGCAGTTGCTGGATGAGAAACACCTCCTCCACCAAACTTACCTCAACAACCCCAAGTCCACCTCCAGGAAAGATGCGTACAACAATGTACGCAGAACTGTACAGCAGAAACTTTGTCAAGTGCAAGACGCATGGCTGAGCAACAAAGCTTATGAGATCCAGTGCTACACAGACAGACATGACATGAAGAACTTCTACAACGCCCTGAAATAAGTGTAAGGGCCTACATCATCTGGATCATCCCCCTTCATAGCGCAAACAGCAACACACTAAATACTGAAAAAGAGAAGATTTTTCAACGTTGGGATGAACAATTTGACAGCGTCATAAATCGTCCTTCACCCATTAACAATGAAGCCATCGGTCATCTCCCCCAATTACCCATCAACGAAGCACTGGATGACCCCCAATCTTGCTGGAGACACAGAAAGTGATACGTCTGCTCTCCAGTGGAAAAGCCCCTTGTTCAGACTCCATCCCAGCTGAAGTCTACAAGGAAGGGACACATCCCTGATAGAAAGTCTGCACCAACTGTTTTTACTGATGTGGCAGCGATAGATGATACCCCAGGAATTCAACGACGCTTCCATAATCCACCTGTATAAGCTCAAAGGGATCCCCCAGGACTGCGACAACCACCAGGTATATCCTTGCTCTCAATCACAGGAAATATACTCTCCAGAATCCTACTGAACCGGCTCACTACTAACCTTGACCAGGGACTCCAGGCAGACAACCAGTGTTGATTCCAAAAAAGAACATGGGACCATCGACAAGAGAAATGTCAAGAGCAATAACCGACCTCTTTTCCATCTACGTCGACTTGACAAAGGCCTTTGATACTGTCAGCAGAGAAGGCTTGTGGAAGGAAATGACCAAGTACGGGTGCCCTACAAAGTTTATATCCATGGTGAAGCATTTCCACGACGGCATGCAGGCACGAGTCCAGAACAATGGAGAGACATCTGAACTATTCCCAGTAACCAATGGCGTCAAGCATGGTTGTGTTCTGGCACCGACACTGTTCAGTTTATTGTTCTCCGCCATGTTGACTAATGCTTTCAGAGACGGAGATGTTGGAGTCAGCATCAGGCACCGTACAGATCGAAAACTGTTCAACCCCGGAAGGCTTCAAGCGAAAACCAAAGTTATGAAAGACACCATCAGAGAATTCTTATTTGATGCTGACTGCGCCCTCAACGCTGGCTCAGAACTCGACCTGCAACACAGCAATGACAAGTTCTCCAGCTCCTGCACAAACTTCGGTCTCATCATCAGTACCAAGTAAACTGAATTCCTGAATCAGCCGGCCACTGGAAAGCCTTATGTTGAGCCCAACATCACCGTCAACGGCCAAAAACTCACATTCACAGAGCGTCACTATTGTCGAAGAAATGAACCTCCGCATTGCCAAAACCTGTTCAACTTTCGGCAGACTGTATGCCAACGTCTGGAATAGAAGAGGCATTAGCATCCAGACCAAACTAAAGGTCTACAGGGCAGTTGTCTCCCAATACTACTTTATGCATTCGAAATGTGGACCAATGCCACATCAAGAAGCTGAACCACTTTCACACCAAAGTCTCATGAAAATCCTCAACATCAAGTGACAGGACAAGGTTTCAGACACTGAGATACTCGCCCAAGCAGGTCTACACAGCATCAACACCATCCTGATGCAGTCCCAGCTACGCTGGGCGGGACATGTTGTACGCATGCCAGAACACCGGCTGCCTAATAGACTCTTCTATGGCGAGCTACAGAAAGGACAGCGATCCCACTGAAGTCAGAAGAAACGTTTCAAAGACAATATGAAAGCTGCATTGAAAGCGTTCAACATAAACCCTGATTCCTGGAAGCAAACAGCCAGCGATCGAGTCATCTGGCGTTCCTCCGTGAACAAAGGCCCCAAGCTGTATGAATCTATCAGGACAGCAGCTGCAGAGCTGAGGAGGCAAGCCAGAAAAGCACATGCCATCAACCCTCCTGAAGATGTTCCACTCATGCAAACGAACGTTCCGTGCGAGGATTGGCCTCATCAGCCACCTGCGCACGCACAGAACAGAACCTGCCCCACCAACCCTCGGATGACTAGAGTGGCCCTCGTCGACTCGACGGACGAACAACACAACACTCAAACGTCATGACTGTGTACGCAAATACCCACATTGCAACGCGAGCGCACCTTGCGCCGACATTTTGAGTCCCTATCAAACCGTAGCCAATATCAGTCATGCGTATATTCAAGATAAATGATTTAATCGTCGATAAGGATATTTACTTTATAGAGATGATATATAGATTATACTTGAAATTAAGAGCCCCTATAGCACGAAAGACAAAATAAATATGGAAATTCCCTGGCTTATAACGAAAGACGCATGGGCTTCAGCGGCATAGGTCAATGGGGGATCACGTGACCCCCATCATACTGCAAAAATAATATAAATTCCGACAAGTTTAATCATGCAAATGAAGCTGAAAATATGTCAGAGATTCTGTTGAAAACGCCTAGTAAATATTAACTTTAGTTTCAGACTGCTTACTATACTAACTCTCTTGGCTGTGACTGACTGACACCCCACCCCACCCCACCCACCTCGCAAAAAATCCTGTGGGCGCCCATGGAAAGACGGAATATAAAATTTAAACCATAATCACGCATATTACTACCAAACTGAAATGCAGTTATTACTGACAGACAATACTGTGGGGTTTTTTTTAAATTTTATTATCTTGTATCATGTCCCCAAGATTGTCATCTTGAACGAGTATTTCCGGACAACTATCTTCGCGATACAATGTCAGTTACGGAATTAAAATTTCATAGCATGTGTATTATGCCAGGCCTTTTATATACAAAGACGTTTCACGAAAAGCAAGTGCTTGTGCCAAAAACAGTTGACAAATCAGCTTTAATTAGTACGGTCAAATATTGTATTGATGGTGGAAATCATGGACGGAGGACGATATTGCATGAAAGTGAGAACTGTTCAAGGATGTCTTCATCTTCAGTGTATTAAAATTAAACATATGCCTAACATAATAAACAAAAACAAACAATAAGCGGCATTTACTATTTTCCGATAAGGATACTTGGTATACAAATACTCTTGCTGTTGTCCTAAAATATGTTACTAGTTTAGAAGAAATTCCGTGTTTATGTTACACTATGCAATACTCGAATTGTTGGCAATAAACGTAATCTGTCTGCTTTTCATACTTAAGTGACGGAGACCGCCAATCTGCGGTACAAAATAATCATGACATATAAGACCACACTTTTTGGGGCTGAACATGTGTCAGTGGACTTAATTTCATTTAAATCTTCTAGGTCATTTAAACGTCTGCTTTTGCCATCAGTAAACGACAGAAACAATCTCGCTGAGGTTTTCATATTATAATGAAACCGAACAAAATGTACATTGGAGTAAATAAATGTTTCAAGCTTTTTCTTTAAATATATTCGTTTCATAACAAGGGCATTAAGGGACATAACTTATTGGTATCAAAATTTGTAGGCATACTGATTTATTTCCCTTGGATAATCTTGACTGTACTTCTCACTCTATTTCATCACTTTTATTTATAGCATTAAAGTACAGCTGGACCTCATTCTAGAAGAATACAATAATTTGAAAGCTTTATGGCCACTTTCTCAGTAATTCTCTTCCAGTAATGCAATTAAAAATGAAGGAATACAATGCATGTATTTGTCATTAGCTAAGTGTGCACGTGATTCCAAAACAACCTGTCATTCTGAAGTCAGTCATTTTCAGTTTGGTTTTCGCCTTCTATCCTTTCAGAAATTAGGTGTACAAGTACAATGGACAATGCTCTGGTAGTTTTGGTTTCTTCATACAATGCAAACTATATAGCTTAATAAACAGTCTCCACTTTCTCAGTTTATCATTCATGATACTTTGTTGAATCCTATTCTCCTAAATAAATAAAGTAACAAAATCGTTTTTTATCATTAATGTGTTGTAGTCATTTAAGTTTAAAAGATCATCGCTTCTGTAGAATATGATGATGTCCATAAGCTGAATTCTACCTAAATATTTCAACAGTGCACGGTTAGCATCACACTGTGTCTTCTTCTCAAATGACACAAATAACCTTTATGGTACAACCAGCATATATTCCTTTAACTTCATGGTACAACCAGTATACCAGTATACCATTGGAAGTTATTTCTTTAGCTTCAATGGTACAACCGTTATATATTGCTTTAGCTTCATGGTACAACCAGTATATATGACTTTAACTTCATGTTACAGTCAGTATATATTGCTTTAACTTAATGCTACAACTAGTATATATTGCATAAGTTCATGGTACAACCAGTATACATTGCTTTAGCTACATGATAAAAGTAGTATATATTGCTTTAGCTTTTTGCTATTGATATCTGTAAAGTTTGTTCAGGTTAAATGATGCTCTAGGTGTATATCATACAAGGATGCTTTTGGACTGAAGCGTTTAATTCCTTGTGGTATGATTCCTAATTGTTATAAGATATGTATTGTTGATGATGATGATGACGATAATGACGTTATTATTATTATTATTATTATTGTTATTATTATTATTATTATTTGTTAACCAATTATTTTGTCATTTTAAAGAAACATCGATAACAAGTGCAATGAATATAGTGTTATCAGCCAATTGTGTTTCGTTGATATCGATTACGATTCAAAATTTAATAGCCAGTGAGAGGCTATTTTTAAACATTTTAGTTTTATTTGGAACTGTTGTACCTGACAAGTCTTAGCTGTGTCCGAATCAAACTCGTGTTTAATCTGTTGAACTTCATTTTAAATCTACTTTGTCATCACAGTGTACCTACTATTTACCAATAAGTAAATATGTCAGGGTTTTGCATTCCGTTCAAGTGATTTCACCATGCTGTTTGTAATAATAATAATAATAATGTGGACTTAGTACAACGTTTAATCATTATAATTTGTTTGCGTTTGACAATACTACACATTAAAACATACAACGACAAGATTACGAAAACAAACACAATTAAATTACAGAACAAAAGGAAGATGTTAGGTTTGCTTGGATGTCATGCATTAGCTGGGTCCTGTTTATCAAACGGAGGTTTCTCTTAGCAGCAAACAGAGATGGAGGATTATGGACAGATACGGTGTGATGGCATATGTCGCAGAGGTGATCTGATGTGAAGGCGGTTTAATATTATCACCAGGTCTATGAATAGTCCGAGTTTCCTTTGACCCTTGCCACCCCAAATTTGATATTTGGACACTGCCGATCGAAAAGTTGAAATTCGCCGACACTATTTGGTGTCGGCTAAGGGTAGCCGCTGGCCTAGAAAACTTTAACAACCTTTTCATTTTAAATACCTGCATTAAATCGATAGGACTATGATTTATTTTCTCGGAAATAACAAGTGTATCATTCGTTATATCTTTAATCTGCTGACAGACGAGATGCAACTATAGCGTTATGCAATTTGACCTAGAACTCGTCATTTGCATTCTGAGTCACATGACTACACAAATCTCGCAACCTACATGTCAATGACATCAGAGGTCCAATAGTCACGTGATGTCAACAATAAACCATTTCGAAAGTTGCACATAGAATTCGAAAATATTAATTAAAAGGCACGTAATACTTCTACATAATATTTATGTACAATTAATTCTCAACTGTTTATTCTGAGGACACCGACTAGAAAGGTATCGCAGCAAGGTGGAGAAAACCAGATTCATCAAGTACTAAACACGTGTCAGCAGCGTATTTTGTTGGTATCACGTGACTACCGCATTGCCCGGGGTTTTCTGCTTGTTCAATCTGTTTTTTTTTTTTTTTTGTTTTTTTCTTCCAAGCTGCTGAAACATTTACATTTCAGAATAAATATTTTTAGACGTTTATGTTATTTTATTTTTCTATAAATATTACGTGACTTTCATTTATATGTTCGATTTGTTTTCCTACAGCAACATTATAAATGGTTAAGTGTTGATATCACGTGACTATTTGAACTCGTTGACATTGAAAAGTCATTGACATGTGAGTCGCGAGATTGTGTAGTCATGTAACTCGGAATGCAAATGGTGAGTTCAAGGTCAAATTTCATCATCGGTATAGTTTCGGCAAGTCTGTCAGCGGATTGAGATATAACAAATGCTATACTCGCAATATCTGAGAAAATAAATCATATCCCTGTCAGTTTCATGCAGATATATCTCGATGAAAGGTCGTTAAAGTTAACTAAGCCGGTTAGTAAGCGGCTACCCTATGCTACACCAAGTGGTGTCGGCGAATTCCAGCTTTTCGATGGGCAATGGACTCTAACCCTACACTCCAATATAAATGTCCAAATATCAAAAATGGGGTGGCAAGGGTCAGAGGAAACTCGGACTAGTCTAAGAAGAATCCAGTCTAAAATGTGACCGTGTTTATTTGTGGGTTGGACAACTGATTCTTTGAATTTGAAAATGTTAATAGAATATAGGAGTTTTGATGTGTATTGAATTTTAGGAAAAAACAAAGTGAACATTGGTGCTGTCATAATACTGAATGGACCTTAAAACGTGCTTCTCATCACGGGCATATGAAGCTCACAGTGACCTAAATTTTACGATGCGGTGATTACGTTCAAGATTTTGCATTTAGCTCAGTTTCTCATTATATTAAAATTGTATAGTACTGTACTAATCACCGTCTGTAAAAAGTAGGTCACTGTAACCTTATTTTCCTGCTATTGCGATGTTTTGAAGATTTTGGGATTATGCCACTGTGGAACAAGCGATACACAACATTCCTCGGAATTCTTCCAGAGAATGTCTCTTTGGCGCAGGATATGAGCACCCCCACCCACCCCTATCCACACATTATGAGCAAAATAACAGACAAAATGGACAGAAAGAAAAAAAGATCACATGACTGAAGTCAAATCTTATTTTTTGTTGCTGACGCCTCAACTGTTTCGATGTGTACCGGTAATCATCTTTTTATGTGTTAGGATAACCCCATGCTAAATAATGGATAACAACCTCTGCATGATTTGTTAAGGATATATTAATACAATGGCTTAAAAGTCGCATTAGTCGTAATCTGTAAGAGATCATCTGCTCTTAAATATCACATCTCCATATTTAAAACAGACTATATGTGGCGAAATTTTTTTTTGCCTTATTAATCAGTAAGCGACGTAAAATTAAAAGACCTCTGCTTTTATTACATAATCACGTGTTAACCCCAAGAGATGTTAGATGTTGCTCTTTTTGTACACATTTTTTTATTTACATAATTCTTTCTGCCTTATTACTTAGTGTCACCTTTGCCTGCCCGCGATTGCGTAAGTCAGGAACAAAGGAATGGGTTAACGCCATGAGTATGTCGACCCTACAATGTCGTGGCGATTCGCGTTTGTACAAGAGACGCTCCGTTAGGTGTTAAAACTCAAATATTGACGTTGGAAGCTTTGTGCTAGAATAAAGGACCCTTGTTGCTGTTGTAAATCTCCCCGCGTTGACAGATGGCCTGAGGCTCGTCTGTTAATTTGGACCGACTGGGGTAGAATTGATATCCAATCAGAACTGAGAAAGGGTGGGGCCATCAATTCGAACCAGAATTTAACAGTCATTTGGGCTGGGAACGAATTAGTCATTGTGAAGCATCGTGCTGATAAGTTGTAGCAATAACTCCGGGAGCCACTCGTGATTTGGCGGGAAAACCTTGGTACATTCAAGGATAGAAAGCTTCGTAAAGGAAGCTTTTGGGGACAGTACTACCGGGTAGTCAAGTCCCGAGTCTCAGAGAGACAGGATAGAACAAGGCAGTAGGCCGAGAACAAGCCTAGTTGCTGGAGAGAGAGAGAGAGAGAGAGAGAGAGAGAGAGAGAGAGAGAGAGAGAGAGAGAAGGAGGAGGAGAAAAGGAGACAAAAGGGGAAGATGATAGGAAGAATCGAAGTACGGAGAACGTCGGAAGGAGGAAAGGAATTGGCGTAGTAAACACAGATGAGTAGAAACCAAGTACAGGGGAAAGCCATCTCACACTATAATCACGTGATGAAATAGGTTGTTACACGGTCGAGAGGAAGAAGATTGGTTGAGAAATTAATATCGTTTAATTTGTATTAAATTGTTATTCTTCTGAATTTCACCTTTATGTTCTTAATAATTTAATTGTCGGTATTGCTGACTGGAGGCTCGGAGCTTTACCTCTCTCTATCACTAATTTCACGTCCTACGAAACGAGCCAGGGTGGGAATTCCATAGTAATTCAAATAAATATTGGGAGCACCCCACCCCAACGCATCACAGTGGGTCAATAGAACTTCACACTTAGTTTTCGGACATTAGACAAGTTGTTATTTCATAATTTAGAGCATAACGTTGATATGGACATATATAGAAACGTTGTATTAGCATTTAAAAAAGTAAAGCTTGTCTCGTTTGTAAACAGTTTAGTCTGAGCTGGTGGGTCAGCTTAACAAGCAGACGACATATATTTTAAAAGAGACGAGAAAAAAAAACACAATAAGCTTTTGCTGTTATCAGCGAGAAACCAATTATTTAATGATCGATTTCATGCAGATAAGGTTTGATACAAGGTCTCATAAATTTTCTGATCTGTGAGGAAGATGACTATTCTGCCGCCAGCGGTGTTTTGGGCAGATTCCGCGTTTTTATTAAGGGATGCATCTGATCTTTGATCCAGGGCCTTATTACTAAGGCATTGTCCGCAGTTTCCGGACCTCCCTATCACTGGAAAAAGAAACAACATATATACAAACGTACAGTCATTTGTCACTTAAAATTTGACCATAATTTTATTCTTGCGGACGTTTATTGGGTATAATGCACGCTTTGAGTCAATAGACTCACTGACTTTTGCTTTGGTTCCCTTTCGAGGAAAGTCAGGTCCTTTTTGAAATTGTTGCCTTCCCCCAACATTTGGCCTGATCAGGCCCTTCAGATCCATAACATAACTGCTCAGAGAAAACTCGGAATATTTATTGGCAAGGTAATTTATATGTAGCAGAAAATTAAGTTGTCACCCTTCCAGGTTGTAACGGTAATTCCAATGGAAGGCACATACAGAAGAAATAGAGCGAATGGGGAAAGAGTATGATGAGGAGGAGGAAGAGGAGAGCGAAAAGGAAGCAGAGAAAAATAAGGAAAAGGACAGATATTGTCAGTCAGAAATATTGTAATTATAAGTGGTAATATTGTGACATAATTATAATTAATCTGATCGTCGTTTCGGCATTGAAAGCACCATAAATGTTTCCGTGAGAAATTGTTGTATATGAAATAACAATAGTCGAGGTTACTTCGCTATGAAGGTTGTCATCTTCATCATCGTTATTATTATTATTATTATTATTATTAACCCTATTTACCCCCCAGCTTTGAACCCATTGTTATGCTAAGCTGAACTATCAAACAATACTTTTCTTCTGACAAGTTCATTGTGTGCAAAATCAATAGCCGTATCAAATCGCTTTCCTTGTCTTGTTAGTGCATGTTTGGAAATAGTCCATCTTGTGAGACGTTTACAGTTCGGACACACATCTATGAGAGAAATTATTATGGCTCAAGGTAACACTAAATCTGAAAAAAGCACTAGTTTGAGAAACTATCACTGATTTCGAGGCACGCATTTAAAGTATAAATATTCTGTATTTCAGGTTTGATATATTTATGATTTTAAATCTTATCGGGAACTTAAAAGTGTACATATTTTTATAAATATTTTTTTCCGCACTTCTCTTCTCTAGCTTGTCTTACTGTATTGTTTTTCATGTTTCTGAAGTTATGTTTGTCAACGAGTGCTCCCAACCAATCTGAAAACATCTGAAATTTTTTGGTCGTTAATTATGAACACTGCGGCACAGCTTTTAGGTCATCCAATTATTTAGACCAACAATTTGTTCTCCGCCTCATGTTTCAAATTTTCAATCCACCAGGAATGTCAGTGCAATAAATAAAAATTAAGAGAAGAACGACTTGGGGGCGTAAAAAATAAATAGTTTTCGCAGTGAACTTGTTTTTTTATATACAGAGGTTTACATTTATATACGTAACGTAGATGTATTAATTTATATTCTCCTATCGGGTATACTGCAAACCCATCTTTGACGTAATTACCAAAATTTTTGTCTGCAACCATTTCAGCATATGCTACTGTGTATGTTGCGATAAAACGCATATACTAATTATCACTGGTGGGACACACACACACACACACACACTTTTTGTAGTTCTCTTCTGTATATTTTGTGAACCTCTTATTCCCCACTCTCCTGAAATCCCCCCCCCCAACTCACTAAAAAATCTAACTTTCTTTCCCGAATAATAAACAGTAGATGTTTTGATATCCCCTGAAAATAACGAAATAAATATGCAGTTTAAGTTTATGGGTAAGTATTCTTCCGTGTTCAGTTCATTTAAAAATTAACAAACACAAAACGAAGAGAAATAAGTATTTATTTCCTAAATAATTCATGAAACTAGTCATATATAAGAGAAACTGTAAAAAGAAGTGTTTTATGAAGCTTATGACTTGCATGTGCTCGGATTCTTTTGTAAATTGTGAATTGTTGGTCAAGCTTATTATGTTTTGATTAGGTAAATGAAGTACACTACCATATTTAAATCCACCAATATACAAGTAGGTACTTTGCTTGATTGCATTTGTTCTTTGTAAATAAACCATTAGTTCCACGAAAAGAAAACAAACACATACAAGCAGCACCATAAAATCAAACAGCTAACAATAAAACACGTTTCATTGAGATCAATGGAAGGAACGATAACGTACTTTTTCTCGAACATCTGTTCTTTCCCTTCTCTTAGACGACTGTTACTTATCTTTTTAGGAACTGACACGGCAATTATTTTAGTTAAATCACATTCGCTGATTCACGATCAACGAAAACTAAAAATTTAGGTACAATTTAAGGTGAAATTATGTGAATGGTTTACATCTGATTCTTAGTTGGCAGTTAGGATGGTCTTTCTGCAATGTAATAAAATGTAATAAAAAAATGTAATAAAAAAATGTAGTAAATTCCATCGATTCTCATACTACACTTTATAAATTGTCATAATTTTGCTATGCATTTACACGGTGTGCTTTACCTTATACCTAAGTCAGTGTAAAAGGTACACTATGATCTTTCTTTTATTGTATTGCAATCAGTGTATGCGTTATCTATTATCAGACCGTTATACGGATCGATGGTAGCAAACATGAGCCATTTGCCTGTGTCATAGTTGGAACCATGAATCGGTGGACCCTCAACCAATCAGATGGCACCGATTATACGACATCGGCACAAGCTCGACAGCGGGCGGTTTCTTTTGAACAGGTGTCAAAATTAGAGGGTTCAGAAGATTACCCGAGACCTAAGAGCCCCTTTCAGCGCCCCCGATCTGCATCAAAGCTCAGCTCATTAATCAGTGTACTTAAGGAGAGAAGCCCTGACTCACAAGGTGGAAGGTCCCGACCCACGGGGTCGAGGGAGTCGCTCGCCAAAGTGTTAGATTTCGACAGCTGTGATAGTGGCATCTGGACTGCGAAATCATCATTGAGAGGGTCTTGTCAGGACGTAAGTATCGTCGACTAATGTTTTGCATGTGCAGCATGACTGTATATTGCTGTCTTTAGTCACAGCGGAACTTCAAGGTATTTTTGGTTATCGCCTTAACTAGACCGTAGCGTTAGACAAGGTTAGTGCAGCGTCCTAAAGTGCAAGACGTAGAACCAGACATGTATACTCCGACGCTGTATTATCGCAGGTTGCAGAGTAACTATGGAAGGTGTACATGCCTGACATCAATTTCAAGAAACACCTATTTCACAAATATATCCATAACTTTAAATAGTAAACCATAATAGATGAAAAAGTCACACCTTAGCCTTAAGTTAAGAAATGTGCCAGGGGCCAATTTACGAAACTGGACCCTGCCACCTTAAGAATTAGGCTAAAAATGGTTTATGTCAAAAGTTGTGTACATATCACATAAAAAAAGTACTGCATTATTTACATTGTGAGTTATGACTGCATTTCTTGAAAGATTTCAGATTGTTTGCAACCTACAGTGCTTTTGGACTTTGTTTTCCACCATAGCATGATGACAGAATCAAAATTCCTTTACAATGTTTGATAAATGTCAAATAGATTTGGAAGTTATAAATTTTAAGAGGGGATGACACAAATACTGTGTTAGTTGTCAGTGACAGAAGTGAAAAGTTTCAGTAAACTCTTTTAGCAAACTTAAAGAAATCACACATTTAAGTAAATAATGTGCTTTAGATGTACTTTTAGACTGATATAAAACAAGCAGTTCCTAACCGTTCATTATCATTCTGGAGACGTTAATAGCAGCAATAATGTTGTATAGGTGTGTGTTTGGGGGGTGGGTTAATCACAACAACAGTATAGCTTATCTGGAGAGATCAAAGGTTAATTAATTAACATTAGACCATGCTGGAATATTGATATACTGATGTGTGGGACCATGATAAACTTACAAAGTGACATATCAAATAAATTCATTGATACGTAGCCACTGAAATTGACCACACAATTATACAGTTACTCGACAATTTAACAGAAATTTCTTCTCAGACACCAATTCATTTGCAACTGACTTTAATGATTTCTGGAGTTTACAAAATCATAGTAAATAATAAGATACGGTTTAGAACAAATATTTACAGTGGAAAATTCAGTTCAAGATAAAAAGCATTTCACCAGCTTGGATTTAATAAGCATGTGGCGGAAGCTAAATCTGTCCGTCAAAGTCACTTTCTTGTGCACTTAGTAAACAGTTCTCACATTGAGGTACAAAACACAGTTACCTCCCTCTCCAAAGAGCATTACATACAACACTAAATGATGTATGGAAAAAGGAAGGAGATATAATGAAGACAATGCATAAAAATTATTTAAATATACACAAAGAAACAGAAAAGTATCATAGATGTGGCTGGCTGCACCATAAACAAATTATCAGTTTTCGCTGAAGGCGGCATGGGCCAGTTTTTATGCATGCAATCAGTGACCTAGTATAAAAAAAATCGTAAAAAATAAAATACACAAGTGAGGTCAAAAAGGTCCATATTGTTAGATACCTATATTAAAACAAAGCATAAGAATATTATCCACTTGACCAGAGAGGTCAATGGCAGTTCATAGCAGAAGTTTATGCACCCCAACCCCAAATTTCTACCTGAAATTTTCATGTGTGAAGGTCATTTTTGACACCATGCTCACAGTACAAACACAAGCCCTCCCCTAGATGACAATTCTGCAAACCGGTGTGTACTAAACAGGCTGATGCAGCTGAAAATGTCATCCAAGCCGTTTTTGAGATATTCTACTTGCCCCAAACTGAAGTGTTTGCTGTTATGAGAGACTAGCTCTTCTTCCAAGCCGACTATTAGTATTTCACTATCAACATACTGCAGAGTAACTATGGAAGGTGTACATGCCTGACATCAATTTCAAGAACAACACAAGCCCAAAACACCTAGTTCACAAATATATCCATATCTTTAAATAGTAAACAATAATAGCTGAAAAAGTCACACCATAGCCTTAAGTTAAGAAATTTGCCAGGAACCAATTTACGATAGGATGCAAATATCTTATAGCATAATTTCCTCTAAAATATCAATAATTTGTTTGAAGTATACAATGAAAAAGAATGAACATCACCTTTTTTGTAAAGTGCATGCAGTTACATTGATTGTCATATACAAAACTTCATTCTAACTTGCTATACCTGCATTGGCATTGATTTGATGAAATATATTCAGTGTATCGTCTGATGTTTGATGATTATAGGTCATATACTGATGGCGACATACATGTTCTCACAAGGTTAAGCATGCAATTTCATTCGATGGTAGCCAATATGAATCAAACTTGACAAAATTAATAATAATTGTTTTAATTTGTAATGTTGTTATTCATGGATTTCCACTTTAATTACATTTGTGTGTCTGATTTGATCATTGGCTCCTTACCTTTTTTGTGCAAATATTCTGCTAGCACAAGTTCCTTCTGAAGTTGTAATTTATGTTTATTATAATACCTGTGTGCTACCATACACACGTTATGCAAATACCATGATAATATAGAGTTGCTCACCCTTGGTATGTTAATCTGGGTCAGCCGTCATATGCCATTTATTTACATTTACACGCTTTGTTTGACAAAGATTTTGTACAGGAATAGAAAGAGGGGAAGTCATGTAAACTTGACAAATTATAAGCAAGCAGTAATAGCAAAACAGTTGTAATATGTACTGATATGAACTGCGATGATACAGTGTTCCGGGCTGATTGGGGTTGACCCTAGTCGTACTTTGTAAGATCTCGACCCCGATACTTATATTTCTGGTGTCTTATCAGGGTTGGTACCTAACATTGTAGGACTTTGGTTGCCCCCCCCCCCCCCCCCCCCGTGCATTTCTAGGTGGACATAAGTTCTGTGTAACTAGTCTATTGTTTCGTTTTGATAGGACCCCTCTGTACTGTTTTTAAAAAAGATGATCACACACATGTTTGACTTGATTGTAGTCTTTTGTCACACTTGGATTTCATTGTTTGGTATATGTTGTTAATAATATTGAGGCTGATGACCAGGATAAGGATTCTGTGCTTTATATATTTTTAGCAGTTTTATCCTAGAAACATGGGCCAGACAATTATTCTGGAATTTTATTTCAATTGGAATCTACTGTACAATAACTGCTCACAGGGTCAACATCTTACATGGTTAGACTACCCTCATCCGCCGGTTCTGATATCCAATACCACCACTGTAAATAATATAATCCCAGAAACATTCCTGATAAATAACTAAAATCCTGGTCGCCATTGTTCGTCAGGACTTTGCCAAAAATAAACTTTTTATCTTTGCCCTAATAAATTTGCTGTCATCACTAAAAGTTACTCGTGGCTAATGGTTTTAAACTGTTATGTTTTCTTTAAACCATGAAATATGCAATTAATGATTCTATGGGAAATTGTTCTTTGTTTAGGTTACATCTTTTGTGTCTGAAACTCTTTGATGTAAAGTTGATGGTCTTAACAACTGAGAGACTTATTTTTAAAAGCTATTGTCAGATCCTGCAAGCATTGTCAACAATAGTAACAAATTGCATTGAACAAGATAAAAGGTCACAAACACCACATCTGCTCATGATTTCATGGTCTCCCAGATTATTTCTCATTTTCAGACTAAAAAATTTCCTTAGTTGCAGCTGTAAAGGATGCATTTAGGAAAGAATAATTTTTAGTTTTGTGATAAAAGTTGACAATACATGCACTGTAGAGCATGAAAAGGTACTAGACCAACAAGTTGTTCTTTGCCTCTTTTTCATTTTTATATGATGTGATTGGTGGCACCATCAGTCATATCAGATAAATATATAAAGGAACAAGATAATAACTTGCCAGTCTTAAAAAGGCATTCTTTAAAAAAATATTTTGCATCTTTAGGTTTTCAGTCTTTAAAATTATATTAAGTATAAGAAGTGAAAGTTCTAACTTAAAGTTACTTTTCAGCTGCTCAGTTGCGAGTTGGCTGTGCTGATACTCTACAGTTTCGTAATTTGCATAGGGTTCAAATTTGAAAGAAAATGAGTTTCCCCAGGTTTCCTCACAAGTTATAAATTTGGCTATTGAATAAAGACCTTTTATGTCTTAGGTATTGTTCAAAGAAACTTGAATTCCCTTTATTTTGGTGTATGATTGATGGGTGTAATATGGGCTATAGAGTATACATCATGGCCTTACTTCAGATGTGCACCTCTCAAAAAACTGCTAGCTCCACTTCGTCATTTTCACTTCCTGGACTGCAGAGGTAAATTGTAAAATAAAAATAACTTTTTTTACATTTGATATATTTGGTAATTCATTCATTGCACTTTTAAAAGTTGGTATTATCTAGTCTGACAAAATTAATTTTTGCCATTTTAATAACTACTAAAGGTAGCGTACCTTAGACTAAATCAGGCTGACTGTTTAGTACAAGGGGGCAGTCATTTTAGTTAGCTGTGTGCTTAGATCATGTACAGTTTCCACAAGTACAATATCCAAAGAAATTTCAGCCACAGTACATGAAAGTAAGATAGAGGTATACCAACATTCTCTCCATTTTGCGGGGCCCCGAGTGGCCGAGTGGTCTAAAGCGCTCGCTGTTCCGGATCACTGCCATCTCATCTGTGTCTGCGTGGGTTCGAGTCCAAAGCTCGGCTAGCGTGGGTACGTGGGAAAGCCTGCCAGTAGCTTCTTGTGGGTCGGTGGTTCTTCCCATGGTTTTCCAGGGTTCTTCCTCCACCAGTTATACTGGCCGCCATGTATAGCCTATCCTGTGCTGAAAAATGGCGTTAAACCCTAGAACAAAAAAAAAACCTCTCCATTTTGCATTTTACAAATGTAAACAACTTCACCTTACATCCACCACACTCTCAGAAGTTCATAATATTTGCAGAGTGCCTCCTAAGTGCAAATTTATTGATCATATCATTACCATGTTCCAGTTGAGACTAATTACAGGAATCACTGTATGCCAGGTCAGGCTGGTTACAGACATTGTATTTGAACTAATTACATACATACTTGTATTCTGTGTGAGACTATTTATAGACCTTGCCCAATTTAAACTGAAATTAATTACCTACTTTATTGCATTCCAGAGAGACTTGCCATTGAATTTCTGTATTGTAGGTGAATCTAATCACATATATCTTATTTTTGATGAGATGGAATAGTTGTTACCTTATTCCAGTGTGGCAAGTGTGATTAATTAGATACATAAAACTGTATTTGAGGTGAGACTAATTACAGATATGGCTGTAAGCCAGGTGAGATTAATTACAGAATGACCCTATACTAGATGAGACAAAATTACAGCCATTACAGTATTCTCTGTGAAACCAACAGATGTTGTGTAACTTGTGTTCATTGTGAGACTAGTTATAGATATTACTGTTTTTTTTAAAATTATAGATGAGTCTAATTAAAGACCTACCTGTATTCCAGGTGGTACTACATAGATTAAATACATACCTGTATTCCAGGTGGTACTACATAGATTAAAGACATACCTGTATTCCAGGTGGTACTACATAGATGCTCCCACTGGCATATGGTTCGTGCAAAATCTGTACTATTTTGAGCACTAAGAAAGCATTAATGTGCAAGATAACTCGCAAATTCATTTCAGATCGTGCATATGAAAATGTACTCTGTGCAGTATACAATTTTATCCAGCCATTCACCCTTAAAATGCATGTCGTGATATAAGTCAAGCTGGTAAAAATATTGTAGCACTTGTTGCAATTTGGATTTTTTGTAACTATTTACACATCAGGTTTCTTTTGCTTGACATGAATGGTTGTTAAACTTAATTTGATTGGCACAGTGGGCCCCATAACAAGCATTCTGTATAGTTTGAACCGTGTATAAACGATGTTTTACAAATACGCGCTTATCATTGGGCTTATTATCTAGAAGACCCACAATGGCTGATTCCCAGCATGGTTCATCTTTAGCTGTTGATTTTCTTTGGCAAATACTGGCTGATCGTTGTGATGAATGCAATTTATTTTTGAAGTTAGAAGTATATCAGATTATTGGAGCTGTGAAATGGTCAATGGAGATACATATACTAGTGAGTGATTTTGAACCTGAAAATGCATTAAATGTGAGTCCGATGTACATGCTGGATGAACAAAAACAGATGGCAAGAGAGTCAACCCCTCATTTCAGTGGTATTTTGAAATTAGGTGTAGAAAAGGAAGACAAACAAGCCAAATAAAAATACAGACAATTTAAAAGTAGAGTGCACTTTTTGTTTCTTTTCTTGTGACAATTTAGCACTGCAACTGATCATTTGCTACAAAAAAATATAACCCTATTATAAAGGTTACAATAAATCTAATAAATGAGAATCTAAAAATGAAAATAAGATGTAAAGATAATTATTTGATCAAAATGCCTCTATTTTGAACAAGTCAGAACTAAGACATTAATGGACTTAAAATCCTAATGTAGCATTATGGAAACATACAACTGGCATAGTAGTCCAGAGTGCTAATTCAAGAATGTTAAACCTTGGTAAAGCTTATGTTAGTGAAAAATCATATTTTGGAGCAAAAGTATCCAAAAGACAGTACCTATGAGCTGTGGAAAATTGTACACAACATCCCTAAAGAACAGTTTCCTTAGACTTGTTCCATTTGGCTCAGCTAGTTACGTATGTCGGATGGCAGACTCTCAGTACCGAACAATATTCATATACAGATTAACCTCAGAAACAGATTAATGCTTATACAATTAGAAGCAACATCTTTTAAAGATTTTGATTCCAAAAGGGGTCTTACAGAGTGGAGAAGAAAGAAAGAGAGATGGATATTGAAGTGTTATGTAAATAATGGAACTATAGCTGTTTCCTTTCCCACGGGGGCGGGGATGCCCCCTTTTTGATAAAATCCCGAGAGAATCATTGTTACTACATTAGAGACATTTATATAGTCAAGTTGATATTAATAACAGGCAATACAGACATTACTGTATTCCAGGGGAGACTAATTACAAAGATTACTGTATTCTGAGATAATACGACTTTGGGTCTTAAAATGTATAAAGGAAAGAAGTGAAATCAGCAAATAAGTAAAACCAAGAAGTTATTTATTTCTCTACAATACAAAGTGAAAATTGAAGAGACACTGACAGTTTGTGAATTAAATCCCAATTAATCCTAAATATCTTATCACAAATACTGTTGCGGTACTATGTGGTTTGAGCATCGACCTTCTTCTCCACTCTGTAAGGTCACAGGTTTAAACCTCAGCTGAGTCATACCAAAGACTTATAAAAATGGTACGTGTACTAGCGGTTGCCTCTCCTGACATCAGCATTGAGAGGTTAGTGTTAGGACTGGTTGGCCTGGACATGTCAGGATAATGTGAATTGGTGGGACATCATGCTTCATGTTTGCCGAATGATTTCCAGTGTTAGACATCACTATAAACGGCCACGATGCAGACATCATAGTGATCTACAATTTGTTAAAGCTAAGTTAAAAATCAAAGAAAATATAGAAAACTCTGAATGAATTCCAGTAGTCTTGAATGTTCTGATATACCACAATGATGCAGTCCAGAATATCTTTGAATGGGTTCACAATAATCCAGAATAGTTAGTCTAATAGATAAATATCATTTTGAAATTCCAATGAATATTTAAATATATTATTCCTCTTAAATTATATCTGAACACAGCTGCAAACTCGATCTGATCATTAATTATATACAGGATAATTATATATAGTTTTTTAGTGAGCATAATTTGTTAGGATTTCACATGTTCCCCTACATCACCACCAGATCAGGTGTATGAGGCATTTCCTTAAATGATTTTCCACCCTGATCTTTACATATGTTTGCTTAGACACATGCACACACACACACACACACACACACATTGTACAAAAAGAACCATTTGTGCAAACCCCAAGGTGTTAACATTGCATGTTTGTTTGATGTGAAAGTAAAGTAAAACTAACAAATTAAATGAAAAGATGGCAAATGGGCCTACACTTTCTTAAGCTCATCACTTCTATTATTCACATTGGTTACATATTTTTCCTGCCTTTGTATGATACAACAAAATGTTTATAATAAGTGAGATTTGGAAAATTTGATGCATATAAAATATTTTTTAAGCAAAATTAGGAAGCTTATAAGATCATCAAAGTTTTTATTTCCTTAAAGACATCTTCTTTGTGTAATTTTAAAGTTTGGATCATAAGATTGGATTCATTACACAAATTACTAAAAATGCTCAGTAACTAAACAGTCATAGAATTAGTGCTCAATTTGTTCTGTTCCCTCCTTACAGAAGGTGCATTTATCATTATCACTTAATTGAATCTTTTTCAAAAACTGATTTGTGGCAATATTTATGTAGAAATCAAGAAGCCAACCAGTTTTGTCTTTTGTACAAATCATATCATAGCGGCTATTAGCCAAAAGAAAATTGCTGCACCATTCTTGTACCCCAATTGCACATTGTAGATGCCTGTAGCAAGTTTTATATTGACCATTTGGCTTTTGTATCTTGGTTCTTATCAGATCTTTATAAATAAATTTATTCTTTAGCTCTTACCCCAAGAAGTTTTGTCAAGCATTTCATGGAAACTATTTCCACTTTCAAAAAAAACTTTTTCTTTATCCACTTCACTGTTATTTTTGACATAAGGGCAAAGTACTGTATCAAATTATTAGTATATGTTGTTTGTTTTATTTCATCAAAACTTAATAGAGATCTTTGTGCATCAAAAAAGTGTAGAATAAGTACAGCACCATTTGTTCTCCACCTGATGTACGAATTAAAGAGCCACTCCAGTGGCCTAGTGGTTAGAACATCCGCCTTGGATACGGGACGTCATGGGTTCGATCCCCAGCCTAGTCATGCCAAAGACTTACAAAAATGGTACTAACAGCTGCCTTGCTTGGCACTCGGCATTAAGAGGTTAGTGTTAGCACTGGTCGGTCTGCAGCATGATGCACCAGTGCTAGACATCACTTTAAACTGCCACACTGCAGACATCGTAGCGATATGGCTGAAAAATTGTTAAGGCTACATTAAAAATCCAAGTCACACAACAAGTTAAAGTTGTCTGTTGGTACTAAATTAAGAATATCTTGAGACACGTTTTCCAGAATAGTTGATAGTTCATTTTTCCATTGTAATAAAGAATAAATAACATCACACAAAAAGATATTTTTCATTGATTTAGAGATTCCTTTTTAATTTGGTTTTCCTAATTTTAATAATTGTATACCTCCAGAGTTTCCAAAAATTTGTTCAGAAACCAATTTTTGCCTCAAACCATCTTCGTTCATGAGCATGTAATCCAGGAATGTTTTAAAACATAACTGAGGCAAGTGAATTATATTTAATCTCCCATCCTTAATGGAAGCTATAAGAATACAGTGTACCTTGTTTTACCCTCTAGGTTTTACCACCCCCCAAAAAATTGAATAATACTTCATTTCATTTTCTTTATAAGGTGGAGGACTTGGTAGAGCAGCAAAAAGATTATTTTTGGGGGGCAAAATCAAGGATTTTATAGAAGTAATTTTTCCAATAATGAACAAATTTCATTTGCTCCACTAATTAAGCAGTTTCTTTACTTCCTTCAGCTTTGTTGAATTTTTAGGTACTCATTGCGTATAGTTATTATTTCGTGGATAAATTTGTATGAAGATACATTTTCTCATACATTTTATTGTCTGGCTTGCACTTGGGGTAAGGAAGAACGCTGTTTTGGGGTCAAAAGGTTAGATGTTTCGGTCATTAAAAGAAGAGAAATAGTTTTCACACAATAACCTTAATTGTGTGTCAGTCATGAATAGCTTTCATTTGGGTATAGAAGTCTTCAGATGTTGGGGTCAAAGGTCAAAGTGTCTGTGACTGTAATAAAGGACTGGTTTTATTCAAGACCACATACCTTAAGCAAAGGTCAAGGTCATCAGACTTGTTGATCTATAATCTCAGGAGTCTGCCATATACTTCTAGTCCTGACACATAGGACAGTTAAAAATGGGCAGGCATATAATGTAACATTCACCAGCATTTCACAAGTGATGGTCTTTAAGAGATATGTGATGGCTGATCTGGGTTGATGCTTTCGACAGTGAGGCATTAACTTTCAGATACATTTTTTACCGCTCCGGTGGCCTAGTGGTTAGAGCATCCACCTTGGATGCGGGAGGTCATGGGTTCGATCCCCGGCCGAGTCATACCAGAGACTTACAAAAATGGTACTAACAGCTGCCTTGCTTGGCATTCAGCATTAAGAGGTTAGTGTTAGGACTGGTCTGCCTGGTGTCAGGATAAAGTGACTGGGTGGGACATCATGCTACATGTCTGTGGCATGATGCTTCAGTGCTAGACATCACTATAAACTGCCACATTGCAGACATTGTAGCAATATGACTGAAAAATTGTTAAAGCTACGTTAAAAATCAAAATCACATCACACATCACACACTTTGGATATATTACATTCGCTTCATTAAATATGTACCTCTGCCAGCCCCAAAAGGTGGGGTATAAATTGGTGCGTCATCAACAAAAAGGTCAAGGTCATTTTCGGAGTCTCTGTTCTCATGACAGCAAGGCCTGATTTTATATCATAGCATCACCGAGCATATTGCACTGTGACCATGGCTAATTTTGATGGTATAGAAACACTGCAACATTCAGGTCATACAAATTTGTTCTTTTATTTTATCTTTTTTTGGTACAAAGCTTTCTACATGTTATTTTTTTTTGTTTTTACAAAATATATTGAATTCATTTGTGAAGTTCTGTACACCTGATTCATGTTTTATACCATAATGTAGAACTCATGTACTCAGTAGAAGTAGGTTATTGTAACCTAAGGTTTGTAGTTATTGCATGTTGCCTGAAAATGCTGCATTTACTAATCTGTAACCTTGCGAGAAATAGTTCCTTGTATGGATCACTGGTCATGTGAAGCAGTTTACCTCAACATATGGCTTAGGTTTTTATTATACACTTAGATTTTTGTAATTTAAAGTTTTGTATAACTGGTATCTGGTAGATTTCCATTTGCTTTCAATTGCAATTCAGTTCACAGGACCAAGCCAATTCATGACATTAGATCCCCTATACAATGAACATTCAGGATAATATCTATTGTCCATTACAGTGATCAATGTGTAGTAAGGAAATCTTTGCCTTTTTCATATGTTGACTCTCTGAAGTTAACATTGTTTGTGTCCAGGTTTTGGTGTATAACACTGATAAACTTACTTTCAATTCTGATTGATTAGATTCAGTGTGCAGACCCAGCTATTGGCATTCAGAGGCGTTTGAATGCAAATCATTCTCTAATAGTCTCCAGGGCACAGGCAAAATTTATGCTGTACATACCCAAATTTGTGTCAACTTCTTCTGCTGCCATAAGACCTTCTAGAATTCTCATATTCTTTGCATGATGGACTACTCAGTTGGACGTTCTGTACTGGTGGGTGGGTGAGAGCAGTTGTTTTAGCATATTTTGGGATAAGTATTAATGTACAAAAATTTAAGTGTGACGTGATGGAAATAACATTACACCTCATTCAGTTCAGTTTGACGTAATTTGAATTCATTTCCTCATTTAGTAAAATCTGATAAAAATCTTTTGTGTCATATTCTCCTGAAAGGAGAATTCACTCCATATGTCTGTAAAGAATCAGCTAATTAGGCCTAAATCTGGCAAAGTTTGTCATTAATGATGTGCAGCTTCAAATTATTTGACCAAAGAAATAAAACCATTGGCATTAATGGTATATTTTCATTTACATGTTGTGCTAAAGGTTTGCATGAATCATGTGTATTCCCATTACAATGCATAATTAAAAATACATTATGCTGTTAGTGTTTCCTGGCCAAATCTGTACTATAAGTGTACACTATGTGTGAGAAACTGGAAAGGTCAATTTGCTATACATTTGTGTGACATTAACCTTCCAATTATTAAATTCTTTCCTTTCTTTTATGACTATTGTGTACATGTATAGAATATTATATGACTCTGAAGACCTCGTTGTACCCTGGCTAATATTTGGCTAAGAGTAGAGTTGTATCCTGGCTAATATTTGGCTAAAAGTAGAGTTGTATCCTGGCTAATATTTGGCTAAAAGTAGTTGTACCCTGGCTAATATTTGGCTAAAAGTAAAGAGTTGTACCCTGGCTAATATTTGACTAAAAGTAGAGTTGTACCCTCTGGAAATAAAGTTTTATCATTATTACTAGTATTATTATTATTTGGACAAATGAGATTTTTTCCTCATGTATCCCTATGGCATAATAAACTCATTCGTTCTGCTAACATGAAGATAAAGCCAATAACTGTACATTCTTTGTATACACTGATTTTACATTGGTGGAAAACAAGCATTTTTACAATTTCATCCATAATTGATTGTAACAATATCATGGCAGAATTGTTGGTTTTCTTTTATTAGTGAACTGAAACATATAAATTAGGGTCCAAGTTCATTATACCATGATTCTTTTCCATATTCTGCATCTGGAGCAAGTGGAAAATGGCATCCTTTAGTTTTGTACATCATTTGGTATTTCATGCTTACATAAAATGATGGGCAAGTTCCTAATACTTTTTTTGCCCCACCATAATGTGGTATGGGCAGATCATGTTAGTGTCCCAATTTCACATGCACATCAATCTTTAACATTAATTTTTTTGTTTAGAAACAGATCCTTAGGCTTTGAGGTGTTGCATTCATGTTCCATGAACACTTCTATTTGTAACCATGTATTTGCTGCAGGGTACTTTCATTTGGGAAGCTAGGGTAAATTCTCAGCTATCCAGATATAAAAACCCTATTTGGTACATGCAGGTTGGATTGTGAACTCCATAGATCAGGTGTGTGTACCAACTGACTTATGACAACTGAAAGAATGTCCATCTAGGATTCAGAAGTTTACATATGCCATGGGAGGATAATCTTGTTGTATAGATATGGTGTTAAAGTGCTTCATTTGTCAATAGATAAAAAGCCATTGTCTTTTGTGAGGATATTTAACCATGAGCATGGAGATATTCAAATATTCAGATGCTTTGAAGTTGGCTTTTGGTGTAAGTAAATTTATCCTGCATTTTTCTTATCCACCAATTTTCGGTTGTTTTATTATTGTTGAGGATTTATATAGTCATCAATTTTCGGTTTACCTTCCCATAGGAAATCTTCCATATGGACTGGATAAGGAATCCATACATACATTTAGATAAAAATAATGGATATGAATTAAACAGGATTTTAATAACCAAGGTGATATTTAAGTGTGCATGAAAAAAACATACAGATGTTGCAGTTATATGACATCCAAGGCAAGAGATATGGAAGTTAATAATAATAATAATAATAATAATAATAAAGACTTTATTTAGAGGAGATAACTCGGTTAGTTACAGAACCTTGAGGCCTTCTATCTGTTATGCATAATATATACAGTATATACAACATGATGTGAAGAATCTGGCTTGACACTAAATAATTAAGTAATTTTAAAATTCAAAGTATCTAGCCTGGAACATACGCTCAGGCATCTGTGAACACATAAACATATATAAAAAATAAAATATTTGCATTGAAAAATTCAGCTGTGAAAATACTGTAAAATTGCAGAAAAGCAAAAAGAAAAATCCATATTTAAATAAGAGAGAATAAAATTTTGACACTGACACCTGAAACTTTATAATTGAAAATGATTTTGAGCATTAAAATGGCCTTTAACTAAAATGCATTTAATTAAATTGATATGTAAATGAGTATAACATAATATTGATTATAAAGTTTTTAAAAAAGTTTGGTAATGTACATCTTTTTACTGCATGGTTTATTTCCCTTAATTCTAGTTACTGTCTGATTGAAGCCATTATTTTAGGATGAATTTTATGGATTTCCTTTCTGTGTCTCAGAAAAGGAAAAAGAAACAAGGGATGCTGGCTGAGCAGTATATTGTCCAAGTAATATTTTTGTTGTTGTCAGAAAACCACAAATCCGTATGGTTAACAATTGTTTATTTATGAAATATGACTGAGTGGGTGGCAGAATCTCATCTACATGTATCAGCCATCCCCCACCATTGTGGTGATTGCAGCTGTGCTGGAGGTTAATCATACAAAGTTTGTGTGTATGTGATTTAAATTTTTAATGTAGCTTTGAAAAGTTTTCAGTCATGTTGCATTATAGCAATTTATAGTGATGTCTAGCAATGGGGCATCATGCAGCAGACAAGTAGCATCACATCCCACCTAGTCACATTATCCTGACACCAGGCCGACCAGTCCTAACACTAACCCCTTAATCCTGAGTGCCAAGCTAGGGAGCTGCTCATACCATTTTTGATAAGTCTTTGGTATGACTCGGCCAGGGTTTGAACCCATGACCTCCCATATCTCAGATGGACTCTCTTACCCCTTAGGCCACTGGAGCACTTGTAACAAAGCTTGAACATGCAATTGTGACCAGTGGTTGGCACAAAATTGATATGGTTACAAATTGGTTTGAGTACTTAATAAACATCCAAATTTACTACAACAGTTAAACAGGGAAATACTTTCAATGTATGTTAGAATTTACTGTGTGCTATATATACTTATAAGCAGAGTCCAGCTGTAAACTGCACAGACCCATATCTTGGTCTGTGCAGTTAGAAGCAATTAGTAAAACAAATAAAATAGCCCCTGATGATCTGAAATTGCATTATATGATGGCAAATCATCGTCTTTTTTAATTGAAATGGGACTTTACTTAGAAGTGAATATACATGGTAAACCAGTTTTAATTCTCATATGTGTTGGGGTAGTGGAACATTGCTGATTTAATTTTTTGTTATTATATAGAGATAGACCATATGCTGGTGTGCATTTTTCAGCCATGTGACCGACACTTCAGGTCTGTCCTTGGTTTTACAGATTTTCAATTTGATTTTTAGAAATGTGAAATTTTGTAGTGAACTGTAGATCATCACGTTATGGGTCAAAACTGTTCTACCATAATCCATGTTTTGTTTTTTTGTGTGTAAATTTTATTAAACAGAAGAAAGAAGAAGAAAAAAACAACATAAAAAATAGGCCACACTATGTTATTGTTAAGACTCAAAATCAGGGGTCTCAAACTCAAACCACCCCGCGGGCTACATGAGGGCATTTTGATGGCCAGAGGGCTACACCACCATGACACCTTGTGATGCCAATCATTTTGTGGGCCACAGGATATGACTTTACAGGCCACATTTGGCCTGCAGGCCATGTGTTTGAGACCCCTGCTCTATATTTTAGTATGGAAAACAGCTATGGCAGCTGTATTGATTTCAATGTTTTTGTGCCATTCGAATTTCATTGAAGTAAAACATCAGAACATCAGTTGGTAAGGTGTAGACATTAGCCACTAAGCTGTGTGTGGTATTATCTATTCCTGTAAACCACATGTAGTTTGAATTGATCAGACATTTTTATAATCTTATTTTCTTTCATTTTCAGTCAAGTGTGAAATCATGATTTTAAGTTCCTGGTGAATTTAGAACCCATATTGACCCAAGACAATAAATGCCATTGGAGATTAATACTCCCCTACATTGGGTTGATTAAAGAGTGAGTTTATGTTCACTCATGGTTGAGAATGGGTGCAGGAACAGGTTTGGGCTTATCTACAGGTCTGAATAAAACTATACCTAGCTAACTCTTCAGACAAATGAGGGCAATATAGACATGGACACAAAAAGAGTTTTGGTTTACTCAGAAATAGGTTAATGTGTTGAAAGCACCAAAAAAGTTAAAACAGACTGCAACTGTGTGATCATGATTTAAATTACATGTACTCATTAAGTGGTATCCGGGATGTTTATGTAGATAGAAATTTAGCAAATAAAAAGGAGGCCACTTTGTATAATATACATGTGAGTTTAGATCAATGGCCAGCCTGATCAAGGTAGGCACTTTGGTGTTCAAAGAGTTGGCTTGTTAGCTAGATTACCTATGTCAGTGGATGTCCATGACAGAAGTATATGTACTGTGTGTAATAGTCATAACTATGCGATTTGGTTATTGTAATAGGATCAGGCCAATATTCAGCTAGGTTTCATTTATGGTCGTGCCCTTGTGCCAATGAACCCTTTTATCATAATTGGCACAAGAATGTTCCCTATATGGTGCCAGTATATAGCGTAAAACTGACCTTAGAAAATGATATTAAAGATTGACAAGTGTGCAGAATCTCATGCCTACTGAATATAGTGTGGTCATTGAAGTGCAAGATGCTCAATTTCAGTGGCTAACAGATAATGTTACAAATTTTGATTAGCTTGGTCACCAATTGAGAGTACATAATCAATGATCATTGAAAGAAAATTTAAATATGAGAAGATAAAAAATGTCTGCAAACAGTCAGAGCTGCAGTGGTTTCCAAAGTAGCATACAGGTGGAAAACTGCAGACTTGAATTCCATAAATAAATTCTAGTAGGTACTGGTTGTGCATGGGGGTGACTATCACAGCAAAAAAATATATTACAATACAACATGTTTGTATTGCATTACATATCAGTTTGTATTGGTACTTGATGCTTAACATTATGATTTGGATGTTAATTTTGTCTATTTTGTACATGTGCTTTTTACAGTACATGTATCTTATGAGGGATTGCTTTTCATAAGGAGATAAATTGGACCTAAGTCTGGGATTTCAGAATTCATTAATATCGGCAACTTGAAATGAATATGAAAGTTTTAGAAACCATGTCTGATTAGCATAGGTATCAACCCCTTGAGATGAAAACCTGTATTTGAGACCAATAAAAAACCTTACAAAGACCAAAAAAAATCTTACATGAAAAAAATGTATTCGTACATTATATAAGATCAACAGTTTTAAAACAAGAAATGCTATACACAAATTATTTTTACACATATTTACATAATTATTTACATTTCTGAAACTTTATTTCATTCTTTTTACTTATAACACTATCATCTTCCTGCTTTGGCTGAGCAAAGAAGCTTTTGATGGATGCTTCCTTCATTTCAAAATTTCTTTCATGCAATTTTGTCCTGAAGTGTCCCTCCCGATCATATAAGCTCAACACCACCACTTTAATGTCTTTACTGCATATTTTACAAAAAGCATGTGAAGATCCTAACTTGGATACGTCTACATTGCCATGGAAGACTTTAATCCAATCAGCCTGAAACTTGCCACGACCTCAGTCAGTGTCTTCAGGCTTGCATTTCTTTGAGTTAGTCTCAACTAATGAAAGAAATAGAAAAAATAATTTAAAAATTTAGATTTGATATGTGATAGAGGAAGATCTTCTGATTACAAATGTATTACGAATTTATAGTTTTCCCCATAAACCCAAGTTATTACTCCAGAAGCTTTCCCAAAATTGAAACAAAAAATAAATAAAAATAATCGACAAAGTAGCAGTCCAGAAGTTTATACCTCATAAGCTGTTGATCGTTTCTATTAAAATTGCATATCTGGTGTTTGAAAAGTTACGAATTTGCTATATGGTCTGCCGATTTTGGTCAAAATCTTTACATAAATTGGCAGTGTTACATATTTTGAAGAAACGTACACTGATGCAAATATGAAAAACTGCACAAATTACATGTAAACCATACACAATTTACAGGTATACCACCTATGGATATGTAACACTTGTTTTATGACTATAGATTCTTTTTTAAAAGCTGTAATGTTTATCTATCAGGCTATAGAAATGAAATACATTACTTTGGACTGTTTCTGTCAGCATTTCAGTCAAGTAATTAGGTTAGGTTTATAGCTAGTTTTAAAAAAATCACCATAACAATGCCAATAAATGGCAAGAGATTAAGCAAACTAAACCGATCCTGTAAAAAAGTTAGTAAAGTTCAACATTTTATAAAACAATAAGCTATTATGTGGAAGAGAAACAACAATGAATAGGATGTAATGTGTTTGCAACATCTTGTTTATGGGGAAAAATTACTAAAGAATTTAGAAACAGACTATATGCAGAGGAATTGTTTGAGAATCTCGTTTTAGCGGCAAGTTGACATAACAGACAATTTTGTATGCGTGGGACAGCATATTGCAAAATTGGAAACTTGGATTAAGATGCAGAATTTTTTTAAGGTATACATTTCCATCTTTTATTTTATGTATTTATTTGCATGATTCTAAAAGATTCATAGTAAATAGGATTTTCTGGGTTACAGGTTCAAGAAGGTCATGGAGTGGGTCTTCATGTTGACATTTAGAAATTACATTTTCATATGCATTTCGAGCCAGATGTGGGATATTTTTGTAGACTTTATGAATATAACTTTTCTTAATTAAATAAAGTATGATCTTTCTTGATACAAAATGAATTTTTTACCCAATAATAAAACGTGATCCAATGTTTACAGAAATAATCTATCATTGCACAGATTTACCGGACACACAAAATTGGCCAGCATGGTGGGTTACATACATCTTCCTTTTTTCATGACCTAGAAGCTGAGCAAAACAACTTACAGGTCATACAGGTTACACTGGTCAACAGTGAAATCATTACTGACTTGAAAAGGCCCTAATCTGTAGTATTTTGGTGTGCCGAACACGAATATAACCGTGAAAAATTTGTATTGGCTCTCGTTTTGAAGATATTCATATACCTCATTTTCTATGTTTCACTGTGTAAATTTCTCCAGTAGGACTGCAGCAACATCCGGAATAATGATGTAACATTGCATAATACCATCATGCTCACATCATCCACAGTTGATTGCATCATTTTCTGATGCAATGCAATACTAATGCCATGCGGCTGCTGAAGTAAGTTGACGTCAGCAGTGTACTATACATGTGTAGGCCTATTATACTAATGCCAGGCGGCTGCTGAAGCTGACGTAAGCAGTGTACTATATAAAGCCCAATCAGATAGGTTCAGCATTTAAAATATTTTAGACGTTGTGCGAGACAGTTCAAGCTACTGTTACATAAAACTTATTATTTTATCCATTTACGTACAATAAAGAACAGTAATGCCTCGAAAGTGTGTTAATACCGCGGACAATTTTTGCTATATTTGTGGGGAAGTGACATTTGCCAACCAGAAGAAAAGTATCAATTCTCAAGTGAAGAAGGCATATCATTTTTACTTCGGATGCAAGGTTGGTGACCAAGACAAGCCTTGGGCTCCGCATATATGCTGTGCTACATGTACAACACAGCTTTCACAGTGGTTGAATTGCAAAAGGTCATCAATGCCGTTTGCAGTCCCAATGGTGTGGAGAGAGCCAAGCAACCACCTAAATGACTGTTACTTCTGCTTGGTTCCTCCTCTTTCCGGCGGAATAACGAAGCGAAAGAAGTCGAGACTAGTCTACCCAAACATTCCGTCTGCATTGAGACCAGTTCCACATGGTGAGGGACTTCCTATTCCAGAACCTCCAGCAGAATATTTTCTTGATTCATCTGACGAAGACAAAGGTGAGTCGACCTGTTCTTCTCCTGGTCCATCAGCATGCAGTGATCCAGATTTTCACTGTGGTGCATCATCAACCCCACAAAGAATAACACAGGAAGAACTAAATGACCTGATTCGTGATTTGGACTTATCAAAGAACAAGGCAGAATTGCTAGGATCAAGACTCCAACAATGGAATCTTCTAGAAGAAGATGTCACAATTACTGCATATCGAAAGCGCCACCAGCAATTGGAGCCTTTCTTCAGAAAGGAAAGTAATCTGATATTCTGTTCCGATATTGAGGGCCTCATGAATGCTTTAAAAATCACTCATGACCCACAAGAATGGAGACTATTTGTGGACTCTTCGAAACTGAGTCTCAAGGCTGTGCTTTTGCACAATGGAAACATTCTTCCATCTATTCCAGTAGCGTATGCTGTCCACATGAAAGAGACATACGATAACTTAAGGCAGCTACTGAATTCCATTGAGTATAACAAGTACAGCTGGCACCTCTGTGGTGATTTGAAGGTAGTTGCCCTTTTAATGGGACTGCAGCAAGGATATACAAAATACATGTGTTTCTTATGCGAGTGGGATAGCCGAGCAAGGGAAATGCACTACATGAGGAAGGAATGGACTCACAGGCAGAATGTAGCCATTGGAGAGAAGAATATCCAACACCCAGCTCTGGTTGAGGCTCAGAAAATCTTGCTACCACCCCTTCACATCAAACTAGGTTTGATGAAGAACTTCGTGAAAGCCATTGACCGGACTTTGCCAGCATTCCGATACCTGCATGAAAAATTCCCTCGACTCAGCGAAGCAAAGATTAAAGAGGGAGTTTTTGTGGGTCCTCAGATTCGAGAGCTTTTCAAAGATGACCGGTTCAACAACTTGCTGGAAGGTGACGCGAAACAAGCATGGAATGCTTTTCGCCTAGTTTCTACAAACTTCCTCGGAAATGTTAGGGCAGAAAACTATAAGGAACTAGTAGAAGACATGTTGATGAAGTATAAGAAACTTGGCTGCAATATGTCTCTAAAGATTCACTTCCTTCATTCCCATTTGGATTTCTTTCCTAGCAACTGTGGTATTGTTAGTGATGAACACGGCGAACGTTTTCATCAAGATATCGCAACAATGGAACAAAGATACCAGGGAAAATGGTCCACTACAATGCTGGCTGACTACTGCTGGACACTCCACAGAGATGCTCCCGAACAGCTGTACAAGAGACAGGCGAAGAAATCTAAGATGTAGTCAATGACTTGATTTTTTATAGGTAGGCTATTACAGTTGACCTTTTACTATTGGAATGCATTTCGTTATGTAAACATTAATTTCTTGCAGATTACAAAAAAACTAGAGCCAATTTTGCAATTTGACTGTCATATTCGTGTTCAGCACATAAAAATTGATAAGAATTGACTAATTTTATTTCAGTAACATGACTTTTGTAAAAATTTGTTGTCCAGTGTTACCAGACCAAATCTGCATGACCTTGAGGTTTTCGTATTCTTCTTTTAGTTTTTCTTCATGAAGGCTTGAATGCCTTGAATTTGGTAGATTGAATGATTCCCAATTCATTCAAATGTAACTGCCTTTCTAACACTATATACTCCAGATAGTTCCCCAATTCATTCAAATGTAACTGCCTTTCTAACACTATATACTCCAGATAGTTCCCCAATTCATTCAAATGTAACTGCCTTTCTAACACTGTATGTACTCCAGATAGTTCCCCAATTCATTCCAATGTAACTGCCTAACACTGTATATACTCACTTATAAGTCAAGTTCAGCTGTAAACTACTTAGACCCTGATGCAGTTGCATAATGTGGTGGCAGATCAGTATCAATTATGTTCTACTGATTACTCCTTATGAACTGTATAGACCCAGATGTGCAGGCTCATATGACAGCAGATTAGAGTCTGTGCAGTTTGTAGTTGGAGTGGTACAGTAATCTGAGATGTAAGTTTTAGAATTACACTTACATCATCTAGGCCTAATTCTCCTAGCTTTACCACTCCATCTACTAAAACACAACTTTACTGTATTAAGACAAGATCTATACCACTCCATCTACTAAAACACAACTTTACTGTATTAAGACAAGATCTATACCACTCCATCTACTAAAACACAACTTTACTGTATTAAAACAAAATCTATACCACTCCATCTACTAAAACACAACTTTACTGTATTAAGACAAGATCTATACCACTCCATCTACTAAAACACAACTTTACTGTATTAAGACAAGATCTATACCACTCCATCTACTAAAACACAACTTTACTGTATTAAAACAAAATCTATACCACTCCATCTACTAAAACACAACTTTACTGTATTAAGACAAGATCTATACCACTCCATCTACTAAAACACAACTTTACTGTATTAAGACAAGATCTATACCACTCCATCTACTAAAACACAACTTTGCTGTATTAAAACAAGATCTATACCACTCCATCTACTAAAACACAACTTTGCTGTATTAAGACAAGATCTATACCACTCCATCTACTAAAACACAACTTTGCTGTATTAAAACAAGATCTATACCACTCCATCTACTAAAACACAACTTTACTGTATTAAGACAAGATCTATACCACTCCATCTACTAAAACACAACTTTGCTGTATTAAGACAAGATCTATACCACTCCATCTACTAAAACACAACTTTGCTGTATTAAGACAAGATCTATACCACTCCATCTACTAAAACACAACTTTGCTGTATTAAGACAAGATTTATACCACTCCATCTACTAAAACACAACTTTACTGTATTAAAACAAGATCTATACCACTCCATCTACTAAAACACAACTTTGCTGTATTAAAACAAGATCTATACCACTCCATCTACTAAAACACAACTTTGCTGTATTAAGACAAGATCTATACCATTCCATCTCCTAAATCACAACTTTGCTGTATTAAAACAAGATCTATACCACTCCATCTACTAAAACACAACTTTACTGTATTAAGACAAGATCTATTCCACTCCATCTACTAAAACACAACTTTGCTGTATTAAGACAAGATCTATACCACTCCATCTACTAAAACACAACTTTGCTGTATTAAGACAAGATCTATACCACTCCATCTACTAAAACACAACTTTGCTGTATTAAGACAAGATCTATACCACTCCATCTACTAAAACACAACTTTGCTGTATTAAGACAAGATCTATACCACTCCATCTACTAAAACACAACTTTACTGTATTAAAACAAGATCTATACCACTCCATCTACTAAAACACAACTTTACTGTATTAAGACAAGATCTATACCACTCCATCTACTAAAACACAACTTTACTGTATTAAGACAAGATCTATACCACTCCATCTACTAAAACACAACTTTACTGTATTAAGACAAGATCTATACCACTCCATCTACTAAAACACAACTTTGCTATATTAAGACGAGATCTTGATATCTCTCCCTCTTATTCTCTTGTATTTTTTAAATAGGATTTATTGGAAAGTGTTTTTTTTATAAACTCTGTTGTGTTGAGGCATTATGGGATCACCTCCAAAAATAGTTTCTTGTGTGATATCCTATGATATGTCACATATGCACACATAATATTTTGTTTTTTAAAAATTACAAGTGAAATTGAAAGCAAAAATGGTTTATTTTTAAAATTCTAAAACATCTAGATTAATTTTTAAAATTCTAAAACATCTAGATGTTAGTAAAAGTATGAAATGTTCTAAAGTAATAGCTTTCACAAAGTGTCAGTACTCCATTGAATTTTCCATGTTGAGTTTTACTCTACTCACAAAGCAATGCAAGTAGTAAAGAAAAGTTGAATTCTAGCCTTGTTAACATGGTTAGACTGAATAATTGGCACAATACAGCTGTGCTGCCTTTCCCAAATTAATAAAAGAAAACTCATTTTGTACCAGGTAATCGTGCACTGTAATCTGTTTAGTAAAAGTGGATTTCAGTATTTAGAAACAGGAATGACATCCACATAACTGTTATTCTGTTGAAGTTTCTTTAACTTTTGTTGTCTGTGAAAAATCTGTTATAATATGTTGTTCTATTAACACAAGTTTATTACAACCACTACTGACTGCTCCAATGCCCTAGTGGTTAGAGCATCCACCTTGGATGCAGGAGGTCGCAGGTTCGAACCACAGCTGAGTTCTACCAAAGACTAAAAATAATGGTAGTAGCAGCTGCCTTGCTTGGTGCTCAGCATTAAGAGGTTAGTGTTAGGACTGGTCGGCCTGGTGTCAGGATAATGTGACTGGGTGGGACATCATACTACATGTCTGCGGCATGATGCCCCAGTGCTAGACATCACTATAAAGTGTCACACTGCAGACATCTTAGTGATATGACTGAAAAATTGTTAAACTACTTTAAAAATCCAAATCACACACACACACACACACATTTATTATAGGTACATGTACTCCTAAACTACTAGGTCCTTACTGTAGATTGTGCCAACACAGTGACCATCTTGAAAAATCCTGTTACTTCTCTTCCTTTTGAATGGGTGATCATATCAACAAGGGATTTTCACTAAAAGGCTTATGACGGTTGCTTGGTCTTAAATGAAAATTGTGCTGATCTGTTGTCCAACATGGTCACCATGTTGCTAATCATGTTTATGCCATTCCTGCTGAATAGAAAGTCATATCAGCATAGTGTTTATATAATATCTGGTTGTTCGTAAATGAAACTGGTGCATCTCAGACATTCACTATGAACATCACGGCAGTGAGCTATCTTGAAAATTTTCTTGTTGCTAATCTTCCTGAATGGATGGTCATATCAAGATAGGGTTTTCGCTAATAGACTCTGTATGATGTCTGGTTAGTCAAAAAGAAAAATGTCTTGATATGACATCGGCCATTACAAACACCATAGTAGCCATCTTGAAAATCTTATTTTTATTACTTCTCTTGAATGGAAAGCCATATTGTGATGGGGTTGCACCAGAAGATTTCTTATGTCTAGTTGGTTCCAAATGGAAATGGTGCTGATCTGTTGCCTTAACTTGGCCACCACAGTGGCCATCTTGAATATCTCATTATCACTGTTCCTCTTGAACAGAAAGTTGTATAGACATGATGTTTCACAGAAAGACTTCTTATGACATCAAGCTTGTCCAAAATGAAAATGTTGCCAGTCTAATATGGCCACCATAGCTGCTATCTCGAAGCTCAGGTTATTGCTACTACTCCTGAAAAAAAATGTAATAATGCCATTCATTTTTCATTGGAAGACTTCTTATGATGTCTAGTGGGCTCTAAATGAAAAGAGTGCTGCTTGGGCCACCACAGCAGTTATAATGAAGAAAAGGTCTTATCTTGATTTTCTGGAAATTCTTTTCATCCATTAGAAGAGTGTCAGTCTCTTTGAGGGACTCTTCCAGTGGACTGCACTTGATTATAGAACTCTAGGATGATTCAAGTAATGTAACAATGGACTTCTCTTATATACAGCTCTGTGAGGGTTAAAAAAATTGTACGATGTGCTCAAGTTATAAAATATATGTACTATCTATACTTGCGTATTAGTCAAGTCCAGCTGCAAAATGCATAGATCTGCCTTTGAATAATGTGCTGGCAGATCTGGGTCAGTGAATTTAGGATTAATTAGTAGAACCAAGAACACAGATCTGCCTTTGAATAATGTGCTGGCAGATCTGGGTCAATGAATTTAGGATTAATTAGTAGAACCAAGAACACAGATCTGCCTTTGAATAATGTGCTGGTAGATCTGGGTCAATGAATTTAGGATTAATTAGTAGAACCAAGAACACAGATCCTGACCAACCAGTGTATTATGTGCATGCAGATCAGAGTCTATGTTGTTTGCAGTTCAGCTCTTCTTATAAGCATGTGCATATGGTAATTATGTCAAACCATGTTACGATTTATTATTTTTAAAGTTTATCAGCTACCATATAAATAAATTTGAAATCTACAGGAAGGAGATTCCAGACAAGAAAACCCTTTACTCATGCAGCAGCAATGAATAAAGCTGTTGTCACAAAAAAGCACAAGATCTCTAGCCAGCTATAACCAAATAGGAATAATGTAGTTGATTCTTGTGGTGACTCCAGTTGTAAGTTTCAAAGCTCTGTTAAAACATGTTGAGTTTTAAAGACTCAAATGTAATCTCATGTCTCTCAACTTGAAACACTTTTGTTATAATTTAAGATTTAACAAATTTTTTATTGTGAAATGCTTACTTAGTGCAGACATTTATTATTTTATATATATATATATATATATATATATATATATATATATATATATATATATATATATATATATATATATATATATAAAAAGAGAGAGAGGAAGTTGCCATTGACTGATGAATCTCTTTGACTAAAACTTGCTGTTGGTAAAATAAATTGTTTTAACATCAGTCCTAGTTATAGTCAATTTCTTATTTTCTTTTGTAAATCAAATATTGTTGTATAAATACTATGGTGGTCTTCACACAAATTGAGTCAAATTAAATTTACAAATTTAACACAGGGTGTGACTTACCAATTTAGCACAGGCCATGATTTACAGATTTAATACAGAGTGTGATTGACAGTTTTAACACAGGCCATGATTTACAGATTTAACACAGGGTGTGATTTACAGATTTAACACGGGTCATTATTTCCAGATTTAACATGGGCCATTTTTAACAGATTTAACATGGGCCATGATTACAAGATTTAACACAGGCCATTATTTACAGATTTAGTACATCCCTAATCATTTTATTTGCATGGGATACTAATGCTGAATATATACTGTGAAAGCTATGTATATACATATTGTATGCACATATGCTTGGCTTTTCATTTGATAATCTATTAACAATCAGCTCAAATGTTCTGTGTATAACTGGTTCTGTTTGCTTTTGTAGCGAAGTTATGGTACCGCATGTGTAGTTAATCGTCCCTCTGTTCCAATAGATTCCATAAATGTCGTTCATTGAACAGCTACCAGCTTTATAATGGAGTTTTTTGCATAGTTGAGTCTTTGTTGTCCAGGAGAAAAGATGAAATGGGGACTTTGAATTGATTTTTAGTAGGGATTTAGCATATATAAATCATCAGATTTGTCGTCGACAACAAAGTGGGCTATCAACAGAGTAAATCAATGACTTAATGCGAATGAAACTTGATCAATATCTTTAATAGGTGACAGAGGCTTTCAGCTGTTTGTTGTTGAGGTGTGCTTGGAATGTTTAAAGTTGACAAGATAAGTTTTGAGTATAATTTCAGCTAGTCAGGAGCTATAAGTTTCTTTCAGAATTTTTCCAGAAGCTTTTGAAGTTACCTGAGTGACGTCATTTTGGTTGATTCTTGAATGACTTTTGGTATATTGGTATGTAATAAAATGATGGAAATAAAGTTCTAAGGATTTTAGAAAGATACCTACAGCATTCTACAACTAAGGAATAACCAGTACATGTAAGTATTGCACTATAGTGAAACTTTAGCAAGCTTATCCTCTGCTTTATAGTACATTACTTGATAGTAATATGTAGGGTCCATTTGTCCAAATTTAGTAAATGCAGTATTTTGTTTGCAACACATGGAACTTTAAAGTAAAATGTAATGAATATTTACATGAAATTTATATCATGGTACATGTTAACAATAAAGTCTGTGCAAAAACCACATATTAATACACAAGCTCTTTACCAAGTTGTGTACATTTAGAGATGAAATGTTTTATATGCCTGCGCTATTGCAGAGTGCATAACATGATGATGTCTGTGTGTGTTGATCCATCTTTTCAGTAATTTGTTTCCACACAATAACACGAATTTGCCACAGTCTACTATTAACCAAACATTGTTAAATATCTTTGATTTGGTGTAAGAAACAAAGGTATTCATTTTGTGCTCCAAGTACCAAAGGTCCAGGTCATATGGACTGAAAGAGGGAAGACTATTTCCAAAACATTAACTTTAGTTGTGTACCAGTTAAATTGACCGAACGTTCTAAATAGCAATCATTTGAGATATAAAGGACTATTATTGATTTTGGGGTCAAAAGTTAAAAGTTCAAGGTAATTGTGACTTTTAGAAGGAAAATGGCTTCCACAAGATAGCCTGAGTTCTTTATCACATGTTTTGACCAGATTGTGTGGATGACTTTCATTTGAGACTAGGAAGACACCATCAATTCATTTTTGGGTCAAAGGTAAAGGTAAAAGTGACAGAAAAAAGGAAATATTAATTCCTCAGAACTTGTAATTCTGCACCACATGGCTTGAGTCAACTTTGTAGATTGCTTGCAGATGAAAAAGGGCAGACACCTACTGAATTTGGGTTTTAAAGGTCAGAGGTCAAGGTTGAGGGACTTAAAGAAGGAAAATTGTTTTCAGGTCCTATCCCTCAAACCATGAACAAACTTTGTGTATGTCTTGCATCTGAGACAAAAAGGCATCTTTTGGGGTCAGTAGGTCAAATTTCAAGCTCACTGAGACTGAAAGAAGAAAACTGGTTTTTCCATAGCTTTGCTACAGTTCTAATGCATTGACCAGATTTTGTGGATGGCTTTCATTTAAGACTAGGAAGACACCAGTTGATTTCCAAATGTCAAATATCTGACCAATGAAAAGTTGTATTTACATCGGTGAATTATAAAATGGCATTTACCACATGGTAGATGTATGATGTACCGTTTATGGTATCTTGTTTGTATTTATATGGTAAGTGCTTTGTAATCCTCATACTTTTTTCCAAATCTTATTTATACATTGGTATATCAAGCAACACACAAACACCTTGACTTTGTGAAGTCACTGTTGTGATAAATATATATAATCACCTGAATCGCGGATCTGACACTGATTGTTTCTTTTTTACTTTAGAAGATGCTAATATTGTGCCTTGCATGTTTGATTTGTTTGGTTGGTTAGGTGTTTTATTTGTTTAATGCCTTGGTTTCGTGTCGTACAGAACAGCAGCTGAAGCTGGTTCTTTAAATTTATGCTGATGTAATTGGAGTAAAGTGCCTGTTTTGAAGGTCACATAAAGGTTGCCAACACTAGCTGATCTGATCATAGGGTTCAAACTCACTCTCTTTCAGTTGCAAGTCCAGCATGGTAACCACTGAGCCACTGTGGCTGCAGATTTGAATGTTAAAGTTTATCAGACAATTTGCTGTTATTACAGAATATAGATGCTTATGATGAATAACATTGACTTAAGAAGAGGAGCTGATTGAGGTCAGGTGGCAAAATTTAATGTAAAGCTACAGTGCCTTAAAAATGCCTAATGTAAAGTTACAGTGCCTTAAAAATGCCTAATGTAAAGTTACAGTGCCTTAAAAATGCCTAATGTAAAGTTACAGTGCCTTAAAAATGCCTACTGTAAAGTTACAGTGCCTTAAAAATGCCTACTGTAAAGTTACAGTGCCTTAAACATGCCTACTGTAAAGTTACAGTGCCTTAAACATGCCTACTGTAAAGTTACAGTGCCTTAAAAATGCCTACTGTAAAGTTACAATGCCTTAAAAATGCCTAATGTAAAGTTACAATGCCTTAAAAATGCCTATCGTAAAGAATATTCATGTACATTTACATCATAGAATTTACCAGTATCTTCTCCTTTCATATATCCTCTCCAATGTCATCAGTTGTTGTAACCTAAAAGTTTATTTTATAATAGAGAGAAAGATCTTGGTGTCAGTTATACGTTTTACACATCAGTAAATCCAAAAAAACTGTATACAGGGACTATCAACAGGTAACCATAATTTATATCATATCTTCATTGGTAAAGTAGGATTTTGCAGTGTATTCTCATTATAAAGCATATCCATGGCTCTATCTCTCTGTCTCTGTCTTTGTCTGTCTGTCTGACTGCTCTAGTGGCCTATTGCTTAGAGCATCTGCCTTGGATGCGGGAAGTCGTGGGTTTGAACCCTGGGCAAGTCATACCAAAGACTGACAAAAATGGTTTTAGCAGCTGCCTCGCTAGGCATTCAGCATTAAGAGGTTAGTGTTAAGACTGGTCGGCCTGGTGTCAGGATAATGTGGCTGGGTCATACATGATGTTACATGTTTATGGTATGATGCCCCAGTGCTAGACATCGCTGTAAACTGCAACAATACAGAAATCATAGCAGCATGACTGAAATATTTTTAAAGCTATGTGAAAAATCCACTCACAGTTTCACTCAATACAATTATACAATAAGTCTTTTGATTTTATTTCAGTCAAGCAATCATGGGGGAGGAGGAGGTTGATTTTCTGTTTGAAGATCTTATTGCCTAGCTGTTTTAGCTTTTCATAATATATTATTGATCATCTGTCTTGTTTCCTTTCATTTCATTTGAAAACTTCTTTTCTTATATAATGTGAAAACATTATCAGCTGCTAACTGTGGTCATTGAAAACTCTGTTTGCCTTCATGCTAATACTATATTGATTGCAGTTCACAGTTTTATGTATGCAATTCTCCAGTGCAGTAAAATGATGGAAACTGCATTTTTTTTTTGAACATCTGTGGATCTTGTTTATAGGTGTACTTTCAGTCAAAAAACAGTCTATATCAGATATGTTTTTCATGGTAAATTCTTATACAGCTACCATAAGGTGGAGTATATTATGTCATGATGTTTGTGTTACCAGTTTGCTTTTTGCATTATTATTGTTGTTGTTGTTGTGGTAGGGTTTAACGCCATTTTTCAGCACACGGTAGGCTATACATGGCAGCCAGTATTAATGGTGGAGGAAGAACCCGGGAAAATCGCAGAAAGAACCACCGACCCACAAGAAGCTACTGGCATGCTTTCTCACATACCCACATTGGCTTTTGCGTTATTACATTAGATCTCTATGGTCAGAAGATCAAAGGCCAAGGTCATGAACAGAAAGCAAGAAAATAATTTGTGCACTCTACCATATACAGTTATCAAATTTTGTGTATAGTTTGCAGAAGGGTTGTGTAATTAAGAACCCTATTGATTTTGGAATCAAAGAGTCAAAGGTCAGGGACACCTAATAAAAGCAGAAAAATGGTTTATGCACCATAATGTTAGTTCTTTATGAATTACCTTCACCAAACATTGTGGATGGTTTACAAATGGGATAAATAAGGAGGATATTAATTTTGAGTTTGGCCTCAAAAGGTCAAAGGTCAGGGTCACCAACTGGAAAAAGAAAAATGGTTTCTGCACAATAACATTATGGCCTGTATTTAGAGTAAGGAAGAAGCCATTAATTTTGAGACCACGGGTTAAATGTCAAGGTCACTGACTGAGAAAAAAAATTGGTTTCTGCATACAAATTTCATCATCTACATAGAGGACTATTAAACATGGGGTGGGCAGATAAGATGTCAGTGATCTGTACAGTTGACCATTCGCGGTACTGTTGTTAATGATTTTTATGCCATAGATTCCTCTGTAATGGTAAACAAGAAAACTCTGGCATGTGCAAATATAGATGTTTATTTCTGGTTTCTAAATTGATAGAAATAAGTGTGTTTAAATTGAATTATTCAGTTTCACTGCAATTTACTACAGGTATTTTGAGGATATGGAGTTTGATATTAAATTGTTTTGTAACCTGATGTAAAATTTGCCACTCAGAATGCATTTTGGATTCTAATACTTGGAGCTAGGTGAGGACTACAAATCTCAAAAATACTTCTTTGCTGACCAGTTCAGTCAGGTAAACCTTACAAATAGTTTACAGTTCTTGAATTTGAAAATAAAGTTGCTGATAGAATACTTTCTGCAATCAGCTTGGACATATTTTGGTTTGGTCATCTTGAACAAAGAAAACCTGATGCAAACAAAGTTTGATATTAACTGAAGTGGTATTCAACTCGTGAAGTCATTAGTAATGTATTTCATAAAAACTTTTGAAGGTCATTCTTTGTTTAAATAACAACTACCAAAATTGCACCATTCTTGCAATGAAACTGCAAAATTTTGATTCTGTTTTTGCATAATTCCATCTTGAAAATTTTATTACAGACTGTACTTTAGCTTCAGTATTGGTTTTAGTTCATTTTTTTCTTTAAATTTTCAGTTGCAACACACGTAAGATACACAAATAAAAAAATTCAGTTACTTGAGAAACTTGTGAATTTTATTGTGTGACATAATTTTCAGACACTGTCAAAGCTCAGATCATCAGAGTTATCCTTTGGAGCACACAAAAATCAAATTTCCCTATTCCAGTCAGTAGATTCCATGTTGCATTTGGAAAAGTAGGCAAATCCTTGTGTATAGTTTTGTTCAAGATGATGTGTATTTTTGCTGTGGCCAAATGGTTTTAGTGCCAGAAAAAGTTGAAGATTTTGTGTAAGGTTCGATAGAGCAGGATGAATGGAAATGACAGAATTAGCAGTTACCAGTATGAGGTTTCAAATTAGCAATAAATGGGGAGGAGGAATTTGGAAAACATATTGGCATAGGGGACACTTGAAAAGATAAGGTTGTAGGTGTTGGGAAATCAATGGTAATCTTGAGATTGGTGTCATAAATGTATTTTCCTAAAATGCTGGGTCAGCATCATATAGTTACTAGGTAGTCCTTAGGGTCCATACTTAATTTGGTAAGAGTTAACCAATCATATTTAGTATGTAACTTATTATAATAGAAGAGTTGAAATAAGAGAAACTAATTGGAGTATAATGAGAGATATCAGGATTATAGTATAGAATCATTGGAGGGTGGTCAGGAAATTAGTATATGTAATATACAGGGCCTTCCATTAGAGCCAAAATTGGAGGGTGAGTTGCCAAGGTAGGCGGGGACTTTTGTGGGACCTCCCCATATAGGGATCCAGGTCTTTTCTTTTTTTTAAGTGGCCGAGTGTAAAGTGAAAGTAGCCAGGTAAATCACCCAGCTCCCAAGTGTATGTGTGTGTGTTTTGGATTTTTAACATAGCTTTACAAATTTTCAGTTATATCGCTACTATGTCTGCAGTGTGACAGTTCATAGTGATGTCTATCACTGGGGCATCATACCGCAGACATGTAGTATGATATCCCACCCAGTTACATTATCCTGAACCAGGACTCAACCAATCCTAATGCTAACCTCTTAATGCTGAGCACCAAGCAAGGCATTTGCTATATATAGTACCAATTTTATGTGTTTGGTATGACTCAGCCGGGGTTCAAACCCGTGACTTTCCGCATCTGATGTGGATGTTCTAACCACTTGGCTACTGGATCAGTCAGCTCCCAACTGATAAGGAAAGCCATATATATATATATATATATATATATATATATATATATATATATATATATATATATATATATATATATATATATATATATAGTAGTTATCAAAAATTTCTTAGTGATTTATTATATACCACCAAGGTCTTGTCACCCCAAAAGGGTTATATGGACAAGCTGAACTCTCAAGTCAAAAAAATATCATTTGTTTTTAAAATGTTATGGATTGTAGAATGTGGTTGTCCTACTTGCTAATCATTACCAATATATTTAGGCATTCAGCATTACACCTTCTATGAAATAATTAAATATGTCAGTGCTTTTATTAGTGTTCATTCAAATTCAATTTAAATTGATGAATATTACCTGCTTGTATTATACATTATCCAACATGAGATCTTATCCTGGAATGAAAATTAATAGATGCACAAGATATTTTTGAATAGGACTATAGTCTAATCATCAATGGCATTTTCTGTAGAGAAAAAAAGGCAGCCTGTCATTGAGTTTGGTAAATTATAAAATTAATTAACTAGAGTTCTCTAGTCTGAGTGTGGTTATCAAGATTTATGATTGTGTTAGTGTGGACAATCACTGGTGTCTGCCTGAGTAAAACTAGCTTTCATGGTGAATTTGAGTAAGATATGATTGAATAATAGAATTTAAAGAATCTAAGTTTACATATACCATATTTACCTGTACCTGTTTATGGCCAGGTGCCAACAGAACAGCCTTACCCCAGATATTCAACTGTCATATCATGCATTAGCAGTGTTACTGTCTGTTCTGCTTAAATTCAAGTCAAACCACAAACAACATATACCCTGTTTTGCCATAATGCACCAGTAGATCAGGGTCTCTGTTGTTTATTCTATTCATTACTCATTACTACTTTTAATATTTATGAAACCGGAAGTTATTAAAGTTTAATTCTACACAGAGTTGCTAATTTCATTGTATCGGTAACTCAATAAATTTTCAGGTCAGTGTCATGATATGTAGCTAAAAGTACTTAATATATTTAAAATACTTCATGTGAAACAAATTAGGTACTTTCAGTTACATTTAATGACCGGAAAGGTTACCGAGTTACAGGTAGGATAAAATTTGTGATGCTGTGTGGAACAAAGTGAAACAGACAAAGTTGAGGTGTTGATCTGGCATCTTCTTACATTAAGCATCAATTTAGATATAGATGAAAAATGGAAAATTTACCAAATTTGCTCATTCGACTTATACTCTGCATCGACTTATAGGCAGGCAAATATGGTAATTGCATATGCTCTGATCTTCTGGCACATTATGCAGTGGCTGATCAGGGTCTTTGCAGTTTGCAGCTGAACTAGACTTATAAACATGTATCGATGGTACTAATGATGAAGTATCACCTGCTTTTGTAAAATCAACTCGTACTCACTCAGTGTACTGCTCAGAATGTACTTAATCGGTGAAGTTCAGAACTCATACTTACTCCGCAGTGTTCAAATTGATGTGATCATTACATTATGATTGTCAATGATTTGAAGTAACTTTTGCCTACTCAAAGCGATTGGACATAAAAATGCACATGAACCCATACATTATTTAGTTATTTAGGTTTACTTTGATCCATAGCTATGTAAAAAGAGTGAAGTACTCGAACATTTCACAAGCAAATGTCCTTAAAAGAAAGCAAGATCTGATCAAGACCAAGATTAGGTGATAAATTTTGCAATGGTAGATTTAGGCCCAGTAATACTATTTGCCCTGTTATTATAAGCATGGCTAGAAACATGTTATTAGTGTAATGACAGAGCTACGGCATCATCTTAAATTCATATATCATACCAGCACATCTCAAAAGACTCAGAGTGTTAAATGTGATCCCTGATGTCATATTTTCATAAAAGATGATGCAAGTATCCTGACTGCCTTGACCGTTTACCTCATACATGTATAATTAGCAGTTTCAGACAGTTATGCAGCATTCTTAAGCACTATTAGGTGCTTCCATCTGATTCGCATCCAAGCATGTTTGGATGCCTGTGCACCATCTGCACCAAAGCATGTTTTGATCCCACCGTAAACATCCACCATTTTCATAGTGCTACCTTCAGGGAAAACCCCATATTTGAAACTACAGGCATTGAGGTAAACGGCAGTTGCATCACAATATGTGGTTGCTATTCAGATTTTATTAAGCTGTAATCTGCTATTTAAAAGCAGCTGGGTTGTATTCTCCACTCTCCAAAATCGAAGCTTGGATTTCAGTTGGCACTTTAATTGAGTTTGGATGATTAGAACTATGTATATGAAAGGTTAATTAAATCAGATTAAGGCTCCAATATCAATGTAGGCAACAATGCTTTTTTTTTATGATGTATTAAATTTGGATGATTTGGTGACACTTATATAACAACAAACCAGTAGATTTAGAGACCAAGAAAGGTCAGCTATGGGTGGTCACAAAGCTTTGCAGACTTAATGGAAATTGAGTTCTCTCAAGATTTTTAAGCATAAAAAACTCTTCCATGAAAAATGATTATGCAACTCTAAACATCAGATTTTAGTCTTGAACCTATCTATTGGTAACAAATACATACAAGAAAGTTGTTATATTTATACCACACTGGTTCTTACAAGTGTGGATCGATAACATACACAGTAACAGATAATACAGGGAAAAGGATTTCAGTTATATATTTTTAAGAATAGATATTTATTTTAATAATTTGTTGGAACAACATTTTATTGCATAAGAAGGGTATCAGTAGGTGATGATGCAATGCATAGTGTGTGGATAATTTGTTCTGTTTCTAGATGCGCATACTTCCAACAATGTACATGTGTATATTCATGTGAATGTTGTTCACACTTGTATTATTAATTTGAATTCTCATTAATTTTGTTAGAATTTTGTAGATACAGTTGATAGGCAGTGATTTTAGAATTGACTAGTTTTGTGCACCAAGAAATTTGACCATTGTCACTATTCAGACTGGATGCAGATGAAGTGAAACTCAAAGATGGTCTGTGATCTCCACATGGCATCTGATAGCTAGATCAGTTTACTTTTTAACGTTAAAACAATTCTTGTATAGTTCCAGTTTTTCATTGGTGATATGAAATCTGAAAATGCTACTGTAGTAATATAGGCTGCTACTATTACACATCTAAACAGTTTACAAAATTGGTAACCACTGAATGAACATGCATGTGGTACATTTGGTCTTAGCAGACATGCATGTCAAAACAGTATGTCAGGTTTCATTCACAGTTTATCATTGGTACATGTATGTAGCAGTACAATGCAATATAATAAAGATCCTAAGAACTGATAAGGTGGCTTCCATGCTCTGGATAATTCATCATCATAAATAATAATTTCCCATTTTCAGAGCATAAGTATCTTAAGAGTTCAAAAGTTTTGGCAATATCACACTGCCTTCATCAATGACTAATGTTGATCATGTAAACATTAAATGCTGAGAAGGGCAGTGTGATATTGCTGAAAATTTAGTTGCTAATGAAGGCAGTGTGATATTGCTGAAAATTTAGTTGCTGATGAAGGCAGTGTGATATTGCTGACAATTTAGTTGCTGAGAAAGGCAGTGTGATATTGCTGAAAATTTAGTTGCTGATGAAGGCAGTGTGATATTGCTGAAAATTTAGTTGCTAATGAAGGCATTGTGATATTGCTGACAATTTAGTTGCTGAGAAAGGCAGTGTGATATTGCTGAAAATTTAGTTGCTAATGAAGGCAGTGTGATATTGCTGAAAATTTAGTTGCTGATGAAGGCAGTGTGATATTGCTGAAAATTTAGTTGCTGATGAAGGCATTGTGATATTGCTGAAAATTTAGTTGCTGATGAAGGCAGTGTGATATTGCTAAAAATTTAGTTGCTGATGAAGGCAGTGTGATATTGCTGAAAATTTAGTTGCTGATGAAGGCATTGTGATATTGCTGAAAATTTAGTTGCTGATGAAGGCAGTGTGATATTACTGAAAATTTAGTTGCTGATGAAGGCAGTGTGATATTGCTGAAAATTTATTCGCTGATGAAGCTGCACCATGTGATATTGCTGAAAATTTAGTCGCTGATGAAGGCAGTATGATCTTGCTGATAATTTAGTCACTGATGTAGGAAGTGTGATATTACTGAAAATTTAGTTGCTGATGAAGGCAGTGTGATATTGCTGAAAATTTATTCGCTGATGAAGCTGCACCAAGTGATATTGCTGAAAATTTAGTCGCTGATGAAGGCAGTATGATCTTGCTGATAATTTAGTCACTGATGTAGGAAGTGTGATATTAATGAAAATTTTGTTGCTGATGAAGGCAGTGTGATATTGCTGAAAATTTATTCGCTGATGAAGCTGCACCATGTGATATTGCTGATAATTTAGTTGCTGATGAAGGCAGTGTGATCTTGCTGATAATTTAGTCACTGATGTAGGCAGTGTGATATTGCTGAAAATTTAGTTGCTGATAAAGGCATTGTGATATTGCTATAATTTAGTTGCTGATGAAGGCAGTGTGATACTGCTGAAAATTTAGTTGCTGATGAAGGCATTGTGATATTGCTGATAATTTAGTTGCTGATGTAGGCAGTGTGATATTGCTATAATTTAGTTGCTGATGAAGGCATGTGATATTGCTGAAAATGTATGCGCTGATTAAAAAAGTGATCTAAGACTTGCTGAAATTTCAGTTGCTGATGAAGGCAGTGTGATACTGCTGAAAATTTAGTTGCTGATGAAGGAACCACGTGATATATATATTGCTGATAATTTACTTGCTGATGAAGGCAGTGTGACATTGGTGAAAATTAAGTCACTGATGAAGGCACCATTTGATATTGCTGAAATTTTAGTTGCTGATGAAGGCAGTGTGATATTGCTGAAATTTTAGCTGCTGATGAAGGCAGTGTGATATTGCTGAAATTTTAGTTGCTGATGAAGGCAGTGTGATATTGCTGAAATTTTAGCTGCTGATGAAGGCAGTGTGATCTTGCTGATAATTTAGTCGCTGATATTGCTGTCAACATTAGTCACTGATGAATGCAATGTGATCTTCCTGATAATTTATTCGCTGATGATGGCAGTGTGATATTGCTGAAAAATTAAGTCACTGATGAAGGCAATATGTGATATTGCTGACATTTTAGCTGCTGATGAAGGCAGTGTGATATTGCTGAAAATTTAGTTGCTGATGAAGGCAGTGTGATATTGCTGAAAATTTATTCGCTGATGAAGCTGCACCATGTGATATTGCTGAAAATTTAGTTGCTGATGAAGGCAGTGTGATATTGCTGAAAATTTAGTTGCTGATGAAGGCAGTGTGATATTGCTGAAAATTTATTCACTGATGAAGCTGCACCATGTGATATTGCTGAAAATTTAGTTGCTGATGAAGGCAGTGTGATATTGCTGAAAATTTAGTTGCTGATGAAGGCAGTGTGATATTGCTGAAAATTTATTCACTGATGAAGCTGCACCATGCGATACAGCTGAAAATTTAGTTGCTGATGAAGGCAGTGTAATATTGCTGACAATTTATTCAGTCATGATGGCACTTTGTGATATTGCTGGAAATGTCAAACACTTTAGATCTTTATGCTTTGAGCATGGGAAAAGTACTAATGACTATGATCCCAAGAATGTTTTACCTCAATTTATCAGAAACTGTATATCTAACAAATGTTAAAAAAGATGTACACTAAATGAAATAATCACAAGTTGTACGATGTACAATAGCTTGCATATTGATATATTAAAAGCTTATATATCATAACTTATATATCAATAGCTTGCATATCAATAACTTATATATCAATAGCTTTTAATTATCAATAACTTATATATCAATAGCTTGCATATCAATAACTTATATATCAATAGCTTGCATATCAATAGCTTGCATGTCAGTAACTTATATATCAATAGCTTATATATCAATAACATATATCAATAGCTTGCATATCAATAGCTTATATATCAATAACTTATATATCAATAGCTTGCATATCAATAGCTTGCATATCAATAACTTATATATCAATAGCTTGCATAATGTTTCAGCTTATAAGTAGAATTTAGCTGTATTTCTTCTAACCTTAGTTCATTGCATGTACAATCTGAAATTTCCCTGGTGCATTCATATTTGGAAGTATCCTTATAAAAAATGTGTTACATGGACCTGATTTATCATTCATTTCCATTACTTGGATACCTTCCCACCAATATTTACGAAATGTACCAGGTGGATTCATCTTAAGTTTGTATCCAAAAGTAGGTGAAGGTTGCTTACCTTTCCTGCACCATGAATGTATTTGTATGCATGGTTTTAGATCCTGAAATCAACAAACTGATAAAATGTGTCATTCTGGTTTTACATTATTTTTTTATTTTTTTCATTGTCTGGAAGTGGTAATGATAGAGACTGTTTGCTATCCATGTGTGCCAGAATGTACGTACTTTACTGAACATGTGAATCACCATCGTTGAAGCAAATTCCAGCTTTATTATGCTAAAGGCTGCACTGCTGATACCTTTGTTTCATTTTTTTAGCTCAACAAGTTGCCAGCACAGGAGAGACAGGAGTCGCCTGTATTACTGGACATGTTCTATGATCATGGGCAGATGTTAACCCATTCTCCAAGCAAAGAGATGTATACTAGTAGCCACCATGAATCCATTCTATCAGTCTTCCCTGACACAGACAGTGGGTTTGGGTATGTTTCTACATGCTGATGCGTTTAAAGAATCTTAGTTCAAGTTCCTAAATATGTAGGGCTGTAGGTCCCTCATGCATCTATCTCAGTTGGTAAAGCATCAGATGCATAATCCAAAGTTCACTGGTTCAATACCCACCCAAGCAGGCCAGGCCTGGGTTGGCGCAGCCTTGGTGTATCCATGAGAAAGGTTGGTAGCTCCCCTTCCCTCTGTATGATAAAGCCAATAATAGTTTAAAAGTGCCATTCAGACCAACAAAAACAAGCAAAAAACAAACTGTCCTTGACACATTCTTTTGAATACAACTGGTCCATAAATTTTTGATGGCTGAAACATTGGAATATTCTATGTTCATTATCTGAATAATTTATGCACATATTAACAAAAGAATTGGCTCCATCAATTTTTGTGAGACTTTTTGAAAACCTTTTTGCTTACAGATGAACAGTATTTTTACTCCAGGATGTGCAAATTGCATCTCCTGTGTTAATTTCATGAATTGCCCTTTAAAAACTAGTAGCATGTTATATCCACACACAGCCAATTTGCCATAATTGAAAACCTGTAACATTTATTAACAATTGACAAAGTCACCCGACCATGTAAGCACTTGACTTGATGATTCACCACAATCAAGCACTTACTACATGATTTTTGCAGCTTGGTCAATGAGATGCTTTTATTGATTATCTAGTCATTAAAAGCATTTTATCAGCTACACTTAATGAGTTTGTAAAATGGTGGATATGCCGTTTATGGTATTTGGTGTTAATGTTGGTGCCATTAGATGCAGTTTAGTAAATATATCAGTACCATTGTCATAACATTATAGCTATTGCTGTGCTGATAATAAACTTTCCAAGTTGTATCACTTATTCATTAAAAGTTATTTATTACATACACTTACTGACATTATGCTACACCTTGTTAAAGCTATGTTAAAAATCCAAATCACACACACACACACGTCTCCTTTGATAACGTCTGCATAATAAGGTTCATCACAAACATAAATCACAACCTTGGATCAGACTTAGTGGATAGCTTGCCTTTGAGCTAAGAAAGAACTGTTTTTTGTGGTGCATGTAATGATCATTGTCAATGTGACTGAAAAAAAAAATTGTTTTTTGTACAAAAATGTAAGTTCTTGACCTTGTACCTTCACCACACATTGTATATGACTTGCATGTTTGGAAAGAAAGAAGCCCACTTGGATCAGAAGTCTGTAGTCTCAGAAGTCAACCATGTCATATTTAATTAGTGCCTTCATTAAGGACTGTTAGACATGGGGTGGTCATATATACCTTTTTTCACTTTTGCCTTAGGTGGAGATGGAGTTGTATTGCTTTGCCATGGTACTGTATTAACAAGAAAGTTTACATGTCAGCACAAGTGGTTAATCATAGATATACAAACATTCACATTTCTCTGGAAATTAATTCTTTGCTTTGTTACATGTACATGCATCTGTTTCATGTAGCATTTAATATCCATGATTCTACCATACAGACTCTATAGGACTAGACCCCTGTTTTCATGCATAAAATATTAGGTTTATTCATGTCTTACATTGTTCATGTTGCACTAAAAATGCTGGTCTTATTATAAAAAATTTCAAAATTAATCCTGATCAAACTTCAGAAAAAAAATTTGTTAGCATGTTATTTGCAATAAATATTTATTCATTAAACAAAAATGACAGGCGAGAAGGATCAAAGTCAAAATCCAGAATGGATAAAAAAGGTGTTAATTATCTTTTCAGATGAACCAGTAGCAGTTTTGATTAAAGTTTGTGTCAATGTGGTCATGTAGATGCATTCTCTCATCTCAAATTAAATATTGTTTTTCTAAACTTTATAACTGATGTTGTTTAATCAAAAAGTAGATTCAGTTCTGGCAGTTGAATGCTCTGCACCTTAACTTTCATCAAGAAACTGCCAGACCAAAATTTTGATTGCTGTGGATTTTTGCAATGGTGGTCATGTTCAACTAAACTGGGTCCAGAAATGAGTATGCCGAGTCTAATCATTACAGTGTAGGGTAGTACAAATTTTGCATGGGATGTTGCTTGTAACTTACACAGCTGAAGAACCACTCAACATGTTCTGATGAAGTTTGGTATGAACATTGTTTTATACACTTGAATGTACTGTATTTTATCGATTTCATTTTGCCTACTTCATTTTGAACTGAACTATGCCCCTTGATAGGAGGGTTCTTCTCTTCACGTGCAGACTTGTGATGTTGCTTGTAATCAGCATAACTCGAGAATCATTCAACATATTCTGGTGTAATTTGATGTTGACATTGTTTCATAAACCTACCTATTTTTTATGGGGGGTTTGTCTCGGTAGTACTCCAAATTTGGACAGGGTCATAACCCTTGTCTATCAATTGTATCTTTACCATGTTTACTTGGTGTGTTGTTTGCATTGAGGAGTCCATGAGGGGAATTGGATTTTAGGCACTCCACATTGTCTGGCTCCATTTTCTTAACAAAAGATTCTGTTTGTAAGGCCATGTAGAGCAGACTGTAATGACCAGGGCCATTTGTGATGCACTGATTACTAAATAGCAGTAGTTTTTCCTGCCAATTCATTTTAAAATAATTGAATACTGTTGACTCTGATATCAAAAACTGCATTTATTACAGTGCAATTGCCCGTATTGGTCACCTCCTCTCAGTAATCACCTCACATATGCATGCAATGCCTTTTTTTGTTCACTGATATTTGATCTTCATTAAACAGTCACTTCCCTTATGGAGACAGGTATGTGTGGCTGGTAAAGACTGGTTGTACTGGATATATTTCTGATATAAGGTCCCACCAACTTTCAGGAAGAATTAAATCTTCACGTTCCTGTAATATTATTGACAGTGGATACATTTTCTCAGTATGTGCCTTAAGTTGATTTTTATTAGATGCAAAATATAAAAACTAATTCCTCTTTTAACAAAACTAAAACTTTTTGCCATTGCTTGACTACATTATAGCTAGCACAGTACAACCGTTGAGACCAATAACTTGATTTATTGCCCAAATAACTCTCAACCTTAAGATTTCATTGACAGATTTATTGCCCTCATAACTATAAACTTGAGGATTTTATTCCTTTCAAATCATATATGGTTATAACAGAGGTACTTCAGCCACCTAGAACTTTGGTAGAACCAAAAGATGAATATTTCATAGTGAGATTTTTAATCTGTCGCGACCTGTAAGAAATTTGTCCATATGTTATGTCTTGTAGGTTTTAACCTGGAAGTTGTTATTTGAGGTTAGCCTCAGCATATTTTGCAATTTAATAATTTTTTTATTTATATAAGTCGATAATTTCTTTTCAGTTAGGGTGGTGCAGGCAAATATATCTTTAGCTGTTACTATCTATACGTGCCTATAGTAGAGTCCAGCTTGAAAGTGTACAGAACCAGAGCTGCCATTGCATAATGTGCTGGCACATCTGGGTCTATGCAGTTTGTTAGAAGTATTCAGTAGAACAAAGAAACATACCCTGATCTGATGGTGCATCATGTGTGGGCAGATCATGGTCTATGTTGTTTGCACTTGGACCCAACTTACAAGCATGAACAAATGGGGTACTAGTTTATGTAAATTGCTTCCAATCCTTGAGGTTTTAGGTTTGTGAATATCAGTGGTTCAGCTGTACAAATGTTTTGATGTACAGTTTGGGGGGCACAAAGATGACATAGGGTATTGTATTTACCCATATGTAATGTAATGTCAACTGTACAAATTTCTTGATGTTCAGTTTGGGGCTCAGAGTTGTCATAGGGTACTTTATTTACGCGTGTGTAATGTGTAGCAAACTGTACAAATTTCTTGATGGATAGTTTTTGGCACAAAAATGGCATAGTGTCTACTGTATTTATTAGGAGTCCATGAATACAGTACAAAACAAACTGTACAAATTTCTTGATGTACAGTTTGTGGCATGAATATGGCACAGGGTACTGTATTTACCCATGTGTAATATATGCTAGCTGTACAAATTTCTTGATGTACAGTCTGTGGCATGAATATGGCACAGGGTACTGTATTTACCCATGTGTAATATATGCTGGCTGTACAAATTTCTTGATGTACAGTCTGTGGCATGAATATGGCACAGGGTACTGTATTTACCCATGTGTAATATATGCTGGCTGTACAAATTTCTTGATGTACAGTCTGTGGCATGAATATGGCACAGGGTACTGTATTTACCCATGTGTAATATATGCCAGTGGTACAAATTTCTTGATGTACAGTCTCATGTGGCAGAGAGATGAACAGAATATTGTGTTGCTAGATCATGGTCTGTTTTTGTTTGTGTTTGTGTGTTATACATGTTTAAATAGGGTACAGTATTACACTAAACTCATCATCATGTTAATCACAAGACCTATAAACATGGACTGCATTATCATCTTCACTTGCCAGGGTTCCATGTTAACTTACCTACACATTGGCAGATCAATCACATATTTCAGTGCTTTGTCCCAGCAACTTTTATTGGATTTTATGCATTGCCTCCCTTAGTATGTATTACCATCTAACCAATAGTGTGCAACAGTGGTGCATTGTACATTGGCTGAAAATGGTGGAAGTAATTTGCTTCAAAAGTGGCACTTTATAAATTTTATGAGAAAGCAGTAGGTGTAAGGTGAAGTTGTTTACATTTGCAACTTGCACAGTGGAGAAAATGTTATTAACATATTGGAACCATGGCTAGCGAAGATGCTGCCTAATGGGTGAATTCCATAACCATTCCCACCTTTTACATGGAATTGTCTTATGCTAAGATGCGTTACAGTGTGGGAGTACTATAGATATATTCTGTAGTCCATCGTTATTATGTGCTAGTTATGGTCCATGTTTTGTACTGAGGACTATTTTGTATAGTGAGGAAACAATTATAAACTGAATTAACATGTAGTGATAATCACATATGTAATGAACCACATTATAGCAGGAATGATTGTATTTTGTCATACAATATTTTTAAAAAATGATCTAAAGATATAATTTGGTTAACCAGATCAAATACAGTGGTTTAATTTGGTAATTGGGACTATATAATACTGCATTATATCTGGAATTAGATTATATTGAAGTGTGATATGATGAGGGATAACTGTACCATGTCATGGGGGTCCTTATAAATTGTTAGTTTGTCTTTGAAAATTGTTTTCCCCATTGTTTTTGAAGTTTTTCTTACTGAAAGCCAATAGCTGGTGAATTTTCTGTTGTTTATGCTTTTTTGTGCCACCTACCATATATACTTGCTTAAAAATTGAATGCATGCAACAATAAACAACAAAAACTTTGATATGCTGTCACATAATTTGCCTGCAGATAAGGGTCTGTTTTGTTTGTTTTTTCTGTTGATTACTCCTAACAAATTGCATAGACCCAGATCTGCTGGTGCATTATGTGATGGCAGATCTGGGTCTGTGCAGTTCGCAGTTGCAGTCAACTTATAATCAAGTATAATATTTCTGAGCATTGTTTATTTTGTTAACATTTTGCAGTTGTTAAAAACTTGAAGCAGAAACAGTGCCTTGTATGTCTTGTACCAAACTATTTTTATAAGATTAACAGCAATTCATGCCACCATGCATCAACAGTCTCTGTCTTGATTTGAATATGAATAATATCTGCCAGTGATATCTATCATTGATCATTATAAAAACTCTTTTTCCCCTCATAGTTGCTTTTAGACACATCTGATCTATCTGAGCAAAACAATTACGGTCTTTGGTGAAAAGAATCTTTTGTAAAATTACAGTCTGTTCTTAGATTTGTTGTTGTAGCCTGTAAATTGGTTCCCTACTGTACCTTACAGTTATTTTTTTCACTTATTAGTTTGATTGTGTTAAAGGAATGAGAGTCATGAAACCATTCTGTTCAGCCTTATTTACAAGAAAAACTGTGACATTTCTAAAGGGATTTTTTCCTCCTTTTGTTTTCGAAAGCTGGAAATGCTGTGGGACCAAAATATTTATTTGCATTGTGTGTTGTTTGTTTTTTGTTTTTTTCTTGAGGTTATAGGTCAAAGGATGGACTAAAACAAGTCATACCCACTTTTGCAGAAAGTGCATTTTGTTGGTACTTAATTTCATGGATTTGGGAAGGGGTTCTGTTGTCTTTGCAGATGAATTATAGTGGTCATACACCAAGACAAAAGTATTGTCATGGTGGTTCTTAATTTCATGGATTTGGATTAGAGGGTCATGTTGTCTCTGCAGTTGAATGGTCATACACTGAGACAATACAAGCCATGTCATGTTGGTACTTAATTTCATTGATTGGATTAGAGAGTCCTGATGTCCCTACCTGTAATTCATATTAGCTATACACAGAGACTAAACAAATCATGCCAAGGTCTGTAAAGAACATTAGTCTTAGTACATATGCCTGTACATTTTTTAATTAATTTCATGGATTGGATAAGAGAGTTTTGTTGTCTGTACAAATAATTCCTATTGGTTGTACACTGAGACTTACAAGTCATGAACAATTTATAAATGGCATTTTTGTTGATACATGTATTTTTTAAATTAATTTCATGTATTCAATAAGAAAGTTATGTAAGTCTCTACATATATTCAGAGTCTGTAAATGCATTTTTAAATTTGTGGTTTGTAGGAACCACCGAATCCACAAGAAGTAGTACTGTACAAATAAAAGAATTTCCAGTACTTAAGAGATTAATTAATTGAGTTAATGAAAATTGTAATGTAGAAATATTTACAGTATATCAGATTTTTTTCATCTGTCAGCTCCAGTATGAAGGCCAGAAGCAGATCTGGACAGCTGAATGGAGAAGACTTGTGCTGTTCACCTCTTGCCTTGTCAAGGTCAAGATCATTAAGTCGCCTTAACATGAACATTTCTCAGGAACTTTCCACACCTCCAGACAGCCCAAGGTATCGTCCCTTTGACATGTCCTTGAGGCATCTGAAAGACAATTTGGAGGACAGTGAAAACAGACGTGTGGTGCTAATGCATAAACTAAAGGAGGCCCAGGACACATTAGAGGTATTTATAGCAGCTAAATTTAGGTTCATCTAACCAAACCCAATCAATGTTTGAAAGGTCTGAGGGACATGTAGGCATCAATTTAGCCTCAGGTTTAACATTGGTTGATAGCACTGTGTTGTAAGTTTGAATCCTGTCTGGATCAGTACTGGTTGGAGGCAATATTGAGTCACTGGGAAAGGAGCTGAACTCTCATTGCATTGACACAATATAGTCATTAAGGTACTAATGTGCCATTAAACGGAAAGGTGATTCAGTCATGATGTTGACTTAAGGGTTTGTTATTTGCCTCTAATATTAAAGTCAGAGATCTTGCTGCTGCAAGTGAGATATTATATTGCATTGTACTCGCAAGTCAAGTCCTGCTACATAATAACATATACCCTGATATACTGCCAGATAATGCCCTGGCAGATCAGGGTCTGTGTTCATTGTTCTACTTATGGTTCCCAACAAATTCCATAGACCCAGATCTGCCGGTTTTAAAATAATAGTAAGGAATATCCATAACAACATGGGGCAGAAAAAATGAAAGGTCAAGGTCAGTGACGAAGAAGAAAAATGGTTTCTGCAGCAAAACATTAGTTTTACATCACAGATATGGTGAAACTGTGCATGGTTTCACATAAGGTAAGGAAAAAAAGCCTATTGATTTTGGCGTTGAAAAAGTGTCACGGTCATTCTCACTGAAAGAAAAAAAATGGTTTCTGTGCAAACATTTTTGTTATCATTTCTGGGTCAGTGTTTTAAATTGTGTTCTTGACCATAAATAAAAAAAACTTAATCAGTTACCTCACCTGAAAACTTCATTTATTAATGAACAGATGTGATGTCAATGGCAGTTCCTTATTTTCTCTTTTCTGCTTGACACAGATTGCAATATACATTTCACTGTTTTTGGTGGTACTGTGGTTAATGAGGCTCACTTTTGGAATATCAAGATTAAAAATAATAATACTAATAATAATAATAGTAATAATAATAATAATGCTTTATTTATAGAGGATGACTCATTAGTTAGTGACTGTTCTCCCTTGAGGCCCTCTTAAGAAGAGTATAACAATGCACATTATATGAAGGTAGAAATAATTACTGTGTGTTTTAACTTGTTTAATAGTAAAATACTAAATTCCATTATCTATTAAAAACACATACATGCTCATGATCTTAAATACTGTTATATTTGCAGCTGATTTTACATGTAGTGTAAGCTTCTTCCACAGAACTGTACCAGAGTATTGGAAGCTCTTTTTAATTGCTCTGTTCTCAGTTTTGATGTTAGAAAGTTTCCATGTGATATTGATCTCAACTGGTATTGTGTTGAAAAAGGCCTGAACAAGTCCTGAAGATACTCTGGTGCAGTTCCATGTAGACATTTATATAAAAGAACTGCCTTGTGAAAAAATCTATCGTGTCATATATTGTGAACCATTTGAGTTCTATAAACACTGCTTTTGGGGATGATCAATAGATTATGTTTATGATATGCGTTAATGACTTTACTATTACTGTTGCAGCAATTTTAAGAATTTGTGGACCAATACCATCCAGTCCTGGACCAGAGGATTTAATAATATACACCTTAATGTCAAACATGAAAGGCTTGTAGGTGTGTCCGTAGAAAATAGTTTATTATGGAATGACCATATTGATAAGCTTTGTAAAACACTGTCATCCAGAATTGCCCTTCTCAGCAGAATCAAAAAATATTTACCTATGGGAACTCAAAATCTATATTACAAGTCATATATTCTTCCAACAATGGATTATTGTTCAAATGTATGGGGAAACTGTGCTAAATCTGAGCTTGACAGGATTTATAAACTTCAGAAACGACCAGCACATGTAATTTTAGATGCATCTGTTGATCATCCCTCAAAAGCATTATTTACAGAACTCAAATGGTTCACAATATATGACATGACAGATTTTCACAAGGCAGTTCTTTTATATTAATGTCTACATGGAACTGCACCAGAGTATCTTTAGGACTTATTCAGGCCTTTTTCAACACAATATTAGTTGAGATCAATATCACATGGAAACCTTCTAGCACCAAAACCAAGAACAGAGCAATTTAAAAAGAGTTTTCAGTACTCTGGTACAGTTCTGTGGAATAAGCTTCCACTACATGTAAAATCTGCTGAAAATATTAGAGTATTTAAGAAGAGATGTCATGAGCATGCATGTGTTTCTAATAGATAATGGAATTTAGTATTTTAATACTAAACATTTTAAAATAAACAGTAAGTATTGCTTCATATAATGTGCATTGTTTTACTCTCCTTAAGAGGGCTTCAAGGGAGAATAGTCCTTAACTAATGAGTCACCCTCTATAAATAAAGCATTATTATTATTATTATTACTATTATTATTATTATTATTATTGAATAATTAAAAAAGTGTTAATTCAGTTTTAATTGCAGGAACAGCTCAGTAAAGGAAAATGATAAAGTCATCAACAAGTATATGACACATTAGGAAATCATTAGTGATTTCCAGCCCACTGTAAATGATTGTTCTTGCAGGCTTCTCTATTTTCTCTGATATTTAACTTTTTGCAAAGTGATCGTAAATCTATTATTTTATGGAAAGTTGGTGACAGGCACTGTTTCTTATACTTTTCTATGTAAGGATCCTTATATGGGGATATATATTCAGTTAGTTGTATGACTTATATTTTGTTTCATTGTGTTAGATTGCTCAACCCGTAACTATATAGAAATGCCAATTTTCCTAACAGATACCCCAGCATTTTGGCACCGATCATACTTTAGGTATAAATTATCTTCAAAATCTTGTCAAAGTTAAAATCAATTAACTTTTAAAGAGAGACGTTTGTAGCAGTGTTGGATACTAAGTCCCTCTAATTTCATCAGAAATCTGAGATTGGGAATCCAAATTTGTGTTATTCATATGACAGACTATAGTGTGACAGATGGGAATCCAAATTTGTGTTATTCGTATGACAGACTATAGTGTGACAGATTGGGAATCCAAATTTGTGTTATTCGTATGACAGACTTTAGTGTGACAGATTGGGAATCCAAATTTGTGTTATTCATGTGACAGACTATAGTGTGCCAGGTATGATATCTATATGTATATTAAACATGATATTCTTAGACATCGTAATTGTACATGCTGCCAGGCTGAGTACAGGTTTGTTATTGTTTATAAACTTCTTCATTATATACTTAAAGATTGAGGATGTAAGAATAATGATCAGATATTGTTTGGTGTGTGTAAACATTTGCCAGAAAGCTTGTGAAAGTGTTTTTGAACCCTCCAGCTCAAAACTGTTAGATTTTATTATAGCAAACAATTGTACATGACAAATTGTGTACCATCCAGATATAAAAATCTGTTTTCATTCTTTGATTATCTCAATTTTACACTTTTAACTGGTTTCAGTAAAACATTTGTATTCATATTTGCAGTTACAAAGTGATCGCCTTGGCAAGATTGAAGGAACAGCCAGAGGAAACACCTACCTAGTAGAGGATCTAAAGAATAAAGAAAAGGTGAGTTCAGAATCGATTTACTTGGAAATTTTTTGAAAACAAATCTCAATTAGAATTTTAATGTAAAAATATATAGAGATATAAAAAAAATTTTCTATAGATATAAATATTTCACAAGTGAAATGGAAACTTTGTATTGTCATGAGTGGCAAAGTCGTGAGTGACAAAGTCATGAGTGACAATGCAAAATGTTTCCACTTTGTGAGTGAAATATTTTTGTGTATCTACTATAAAATGTATATTTTCTTTTTATCATACATTTTTTAATAGCAAAAGATCTCAATTTGGATTTTCTCTGTTCTGTGCCACTGTGGTTAACAGTTGCATTACTACATTGATATACAATAATAGCAACATTTTACAAATTTATCTTGTACATAGCATGCTTCAGATTTTGTCAAAATAATGACTGTTCATTCAAAAATGTTAGAAGATTTCATGCATGGATTGATACTGTTGGGGAATGTTAAAGTAGAAACATCACAGACCAGTTGTATTTGAGCAACTTCAGAGCATAACATCTTTAAACAATCAATTTTAGTGATTGAGGGTTTTACTTGTAAGGATTTTCATTCATTATTTTGTTTATGTTTACATTCTAACTTAATTTTTTTTGCATGGCCTTTGGAAGATTGCAGTCTTGTTTGGTTGCAGATGCTGTATCCAGGGTTTTTTAACTTAATTTTTTTTTGCAATCAACACTAACCCAATGCTGGACTTATTCATCATTTTCAAACATGATTGTAATGAGAGTTAAAATTGCTACTTTAAAAAGTGTATTAATATATTGAATTGAAAGTTTTTTCCCCTAAAAGTGTGTACTATTTGTCATGAAGTATTACTGGTATACAGTACTGTATGGGTGACATGTAGAAATGGGTCCTACATATTCACGGACTGTTCCCATGATTCATGTAGAAAACTAGTTGTAAAGAACGTAAAACTTGAAGACTGCTCTTTTCTTTTGGGATTTTGTTTATAGGCATTTCTTTATGAGACCTCATTGAATGTATGAATGTACATTTGAGGGTCTAAAGTTGATACATTTAAGATTTGTACATTTTTCTTGTGGAAGGGATTGAGAAAAACAGAGAGAGACAGAGAGAGAGAGAGATGTAAATATAAGAAAAAAGTAGTTCCAAAATTGATATCCTCATTTTTTTATATCATTTCTTTTTCTCTCACTCATGTATTTCAATATCTCACTATCAAATATGTAATAAAATGGGATATCAAATTAGTCAAACTTTAAAAAAATTGTCTCAGAAAAAATTTATCATAACAACACAGAACGAAACATGACATTGCAGGTGCCATATCAGCTTGCTATTCTACTCAAGACACTGCTTATTTTGGCAGGAAAAGGACATCTGTGTTTAATTTACAGACCTTGCGTGACGTTTTTATTTTTGTCAGTAACAAAACCATGTTAACAACTGATAATGTACATGTACCAGAAAGTTCACCAAGAGAGAACAAGATATCTTATCCGTGTGAAACAGTCATCCATCTCATTTATTGTCACATGTTGGCTGCATCTTTTTAGCAGAATATGGTAAACATATTTTTAAATTACTAATGTTTAGGGAACATTTAAAAGAAAGGCACAAATAAAAAGAAAGACAAGTAGTTTTCTTTGGTCTCGGAATTTACTAGTAGCATAATTTACAGTGATACATGAGATATAGACTTGCTTGCATATTTCTCAGTTTTTTATATGTGATGTATTATTGTTATACACATCATAATGAGGAGGACAATTATTGATATATGTATGTTGATAAAATGCTGTCAATAGCCAGATATATCAGTGTATTTATAACCTGATTCAGTGTCTGCATTAAACGACCATCTTCCTCTGTGGATGCTTGCATTATTGCAATAGAAGTCTTATCAAGCACCAATGTAACTGTGTGTATTGATGTATTGCATATATCCTTGTATGCTAGTATTTATTAATAGGGTGATTGATTATTTTTTATGCTGGACAAATATATTTGATTTCTGGAACCAAAATACATGATTGATCAATTACAACAATCCCTCTATTCAGTAATGACAAAAAAATTACACCTTGGAATTTTTATTGAGTAGTTAAATTTTAGTCTCTTAGTATCAGTTTAATATGATACTTGCTAAGAAGGATTAGTAAATAGGTCACATCTATATTATTCATATTCAGTGTTTATCATTGCTGATGTCAACATTGACAAATGGCATAGGACAAACAAGTCAGTAATGTACAAGTTTCTTATGTAATTTATATAACAGTACATGCACCAGAGTGATTTTACAGTTTACGCTAACTATAATAGATAAAAACATGTTTCCAAAGGGTACAAGGTGTCAAGACAAACAATTATGGGAAACCTGCAATCCTACACTCAAGGTGCAACGCTAATACAGTCAGTTTTGTTTATGTGTGTATGTGTGATTGCATTTATAACTACAGAATTGTTCTGCAGTTTTCTTTGCAATTTTGGTACTATATCTTCAATCCTTCTGGAAAAGAAATATGATCATAAAATGATAAAGCATGACATTCATTTTGTCACACTGTATTAAAACACTTTTTATATCTACCCTCTAGGAGTACAGAAAGAAGATTGCCATGCTTGAGAAGTCAGAACAAGACAAAGAAATGTTGCAGATGGAAAATTTCAGACTCAGGGAAGAGATGCAGGACAGGTTAGTTAATACAAGATTAAGTCATGTATAAAGAGATGCAGGACAGGTTAGATATTTCTAAATTAGGTCACAGAGATGCAGAACAGATTAGTTAATGCTAAATTAGGTGACCTAGTTGTAGGGCAGGTTAGTTTATACTAAATTAGGTCAAGTATAAAGAAATGAAGGACAGTTTAAAACATGTCAGATCCGAAAAAGTGACATATCAATATGGCTTTGCAAACTTTAAAGAAGAGTGAGAGTAATGCCAATTATACTTGAAAAATTCCAGTTCAAGGTCATTCAGTGAAAGTTACACAAATAGATTAGTTGAAGTGAGTGCTGAATAAAAATAACTTTTCAGAGTATTTTGTGTTTGTATTATGGTTCTAACCCATTTGAAATTTGCCCTTTCTGACAAGCATTTCGACCAGATACAGAACCAGATTAGAAATAAAAATGTATCTTTTTCATACATGCAGTAATATTGGCATGTAAGGCTTAGATTACACTTTTTATGCCCAAATTATGTTCTTTTACTTTTTAAAAGAGCAATACTTAAACTTGTACCTCCTGGGGGGGATTTTTGGCATGTATGCATCCATGTATCTCAGTAGTTATGACTCGTTTGACTCATTTGTCTTTGTTCAAATCAGTGATCTTTTGCATGCGATACTATTGGTGAGTAACGCAAACCAGTTGTAATTGGCAAGGGTCTGAAGCACTGCTGAGTTAAGGGCATTAATGTTACAAACTTGCAAGTGTCATTCATGGCTGGAAGGAAATTGTGGATGACAACACAGATATTCATTAAATGGAGAAATTATATAAACCAACAAATATGTTTACAGGGGAGACAAATCATTATGTTCTTTTGTCACGGTTTTGAGAAAGCAGTCAGGCTGATGATGAAAGCGATGATTATTATGATGAGAATGTATGTTCTTAGCCACCTGGCAGTAATATGACAGACACTGATGCTTTTGTACCTGCATTATAGCTCTGTCTCTCTGTTCCTCTCTGGTCACATAAATGCAGAAAGAGACCTTTTTGTCCCATCTGCAAAAACCCCAGTAAACTGAAAACTTCTCACTCCCGACAAAAAAGGTATTTTCAGTTTTGAGGATTTCCGTTGTATAATGTACCTTGAATTTCCTTGAATGTCATGACCCTTAGCACTTTCATAAAGAAGGAGTGAAAGCCCAGTTCTAGTGGACTATTAAACATGAGGTGGACATATACTGTGCTGTTCACATTAGTCTTGTTAATTTCTTTTTCTTCAGGATTAGCAAATTAGATTTCCAGTTGAGATCCCTGTCAGCACAACATCAAGTGGCAGAGAATGAGAACACAAAGAGGAGCAGTCTGTTGGAGCATACAACAAAAACACTGGCTTTACTGGAGGCAGAAAATGCAAAGTTACAAAAGGTAATTTTCATGAAGTGAACATAAGTAAGTTCCCATTTCTCTTTGATTTCTTTTAATTTATTAACTGACCTATTTGTAAAAAGTGTTAATTGTCCCGCATATGTGATATGAAGAAGACACTCTAAGAACCACGCAGACTTATTTATATGCAGCTGTCAGGTCTTAGGAAAATGTTTCCCAGTTAAGCACTTGTCCTTGCAATGGGTGAGTTGCAGAGTTACTCATCCTTATCCTCATTATATTTAACACAGTGCATTTCTCCACTACACCTTATGCTTTTGTCAATAATCCACATCAAATCTTGTTATTAAAATGGGTTGATACCATGTAAATATTATGTTCTAGTATGTGGCTGCTTAGATCAGCATATATAATAAGACAATGTTTGTAACTCAAGAAATTGTTGTTTTGTAGATGCACATATATCCCATGATTTCTTAGTTTGCATTCACAGTGAAACTTTTCAGTAATCTGGATGTCTTTTCAATGAGCTATCACACATCTTTATGAGTTAGACATGAGAGAAGTTAAGAGATAGAGAATGTCAAAATGTTATAATTCTTGTCTGATCAGACATTGTTATGTATACCCCAGACCACCAGTATTTTCAAGACTGCAGCTTTATTAATACATTTTGTTATGTATATTTAATTTATTTTTTAAAATATTCTTTTAATTTTTTATTTTTTATTTCATTGCATGATATCATAATATAACATTGTATGTTGGACTTGACCTTGTCCAAAATTGAGTTAATTTCTGTTTGACCTAAAGTTTTTACATTTTTTACTTTGTGTTAAGAATTAATATATGGCTAAATTATTCTGTATTTATATGGGTTTAAAATCAGTATTATTATTAACACAAGTAAATTTGTTTATTTGGGTCTAGGTCTAGGTTTTGGAATTTCCTTAGTGAATTTTACACAGTCAGAGGTTATGGTTTTTATTTTGTAAAACATCAGGATCATTCTGGAAGGTTATTTTCAATTAGGTAACGTGTTATTTTTAGAAAATGCTAATTGTGAACTGAGGTCAATTAGAGAACTATATAATCTTGTAACTGAGAGGATTTTTTCAGTCATGCTTTAAGATCTAGCACTTTTAAGTTGTATTATATGTTGTGTCCAGTATTTCATTTTTGGGCTGGACAATTTTACCTCTTCAAATTATTGAATTCAAGTGATTGTTTTCTCTGGAAATACAAAGTGCTCTGTTAAAATTCAGTGGAATTTATAGTGAATTCAGACCAGGAATTATATTACTGTGATTCAACAAAAGACTGTTGACACTTGAACATTTTACAAGCTACCACAAACACATCATCGCCCTTAGTTTTTGTATTTAATCTGGACTTGTACTCAATTTTATTCAGGACTTTAAATTATTAGGACTTGTGTTTGTAGTGCTTGAATTATTTGGGGATTTAATTTGCGATATCGTAAATTGTTTTTTCTCCTTTTCACTTTGTATTCTAGGGAAATAAAATAAAATTGGAATTTTATAAAGCTTGTTGTCTTTCACTCTTTTCTGTTACTTTTTATTTTAAGAGCATAGACTCATAGCAATTGTCAAACCAAAGTAAAGATGCCTTCAGATATATGTATAAGCATGTAATTACTTGTTAAAAGACAAAATATCAGCAGTATGCATTTAATATAAGAATTGCAGCCATTTCAGCGTTCATGCTGAAAGAGCTATTTTAGCCAAACTTCTTTTCTAGACAGTTACACATGGGCAAAATAATAAAGAAAATTGCTGATTGTCCAAACCAATTGGAAAATTTTGAGGTCATTACCCAATCTAGATTTGACCACTCAGCTGCTGTCTCAACATTATTTGTTTTATAGATGGACTACAATGATATGTATTGTGTAAAAATTTCTGGGAATCGGCTAAGATAGTTAAAATATTCCTTTCAAATATAAGTTTGGCAACATTTTTCATGGTAAAAGTAATTACATACTCATATAAATATGTGCTGGCATCTTCCTTTAGCATGACAATATACCAATAAAGCTTTAGTCTTCAGTTTTGAAAATACCTGGGGCAACTGTAGCATTCCATGACCAGACGAAAAATCAGCAATAGGACATCCTTCATTTCATAACTTCTCAGAGGTCTGACTCGTAACAATGTGTGATAGCTCATTGAAACGGAATATTTCTTTTCATCAAAATGATGCCTTCATTACTGAAGCATGTCACTGTAAACGCAAATACCATTAAGAAACCGAGGGCAAAGTGTGAAAATGCAATATAATTTGTTCAAAAAACATTTACCCATTTTAGTGTCAAGATTACATCAGGTAAATGTTCAAAAGAAAATGAAGTAGTTTCCTTTACAACGTGTTACAGAATGCAGGCAAATCTCACAAAGGTTATCTATTATTAATGCACAGTAAATACTGTTTAACTAAAATTGATGCTGTTTAGAGGTAGAAAATGAATTCATCTTTGTTCTCAGTGAAATTCTGCATCTACTCGATCCAGGCATGAGTGCATATGAAAGTTTTTACCCAGTCAAGATGAGAGGACTCATGGTTTTCCTGTGCCTTGAGCAGTACTTTGATATGGAAGTTGAATATGAATCTGGATGTAAAATTAAAGGAAGAGATTCATATATGCTTATTCTTACAGTGCAGGTATCCTTCAAAAAGAAATGTCTTTTAACACAGATTTTTTTCTGTGACGTATAAATCCTCATTTATTCATTCTTAATTTGTGTAATTCAGAAAAGAAACAAAAGTATTGGATTCATTGTTGTGCAGCTGAATGTTTTACAGAGAAGATTTTACTATTCCATATATCCACAAACCGATATTCAAATCTGCAGAAAGCATTATTTATCTATCACCATGGTAACTCTCTTCTTTAGGACAAGGATACTTTACGAAATGAGATTCTGGTGGCCAAAGAAGCTCTGGAAATGGCCCGGCTAAAGTTCACACCAATAGATGATGAGAATAAAAACCTCCGAAATGAAGTCACAAGATTACGGGAGGTAAGAGTTGATCCATAACACATGATCTGCTTTCATAGATTTATGTTATAAATGTGGTTTAGGCATACTGGTCATTTTCCTGAATTTCATTGTCTCTACAAGCCATGAATTTTAAGGTGCAAATCAGGAAAACATATACCCTTTAAAATAAAATCATTAACAGTAAATTAATTTTATGAGATATAATCTTGTAGTGTCGGTAGCATGTTGTAGATCAAAAATCATTACCATTATTTGCATATGTAGACAGTGGTTCATGTTTGATTTCTGGAAACAAATCTTAGTTCAAAGCTTTGATCCAGTTTCCAAGAGTCCTCTTGTCATGATTCAATGTATTGGAGATGCAGCTCTTCAATTTTTAAAAAAAAAATAGGGGTGTTGCATGCAGTTCAGACAATCGCTTGTGTTCGATGTTGACCAGAACAGTTTAAATTTAATGGGGTTTGAAGCCATTAAAAAAGTGCCTTCCAACTTCTACAATATAAATTTAATTCTGGAATATCCCAGAATTTTGTGGTATGCAGCATGCACAATAGTCAATGGTAATATCTATAAATGTTTGTTTTTTCAGAATTGTTTAAATGATGTTTATATTTTTATTAAGTACAGTTGATATTCTCTGACATCTAATTTCATTTTCATTTGATATGACTTGCTTTTGTTTATGTTTAAGACTGACTAGCTGTCAGAATGCTGCCAGAATTAACATACGAATGACAATTTGTGTATTTCTTAATTATTTCCTGCACAAAATTGGCATGCAAATAGTTTGGTTATTAATAATAACCAGATATTGCTTTAGTGTTTTGTGAAGAATTAAAAATGTTCAGAGCATCAGTGACCAAAGCTGTTTTTTGTATGTATCAGGTGTAGGAAAGCTTCCTTTTTTTATTTATAGTTGAGTAAAAGTATTTCTTACATTCATCATTGACCTTAAAAGGCATAATTTTATACAAGTTTTATAAGAGAGGGGGAGAGATAGTCCAGTAACTGTAAATCTTGAGGAGTGTGAGTCATTTGTTCAAAATGTATAACTCAGTTTATCACATAGTTGGTATACTTTGCCTACAGTGTGTGCAGTTCCATATTTTTTATATTATACATGTGAACATATCACTTTATGTTATTCTGATTGGTCCAAATAAGACCATGAAATTATTGTGCAGTATTGTCTTTACTGATTCACTGTGATTGTGGGGAAAACTTGTTTAACCCTGCCTTCTGGAACGTTTTGTTTTCATTGAACATTTTTGGCCACCATTTATGTTACGTCACTGACTAAGAATGTTAATTCATATAATGTTTAGATGATGAGTGGACTGGTTTCTCATTTGATGTCAGAATCAGTCTTCAGAATAAGGGAAAGAAAAGACATTAGTTGCAAGTACGATTACTCCAAAATTATATTTCTTTGTGTGCATCCCACCATCATGATTTTATCATCAGCTTCATCAGCGTGAAGTGACCAATTAAAAGTCAACAGTATTCCATATTACAAAATGTAGGGTATCTATCCCTTTTGATTCTGTGTATTCGCCAGTCAGTATAATCATGCCATATTTATGAATTCAGTTTCATAAAGTTGTTGGAAATTAAGGATGCTCCATCATGAAAATCATGATTTTTGTCATAGTGATTTCTCTTTTTGTAGGATGTAGTTTTTATTGCCAAACCATTTCACTTGAAATAAACATGGTCAGATGGCACTGATTTCCAAATTGATATTTTCAGATTTTTCTTTATGTCTGGCAGCAAGCATAAGCATTGAAATGAAGTTCACAATTTTTATTAATATTATAATAACTTAGTAAACAGGAAAATCAACAAGCTTCAATGTGTGGAATACTTCATATATTGCAAAGCTGCTTTTGATGCGCGTCAATAAGGAGTCCATATATAACAAGAATTTTTGCACTCATAAATTGGCACACATATGCATACATGAGTCAGGGAATATCAGGATTTTTTTGTGCGAAGGGGCTGCTTACTCATAGACAAAGAGAGTTTTGTACCACAGTTGAGGCCAGCAACCAGTCTATTCATTTATGAATAACATGAAAGAATAAGAAGAAGAATATTTCTGTATTTAACAAGGGTGGCTAAATTAGAGTACAAAATCTGCATGCATGTATTTTACTAACAAAACATGCTTTGTAAAGTTACATCATTAAACAGAGGAACAATCAACAGATATGATGGTCCTTCAGTTTGTGTCCTCCCACCCCATGCAAGTACACATTGTAAGATCAACAGTCATATATGGCATCAGAATATAGCAATACTAGGATAGATGCTAACGATAGACTTCTTAAAGTAATTGCTGCAAATTGTTCTTGGTATGGCCATTAATATAGCTTCTCTCGCTCACACACACAAACACACACACATGAACAGACATGAATGTTAAATCTGTGCAAATCAGATTTTGGAAATAGTGGCATGATAAATAAGAAATGAGTTAGCAGCATTATTGACATAGCAACCAGTTGAAATTGCAGTATTTTAATACAAAAAGCTTTCAGGTTAATTTTGGAGTGGCTAATTGAAACCTTTGTATACATAAGTTTCAGTTATGTTTTTTTAGAAAGTAACACAAGAAAGAAGGAGAGAAATAAAGAAATAGTTCAACAGGAATAAGCAAGCACTAGAGGTAACAATAAAAGGAAAGTTAAATGAAAAGTTTCTAGTTAGCATTGAACCAAATGCCCTAACATTTACCAAGAAAGTTCACAACCTTCTCACCTGTACATGACTGCAACTTTGTTGCTAAGTGGGTAGGCACAGTACATATACTCTCTATAGATAACATGTGGCCATGTGACGGTCATTAAGGTAAAAGTAATATGTTCAAAATATTTATTTTGCCTTTTCATTACAAGAATGAGATTATAAATATCATTGCACTAAAAAACGACTACAATTGATAATTGTATGATATAATCCCCATCTTTAATAAATATTTATTTGAGAACTGTTGCAGTCAGTTTTGTTTGTTCAGGTTATAAACTACTGTAGATCAGGATAGATAAAACTCTTTGTTGCAGAGGATACTTGGAAGGTTTGTATCAAAATAATTTATCAAATGTAAACAAATTAATAATAACGCTAACAGATATTGCATATTAACTGGGTTCAGTGATGTTGTCATGTTTTTGTGGCTTGTATGGTTGTATTCACATATTTATCGTATGCCTATTATATTTATCAGAGTTTGAGAATTGATAGAAGTTAGAATATTGTGTGTAAAACCAATTATAATAAATGCAATTTAAAAATGATTAAGATAATGAAAATATACATGGTCATTTATTTTTCTTATTTGTTATTTTCAGACCCATTTAGTCAAATATAACATTATTGGCTGCTTGTTTTATTGTTCTTGAGGGTGGCTTTCCTTTATGTACCTCCTCATTAATTAGCTGATCCCAAGCTTTTGATTGATTATGATTCACATTATGTGAAGCAGATCTGGGTCAGTATGCAGTTTTCAGATGGGCATGATTTATATGCTAGTACATAATTATGATAACCATTACATAGTGTTTAATTATATAATGTGTATATATGCTGCAATGGACATAATAGTAATTATGGCATAATGGTAACAAATAGTATTATAAACACTTTAATTTATTGCTAAAATAGGCCCATATTCAACCTTGGCCTTTGAAATGTTCTGGTGATCCCTTCTTAAGTTTACACAAATTGATATTCTATTTGAGCAAAGAAAATTCTATTTGTGTCAGTGATGGAATTTTGTCAAACAAATTTTCATGGGTAATATAATGAAAAATTTATTGTTTTAGGACAATGAGAAACTAACACAGAAGATTCATGAGTGTGGTGGTCAGCTGACAGAGTTACGGTCCTTGACGCAGACAATGAGAGGAGAAAATGAAAGACTAGCTGACTCTTGGAAGTCCCTAACAGAAGTATGCAATTTATGACAGTCCAATTAAAGAGTGTTTGATTGTGTGGTAATATATATAGTAAATTGCAACTTTCTATATTGTCTGTAATTATACCCCAACTTTATAGAGACAGATGTACATAGAAATCCATGTATCCATCCATACATTCTTTTATCCTTCACCAGATCTTGTGAATTCAACTGGTCTTTCAGTTTTGAGCTCTACTGGTCATACACCAGAAGAGCTTATGGGTTGTTGTTGTTGTGGGGTTTAATGCCATTTTTCGGCACATGATAAGCTATGCATGGTGCCAGTACTGATGGTGGAGGAAGAACCCGGGAAGAACCACCGATCCATGAGAAGCTACTGCCAAGCTTTCTCACATACCCACATTGGCCGAATCTAGACTCGAACCCACGCAGACAGAGGTGAGATGGCAGTGATCTGTAACGGAGAGCGCTTTAGGCCACTCGGCCACTCGGGGCCCCCTAGAGCTTATGGGATGGCCTGTTGTCTGTTCATCTGTCTGTTAGGTTGAGTTTGTTACTTATGTTAATTGCAACTTCTCTTAACTACTTGAAGGAATGCCATGAAAATTCACACACATATTCATATCAAGGTCTAGTTGCATGGTGCTAAATGAAAATGATATTGCTCAGATATCCAATATGCTTCTCATGGCAGCTGTCTTGAAAATCTTGTCACTATTTGTTCTGAATGGATGGTCATGTCAGCATGTAGATTTCACTAAAAGCCATTTAAGATCGAGATGTGGAAATTGTACTTGACAGTCATAAAGAACATTTTTCAAACTTGTTCCAGCTGGCTAAGCATGCCCTTTCAGACATCAGAGTGTGAAAGGAGTTCATTCACATATAAGGAACCGATTAAGCTCAGAAACAGTCGGCATTCTGATGCTTATATGGTTAGAGGCAACATTTTTTCAGACTTCTGATTTCATTAGGGTCTTGCAGAGTGGAGCAGAAAGAAAGAGATGGATATTAAAGTGTAATGTAAATATTGAACTATGTCTGTTTCCTCCTTCCTCATTTTTTCTACTCCCTCCTTATTTTTGTGATAAGGGTTGAAATAAGTGGGTAAATCCCCCCTCATGATAATATCCCTGGAGCATCTCCGTAGCACAGGTCAGTTTAGTATCATCATTGCAAGATTCCTGCGCTGCACAAGTTTTGGCTACATCCAAAAAGAGAATGAAGGACTCTGCACATGGCCTTCATACATCTGAGTGTCAGATATACATCTATGAGTGTGTAAAATCTGATTTAAATTTTTGGGAGCCCACAATAGTGTGAAGCAGGACATATCAGTTACTTTTCTGTCAGTGGCATGATCAACAGCTTATTAAATGTTTGACCAAAGTTTTTTATTTGCATGTATTTCCTAAAGCCCGTGATTTCCATTGTAATTGGCTTGAATCATTTCAAAGCTAAGAAAATTCATTCTATTACATTTTCTCTTGCCCCCTTTTACCTTAATGTCAAGGTCTCATTCATAAAAGATTGCATTATTGAAGTCCATACAGTTATTGATTACATAATCTTTAACAAATTGGTCATGTGAGAAGAAAAACCCTTTGAGGTTTTAAGATGTTGCAAGAGTCCCTTTCTAAACATGCTGTGCTTCAGGGTTACCTATGATCTGCAGAGGGCTATTACCAGGTAATTACTTCCACCATCATCTGCAGAAGACGAAAGATGGAATCTCATGTTTAGTTCACATTGTTAAAATCAGTTCCAAAATTAATGGCTGTATACTATGAACTTACCCCTTTTCATGAGGTACTAACTTTCATGGTTTTGTAGCTGTATGCCTTGAATGTACCCCTTTTCATGAGGTACTGATTTTCATGGTTTTTGTGGTTGTTGCTTGTAAAAGTCATGAATTTAAAGATCTAATGAACAGTTATTCTTCTGCTGGAGAAAGTAATAACACTTCTTCCAATCCACCAATATAAGTAAGGCAAAAGTATTGATTGCAAACCAAGGAAATCAATGCCAATGAAGACAGGTGAATTTACAATGAATTATTGTTCACCGGGTCATGCTTTGCTAAAATTTTGGTTATTTCAGAATTTTTTTTAAATTCATTTTTCAGGAGAAGAGGAGGTTTGCTAAGCAGCTTGAAAGCAAACAAGAGGGTGTGGAAGAGATGAAATCCCGGCTGTCTGTTTTAACTACAGAGAGGGATCGGCTTTTTCAAGAAAAAATGGACCTCATCAACAAGCTTCAGCAGATGTCTGTTGATAAAGAGCAGGTGGAAAAGGTAAAGGCAGAAAGTCTGATGCTGATCGCATAAAGCTAGTGTGAGTTGCATGATGGATTGACTCACCAATATTGATATTTCCCTGTAATGTACATCACTCCCTCATTATAACACTGTCCATGGGAGTAATGGATTATAATGCCTTATAGTGAGATTGCCTTATAATGAAGTACATGATACAAAGTTTCCTTTATAATGCTGTCCATGGAAGCCATAGGGTAAGCTTTCTTATAGTGAGACTGCCTGATATGAAAAAGTACATCACACATCTAATTTTACTGCAACATGGTGAACTGGCATTCATAACCATACATGCCTTATAATGGGAACCATGCTATGATGAAAGGTCTTGTAGTAGTGGTGGGCTATATTTGTAATTTGCATCCATACATTTGCTTTAGGTTCTGGATACCGAAATAAGATGAATCCTAAGATATCCTTTTTGCTTCAGATAAATCTGTCCTGTAATTACAGTTGCCCGTGTGAAATTCTATTTTTCTAACCTTGACATATACCTGTTTATAGTGCAGTTAATATGGTTCTATTATAATGTAATTTATCTAGTAGTGAGAACTATAGATTGAATGGTATTATGTAATCTTGCTAATGAGAACTATGCATTAAATGGTATAAATGTAATCTAACTTGTGAGAACTATATATTAACTGTTGTAATGTAATCTAAATAGTGAAAACTATGCATTAACTGTTATAATGTAATCTAACTCAATAGAGAGTACTGTGCATTAATTGTTATAATGTAATCCAGTGTGAGAACTATGCATTAAATTGTATAATATTTTCTAACTAGTGAGAAATATGCATTAACTGTTATAATGTAATCTAACTTGAGAGAACTATGAATTAACTGTTATAATGTAATTGAAATAGTGAAAACTATGCATTAACTGTTATAATGTAATCTAACTAGAGAGTACTGTGCATTAACTGTTATAATGTAATCCAATGTGAGAACTATGCATTAAATTGTATAATATTTTCTAACTAGTGAGAAATATGCATTAACTGTTCTAATGTATTCTAACTAAAGAGTACTGTGCATTAACTGTTATAATGTAATCCAATGTGAGAACTATGCATTAAATTGTATAATATTTTCTAACTAGTGAGAAATATGCATTAACTGTTATAATGTAATCTAACTTGAGAGAACTATGCATTAACTGTTATAATGTAATCGAAATAGTGAAAACTATGCATTAACTGTTATAATGTAATTGAAATAGAGAGTACTGTGCATTAACTGTTATAATATAATCCAATGTGAGAACTATGCATTAAATTGTATAATATTTTCTAAATAGTGAGAAATATGCATTAACTGTTCTAATGTAATCTAACTTGAGAGAACTATGCATTAAATTGTATAATGTAATTTATATAGTGAGAACTATGCAGTAACTGTTATAATGTAATCTAACTAGTGAGAACTGTGCATTAAATGTTGATTGTATAATTAAGCTGGCATAATCTGGTTGAAAAAATTATTAGTCATAAAGTCTGCTAAGTTTCCTTTAATTTCATTGCTGTATAAAGCATCACCAATCCAAAATGTTGAATGTTCCTAGGATGTGTAAAAAAAATGGACAATAAGTTTACTTGTTTTGACATGGATGGAGATCAGCATCAAAGATTTATATTTGAAATGTCTGCCTTGTTTCCCCCTAACACTTATTGATCTTACAGATAAGATGGATTGAAACAATTTCACAAACATTCATCTGCGACTTTCTTACATCTACACACCACCTATACATGTTTGATTGATATAAAGGTATTACAATTTATTAGTTCCTGACCAAAAGCATGTAAGATTTTATTATCTAGAAAATGATAATTGTCAATGAGATTTCTATTTTATGTTAGGCTTGGAGAGTTCAGATGTTAAGTAAATCATATATCCAGCAGGTAAACCTGATCAAAGATTTCAAAACTTAATTTTTTTAATTTTTAGCTTTTAGTTATGTTTTCCTATTTCTAGATGGTTCTGAATTTATGTTATTTAGTAGATTTTGTTCAACTCGGGTGATTGGAGTTTTTTTGGTGACCAGTGAACTTATTAGAAATGCAAAAACTATAACATTTTGGTAGAGAGCTCTGGCAACATACCTTTTAGTTACCATATATGCTTGTGTGTAAGTTGAGTCCAGATGCAGATAGCACAGACTTAGATCTGCCATCACATAATGCAGCCAGCAGATCTGGGTCTATGCAGCTTGTTAGGAATAAGCAGTAGGACAAAAAACCTTGACCTTGATATGCCATAGCTTCAGGGTCTGTGTAATGTGCAGTTGAACTGAGCTTACAAGCAAGTATATACAGTAAAGTCCAGGTAGGGACAGTCTATTCATGAACAGACTATTTTGGCAGAGATTCCCTACTGCATTAAGAAGAAATTTCTGAACATAGGAGGGATTAATCGATGAAGTAAAAGTCGGGCTTGAAAGTTTAATTAAGTTAATGCATTCAGTCGATTTTTCATCATGATAATTTAGAAATTAGATAAAATCCAATTTAATGATTCTAGAATAGACCCTGAAGGAGCTTCATGCTATTAATAGAATTTAAGCAAGGTTAAAATTATCTGAGGCATTGTCAGGTAGATCTTACTTATTTTTCTTTTCTGTATCTTTGATAGCTTAGAAAGGTAAATGGTTTTTTCAGTTATGAATTATGCTTCATTTAAGCTAGCATTGCTGTATTTAGGCAGACTTTATTTTTTCCATGAATCTGTCCAATGTCCTTCATGTCCATGCTTTGGCTCTTATTCTAATTCATATGTTTTGTACCACCAAAGTTAATTTTAAGATGATGGTGTGTCTCTCACCAAAATTGGTTTACTTTGATCTGCTTGATGGTTTTTTTTCTTTAAGTTAATTAAAAAATGTGTCCCTCTTATAATTCCAATGGCATTTTTTTTAGCTGTTGAAATTCAGGGTGCATGTTATAACGATGTGTCATGCACCAAAAACTGGGTCACAAATACCTACTTTCTAGGATTTATTGAAATATGCTTATGAATCATGCTTGGATCTAGGAAATGTTACTGTCTTAGGATGAAGTAGTGTTCATTACCAAAAGTGAGTTTCTCTGATCTATATTCCATGGCTTATTCAGGAGTACTTAAAGATTGTATTGAGTCTGCAATTCATGTATATTTGAATTTATTGTTACCAAAATTGCATTGTGGCTACATCTTGCAGTGAACATCACACACACCAACTGGATCACTTTGACCCGCTTTCCAGGTTTATTCACCATTGCTTTAAAGAAAGAAAAAAAAATTATTCATGCCACAGAAAATGCTGCCTTGCAAGCTGTTGCCACTATAAATCTTTTTACAAAATGTTGCAATGATACATGTAATGATGATGAATATTGTTATTATTATTACAGTGTGACCCTGCTATAGCATGCTCCATTATAACACAAATTCAGATATAACACAGTCATGGTGAGGCTTCTGAAATTTTATATACATATATTTTTCTTGTACAGACCAAAAAAATTCTTTCTTAAAAGTATTAAAAAACATCAAAAGTTTATTATTGTTTTGGAGAAGAGATTGCGCATGAATAATACAAGACGATCGGGGTGTGGCTTCTGAAATTATATATATATTTTTCTTGTACATGAAAAACGGTTTTTTCTTCTTAAAAGTACGAAAAATAACATGTAAAAAGTTTATTCTGGGATCACATAGGGCTTCGTCAATGTTGCAAACTGCAACTTTTTTTCCGTATTGCCGTAAAAAATATACCAATGGCAATTTTTTTTATTGGCGACATTGTTGGCTGTATAAACTTGTATATACAACCATTGGTTTGGAGTGGAGAAATTCAGAGGCCCCATGAAAGGAAGCTGCAACTTGATATGAAATGCACTGAAATTTATCTGTTGGTACATAAACAATTTCTTTGTCCATATTGACAAGCCATCTACAGTACTGTAACAAGATAACCAGTTGGGAATTTCGGATTAACAACAGAACACTTTTGACGATGATATAGATACAATGTTTAATAATGGATGACTTGAATGAGCAACCAACCATGAAAATGTGCATATGTATATAATCCAAATATTGGATTTGATTAACATAAGAATGCACAGACTTAATGATGAAAAAGACAAATAAATTAATTTAGCAAATATAAAGACAAGGGGTGAATGGTTCACAACGATTTGACAATGAAATGATGGATATAGTTTACTCAGATGTAAAAATTTTACTCGCGTAGTAAAATGCATTCACTCAGGCAGTGAAATTATGGTGATAAAAAAGAGGGACAGATATACAACTTATCTTTACAGTCCCGAAAGATACACTGGTTTTATGAACCCCAAAATTAGCCCACGGCTAACAAATGACATGTACGGAGATACACTCCATCATCAGTACACTGTTTCAGCTCCACAGCTGCTACAATTCAGCTTTACAGCTGCTACAGACTCCGAACACTCTGAACTCTTCGAAACACTCCGAACACTCCGAACATAAGACCCTCCGGACATTAGACACTCCAGACATTCTGGGCATTAGACACTTTGGTCACTTCAAACACAGACACTCTGGTCAATCCAGACACAAACACGGAGAGAGACACTCTGGTCACTCCAGACACAGACATTCTGGTCACAGACAGAGACACTCCGGTCACAGACAGTAGACATTCCAGACACCCCAGACATTAGACAGTAGACATTCCGGACACCCCAGACATTATACCCTCCAGACACTCTGGTCACAGACACTAGACAGCAGAAAATATATCCAATACTGTGTACCTAACATGGCACGGGTATAATAACATAATGACGTTATACACGGTAAGTTATGTAGATTACATTGTCAGCACAATAATTACAAAATGACAGGTTCAAAAATAAACCTAATCGTGCTCAGTAAGAATCCTACTATAGTAAACAGTTCTTAAAAATAATGTAGCTTTACATTACTGATATTAATCCCTTGCTAAATCGAAAATGAGAATAGAAATATGTGCATTATACTGCGTAAACTAAAGCTACATAGCAAACATACAAAAATAAACGTAATACAGTAGTTATAACTTATAGAGTAGAAATTAATAAACTTACATACCTGTACAGCTGAAGATGTGCAAGTCCTTGAAGCAGACTGCCTGCTGACAAGACTATTTCGTATCGTAAAGAAATGTACATACAGTGAGGTATTTATACACAGGCAGTCTGTGCAATGTAGGCATTCGGTTCATTCCATCGAGAGCAGTTCGCACGTGCGGCATGGGATGAACCGAACTCACTATTTCGAAATACGACCCAAGATACATAAATCACCTCGGGTATCATTGTACACAAAAAATGAAACCTGAGTACATGTATTCAGTAAATAAAAGAGTTTAATTCTGTGACAAGTACATTGTTATATCATAATCTGCTTATGTTGACATCAAGCATGAGTACTGTATGTTACGAGATATCAGTTTTTTTGTTGTTGACATTTCTGTTAGCGGAGATCAACCAGACGAGGCATTATCTCGTAATCTATCTTTCATTGGATTTTGGGCTGCTCGCTAGCAGTTAATATATTTACACAGACTGACATTTTTATGTGGATGGTAAGTAAAATTCCTCTTCTTTTCACTCAGAATTAAATCCTTCAGAACACTCACATTTTCTATAGTAATCCCAGTCATCAGATCAGAGCACCTGCGTCTCTGTAGACAGTTAACCACTGACACTCCACTACCACAAATTTAAATTTAAAAAAACAACAACAAAAAATAATTTTTTTTACTTGTTGATCTATTTAATAGGCATGGAGGAACAGCAACTACTATCGACCAAAGAATAGTCAATTTCCTTTTTAAAAGTGTACGCAGATAAAATAGTTTGCTGAAATTTCAAAGACGAGATTACCTTTGAAGCACCGATTGTTATGAAAACGTACTAAGCAAATGGAAAAAAAATCACTCTCAATTATGCAGTACAATTATTTGATGTTGTTGCCACAATAAGAAACGGGCATTTGTTTAGTTCTCCAAAGCTGTCCTTTAGTGGTGACTTCAATAATGCATGCACCCTTCATCAAGTAAAGTCAACTACAGTCTTCAATAAAAACAAAGAACTTTTCTTCAGAGGAAGTCAGTCCCAAACTTAAATAAAAGCAATGGAATCTGATGCCATGAATGTTTCATTTTTGCATGGAAAAAGTTTATGCTTATGAATGCTACCAATGGCAGCTTAAAATGCAAACTAAAGTAAATGTGCTTCATCATTTGTTATGCGATTGTGCTTTGTTTTTCCACTGAATCAGACCTATATGACCTGTGACAGAATTATTGAATATTTTAAATCTCTGTGTGTGCATATGTTTGATGGAATTACTTGTATTGTAGATTCAATGTATGTGATGAGGTTCACAGGTGAGTACAAGGTGTTGATACTCAATTCATGCTATATATTAGACATGTATATATAAACAGTATTCATGTATATGTACCAATTCAGGGTTCTCTAAGTAAAGTAAAATATTATATATGCCTTCTCTGTTTTCACTACAGGTGTATTTCACATTTAATTTGCATCGATTTAAGATGGTAACTGTGCTAGTTAAGCACATATTTTACTGGATGCATGTTTTTGGGTACATGCATCATTTTCTTCAGCTGCTTATAACACGGTTCGGTCTATAACACAGTTGGGTTCTATGGCTCCCAATTACCATGTTGTAGCTGGGTCACACTGTATTATTAAATGATCATAGTTTTAAAGCTTCATGAAAAAGAAACATAATCCATGCTTGTGTGATGCCTAGTAGCTATCATTTTTAGTGCTGTTATTTTCGTGCAAATCTTCAGTAGCAGCAATTGCAGTTAGGTACTATGGATGAATTTAAGAGAGGTGGCTGAGTGATCGTTTATTGGGTCTTAAAATTAGTTTTGTACAAACCATAATATCTGTTGAAAATTTGTACCCCATGAAAACTAGTGAACTCATTTTATATATGTGCAGTCACCAACTCTATTACCTGGTGTTCATGACATCTCACATTTTTGACATAAAGAGTGAAAATGCCAGTAAGTGAGTGCCAGCTAGTGAGTGGTTTCCATTGCTGAGTATGGAATCTGTAAAGGGGCACATTGATGTAAAATGTAAAATTGATAGCTAGTGAGTGTCTTCCATTGCTAATGATGCATTCTGCAAAGGGGTATATTGACATAATGCATAAAATTGCCAGCTAGTGAGTGTTTTCCATGGCTGATTATGGAATCTGTAAAGGGGCATATTTATATAAGTATAAAATTGCCAGCTAGTGAGTGTTTTCCATGGCTGATTATGGAATCTGTAAATGGGCATATTTATATAAGTATAAAATTGCCAGCTAGTGAGTGTTTTCCATGGCTGATTATGGAATCTGTAAAGGGGCATATTTATATAAGTATAAAATTGCCAGCTAGTGAGTGTTTTCCATGGCTGATTATGGAATCTGTAAAGAGGCATATTTATATAAGTATAAAATTGCCAGCTAGTGAGTGTTTTCCATGGCTGATTATGGAATCTGTAAAGAGGCATATTTATATAAGTATAAAATTGCCAGCTAGTGAGTGTTTTCCATGGCTGATTATGGAATCTGTAAAGGGGTACATTGACATAAAGCCTAAATTTGCCAGCTTGTGATTTTCCATTTGTGACATAGAGAAGCTAGTTATACATAAAATATACTATTTTATTTTCGTTGTGATGATTCTGTCACTTATCTCAAATAATAATGTTCAGCAAATTGTTCTTTAGGATTATTGGGATTTGTTTGAAATGTTCTGAATATTTGGTCTGAACATTTTTCTAATTGAAACCTGTAAAAACATTTAATTCAACTGATAGACAAAATGGTGTTCTATTAAATTATATGCAGCTGCTGGACACTTGCAGATATATATGTGTGATGTAACATGGGTAGGTGATGTAAAAAATGTAGAAGAAGAACAATTCTGTTAAGGGGCAAAGAGTGACTAAAATCCTTTGCTGCTATGAAGGGAACAATTTATGAAAATGCACAGTGGAAGATATTTCTGTTATTACATTGGCTGTTTTAAATATATTTAAGAATCATTTGAAACTGAAAGGTTTATACAAGATGAGGGCTTCATTTGTTGACAGCTGACCAAACACAGATTAGGGTTGAAATTGCAAAACAGCTACTCACCAAATACGAAAAGAGTGACCAGAGACATTGAATGAGATCGTCGGGGGCAATGAAACATGGATTTACTTTTTTTGAACCCATCTCTAGTGATTAAAGATAAATTTGAATGTTAGAAAATGTGCAGACACTGCAAATTGCCTAATGTCTGACTGTCAACACACCAGCACATACATCTCTTGTTGTGACAGACTTCCCACAAAGTATTGCATTCAAACATTGTCACATTATCCATACAGCCCTGATTGAGCTTCACATAAGTTTTTTTCTGAATCACATTTCAAAAGATTCCAGTGTACAAGATACCAAAAAGTGAATACAAAATGGCATTTAATAATTGGATAATCTGACTGAAAAAGTGTATTGAAGTTCATGGAGAGTATTTTGAGGAGATGCAATGATGTACATTTTACTAATAAAGGACCTGTATGTACAGTGCACTAATAAAGGACTTGGAAGTACACTTCACTAATAAAGGACTTGGCTGTAGACTTCACTAATAAAGGACTTGGAAGTACACTTCACTAATAAAGGACTTGGCTGTAGACTTCACTAATAAAGGACTTTGATGTACACTTCACTAGTAAAGGACTTGGATGTACACTTCACTAATAAAGGACTTTGATGTACACTTCACTAATAAAGGACTTAGATGTACACTTCACTAATAAAGGACTTGGATGTACACTTCACTAATAAAGGACTTGGATGTACACTTCACTAATAAAGGACTTGGATGTACACTTCACTAATAAAGGACTTTGATGTACACTTCACTAATAAAGGACTTGGAAGTACACTTCACTAATAAAGGACTTGGATGTACACTTCACTAATAAAGGACTTTGATGTACACTTCACTAATAAAGAACTTAGATGTACACTTCACTAATAAAGGACTTTGATGTACACTTCACTAATAAAGGACGTGGATGTACACTTCACTAATAAAGGACTTGGATGTACACTTCACTAATAAAGGACTTGGATGTACACTTCACTAATAAAAGACTTGGATGTACACTTCACTAATAAAGGACTTTGATGTACACTTCACTAATAAAGGACTTGGATGTACACTTCACTAATAAAGGACTTTGATGTACACTTCACTAATAAAGGACTTGGAAGTACACTTCACTGATAAAGGACTTGGACGTACATTTCACTAATAAAGGACTTGGAAGTACACTTCACTGATAAAGGACTTGGACGTACATTTCACTAATAAAGAACTTAGATGTACACTTCACTAATAAAGGACTTTGATGTACACTTCACTAATAAAGGACTTTGATGTACACTTCACTAATAAAGGACTTGGAAGTACACTTCACTGATAAAGGACTTGGATGTACATTTCACTAATAAAGGGCTTGGATATACAGCGTACAAATATTAAGAATGTTTTAAAATCTTCTTGTATAGTAGGAGTTTTAATACACTTTAACAGTACTTTTAAAACAGTTGCCTGGAAATTAAAGTTACAGATCAGGCAATTCTTTGTCATAAAAATTGTGCATTCCTCTGGCACACTCAGTGTTACACATATTAACAAATGGCATTCCTTAGGTATATACTTGGTTTTTATTAGAAAGGTGCCACTGTTCATGATGTTAATGTTTTTCTAATGATATATTACAGTATATACTTATGGTAGATGACAATTATTTTTCAAAAAGGTGATGGCTTTAGAATTTTTTTATAAACATATACTGTGAATTAACTATATTTCTATTTGATTGCAATTTTTGGGGATTTCTTGGTTATTGTGAACTTTAAAAGACCTATTGAAGTTCTAGTCATCGCTGAAATCAATATGAGGGGCCCCGAGTGGCCGAGTGGTCTAAAGCACACTCCTTTATGGATCATTGCCATCTCACCTCTGTCTGCATGGGTTCAAGTCTAGGATTCGGCCCATGTGGGTATGTGAGAAAGCTTGCCAGTAGCTTCTCGTGGGTCGTGGGTCAGTGGTTCTTCCTGGGTTTTTTCCGGGTTCTTCCTCCACCAGTGATACTGACCGCCATGCATAGCCTATCGTGTGCTGAAAAATGGTGTTAAACCCCACAACAGCAACAACAACTGAAATCAATATGACCCCCTCACAAGTCAGATTTAAGTACTAGTGAAAATGTCATTTTTCACAACAACACCAAAATAGGTTCTCATAAAAATGAATGAATTCACAGTATTAGCTTAATTTGCTTTTTATTGTAATGAGGAAGGGGAAGTTGTACAGTAATGTAATAAAATTTAAACATCGGTAGAGGGACAAATAATTTTGCATTATAGGTCTAACAATTTACAAATTATTGTTTAATAGGTTAAGGACTACACCAGAAACTTCAAATATAAATGATCTTCATTTTATTATCACATTTTTATATGCCCACTGAAAGGCAGAATATATATGATATAATGTCCATCTGTCTGTCTCTATGTACATGCATCCATCTGTACATGCATCCATCTACCCTTTATGCATATGCATAATTTTAATATTACACCATCTACCTTTGTGGATGGCTTGAACTTGGGGAAAGGAAGAGGTTTATTTATTTTTGGTTAGAATTTCTGAAGTTGAGGTCATTGTGATTGAAATTGTTTCTGCAAAATAACTTTATTTTTACATCATAGACCTGAACTCAACTTTCTAGATGACTTGTTTTTGAGGGAAGAATGAAGTCTGTTAATTTTGGAGTAAAAAGGTCAAAGGTCAAGGTTATAGTGGCAGTGGGAAGAAAATTAGTTTAGTAACTATAGCAGTACTTTAGTTCTACATTACAAATCTGTACTAAACTTCATGGATAACTTGCACTTGGAGTAAATAATAACATTGTTGAATTTGGGGTCTAAAGATCAAAGGTCAACATCTCTATTGCTGAAAAATCAAGAACGATTTATATACAAAACTTTCATTTTGATCATGTACATTCATCAGAATTTGTGAAAGGTTGGGTTGGAAAGAAGCCTATTGAGTTAGGATCACAAGTCAAGGTCACTGGCTGAAGAAAGATTAGTGGTGAATGACTTACACTTAAGGTAGCAGAGTAGCATATTGATTTGGGAGTCAATATGTGAAAGGTCATGGTTATTATGACTGAGAGAAAAATGGGTTTTGCAAAACAGAGCAAGTGAGTAAATAGCCATGTTTGAAGTATTATATGTCGTTTACCTTTATGTTATTATATATATACAACTGTATATATATATATATATATATATATATATATATATATATATATATATATTACACAATTCAAACATCCTTATGTTTAAATTTTATATTGTTTTTCATAATGATTACATTTATTTCAGTGGTTCATGCTCTGAAAATTTGCTGCAATTTAGTTGTACATTTTGCAAATGTTGCCTTTAGTTGGCACCATATAGCCACTATTGTGCTGAGGTGCTTATACACTACTACATTTTCAATGTACAGCAAAGCATGGTGATTGTAAACAAATCTCTGTTTGTAGAATATTTCATAAGGCAACAGAGCTTAAATCTTATGAATATTACTATCTGTCGAGGCATGCTTATTAAAGCAGGTTTTATAGAAAATATTTCCCAATTAGTACAGAAATTATTATTCCTTTCTTTTGGAAAGTCAAATTGCAATAGTCATTATTTTTGACAAGACTAGAGAAACCCTGCTGTAACGCACTGTAAAAAATATAATTCTGGTAGAATACTATCATTGTAGCAGCTCCCTGATTTTTACAACCCATTCACTAATTTCTCCCAACTGAGTTATGAACTACTGCAAGGTTTTATTGCAGAAGTAAATGAATTTGATTTGTTTAGCTGGTAATTTTTGATCTAATCTTGATGGCACCATCAAGAATAATGCTAATAATTCTTATCGATGTTTGTCATCACTGCAATATGTAGATTGTTGTTCGATCAGTGACAAACAATGGCCTACCAAAGGCTACTCAGTAGACTGACATACACAGCCTTGCACCAAACAATGCACTTGTTGAAATACGTTTATCACCCAAACTGATAAATTAATTTAGCCACCTTATAGGTAATTGCAATTCATTAACATTAATCCCACAGCAAACAGTTGTTGAAACTATTTGGCACTGCTTTATTTATGATTGTTAAACGAAATCTGCTGCATGTGTTGTCATCCAAAGGTCATATGATAAATCAGCTGGTGCCTGAAATTCAGTTTGTCTACAATAAACTTCATCCTCAGGACTACTCTGTAATTAGTGTGATTAGATATTGTTTTGCATTAGTACATAACAGATCTCCAGAAAATTTGCTGACTGTTGTCAGACATTTGTTGGGAACAATTTCAGTCATCAGTGTTTCCTATATGTTTACCCACCCCCACCCCTATTTCATATTGCATCTTAAAGTTAACTCGGTCATAATAAATATATCCCCACATTAGTCTTAATATTTTGATTCATGTGTCTTTATGATGTCTTTCATGCAAGTTTGTGAGTCACATGTTTTTACTCATATGCTTAAAATCTGACATGTTTCTTAAAACGTCAGAAATGTAGACAACATTTTCAAAAGAGTTTTACACAGGTCACATGTCATTTCAGAAAATATTCCTCTTAACTTTTTTGATGGAATTACTATTATGGATATATTGAGATTGGCTGGTGGCTTAGATTTTGATGAAATGTTTCATGAACAACATCAGCTTATCTGATTCAAATCACAGTGATAAATTTAGGTGTCCATTGATGCTAAATAGCATTTGGGAATGTACTCCAATGATACGTATTCTACACAAGGTCCATTAACATCATTTTAAGGATACAGCTGTTAATGTATGTTTAAGTTTTCTTCCATGTTTTCAGTCCAAGATGGCACTTGAGGAGCAGCTAAATGAGCATGACGAGGAGGTCAACAGGGCAAAGAAAGTTACAAAGCGAAAAGATGAGGAAATCCGCAGGATTAATGAGGAACTTAGAGAACTGCAACAGGTGATGTTGATTCCCACTGAATAAGTCAATTTATTTTTGACAGACTGCTACATTTACTCCTGCTTTAAAATAAAATTAACTTTGGATACAAATTTATGTAAGATTTGTGCTTTTGTGCAAGTTTTTGGCAAAATCTTATTTTCTTATTTGTATTCTGATAAAATCATACAAGTTCACCAGTTTATCTAAAATCCCATCTTAACCTGGTAAAATTCTTGAATTTGGATGTTGCCTTGAAAACTCAGAATTAAAAAGGTTGGTTTTATCCATACAAAGTTGAAGTTTTCAAATATCTCCTTGAAGTTTTCCAGAAACTTTTGAATTTACGTGAAAGGTTACAAAACTTTAAAACTGAACAAAATATATCTGTTAAAAATGTTTATTTCCATATTGTTGAAAAATAATGAATAGAAAATAAATGGGATAAATTTGGATCAAAGGGTGCACAACTGCAGTAGCTAATTAAAGTAACATATGGAGAAGATTCAGTTGTCAGTAGACACACTACTTCCTGAAAACTCAGAAATCCTTGAAAACTCCTTTGAAATTCACGAAAACTCCTTGAAAAGTATTATTAAGGGTTGTATGAACCCATGAAGGATTGTAATTATAGTGCTGATCAGATAACACTTTTATACATTTCGACTTTTTCATCCATAACCTTGCCTAATACTTAAACAGGTTTTAATAAATTAATAGTTTAACCATGGTTTGCCTTAAAATCTGTCTGTTTGGCTGTATTATTTAGTCATTTCCCATTGGAGGTAGGGTGTGTGTGTCCAACTTGTTATTTGTTTGCCAAGTTGGAGAATGGCTTATCATTAGAAAGACAGGCAAGGTTTATCATCAGAAAGACAGGGATAGCTTGTCATCAGAAACATGGGAGAATTGATTATGATCAGCTAGACAGGAGAAGGGATTATCATCAGAAAGATGGAGAGATTATCATCAGAAAGACAGGGAATGTTTATCATCAGAGAAGACAAGGATGGCTAATCATCAGAATGACAGGGGATAATTGATTATCATCAGAAAGACAGGGACGGTTTATCATCAGAAAGACAGGAGAAATTATTATCATCAGAATGATGAGAGAAGGGCTTATCATAAAAAGACAGGGAGGGCTTGTCAGAAAGATATGGGTGAATGGTTTATCATCAGAAAGACGCAGGAGAAGTGATTATCATGAGAGGATCACTGAGTTAGAAATGTTTTTGTGTTATTCTTGTTTTAAATGTGTGTATTTATTGATTATGGAAGGATATAACTGTTTAGTTTTGTGTTATTCTTGTTTGATGTGTTTATGTATTGATTATGGAAGAATAGAAGTCGTATATAGTTAAAAACATAAGAAGTTTGTTTTCAGAATTGTACCTCATGTAAAATAAAGGGCACAAACTTAGCAAACCTTTTGTTAATTTCAATCATTTGCTTTATTATATTCTAGACCAGCGATAATGCTGTAGCAGAACTGGCTTCAGTTAAGGCGTACTATGAGCGTGCATTAGAACAGATAAGTGTGTTAGAGAATCAAAAGCAACTATCTAAACAGCAACAGGATCTGGCAGACCAGGAGAAAAGACGGCTCCATGCAGAGGTGGAAAGACTGAAAGAGGTAGTATGTTATTTACACTTGAATATATTATGTTGATAGGTGCAATTTCCATTTTAATTACAGTATTGATTCTGTTTGTTGTTTTTTTTTTGTGTGTGTGTGTGTGGATGTTTTAATGGCACTTAAAACACGTTATTGGCTATTGCAGGTAGAGGAAATAAGAGCTAAATGCATTTCCCAAGGACACACCAAGACTGTTAACATGGGCTGTCTTAGGTGGTTATTGAACCCGCTGCCCTTGGATTTTGAATCCAACCCTCTGCCAACTGAGCTAACATGCCTCCTCTATTGACTCTGTTGTAATGTGTACCTGACTACAAGCATTGTAGACTCAGATCCTCTGCTGGATAATGTGGCAAGAGATCAGGCTCTGTTTTGATTGGTCTGCTGATGAATTAGGGCGGGATCATCACATTGATAAACCAGTATAAATTGACATTACATGCAGAAATTATAAAAAAAGCAACAAATGCATGAGTGAACAAAATCAACTATGTAGGTCCACATAGGTTTTGGTTTTGATTTTGTTGTTGTTGTAGGGTTTAATGCCATTTTCAGCACAAGATAGGCTTTACATGGCGGCCAGTATTAATGGTGGAGGAAGAACCTGGAAAAACCGCGGAAAGAACCACCGACCCACGAGAAGCTACTGGCAAGCTTTCTCACATAACCACATTAGCCGAATCAAATTATTTCAACAAAAACATCCAGAAAAACAGAATAGCAGACAGAGGTGAGATAGCAGTTATCCGTAATGGTGAGCGCTTTAGACCACTCGGCCACTCGGGGACCCCGTTTTGGTTTTGTAGCTTGTTTATTACCATGTCTGTGGTACAATGATAAATGGGATGTATGAGTGTGATATCTCTTAAATTGGCAGAAATGACAATTTATAGGTAAACATGTTTAAATAGCATTACATATTGTGCACTGAAGAAGTGTATCATGATAAATGTACTGTTAGCAGTGAGCTAGCATTACACCCACCCCTCAACAGCACTAGTCCAGATTGGATTCTATCTTGTTTATTAAGCTTTGGATGCCAAGTGAACACCACAGACCCTCATCTGCCTGTTCATGGTGTAATGGCTGATCTGTATCCACGCTGTTAGCAATATCCATTACACACATAAATATAAAGCTAGTTTGTAGTTACAAGAATTGTACATTGCAGTACAAGCTATAGAGTTTTGCAGGGGCATTCACATAATTTGCCATTTTGTACAGGGCAGGCATTCACATAATTTGCCATTTTCTACAGAGCAGTGTGAGCATTTATGTTTTCATTTGTACTAGCACATCTTGTGCAATCTTCCTCAGATCTGGTGATGTTGCATTATCTGTTGCATGCTAGCATAGTATATTTGCTTATTTTGTAGTTGTAAATAATGTAAGTATTCAATGTTTTGTTTTGTTTAAGGCAACTGACAGTAAGTCAAAAGACCTCAAGAAAGAAAGGGAACAGTTAGAGGAAGCTGTCCTAGACTTAAAGGTAACATGAGTTCACATATTTATATTATCTGCTATTCATGACTTTGTTAAAAGGTGCATTGTAACTTCAGGATCACGTCTTTTATATTATCTGTCATTCATGACTTGGTTAAAAGGTGCATTGTGACTTGACCGCTCCAGTGGCCTAGTGGTTACAGCGTCCGCCTTGGATGCAGGAGGTCGCGGGTTTGAACCCCGGTTGAGTCATACCAATGACTTACAAAAATGGTACTAACAGCTGCCTCACTTGGCGCTCAGCATTAAGAGGTAAGTGTTAGGACTGGTCAGTCTGGTGTCAGGATAATGTGACTGGGCGGGACACCTTGCTACATGTCTGCGGCATGATGCCCCAGCGCTAGACATCACTATAAACTGTTACACTGCAGACATTGTAGCGATATTACTGAAAAATTGTTAAAGCTACATTAAAAATCTAAATCACACTTACACAAACACATGCATTGTGACTTAAGTTTAATTGGTGACATACTGGTAGAAAACTTAGGTCCTTCAGTAATGTTTACAGGAGAATTGGGACAAGAGACTTTATAGGTAGTAATCCAGGGTAGCAAAATTGAGGAGGTAAAAAGATGAAAAAGCACTGTATTTGATTTTTATATTCACCCTGATTTTATGAATCAATATGTAGACACTCTGATAGTATACAGAGTTAGTCCAACATAAGCAATATGTTTATTTTGACACAATTGATTAATATATCCTTTGCAGATGGGATAGATTTGCGATCTTTTGTTTAGTGTTGGTAGGATATTACTTGATCAGACTGAATGCACTCAATTATGAAGACACAATATAATGGAGTGTATTCTGAGCTTTTTTTTAATCACTAAGCCTGTTGGCACATTTTTTAGGGGTATGATACTGTAAATGATCTGATGGTTAAGACAGACTGGGATCAGTTTGTGGTGTATGTACTGTGAATTATTTGATGGTTAAGACTGACTGTCTGGGATCAGTTTGTGTTGTATGTACTGTGAATTATTTGATGTTTGATGGTTAAGACTGACTGTCTGGGATCAGTTTGTGTTGTATGTACTGTGAATTATTTGATGGTTAAGACTGACTGTCTGGGATCAGTTTGTGGTGTATGTACTGTGAATTATTTGATGGTTAAGACTGACTGTCTGGGATCAGTTTGTGTTGTATGTACTGTGAATTATTTGATGTTTGATGGTTAAGACAGACTGTCTGGGATCAGTTTGTGTTGTATGTATTGTGAATTATTTGACAGTTAAGACAGACTGTCTGGGATCAGTTTATGTTGTATGTACTGTGAATTATTTGATGGTTAAGACTGACTGTCTGGGATCAGTTTGTGTTGTATGTACTGTGAATTATTTGATGTTTGATGGTTAAGACAGACTGTCTGGGATCAGTTTGTGTTGTATGTATTGTGAATTATTTGACAGTTAAGACAGACTGTCTGGGATCAGTTTATGTTGTATGTACTGTGAATTATTTGATGGTTAAGACTGACTGTCTGGGATCAGTTTGTGTTGTATGTACTGTGAATTATTTGATGGTTAAGACAGACTGTCTGGGATCAGTTTGTGTTGTATGTACTGTGAATTATTTGATGGTAAAGAAAGACTTTCTGGGATCAGTTTGTGTTGTATGTACTGTGAATTATTTCATGGTTAAGAGACTGTCTGGGATCAGTTTGTGTTGTATGTACTGTGAGTTATTTGATGGTTAAGACAGACTGTCTGGGACCAGTTTTTTGTTGTATGTACTGTGAATTATTTGATGGTTAAGACAGACTGTCTGGGATCAGTTTGCATTGTATATACTGTAAATGATTTGATAATTAAGACCCTTTTTGGTAACATAAGTTTTTGTTTTGTGTATCGTACATATTTTAGTGATTAAGGCTCAGTCTGGTTTATTAAATTTGTGTTGTGTATGCTGCAGGTGTTTCGATGATTAAGACCCAGTCTGGTATCATAAGTCTGTGTTATATGTTGTTCACAAAATACCTATCAAAATTTCGGAATAGCAGGGAATAAAATATATAGTTCATTAAAATTTTATTCACTGTTCAGAGTTGCGATATTCCATGAAATAAACTTTTTTCCACTTTTTAAGGATTGTGGGTTTTACAAATAATTGTGAATACGTTTTCATGATTTTACACATGTTAACTTTATGTTATATATATTTTACAAAATAGTAACACCTTTACATTTTATATTTTTGTTATTTACTTTGTGTTTATTTGGACAGGTATATCTTCCAATATTTTTTTGCAATTCATTTTACAATTTTAGAACTTTACCTTTAATTGGCGGGGCCCCGAGTGGCCGAGTGGTCTAAAGCGCTCTCTGTTATGGATCACTGCCATCTCAGCTCTGTCTGCTTGGGTTCGAGTCTCAGATTCAGCCAAAGTGGGTATGTGAGAAAGCTTGCCAGTAGCTTCTCAGGGGTCAGTGGTTCTTTCCAGGGTTTTCCCGGGTTCTTCCTCCACCAATAATACTGGCCGCCATGTATAGCCTATCGTGTGCTGAAAAATGGCATTAAACCCAATAACAACAACAACAACCTTTAATTGGCACCTTATAGCCACTCTTGTGCTGAGGTGCTATAAATTGCTTTTGTTGTTGTTGTTGTAGTGTTTAACGCCATTTTTCAGCACACGATAGGCTATACATGGCGGCCAGTATTAATGGTGGAGGAAGAACCCTGAAAAACCCAGGGAAGAACCACCGACCCACGAGAAGCTACTGGCAGTCTTTCCCATGTACCCACGCTGGCCGAGCCTTGGACTCGAACCCACGCAGACAGAGGTGAGATGGCAGTGATCCGTAACGGAGAGCGCTTTAGGCCACTCGGCCACTCGGGGCCCCTCTACAAATTGCTACTGCATACATCAGTTGCTTGTATATTACAGCTGGATTTTGTTCTTATAGTCTTAAGAATCATTTCATTTTAATATGTATTCAGTACATAAAACAGATCTTACATACAGTATCAAATTTGTAGGTGAGATTGCTTGAGTGATCTCCCTTAGTTATGGCTACCCATATTTCAAATCATGATGGTTGTTTTTCTGGATGTTTTTGTTGAAATAATTTGATTTAAATGTTTATTGTTTTCCTGTTTTCCTGTTTCATTCAGTTTTACTTAAGTAGACTAACAATTTTACTTTACTGTTCATTTTAAAGTCACGAGTAAGTATTTTTAAATTTACTTTTGCTTAAACCAGATAGTTTAGGAAAGCATGAGTGTAATGACTGTAGAAAGATTATAACTGAAGAATTAATGCCATATATCAAGCAGGGATCAAATTGCATCTTGTCATCTTTGTTTATCCCAGAAACCTTAAGAAAATCAGTAACTGTCTTTAAATGTCATTATTTGTCCACCATCTTATCGTAATGTTGACTCTTATCATACCTTCAGAGAGCTGGAGTATACAAGTGAAATTTTCACATCCTGTTTCCTCAAAAAATTTTTATGGCATCAGAGTGAGAGCAAAAATTTAACTAGCAGAAGTCTGAAGTATCCAGTGTTTCCTGTGCCTAATACATCTAGTCAGTCAAAGAAAATTACCAGTGTACAGATGTTAGATATGTATATTCTTAAAAATCAGAAAGCAAAAAAATGTATTTAGAAATTTTCCCATACACATTATTTTTCTTCATGTTCTTTCAATCCTAGATTTGTTAAAATAACTGCCATTTGATATATTCATAGATGAACAGTTTACATGAAAAAGGAAAAGCTTATTTGCTGATCCATAAATTACTTACATTTTGCTTTGAAATGATTAAAATGAGGGTTTTTATGATATGTTGAAAATATAATTATGGACATGAAGAACTAAAATGTAATTTTACAAAATGATAGACCAGTTTAAACTTCAAATGTTTTCACAAAAAAAAAACTTATTTGCAGGATAAAGCAAAATCAACTTTGGAAAATTCAGTATGCATGTTTTTATGCATATGTTCATGACCTGGTTAGATTTTTATTCAGTTATAAAAATATTCCAGATCTGTTTCTCCATTTTTGGGGTGGGGTGGGGTACTTTTTTCTGATTGGACAAGCTTTACACAAAATATGATAATATGCAACAATTTCCTTGTTAAATGATTTACTGGTATGCAAAATATTATCACATGTGACAGTTCCCTTGTTAAATGATTGATACAAAATATTATTGCATGTGACAGTTTCCTTGTTAAATGATTGACACAAAATATTATTGCATGTGACAGTTTCCTTGTTAAATGAGTTATACAAAATATTATCACATGTGACAGTTTCATTGTTAAATGAGTTCTACAAAATATTATCACATATGATTGTATAATATTATCACATGACAGTTTCCTTGTTAAATGAGTTGCTCAAAATATTATCACATATGACAGTTTCCTTGTTAAATGAGCTATACAAAATGTTATCACATATGACAGTTTCCTTGTTAAATGAGCTATACAAAATGTTATCACATGATTGTATAATATTATCACATGACAGTTTCCTTGTTAAATGAGTTACTCAAAATATTATCACATATGACAGGTTCTTTGTTCAGTGATTTATACACAATATGGCGGTTTCCTTGTTAAATGATTTTCTTAAAATTTCAATTCAGTTTTAATTTTAATAACTTTGTATACAAGATATTGGTGTGTTAATTTGGTTGTATATACATGTGTACCATGGTTCAATTGGGTACCATATTACCTGTTCATAAGTTGATTTCAACTGCAAACAGCATAGACTCTGATCTATCATTACATAATCATCTAACATCACTATAAACTGCCACATTGCAGACATCGTAGCGATATGACTGGAAAATTGTTAAAGCTGCGTTAAAAATCCAAATCACATCACATCACACATAATCATCTAAAAGATAAAAGTCTATGTTGTTTGTTCCACTGATTATTCCTAACTAACTGCATAGACCTAGATGTGTTGGTGGATTATGCATTGGCTTATCTGGGATGTGCAGTTTGCAATTGGACTTGTCTTATAAGTGAGTATATATGCTATGTCAAAGAAAATCAGGAATTTAGTTTCCCTTTGTGTAGTAGGGGGTTGTAAAATAAATAAATTTCATTCTTGTCGTGTTTTTTTACTCCAGTTTCTCACATCTGAAGATGAGCAGAATTTTATCTTAGAAAATTAATAAGGAAAAATTAAATAGCTCTCAAAGTTTGAACAAATAAAATCCCCATCTTTGATTAAAAATGATCATTTGAAATTTTTTATTTACACAGTATTAATTAAAGCAGTTTATATGAATTTAAAAGTCCTTCCAATTTCATTGAAAGTTTCTTTATTAATGTGCTTGCTTAGGTCACAGTGTGATTACTATTTTGTCAGTCAGTTTTATAGATGACACTAAAAACTAATAAGTCATTATTTGATTCTTGTCTTTTCACTGATATTAACATTTGATTGCTTTGTTGCTAACCATTTCAATTGGAATTAATTTCTCTGATCATTCCTAATTCATGGAGGTACAGGCACCTGACTTAACTGTTCACAAAATATATTATTTTAGCTTAAAAATAAAAATGTCATTGGAGAGGGTGTTAATTATTTGCCACATTGGTAATTATGGAAGATGTGAATTACAATAATACAGGTATTAATAAGGACTGATAAAGAAATATCAACTTCAGTAGAGGTTTTTGATCCAATAGCTAAGGCAAAAACAAATGTTTGTTTCCTATTGTTCTGGTTTTGAAATTAGGGTAGGAAGGTATTTTTTTTATAAATTTTTTTATAAACATTATATATATTATAATGATTTGTATACATAATGTACTAAGTGCTTCATAGTACTGGCAAAAACTGCTCAGAGTGCACAAATCAGTTTCGGTTTTAATTTTTTGTAAATGTTTTGTTTTTTTCCCATGAGGGAAAACGGTGCTTCAGTTGGCATTGAGAAACAGGGATGGGCCGGCTGGAAACATATTTTGTTTTTGTCCTGACCGACTGGAAACACATATTGTGTTTTTTTACATATGTGTCTGTTTCACTATTGATCTTGCGGATTATGAAAAAGTTTTAACATGGAAAACAGTCATTAATCTTTAGACCGAACTACCTCTTTTTAAGTCTTTATTTTGATTCTAACTTAAAAAATATATTAAATTTGACTTGTTTACACTCTATACTCTGCTGGTCCAGCATTGCAGCATTTGAGAATCTTTTTCAGCCATTGACTATGCACTACTGTGATGTTTCAGTGTTATGTTATACTGAGATGTTTCAATCTTGTGTAATACTGAATGTTACAGTGACGTGCTTTTTGTAGACATATTGGTTGTGCTTGATAAATACCTCTTTATCTCCATGCATTGTATAGAGAGGAAAAGCCAAGTCATATTAGAATTGTACTTTGTACATGGTCCTGTTAATGCTCATGCCTTGAATTTGTCAAACTTTCAATTTGAGACTGATAATTTAACTGAAAATGTGATACAAAATATTACTGATGATGCTTGCATAAAAATTACTTTGCTTTATGTATTTTGCTTTTAAACATTTCTGCAGATTTTGACATTTTGGATGGAGCCATCATTTGTAGCCACATTTACTGTGCTTTGGGTTAAAGTTCGTATATTTTGCTATACATAGTTCTGAAAATTTTAGGTCTGATATTTGACGTCTGAAGATGAAAAACTACTGTTATCATTAATTATTACTTCTTCACTAATGTCAAGGTGAAAATATTTTTTTATTTGATTAATGGTTTAAACAAGTTATCTAGAGGCAAGACTATCAATAGTTACCGGATTTTCTTGTTTTTCTTACATTTTACATTTTTACTAGTTTTAATGTTCACTTCAATTTTCAATAAGTACCCATTCTTTGTGTTTAATTATTTTGATTTCCAATAGGATTTGCATGTATATATTACATTCATTTGACAGAAAGTACAATCCATTTGTGTTACTCTTTACCATTTTGAATATGTAATTCATATGAACATGCACAGGACAGATTGTTCTTGTAACTTTTGCATTTCAGAAAGAATTTTGTTTCTGTGACATTAATATTTTGGTTCATTATCCTTTCATTTATAGAGTGAAATAAGGCAGGTGAGACAAGAAAAAGCTAGATTGGATGACAGAGTCCATGAATATGAGACAGTAAGTATATCTGGTGTGTCTATACTGTACCTTCTGTTGTGTCCCAGTTGCTTTCAGATCTGGTCCTGTTTCACATATGTGTACTTTGTTCAGAAAGATTGTCATTAAGATTGCACAGAAACCACTCAAGGTAGATAAATTAAATTTGCTAGCATATTTGCATGCATATGTAGATGACCTGACTTGATTTTTGGGCTGTTGCAGAAGTTGTTAATTTTTATTTGTTTTTGTGGTTCTTGTTTTGTTTTAAACATTTTTGAACCTTTTGGATTTTTTGAGACACAGACCTTGTTAGCATGATTAAAATAAAACCCGCTTGAGATAAACAAAATAATTTGTTGGTTTGTTTGTATTTATATGTAGACCATTTTGGCAGATTTTGTGAAGCCCTTAGTGGGAAGTGAGATGTTGTTGGCATCATGAACAGTTTGTGATAGTTTGTTTTCATTATTTTTGCTAGAAAGATTATGGATGTTTGTGACATAACCACAATGACATTGTGTATAATGTGACATTGTTTAAAATTTCACTGGGAAACTCCTGTAGGGTAGGCATATCCCACATGGCTTTATCAATGGGCAAACTGTGTCACACCTATATAGGAATACCAGAATTTCCTATCCAACATCAATACTCGTGGTTGATTATTATTTTACACATTACTACATGTAGGTCAGAAGGTGAGGATTTTAAACAAAATATTGCCTAATTGGTACAGTTATAAAAAACACTATAAGGACAGGGCAGCTGTTGGAAATTTATGGCTCTTTAGTAAGAATGTATATGATTTGCTTTTCAGACATTATGGGTGGCATCATTTCAGGGAGGATAACAGTGTTGTGGTATGAGGTATTATAACAGTGTTGTGGTATGAGGCAGGATAAGTATTTTTAAGAAGGGTGTTCCAAATGGGAAATCTCTTTGACATGAGAAAGTTGTCTGTTGTTATACTTTTATTAATACCCATATGTAGCAGTTTACAACATAGAACAATTAGATAACAGTTGTACATAATCCTTGAAACGTGACCAATTGTTTCCAACTAAATAGAATGAACAGGATTAGAATAATTATCCAAAAATATTGACTATGCCATCTTTCCTACTGGACAGGGTTATCCCAAGTTTTACCATGAGCTATTATCTGTCTCACATTTATGTATGCATACATGTGACAAAACCAGGATTTTCAACCAGTACATTTACAAATTTTGATTAGAAAATTGCTAGACCAGTAGATTGTTATCAGGATATATTTTACACTGCAGAACAAGTGCATTTTATTGGCAGAATATGTATTCTCTTCATACTATAATATAACAGCGAGTTCTGAAGATGAATCATACTTTGTTTCATATGGAAAAAGTTAAGTTATAATTAAATAATAAGAGTAAGTATATATTCAGTAACAAGAAAGGAGGAGTTGTTTATCTTATAATTTACTGCAAAGATTTTATTAATATATAATCTATTAGCATTTTTTTGTTTCTTTAACAAGATCACTGTCTGGTGTTCACTGATGATAGTCATTGTGACTTAAGATGCTCTAGTTTTTCTGGTTCATTTTCCCCCTGAATTATTTTGTGTTTTGCAAGGAAGGAGAATGCCATCTCTTTGTCAGCATTAGACTGTTATTATGGGATGACAGCCATATTGTCATAATGAGAAGACAACCATAATCAGTCTGCAATGAAGTTCTAACTTCACTTTTCTTGTTACTGGGTTGCTGACTGCTTTACCTAAATGTGGAGGTTCCTGATTTGGTTTTAAGATGTATTTTGAGCCTTATCATCAGGAGCAGCCTGAATTTCCTCTAACCCTTCCCATTCCATCTGATATATTTTGGCATATATGTTGGAGTGTGGGTTCACAGCCAATTGCCTATAGACAAGTTGGAATTCACCTCCACTGTGTTGAGTCAGCATAGGGTAGCCACTTACTATCAGGTCTAGCAATTCTAAACAACCTTAAACTGAGCCATACCTTCATGAAATCAATAGGAAGATAATTTATCTTCTCAGAAATTGAGAGTATAATATATTCATTATGTCTCTAATAGCATGAAATGGCAAAACAAGACTTCAGCATTGATGACCAGCTTCTCACCATTTACATTGCTAGTCACATGATCTGGCAACTTTCTTGTCCGTGACATCATTGGTCCAGTACTCACATGGTATCTACAGTAAACCCCTTTCCAATGTTGTTGTAGAAAAAAGTTCTTATTTAAAATGTTTAATGAAAATCATAACTCTCAACATATTTATTCCAAGAACAATGACCAGAAACATGTCACTGTCTCACTGAAGTGGACAAAACCAGACTCATCACGCAGATAACACATGTCAGTATGGTTTCACATGAGACAGCAAAAACATCTTTGACACATGCTCTGTGCTTGATAATTCTGACTGTCCAGTTTGCTGTGACAGTGGTTTCTGGTTGTTGTTGTTGGTACGTCGAAGGCTTCATTCTCTTCGTAGCTCAAAATAAAAAAATATGCTGACCATTTTCACCACTGTAAGTAAAGAAAATAAATAAATAATGATTGATTTAAACCTGTTATAAGCAACGAAGGACACATGATATATTTATGCTTTAAGATGTATTTATCCCCACTTTAAAATTTATTATCTTGTTATATATTGTTAATTGATATATTTGAAACTTGACCTTAGTTTATGCCCTTGAAAACTTCTCAGAGTTATGAACTGCAAAAGATGCAAATTTCGCAACACACATTGCAAACTCAGAATCTTCGCTACTTGTCTGCCATGCTTGAACTCTGATATCCAAGCATTGTAGAACTTCCTTTTAATATTTTTTAACCTATAGTTTCTAACACACTTATTGGGAGACAGCACACATTTAAGCATTTTGATATGAAAAAAAGTAAGATCTCTTCCAAAATAATCTTCTTAAAACATCTTGAACCATATGGTAACCATTAAAAAAGAAAGAAAATAAAAATACTTTATTTTGTCTACCTTAGTAATTATTTATGGTTAATCTCTACTAATCTCTTCCATACACTAAAGGTAGGATAGTGCTATCATTCCTCACACATGACCTTTACCCTGACGTATGGACTATTTTGACTTTCTACTGCATAGTGTACACAAAGTAGTAAAAACGTCCTATTGAACATTTTTTCATTGCAGTTAAGATGAATATTATTTGTGACACATTTACAAACTAAAACAAGCAGTGATTGAAGTTACATGTTCCATAAACAGGCCTGTTCAAATTGATTGACCTAGTTAATGTATAGTTCCTTTAGTCCATTATGAGTAAAAGAAGTCATTGTAAAAGTTATTTTCTTAAAATTCTCATTAATATTTTTGAAGGGTAAATCAGTTCAAGATAAGAGTTGAATCAAGGACAATTTCATTTTTTTTGGTTTGTCTCACCTAATCATGGGGGTAAACCTGAATTTTGTTTTTGACCTGAACACTTGTGTATCATTTTGTAAGCTGGCTTTAGAATACAATTCAGACACTCTGTATTACCATTGCTGTTTAAACCTCTGTTCTTTGAGAGCTAAAATGTGATTAAACATCAATGAAAGTTTGTACAGAATTTTTCAGTGTAAACCTAGCATTTTACACTCTTAGGGAAGGAAATTTTCATTGGGTGTTCTGCAATTTGAAATTTACAACAATAGTTACAATAAGCCATTTTTATTTTAGCCATCATGTTTTGCTTAGAAATGTGAGAAAAGGAATCCATCCCTATGCTTCAGTGAAGGTTAGGAAATTTCCAACTTTGGGATAAACATTTTGTGTCCGACATGAGGCTGTGCCAAGTGTGTGATGCAAAATTCTGACTCTTGGTTGGATTTTCCAATCCTACACCTATGCATATGATTCTACCCTAGGCAAAGGTAAGTTTATGCACTTTCTCTGAGGCATCATTGACTTTATGCGATCAAGGCGCAGATTATAAAGCATGAGTTGTAAACATGCAAACTTTTTGGTAGAAATCAATGCATATTTGGGGCAAGAAAAAGAATCTGTTTTACGTTAGTGAGTGGAATTGGAGCAAGATTTGTACTTGGGGATAAGCAAGACTTGTCCCTGAAACAAATATCACACAGGTTTAGATTTCCATATCATGCCAGCTTGGGAAATGATATTATCCCTCTCTCTCTCTCTCTCTATATATATATATATATATATATATATATATATATATATATATATATATATATATATATATATATATACACACACACACACACATGTATATTATCAAGGTTCTTATGATAATTTTTGAATGTTGTAATCATTTTGCTTTCCAGAAGTTGCAGAAAGCAAACGATGACCTGAAGGAACAAGCCAACTTAAAACAGAGTGAAGTGAACAATCTGCGAGCCACATGTGACCGTCTGTCGGCCAGTGTGACGGACAAGGATCAAGAACTGGAAACCCTTGAGGACAAGATTGTGCTTTTAGAGGAAGAGGTACTTAAAATATTCAGTTGTAATTTTTTTTTCATAGTCATTAACGCTCACCCCCATTATAACATGCCTTGTTATAACACAGTTATGGGTATAATGTGGTACAACAGCGGACCCAATGACCAAAATTATACCAATGTAAAGCAGTATGGATTGAAAGAAAACAAGGTAGTTTTGTATCTTTATTTTCTTTTCAGTGTACAAGTATTTAAAAAAAATTGATAGTGCCCATTATACCATGGTGAATAGAATTATTCTTAATATATTGCGGTTCTGTACATAGCGCAGTTCTCAATATAATGTGGTTAGGTATGTAACACTTTCAGCAGTTATGGACCCCAGCATTATAATAAGGGAGAGCTGTATGTATGGTAGGAATATCTTGTTATTGTTAATGCTACTCTTCCTAATGGAAGGTCTTATCAACAGAACGTTTTCACTAAAAGATTCTTATAATGTCTAGTCAATCCTAAACGAATGTAGTGCCAATCATATGAAGTGAAGGTAGTGCCAATCTGATGTCTGGTATAGCCACCACCATGGCAGACAGCTTGAAAATCTTTTTATCACTATCCCTTCTAAATAAAAAGTCATGTTGACATGTTGTTTTCACCAGAAGACCTCAGTCAATACACAGTCTATATAGATTTCTTGCTGTCAGCCCCAGACACATGCAATCATGTAAGTACAGACATGCATGTGCATATACACACAAGCCTCTGAAAACCATGATTGCAGGTGGCTGGGTGGTCCAAGGTGCTTGCCATTACTGGTCACTGCCATCTCACCTAAGTTCTTGACCTCGCCGGTGACCTAAAGGTTAGAGTGTCCGCCTCAGATGTGGGAGGTCATGGGTTCGATTCTTGGCTGAGTCATACCAAAGACTTGCAAAATGGTACTAACAGCTGCCTCACTTGGCGCTCAGCATTAAGAGGTTAGTATTAGGACTGTTTGGCCTGGTGTTGGGATAATGTGACTGGGTGGGACATCATGCTACATGTCTGCCACATGATGCCCTAGTGCTAGACATCACTATAAACTGCCACATTGTAGACATCGTAGCAATATGACTGAAAAATTGTTATAGCTACGTTAAGAATCCAAATCACATTACACACACAACACATGACCTCAGTCCACATGGTTTTTTGACTCAAGCTCTGCCAATATGGATATGAGAGAAAGCTTGCCTTTAGTTTCCCTTGGGTCAGTGGTTCTTTCTAGGCTTCTCTCAGGTTTTTCCTCCACCAGATATACTGACTGGCATGTTTAGCCTATAATGTGCTGAAAATTGGTATTAAACCCACAAACCACCAATGACTATCAGCTATGGAAACCCTTGTATTTGCCAGACATGTCTGCTGGTACCAGTCTTTCAACCAATTCCAAAATTCTCCTGTCGGACAGTATTAGTTATGAACATAAATCATATTATTTTTTCATACGTTTAATTTCACAAATGCAAAATCTAATAATTTCAAGCCCCTCATCTGAAAAATATAAACAAACAAGCATGGGTAAATCTTTGTCTGATAGGTGCTAGACTATCTTGAGCGTCATTTATAGCTACTCCTTAATCCTGGGTTCACAATCCCACCATCAAAGCTGATTAAAATATACACTGCCACCCTGTACTGCATACTGCCAAGCATCAAATAGAATCTCCACTTTAATTTGCCAGCATTGCTGTGATGATGCATATCATTGTAGGTTTGTTTCAAATAAAAGTACTGATGCAGAGATAAACATGGAGGTAGAGATAAAAAAAATCAGTCAAACAGTGCATGTATACAAAAGTTCTGCTAATTGGTTGTTCATTAGTAAAAACACCCAATCAGTTAGATTTGATAGTGTAAGCCATCACTCACTAAATATTTCAACAATTAATAATATGATTGGAAAGATTTAGCAATATTATTTTCACCATGGTTATGATCTGTAACATAAACATCGTAGACAAGAAAAAGGGAGGTAAATGGAATAATTTTAAAATTTTCATCCAAAGAAGTCAAAAAGTCTCAGCATAAATCCATGGCTGCAGAGTACCTCTAGAAAACTGTCACAGATTTCAAGATTGTATACTTTTGTTGACCTCACCACAGTAGGTGTGGGACTAAAATTTGATTGTTTTATTGCTAGTCATTGAGATATCAGCAAGATCTTTAATTTGTATTAGTCATAGCCTTACTAGTGTCATAACTTGATAAATTATCCCAAACCATTTTTCCAAAACTGTATTATTTCTTCTGCAGAATGTGAAATTAAAGGAGGACGTACGGAGATTTAAGGATGAAGTGGAAGTGCTCGCTGAGAATATTGAAGAGGTGAAAAAGTAAGTATTTTGCTTGTATTAGACTATCAATATATCTACACACTTGGGGTTCATGAAGATTGTATAAACTGTACATGTGATATTTCAGAGGTCTCAGCTTTGTCTACGAGAATAGTTTCCACTTTGGACAGTTCCAGTTTATAAAAACTTTAACAAAGAATGACTGTCTACTTTGGTCTGTTTTGGTAATGTCAGCTATGTAACATTGGGGAGTGTTGCATACACTTTGGTTGATGAAGCTTTTACATTGGAAATCTTTAAACTGTTGCTCTTATCTGTGTTTTTGGTTTCTGGTGAAGTTGGAAATCTCTTTGTTTTGATCCACATAATTTTTAAGAATATCACAAGTCAATTTGTGGTCCTGAATCTAGAATTCTAGAACTTTGAATCACTAAATTAATACCACAGCTCAAACATTGTGCCATGAGCTATCTTTTAGTGAACTGACACAACAGCTCAACCAGTGTGCCATGAGTTGCCAGTCAGTGAATTGACACCACAAGTGTGCCATAAGTTGTCAGTCTGTGAATTGATAACACAGCTCAGCCAGTGTGGCACAAGTTGTCAGTCAGTGAATTGACACTGCAGCTCAGCCAGTGTGCCACGAGTTGTCAGTCAGTGAAATAACACGACAGCTCAACCAGTGTGCCATGAGTTGTCAGTCAATGAATTGACACCACAGCTCAACCACTGTGTCATTTGTTGTCAATCAGTTGTAACAAATTTTCAGAATCTAATCTTATGTCTCATCAAACAAATATTTTAGGCTTTGTGTGACTCATTATTATTTAACACCAGAAATGCTAATCTTATGTTACGTGTTTAGGCTCAAATAAGGAGTAACACAAGAAAGAGTGAAAACAACAAGCTTTGAAAAATATAATAAATAATTTATTTCCCAGGAAAAATTCTGTAAAAATGAAAATATATGAACTTGCAGTTTTAAGAATCAAATCCAAGAATAATCAATGAATAAAATTTTTGAAGTCCTAAAATTGAAATGTTCTAATGATTCCAAGTTCAAGTCCTGACGAAGATACTAAGGTGGAAGGCAATGATGTATGCTGTAACCTGTACTGTGCTGAAGTCTACAGTTCCTTGTAGAAACACAATAATTAATCCTCCGGTTTTGGAAATCCAGATAAAAAATTTAAGAAAAGTCTTTGTTCAAGAATTCTGTTTGAATACAATAATATTTCCAGAGAAACGAATTAATCTTTTAGAGTCCAAATAATCTGAAGAAAAATTAACATATAATTCAAAAAATCTAAACTTCAATGCTGGTCACAACAGAAGAAAACAACTTGACATCAAGTGTTTAAAAACCTGGACTCTCTGAGATCTCTCTCTCTCTAAACATCACTATTAACACTAAGCATTTCGCAGTTTTGGAAATGCCTAATTGCGAAATAGAGGATCACATGATCATGTTTACATATAAAATAAAATCATGTAGCCCCTGTATGTCCTTGATAAGAACTAATCATTTTACTCTGAGAATAAAAGTTGTTTACTTGACCCTCAATCAAGTCCAGGAACAAAGTCAAAAATAGAAACAAGTGTTTCTATTATTAGATATTTATGGAAAGATTCAGGTCAAACTGAATTTTCTGGAAAATATCAAATTCTTTGTAAACAAAATTACATTACATCATTGCGGCCCGTGGGCTTATTTTAAATGGCCTGCAGAGCTCAAGCAGCTATATAGTCATTGCTTTTCAGTTTTCTGCTGCGGCCCTCGTCTTCAAGAAAAACATTTATCAGTGACCCATGGTGTCAAAAAGTGTGGACAGCACTGCATTACATTGACATGTAAAGAAAAAAAAGACATTGACATGTGCTTTCTGCTTGATGAGTCTAGTTTTCTCCAGGTTGCTGTAACAGTGACACCTTTCTGGTCATTGTTCTCTGAATAAATATGTTGAGAATTGAAGAATGTTATAGTTCTATTTACAAATATTTAGTGACTTTCATTTTAATATTTTCAAAGTTTTTTTAAAACAATATTGGGAAGGGGTTTATTGTTGATATCACATGACTAAAGGACCACTGATGGACATGTACGTTGCGAGATTTGTTTAAGTCATTTGTCTAGTAATGCATATGGTGAGTACCAGGTCATATGTCATCTGAGTGCTACAGTTTTGTCTCGTAAATCAGCAGATTAAAGACAGCAAATATAATCCCAAATTTCCAAAAAAATAAAGCATGTTTCTATCAGTTTCATGTGTGTATGGCTCGATGTAAGTTTGCTTGGCCAGTAGAGTAAGCGGTTACCCTATTCCATCTTTTGTCAATAAATGTCAACATATCTATGAGGTGGGAGGAGTCAGAGGGAACTCAGACTAGGGACTTCAGTACTGTCTTGATGTTGATTTGTGACATCGATTATTAATGCCACTCCTGTAAAGGTCAGAAATGCATTTATTTAATTTTCTTTCTTTAGAGTATTGCTTGCAACATAATTTCCTCTGTGTTATGCAAGTAATAAACCATGCATTGTTTATGTTGGCTGAGTAGCATTTGTACCAGAAAAATTCGGCCTTGTACCTACCTTGTACATCCTTGCCAGTACAGAGTAATGTTAGTTGCGCAACCCTATCAGATTCCATGCCTGACTTCAGATGTGCACCTATTACAAAGCTGCTAGCTCCACTTGGTCATTTTCACATCCTGGATTTAAGAGATAAATTGTTAAAAAAAAGAGCCAATAATATTTTTTTAAATATTTGATATATTTGGTACTTCATTCATTGTACAGGTAATATACTGGTATTGTCTTGCCTGGCAAAATTTATTTTCCAGATTTTAATAACTCCTACAGATAGTGTACTTAAAATTATTTCAGGCTGAATTTTCCTTAAGTTTTTTTATTTATTATTTTCTTGTTGGTATTATTCCCTCAATACCATATGTACTTGCTTAAAAGTCTAGTCCAACTGCAAACTGCACATGCCTAGATCTGCCATCACATAATGTGCTGGAAGGGGTAATCAGTAGAACTAAACAACTTAGACCCTGATTTGCAGGCACATTGTGCTATGGCAGATCAGGATCTATGTTGTTTGCAGTTGAGCTTGACTAATAAGTGAGTATATATGGTAAGTAAATTTTTTTTTAACAGATGGTTTTTTCTTATTCTTCAGGTACAAGAGTGAGAATCGCAAGCTTCTACAGGAGAAGGCAGAAAATGAACAGATGATCCGACTCCTAGAAACTCAGAAAGATGTGCTGACAAAGAGTGTAAGGAACACTAACCAGTACTTAGATTTGCTAGAGAATGTGGAAAAAGCACAGGACATCATGCCAACACTGCTTGCAATAGAGGAAGAGGTGTGACTAGCTAGTCTTGGTTTGGGTACTCTGTGGCATGTGTGGCACACTTTCAAAATATACTGGCACTGTATTTACAACATTTCATATTGGTCAAGTTTTGCTGATGCTGATAATAATTTCAGGAGCTTAATTTTTAACAGTTAAAGACTTTTATCATAATAGTCAATGCTGGTTTTCAGGTTGCCTCTTTGTCTGAAATGTCAAATTGATAATTACGAAACTTTTAATTTTTTACCTTTGCAGTAATTTTGTGGTTCTGTCACCATTATAACTTGCGCATGCACCTTTTGTTACAAGTTGTCCAATAGTAATAGAAAACCTACCCAGAACTAAAACCTATGTTGAAAAGGTTTTAGTGTTAGAACATCAAAATGAACAGATCTCTATCCAATTTGTTAAATATTTTTAGTACTATCTTAGTTGTATTTTATTTTCGACAAGAGATATACTTAGCATGTACTGGGGTTTTACAAGGGTTATAATTAGCTTGCTCTAGGTTTTTACAAGAGTTATAATTAATTTACTCTGAGAGAGAAGAAAAAGTTTTTTGTGGATAATTTCATTCTTAACCAGGAAAGTTGTTTCCATCGTGATTGCTTGAGCTGTACAATAACAGTTGTAATTATAAAGCTTTAAAAATTTCTCCTGAGCAATGAGAAAAGCCATTTCTGCTTTAATGTCCTGATTTCAGAGGTTTATGTCACTGATCCACACCATTGAGACAACATTTTATTTTCAATAAATTGAGTTCTACATAAGTGCAGTAAAGAACCATAAGATTTTAAATTGTGAATAGCAAAGTTAGGTTCAGTCTAATTAATTAAATAAATGGATTTAACTCATCAATATGAACCTAATGTGCTTTTCCATCCAGGAAGGGAAATTTGTTTAATCAGTTTAAGGTTAATGATATCCCTGAAGAGAAAAGGTTTCAGCATGACATCTTGAGTGGAAAACATATTTTTAATAAGATTCATTTACTCAAAAACACAGTACATCTGTCCTCTTTATAAGACCCTTATGATAATTTTATTCCAGATATAACACATACCTCAACAAACCCTTGGCCAAAGGTTAACCACCATACTTCAACTGGTCTGTCAAATATGTGACATTATGGATTGGTAAAAGTAACGTGATACTTAGTGTTATATCTGTATTTCCTTTTTTCTTTTGATTATTTGACAAAATTAATTGTAAAATAGCATGAATTTAAAAAACTTAATTTACATAAACTTGAATTATTACTGTATGCTTTGCTGGCCTATTCTTTATGTATTGTCTCTTCCCCCTCCCAGTTTGGTATATAAATTGGTCAGCAGTTACATATGCCAAATAAAGTGCTATAGTGATGGAGAGCTGTATCTCCAAACAGTATATTTACTCTGTCACTTATGACTTCTATTCCGATTGACTTTATACCTGCTTCAACATGAAACCAGATGATATGAGAGAAGCAACCTCAATTTACAGGCTCTAGGGGGCAGATTACAATATTTTCTTTTGTTTCTGTCAAACAATATTTTGTTCAATGTTTGAAAACAAACAAATAAAGATAGATCCATCCCCAAGAAACCAGACACACGTATGGTTGTCCCATAAATCACACAGAAAAGTTATCACACTGCCTTTTAACCGAGAAACCCAATAAACCAAAAAACCAGACACATGTATGATATATGATGGTCCCATAAATCACACAGAAAAGTTATCACACTGCCTTTTAACCAAAAAACCCAATAAACCAAGTAACCAAACACACGCATGATATATGGCTGTCCCATAAATCACACAGAAAACTTATCACACTGCCTTTTATATCAGTACAAAAAAATGTGAGCATATTAAAAAAAGGCAAATTGTGAGGCAAAATAATCAGCTATGTTTAACCTCATATCTTTGTCTGCCACTCATGAACTTAAATATAACAGATTGGTGATAGAATTTATTATTAAATTAAAAGAAAATGAAAATAGACATGATAAGATTTATCTTGATTGTAATTTTCCAGATAGTTACAGTTGTAGTATATTTCTGTAGCATATGGGAGAATAGAAAGCAGGTCATAAATATTACTTGCAAAACCAATGGACTGATTCCAGTTTGTCTGGTCTGATTCCAGTTTGTCTGGACTGATTCCAGTTTGTCTGGTCTGGTGCTGAAGCTTATAAAGACTAACATCAAACTAAATTCCATTCCAATACCTGTAAATTCATGACAGTACTTAAAATACATGAAATAAGGATCAGATTTGTGTTAGATTATTTTAAAAATAAGCTATTATCTACCGAAACTAATTCCTCTGTATGTTGCTGGTAAGTGACCAGGTGCAGGTTTTAGTGTTATCCACAATGGAGGTGTTGAACAAAAATTTGTTAAATTAAAGCATGATTTTTATGGGTTTTTTTCCCCTTTAATAAAGGTACATAAGCTTCAGAATTTGTACAGTCAAGATTTATTTCTTTGCTTGTGTGTTATATCATTATAAACAAATCTTATTTGTTACATCCAATTTTGCAGTCTAATGAATGGTGATACAGGGTTCTTCCAGTTTTAAACAATTTCAATTGTAGATGTAACTTAAATTTTTTTTCTTCCAGTGACAAGCAAGCCATTCCTCTACTTTTCAAAAGCGGTTTTAACCTGCCTCTTGTTTTATCTTTATTGCACAACATTTGTTGTCCAGAAACATAAATGCATACATTTCTTTTAAAATGGTGTCCAAAACTTTCAAGACATGGGAAAATATTATTTTAGTATAAATATTTTGTTTTCCATAAATAGTGTCCAAAGACACACAGAAAATGTGTTATATTTAGGTTATTTTATCTATCCATACACCCTAGTACCAATCAAAGAAAATGAACCAAAAATGACCCTGAAACCAAGAACTTAGTACCAAAAATAAAATAAAAAAATAACTGGAAAAAACAAGTTGTGGATTGATGTAAGTAATTTAGTGTTTTTAGTGCTGTACTTGCATCAGTTATATTTTTATCACATTATAAAGAACAATTCAGCATATAGATTGGAGTTAATTATATTCCAAAGCATGAAGTCGCTGAGGAAGGTACACTGAGTAATACAATCTGTTGACGCAGTGATGTAGTTTTTGCAGAATTATGTTGAAAAACATGATCAAAGACCCCAGTCACCCTTCTTTATTAAAATTTAATGACTGTGTTTCTTTCTTACAACAGGTAAGCTGTGTTACTAGACCTAAGGAAAATTGTCAGGATACAGTCATTTATATCAAACACTTCTTGTTAACTGTTAGCTCACATGACTGTAAGGCCAAATGAGATATGGTTCATCATTCATTGCATGTCATTCGTCAACATGTGCAGTTTTCAACTTATGATAAAAAACCACTGGGCTAAATTTGGAAGGTGGCATCCTGGCTTGAAGACCTTTAAGATTTGTACAAATGATGCTGATCTGCCATCAAATGTGGCTGCTCTTACTGAAAATAGAATAAAATTTCAGCAGTTTCTAACAAGCTGCTCAACAAAATTTGACCTAATTTGAATGTGTTTTGGGTTAAGCACTTCAGGTTTATACTACTGATACTGATCCATGACCAGAGATTACCACCATTACTGAAAAACATGGATTATTGCCATCTCACCTCTGTCTGCACGAGTTCGAGTCTCAGGTTTGGCCAATGTGGGTATGTGAGAAAGCTTGCCAGTGGCTTCTCATGGTCAGTGGTTCTTTCCGGGGTTTTCCAGGGATCTTCCTCCACCCTTGATACTGGCAGCTATGTATAGCCTATCTTGTGCTGGAAAATTGTGTTAAACCCTACAACAGCAACAACAACAATCATTCTTAACCAAGAAAGTAGCTTTTATGGATCTATGATGTCTGGCCATCTTTCTGTCTGTTCCCAATTTCATTTCCTCTTAGTAGCTAGAGTTCTGCATCATCTGGTTACAAAACTTTGTGGGTGGCTTGCACATAGGGTTAGGAATAAGTGTATCAAGTTTGGGTTAAAATGATCAACTGTCAAAATCACTTCCTGAAAGAAAAGAAATGCTTTTTGCACATTACAATTAGCTGCACACAACACACCTGGATCAAACTTTGTGGATAGCTTTCCCTTGGAGCAAAGAAGAAGCATCTTGATTTGGGTGTCAATAGGTCAAGGTCACTATTACCAGAATAAAGTTTTCCCCTCAATAATATTAAGTATCATGCCTCAGCCAAACTTGCTGATAACTTGCACTTGGGTAAGGAAGAAACCTATTGATTTTGAGATTTAAAAAAAGTTAATGGTCAAGCCACTGTTACTGAAAGAAGAAAATGGTTTCTTCCCAAACTTTTCAGTGGTTTGCCACATACTTTCAGCAAAGGTTTTGGATGATTTGCATGTTGGAAAGAAAGCCTGTTAAATTTGGGGCAAAGAGGTCAAAGTTCAAGCTCATTGTGACTGAAAAAAGAAAAATGAGTTTTAGTTCTAGACCACGACAAAACGTTTTGAAGAGCTTCCACCAAATATGGAAGAGGTCTGTTGATTTTGGGGTTTAAAGGGCAAAGGTCAGGGTTATTGTGGTTTTGCAGATTAATGTTTGTTCCTTAACTTTAATCATGAATACGTAAAATGTTTCTAAAAATGAATTTTTAAATCATTGTTATGTCTCTATTGGTCATAAATTAAGCAACAGTAAAAACAAAACCATGAGGTTTAGTAAAATTCAACAAATAATTAATTTCCCTAGAACACCAAGTGAAAATTTAAAAATACCTTACAGTATTGCGATTTAAATCCCAAACAATCCTAAAAATTCTATCACAAGTCCAGAAGTATCAAGTATTTCAAATGAATTCCAGTGGTGTTCCGAATTAATTCCAAACTTGAATGTGCTGATGTACCTATAGTCTTTATGTATAACAATGATAAAATCCAGAATGTCTTGGAAAATGAGTCCTCAATAATCCCAAAGCAGTGTTTTAATCCAAAAGTTAATGTGAACTTTGTAATTCCAAATAATAATTTAGATAAATAATTCTTCTCAAATTATAACTGAACATAACTAAAAACTGATTGTGGATTCCCAAAGACCAATATTAAGGTGGGAATGAATAATTTTGTTTATCAGACCCTTGTATAATAGCCTAAGACACAATAAGATGACCAGGATGTGGATCATACATTTGCTTCCAGAGCTTTCTAAGGTCATAAGGCCATGTCAATATATTTACAAATACCTGAAAGTATAACCCACAAACATGGACAAAAGTTATTTATGTCAGCATTTGTTTATGAATGACCATTAGTTTAAACTACAACCCACAATCATAGATAAAAGTTAAGCACACAGGATGTGTATAACAATCACCAGGAACGCATTGTATAAAATGAGTGTATGGTTTATTGTCGTTATTCACTGAATGAATCTAGTATCAAGATTATTGTCTACACAACCATTACATTAATTAGATTGCAATCAACCTAGTATACCTACAGTAGTACAATTTCTGTAAATTAGAATATTTGATGATGTGAACTCAAATTTCACATGACACTGATCAGCCAATAAAAATTCATCTCATGGGAATCGTGTAATAAAATTAATTATTTATATAGCAAAGTAATTTTTAAACATCTGAGAGGTTCACAGTAAACATTTCTTTTCAACTGTACCTCTGATAAACAAGGATTACTTTGTAGGTAGATAATGAAAACTTGTTTCTTGTAAGAACAAATATGCATATGACAGTCACTATCATAGAATATGACATAACTGTGTAGTAGATACATGCTCAGAAACTGCTGCATTCCCACGGTTATGTTTGTCATGAAGAGGCCTTCATATTAACAAGCCTGCATTCCAGGTCATGATTTTTGTCCTGGGCTATTCATTTAACTTGCTCTGTATATAAAGTCAAATGTGCTTAGATCTTGATTAATACTTGAAAATTCTGGGGGGACTTCATTTGGTTTTTGATACACTGATATTTGCAATTATTATAAATTACAAAATTAAAAACTCATTCTACAGAGGTTGTCCATTTCATGTCACTTTTGAATACCTTTTCATGTGCATTTCTTTTTAAGCACAATGCATGTGCTTTTTCATGTACAATAGGCTGGCTTTGCTTTTTCCAACATACACCATGTTTTTGCAAAAATATTCAACGCTTTTGCCATTTAACTGCACATCAATATAAGGTGCTTTCTCACATGCATTTTAACTACATAGCTTCTGAAAAATATATAAATATCTCACCATGATGAAAGGAATATTGTCAGATGGATTAAAGTGTAATTTGTTCATTTATTCTACAATTTGAAATTAGATTTCTTGTTTTTGCACACACACACACACACACAGACATGCATATACATGCACACACACACACACGGGCATGCATGTGCGTGCACACACATACAAAGCATCATTCTTTAAAATGACTCATACAAGTAGATCCTCTTTATTATACAGCTTTAAAAAAAGTCCCATGTTTATGAAATGTACATAATAGACAATGGTAAAAATTATTGTCAAGGGAAGATGCTTTGAATGATGTGCTTAAATGTTGCTTGTGTTTGTTAGAGGGCAGGGGAATTTAATTTTGAGTCCACATTCATTCATAGTGTTTTTGGAATGATATTTTGAGATCTGTTCTTATATTACCAGCTTAAAGAGAATTACATACATTATACTCACATACACCGGTAGATCCTATGTATTACTGTAACATTTTAAAACTGTTCATAGGGGTGATGGTGGAGTATCAGTTTTTACTTGTTCTGCAATGTGGATTTTAGTTTTATGACTAGACAAGCATTTTGTTGGTGTATATAGTTTTGATGTACAGGTATTTATATGCTCAAATATAGTAATTAGTAAATCAACTTAGTCAAACAATGTCCAGTCAATATTTTAAAAAATATTGAAATATGTCACTGCATTTCAAATTAAAAATATGAGCTATGTATTTTTGGGGCCTTTGTAGTATCAAGTTTGGAGTTGCAATCAAATGTTGCTTGTTGCCAACTCTATCTCGTTATTTAAAATGCATGCCTCTTTTTTTAAAGAGCATTTGAATAATGAGTCTTTCCCCAATATCCATCTTTGTTAGTCAAGGATTGTATATCTACATGTACAACTGTGAAAAAAAGTGGATCAGTGAAACTTGGCAGTCTATGATCCTAACTGTATACAGGAAGATCAGTTCTAAATACAGACCTCATCTCCAACATCATCATCATGACAATAATTAATTTCAAAAGTACATATATTTTCAGTGATTTTAAATATAAAGCTAAAAATGTTTTAGCCGGTCAGTCTGCAAAGCTACTAATTACAGTTAATTGTTGATTAATGACATGTCAGAATTACTTCTGCCTGCACTACATTGTGTCAATTAATAAGATTTGCATTATCCATTAAATTAATTAAGAGGATCCATTATTCAGTCATAGTTTTGTAGAAGTAAGTATCAGCTTTAGATAACATTTCTTTTAATATGGTGTAATAAAGATTTTTTCACATTCATTTAAAAAATTTAATGTTTGATTATTATGTAATACAAGTATGAATTGTACAGAATAACATTGAATTTCATATTTTATCAGAAAATTATTACATTTGCAAAAAAGATGATAAATGTGGTGACCATTAGTTTAAAAACATTGTTAAATTTGGTTACAAACATTCCTTGGTACCTGTACATTTCAAAACCGATTTCTGTATAAAATATCATAAGGTATAATAGGGCAGACAAAATACAGTTTTGTTCTTCAAAATGTATTTTCATAATACCATGAGACAATGATTGCTTTGCAGTATTTTGTTCCATTCACTAATACATCTTAATTTTCCACACTTTGTAAATAATTGCTTTGACAAGAACAGTAGGTGACAAATATAACCTGAGTATAATGTTTTGTCCTTAGGTGTGCCACAGTACAGGGTGCTTTTCATGACCTTTATCAGTGTATTAGATTGTATCATGTTTGCACTAGTTTTGAATTGGTTCTCACCAAGAGTGCAGTGGACTTGATCTAGAAACAGAGACAAACAACATTGCATTGATATGAAATTAATGCAATCTACTAACAATTCTGATGAGGTTGTTGTTCATCAGTCTGCAAGGTGTATTATTTGGGTTTCATTTTGATACCATATTTACTCACTTATAAGTCAAGCCTTACTGCAAACTGTACAGACCCAAATCTGCCATCACATAATGTGCTAGCAGATCTGGGTCTATGTAGTTTGTTGGGAGTAATCAGTAGAATAAACAGCATACACCCTGGTTTGCAGGTACATCATACTGTGGCACATCATGATCTTTGTTGTTAGTATGATTCAGCTTATAAGCGAGTACATATGTTATACCATTAAGCAGTGTTCATTAAGAAAGAAGCTGCAAACTTCAAGAAATATTCTTCTGATTCTAATATTCAGAATTTTTTTCACCTATTTCAACATAACATTTAGTTAAGCTCATAACAATTTCATACCTTCTTTGACTTTGTGTCAGTAAATACCAGCATGGAATAAAAGTCCAATAATTTCCTGTGAAATATATAGAGCCTTGAATCAGGATTCAATATCCATGGTAATCCTGTCACCCAAGGCTAATAAAAATGTTGGCTGTCCAATGGAAGTTCACTTGTAGCTAGTTCTTCATAATAGTGCAAACAAAGCTAACAAACGTCAAGAAGTACACAACCTTGTCTGTCCATTCGCAACAAGAAACTGTAAATTTGATAAAATTAGAACAAATTTCCAACTCGCATCACAGGACTAAACCATGTTCATGGTCATCAAGATGTTTGACTTTTGTTTAGAAATGTGATGGTCAAGCAGCTTAATGACCAGGACTTTATTAATGGATGATATGAAGCTGTTTGTTTAATTTAAATGCTTTCCAAATATGCCACAAGTTTCAGGTTCTAGCTTGGGGTTGGGGTGTACTGAAATCCCCAAGACTAGTAACCTTTTACCCAACTCTGGTCGCCAGGGTTAGTGAATAAATTCCCCATGAATTGTAAATTTCAGTTTGGTTGTCTATTACTGAGAATAACAGTTAATACGTCATTATGCTCCACACAGGAGTGATGGAGTATATAGCGTTATAGTGAGAATGCCACATAATTTTTTACACGTACACAAAAATGGATCCATGACTATATGTACCTTTTAACAGGTAACATTATAATGAAGGTTGCTGTAATTAGGAGGTTGTGCTTATTGAATTTAATTGTCTATTTATAGACACATTATGATGCAGTCTTATTGTCCTGAAGCAGACAGATTTTGTTTGAGTGGAAGAGGTGTGTCATGTGTCAATTCTTAATGTTAAATCCATTGAGGACACTCTTTGCAAGAATTGATGCATAACAGATACTGAGATAAATCGCTGGTGAAATCAGTTGGTATTATAACATGGGCAGCCTTTCTTTAAAATGATACTTTATCCAGATTTTAGGCTGGCAGATAGTAGTAAACAAGGGTTGCAGTATATAATGATGCATTAATCAGAGTCCAGAGATCCATGCAGGACAGTTTTTTGGCTATAATTGAGGGTGACAGTATAACGTGGTGATATCTTGGGTATAAACTGTATAAATCCCAGAATTTTTTTTAATCAGGCATACATGATTGTAGTAAACCAAATATTGTCTGAAAATGCATGACGATGCATGCCTTGAGTGTTATTCAAGACTTCTCTTCTAGTAGGAATAACATTTACTTAATTGACAAATTTAATGCATTAAATGATGGTAACTAAAAACTACTTTTCAATGAATGTAACGTTTATGTTTGTATGATGTTTATTTTATTTATTTGCCAACTGGATTGGAAGTAGAAATTTAAATAGATGTTATCTGTGATACATGTAAAGTATGGTGATTTTGTAATGGTGTAGCATTTTGTAATTTTACATCAAATAAAGTCTGTTTATAAATTCTTGTGTCAAGTTATTTACATAACAAATTGCACTGCCTCTACCATCTCATGTATATGTACCATTATTGTAATTCTTCAAACACAAGATGACTGCTATTTATAATTATTTTAGAAGAATTATTTACATAAGCTGTTTTCACAATATAGTAACTATTTTATGTCTTTAAAATAGATACCTTAACCAAATACCATTCAGAATGTTTTTGTATCTTGCATGACAGTTCATGTTGAAGAATCTATACATTTTCAAATATAGGTCAAGTTTACATAGCCTTGTGATCGATAACTCTTCATTCTAGTTAAGTGAACAGATTTTATGTTGAGAAGTCTTTGAGTGCCATTAATTAGATGGTGAATCTCTTTCAAAGATTGCTCACTGTCCTAAGTTAGAACAAGGACACCTTTGTAATCCTTTCGCCTTGTCATATAGTTCAAGATTTGATTAAATATGGCAGATTTTCTAATCACAGTTGAAGGATTTGCAGGGGATAGGAATGTTTGTTTTCTGTTGGCAAATAGTTATTTATCCCTTTAATAAGACATTGGATAGTGGAATCTTTTCATCAGTGCTTCACATTGATCTTTCATGTCTTGGTAACATCAGTGCCATTACTGCGAGGGTCTGTATGGGAGGGATTTAAACGTTTAGAACCATCTCACTTCTTGCAGTTCGGTTTCTTGACCATTTCTTCATATAAATAAATAATTTCCAAGAGTATAATTTCTTAATGGCATTATTGTTTATTTAATAAAGAAAATATTTCACCAGAAGCACATAGTATCTTTAGAACAATTGAAAAACAATTATGATCATAATTTGCTTAATAATTTGGTCTAAAATGTAATCTTTGGTGATTTCTATCCAATTTTATTACCATATGAACTTGCATTTATGTTGAGTCAAACTGCAAACAAGATAGGCCCTGATCTACCATCACATAATGTGCTGGCAGTTCAGGGTATATGTTCTACTAATTCCTCTTAACAAGCTGCATAGATCCAGATTATTATGCAACAGCAGATCTAGGTCTGTGCAGTTTGCATTTGAACTTGACTTGTAAGCAGGCATATATGGTACCTCCTGTAACATCTGTCCTTGAAATGTTCATTTTCTTGCTTTTGATTTAAATAGTTGCAGATTTTTCAATGCCATGAGTTTCTTTTTTAATAGCAGTGAACACAGCCCATATGGGTACAACAGAATTCCAAACCAAATAACCTTGATTTTTGTTTACCTGAAATAGGTTAGGTTAAGAAGTTATTTTACATGTAATAGTAGCACAAGAATTCCATATTACTATATAAAAGAGTTGAATAATGTCTCTTTCAATCAGGTGTTTTTTAAAATAGATAACAAAATAATGAATGTTGCTGGAAATTGGGTAGTTTCAGTGATCTCTTGGCCTTGAGGCAGACATTAATTCTGAGTAGATAATATTACAACATAGGGGGGTTGTAGTGGAATAACAGACATGTTTAATGTTTAAAAAATAGTTTCTATCAATTAAAAGGTGTATTGAGTCAAATATATACTGAGTAAGACTAAATAGAGGTTGTAAATCCCATGTTTATAAGATGAAAATGTTGCAGTCATACCGGATATTGAAAATAGTGGAGACCCATTATTTTTTTAATTATTTTTTTTACAAATGCTGACACCCTGCCACTTGCATAGATATTGATTTAATTAGTCTCATTGCTCTTCTATTAGGCTCTTTGTCAGTTATCACAACATGCAATGGAAATGTGTCATAATTAGGCCGATTTTCACTGAGGGTCTACAGGGAAGGGTCAATTATTTATTTCACCATTTCAGTGCCATTAGCCACTGGATGAGATCTGATTGAAAACTCTTGGTTTTTACTTAAATTTGGAAGAAGAAAGAAATGCAGTTTTCAAACAATACATTGTGGGTACAGTTGTTTAGTGCTTTCTCCTAACTCAGTTATTGGTATACAGTATACTAAGAGATCCAAGCTGATAGATTGATGTGTTTTTAATTTTTAAGGCAGTAAAAGTATTCATTTACATAGAATGTATACATGTCTGTGCTTATCTATGCTTTGTTTTCATGGCTTCTTTGTTCCAGTTTGAGCCTCTTGTGTGCTATTTTCTATATTGGCATTTATATCATTTTGCATTTAATCATCACCATATAGCCAGTATAGTGTTGATATGCTTTTGAACAAATTACTACTACAGTTTCTTTAACTGTTGCATTTATGTAATGTTGATTTGGTGTGGAAAGAAAAAAGTTCAAACTGAGATTTATTTAATGATGGGTTTAAATAGATGTTTTGCACTTAAAGAAATTTTCATATTAATATAGTGGCATAATTTATGTAAATTTGTATATTACATTTTTTATATTGATATTTGTTATTTTTATGTGCTCAATTAGTGAAATTATTTTTCTTTTTATCAATTATCAATTTGTGCCACCTTGCTTTGATTTTTTTATAAAAAATTAAAGTTTAAGGGCAATATTAATGAAATGAAGGGATATATGCAGAGCAAAAAATTTGTTTCTTGAACTTTTTGCAGGAGAATTTATTAATATTGAAATTTTATCCCAGGGTTATAGGTCATAAATTCCTTTGATAAAAATTAATTCATTGATTGCTCGTTTTACCGAATATACATGTACTTGCTTATAGGTAGAGTCCAACTGCAAATTGCACAGACCCAGATCTGCCATCACATAATGTGCCTGTAGATCTGGGTCTATGCACTTAGTTTAGAGTAATGAGTAGAACATACAGCATGGACCATGATCCACCAGTGCATTATTAGAAACAGATCAAGGTATACATTGTTTGCATTTGGACTCTGCTTATACACAAGTATTTAGCAACATTAAATTTGATAGTTCATTATCCTGTAAAGGTATTTTGAGCACCTTGTTGGCTGACATGGGAGCTAAGTAGCTTTCCCAATGTCACACAGAGGCAGCCAACCCTAGCTGGCTTGAACAGTCATGATAACTTGTCTAATGCATTACAAACCTTATGATGTAACAACTCAGCTATTTTGGCACTGTCATTAAATGAAATTTGCTTTTGTTGTATGCATACAAAAGTAATTTAATCACTATTAGGTACATTAGAAGAGAAATTTTTAATTTCTTTTGCAGTCTGAGAGTAGCTTGGCCAAACTTCACGATTTGCAGAAACTTACAGAAAAACTGGGTCACTACAAGGGTGAAAATGAGGTGCTAAGGTCAGTTGTATCCCAGCAGTGAGATTTGAGATGCATTTATGATTCTAGTTTTATCACATTGTTGTTATTAGTAGTGCAAAGGTTCATTTGAAAGTCATATTTTTTTACACCAATTGAAATTTGGGGATTCTTTTTACAATGTACCTAAAGTTTGTACTTGAATAGCTAAGGTTTCATTTCTTGCAAAGTTTTACTTGGATATGCTAGTTTCATTTCTTGCCTGCATCATTATATCATTCACAGGAGAGACAACACATTCTGTAGCACTTATAAATTTTTTGTTACCCGATATCTTTTTACAAGCTTTTGTAACTTATAGTATGTACATTTTTATGTATTTTTGAAATAGATCTAGAGAATAAATCCCCATAACAAAAAAGTGTTTGGCTCATCAAGAATAAAATATCAGCTGCTGATCACATTCATTAAATTGATTGAAGACAAGTCTCATTGTCATAGCTTGTAATTTGTTGTGGCAATGCAGTTTCAGAAGACCACTAGAGATTAACAGTTATCCATATATTTGATGGAACAGGAAGGTCAGCTTAAGACAGACTTGGAGATTTGCACAATTTGTTCAGGAGTTTTGATTACAAACTTGTGATGATTTTCATGAACCCAGGTTTTAGGATAAAGATGGACAAAAATTACAACTGTTGAAAAAATTTCCATTTTTTGAATATAAGACATGCAGGCACTAGCCTTGTTGCTCAGAATTATCCCTGTATTTAGGTCTTTAATAAATGTTTGTTTTCTTCTTTCGCAGGGAAAGAATAGGGGAACTTGAAAAAGTCAGAGATAGCCTAATCAAACAGAAAGAAGAACTTCTGGTATTATTCTTTAAGATAGTTAGAATTTTGTATGTAAGAATAGACATGCACATATAATAATTGTATAAAGTATATGTAAGAATATACATGTATATGTAATAATTGTATAAAGTATATCTAAGAATATACATGTATATATAATAATTGTATAAAGTATATGTAAGAATAAACATGTATATGTAATAATTGTATAAAGTATATCTAAGAATATACATGTATGTATAATAATTGTATAAAGTATATCAAAGAATAAACATGTATATATAATAATTGTATAAAGTATATGTAAGAATATACATGTATATATAATAAATGTTTGCAGAAAAGTTCCTTGCACATTGACTACTTTAAAGATCCTACTCTTTCAAGAAATGAGGAAAATTCTTGCAGAAATGCAAAAATCTCAGTACAGGCTGGTATTGATTCATTAAAGAAAAAGGATATGAGAGACACGATTCTTTGAACTTTTTGGAAATGTGAAGATTGCTGGGATAATTGGAAGTTTAAATCATTAATTTTGTGTTTATATGCTTTGTTTGAATGGTTTTGGGGACTGTTGGACCATATGCACAAAAATATTTAATATTAAAGGTTTCAGTAATTACAATTCTGCTTTACTGACAGTTGTTCCCCATAACGATATTCATCTCAACCTCACTGGCTTATAAATTCTTGATTTTTCCAATTTATGTAAGAATATGATTGATAAATTTTGTCATTTTTTTTAAAACAATAGTTTTGTCAGTAATTTGATGATGTCTTTGTTTGTTTTTTTTCTGGATGACAAGGCTCTAAAAATGATTACAGTTTCTGGAGAAACATTGTTTTTTTTTTGTGAATGTTTAGAGAATGTTTTCGTGTAACATTTTTTCTTTTCTGAAGCAAGATTTCTACATCTGAATTATAAAAGATATTGAGGAAGTAAAAGAGTTATTAACTAGATAGGTGTTTTATGGGAAGGAATAGCGATGTTTCAGAATGACTAGTTTTATGGGAAGGAATAGTGATGATTCAGAATGACTAGTTTTATGGGAAGGAATAGTAATGATTCAGAATGACTAGTTTTATGGGAAGGAATAGCGATGATTCAGAATGACTAATTTTATGGGAAGGAATAGCGATGATTCAGAATGGCTAGTAAATTTCTCAGTCTGCTACTCCTTATGGCTGCAAAGACAATTTTGTAAAAAAATCTAGGCCTGGTATTTCATAAGTAGCTACAGCTATTCCTCATTTTAATGTGTTTTGCTACAATTGTGATTCCATATTTAATATAGTAATCCTTACAACGACATGACCACACTTATGAAAATATTTTTTTGTAATAGTATTTTGAAAATCCATTAGCAGGAAACTTTACATCAAAAGTACCTTACTTGATTTGGACATTGCCAGAATGTGTTTTTACAGTCAGCGTTTAACAGCGATTATCCACTGTTGTATTCAGTCATTGTCAGATGGGTTGTAGCACAGCCAAAATTACCCATGTCTCCAATGAGCTGTGATAATAAATTGTAGTTGGTCTGTGGCAACTGTGTAGTAGGTAGCGGTATAAAAGACTGTCAAAATTTTCTTTGGTGCTTAAGCTACTCCAGCAGATCAGCAACTTATTCTCAGTAAACATGTCTCGATGATTATTGCAGGTCATTGCTTATTGATATGGCAACACATCATAGCAAGGATTAGCAATCACATGCTGCTCTAATCCTTTCTGTGACCTGTTGCTATCCAAGTGTCATTAAACAATGGTTTTCAATGGCCTCATTTGTTATATTTGTCTTGCAAAGCTAACATCAGTGCAGTCCAAAGTGCTTTATCCAGTCACCTGAGAGAAAGTGACAGTCACTAATTAATGCTCATTTTGCATACTATAGTGACAAACAAGGTCAATAGAAATGTTTAAATGTCACTGTTGTGAAATCATTTAATTTTATGAGTGAATTTGGTATTACCTGTATTTATGAGTGAATTAAGATGGAACACTGATCACTTAAGTCAGTTTGCCTAAAATAGTGACTTGAGATATTTGATCTCAGTGGAGATGTCCAGGAAAAGAAAATCTTGTTCTTTGAAACATAAGTTGGATGTTTTCTAACAGTGACTTAAATCTGACGAAATGCAAAGTCAAGTTGTGAAGGACTTTTGATGTGCCCAAGTCAACTTTGCTGGGTTGGAAATAAGATGAGGAAAAACTTGATGATATGCTGGCTGGTTTAAATGGACATAAATTCTAAAAAACTAGATTAGCATTTAATGACACAGGCCTTGATAGTGTTCTGTACACTTGGTTTGTTCTGGATTTCTGACACAATACTAAAGTCTTGGGCAGAGAAGTTTGGTAGATTGTTGAATGGACAAGATTCAGGATTTAAAGCCAGAACCACTTGATAATATTGCTTCTAACCTCATCACACAATCAGTTTGTACAAAACATGGAGAAATTCAGTCAGCCGATAGTGCTGCTACTGTGGCATATCCACGGAAGATATTGTGAAAAGCAGATTTATAATTATGACAAAACTGTACTCTGGTGTAAACTCTTTTGCTTGACAAAACTCCAGCCATGCAATTCAGTGAGGGAAAGAAACAGATTTAAATGAAATAAAGACAATAAAAATCTATGTGAGCAACAACAAAAAAGTCAAAAGAAAAAGGAAACAACAGGAAACCAAACTGCAAGCTCTGGCAGTTTTATTATAATTTCCATGCTGCTTACCATGTGTAACCATAATGACAGCAGTTTTTGTATGATGATAGGAAAAGCGTATGGATGACAGCCAAAATATTCGAAAATTGGATTTCAAGTTTTCTATCATTCTCGCTATATAGAATCATTCTTGGATAACAAGTGCTGTATGATTATGGGGGATATCTGTATAAAACCATGTCCAGTGAATAATATATTATTGCTGGAGGAATCATCAACTGTGTATTTCTTCTTCAGGCAAACAGTGAATTGATCTACAAAAAGCCACAGCTGGATGAACTTGAGAAGAAGATTGAGGAACTAAGAGAGGCCAATAAGCAGCTTAGAGACATTAATGAGTCTGTCAGTGAAAAATGTGAAACTCTTGCACAGGTACATATTACTTTTCAGAACGATATAGTTCCTCGTATTTTTATGCCCTACAACAATATAATAGGGGGCATATACTGTACTGTGTCCATGTTGTTTTAATTAAGTTTTACCTTTCAGTTATTTTGCAGGCATTTTGGTGGGGTATTTGTCTTCAATGAAAACATGTCCTGCTTAAAATCTACTTTCAGTATGAATATGAATGCACATATTTTTAAGAATCTGACTGAGAGATTGTTAAAAAACTAAAATAATCAGAAGTGAATAAAAAACCTATTGAATTCTATGTAAAATATGTTGTGTTGGTCTTTTTAATATGATGCCCATGGTGACAACAATTTGTTAAATGACCCCCAACTTTATTTATTTACAGACGTACTTACCATAATCTTAAATAAAACTTACATAAATTTAAATAATGTCTTGAGACTTGCTTCTTTTGATATACTTGTACTTTTGATATCTGAAAGGTAAAAAAAAAATTGAAGAGCAGGGTATTTTTTTAATTATGGTTTACCACCTGGAGTTTGAAATCGGCATGAAGTGTGATATTGACTGTTCCCCAGCACCTTGCAGGCTTGACGTAGAATGGGCCTGCATATCATAAAAGGTGACTAATGGAGTAAGTGACTGAGTGGTTAGCATGCTTGACTAGTGGCCAAAAGGGTGTGGGTTTGAATCCTACCGTTGGATCTGCTTATGTCAGCTACCATAGAGTGTCCTTGGGCAAGGCACATTACTCTGATTGCCTCAGCACAAATAACCTACATGTGTTGCTGTGTTGCAAAACACCAAACTAAAGGCATCAGGTTTCTCTAATTTATTATGATGGATCACCAATTAAACACATTGGGTTTTCATATCTTTACAAGTTTAGGCCCACAATAACAAGCAAGACACTGCATTTCTCCTGAGATACTTTTCCTGATTATATTAACATCAGAATGTAAGCCTGCTACCTCCCGAATCTATCCTTACTAAAAGACACAGATTTATCTCTCGTGTCTATATCATATAGACGAAGGGCAATAACTCTTGCCCATTATCTCCCCTTGCCACCACTATATGTTGCTATTTTTGTAGCTTTGTTTCTATACAGCATCATATAAGACACCCTCCATCAATCCAAGCCAAATGTTTGGTAAATTGTAACTATCCACATAGGATTTTGCTTGTATTTTGTGTTAATATTCATTCCTTAACCCTGTACCTCATAGAGTGTACGGCGTTTTAGCCCTTCAGTATACATGTAGCAAAGTTACCCAGTGCAGTGCACTACAAACAGAACATTTGTTTCCTATTCAACTCCATACACATAGGCCTGCCTGTTAACTGTTAGGCAGTGTAGTATACATTATGTTTAATAGCACTTTTAACGATTTAACTTTTTTGGTACACATATATTATGTATAGAATGATTTAAGAGTAAAATCCGATTGTTATAGTTGTATATTTATTTTTCATGGAAAACTTTTGTATGTGCTTTAAAATTTTGAGAGAGCTTGTTCACTGTCAAGTCAGTGAAGCCATGTTACCAACGGTATCTGCCATTTCTTATACTTGAAATTTACAAGTTTCTTGTCTGTGTTTACATCACTAAATCATCTGAATTTGATAATTTATAAAAACTAATTGCTGCCTACATCAATATCAGAGCCTTTACTTAAGTTATTGAAGCTTTCGTAGTTGTTATTCTAATCATGAAAACTCAAGTAATTACTGAACCAAATCTGCGACATCCATTTTGGATAGTATTGAATACAACCAAGTTACTTTAAATAGCTGATTTTGACCAGATCTTAAACAGCAACCATGTGATCTGATGTAATGGTCATTCACACCAATTAATTTAGTAGCTAATGGGGGTTTTCCCTGAAGGTGGCGCTACCAAAACAGCTCATGATAGCTGATGTTTATAACAGGCATCAAAAGTGCTTCTATGCGAATCGGGTAGAGGCATCAAAAGGTGCTTCCATGAGAAAGGAGTAGAGGCGTCCAAAAACGCTTGAATGAGGTAAAGGATTAACAGGTGGTATATATTATGTTTGCAAATATGTTTTGAATTTTGATACTTTCTTAGACGTGGACTTGGTCTTCTTTTTAGACCACATGATACAACCCGATTGAAACTGGCCCCCCCCCATGTATTCTGCTACTGATAACATATATCAGCGTAAAGAAGGCATATAACATTTGTTCTGCATGTGTGATTTGAATACTTGTACTGATCATTTTATCACCACTTTTACACAAAGTTTCACTCATGCTTCACATCTTGTCTCTTTGTATCAAGTATGAGTGTGTCATGTAGTGAAATATGTTACAGTCAGTTCTAATTGGCAGTTATTGTTTGTTCAAGTCCAGAGTAAAACAGTAACCACCAATCAGTACTAACTCCAGCTTGTTCACTGCATGACACACCAGAAGTATTGATATTCTCACTCAATAGAAATAGATACCATGCAACAGAGAAACGTCACACAAAAGTGGTTATGAAATGGTCAGTATTTAAAAGTACTTAATCATACATGGGGAACAAGTTTGGAATGTCTTCTTTGTGCTGAGATATTTCGTCAGTGGTTGAATGTGCTGATGAGATATAAAAAAATGAGTACAGAATTGGCAAGGGGGAGGGCAGATTCCAAATTGCACTAGTTAAAGTCACCTTGTTAGTCTATAGAAGTGGAGTGGATGTCTTGAATAATTTCCTTTTTTAGTCACAGAAACAAGTGTCTGTGTCAGCTGCAGTTGTCTGAGTTTGAGCCAACTTGCAGATCTGAACTACATGCAGCTCTGTTCTGATGTTCAGTTTGTTCTAATGGCACAACCTGGTTTCATTTCAAAGAACAGGTTGCTGTCACTTGTCAACGAACAAACTTCTCACTCCTTCTCCTTGATAATCTGTCCAGAGAAGCAAAGCTGCAGGACCCTCTACATACCCTCTGATGTTACCTGGGATGCCCAGAGAATATTACCACCAAATGTAAATGGCTATTCATCATTGTTGACACTCCTTAGCTCCATTCCAGCATGTCTTGCTGGTTAGAACTTAGAAGTGACATCCTGTTTTTCTAAAGATGTGTTTTGGTGTGGGTTTCCCCTGTCCATCCCATCAGTGTTGTGGTGTTTTTGTTTAGAAAACAATAACGCGATAATTGCTTTCTTGGTCTGTATAATATATAGACAGAAAGAAGTTTTTGTCTTCCAGGAGGGCTGGATTCAGGGTAGCAGAGAAAGTTATCCAAATGTAACATGATCAGGTGAATATTATTGGAGAAATGCAGTTTACTAAAAATTTTGTTTTTTGATGAATTTAAGGCAAATTGATGTTTTGCAGAGTGAGCAAGGGACATTAGTAAGATCAGACTATTTACATACCCCTGCATCTTCAGACCTTGACTACGAAACAGATGTAAATAATGATGTAATAATTTTGTCATACATCTTGATCCCCTTCATGTTTTATAGTCCAATATTATATACTTCATCTTTTGCATGGTAAAAAATACATACCAATGTCATAGCTCAGTTTTCTTTTCACATTTCACCCCTTTTTAGTCTTCTTCTGTCTAAACTTACAAATTTAGTCCATCTTGCTCCAGTCAATTGCAAGTTAGACTGGTAACAGCTTTTTATACTTAAGGGGGGTAAAATTGTTTCTCCCATATGTTTTCAGCCCGTATGTACTGAATAGCATCCCACTATTTAGAGAAATATCTCATAAGGAAAACATTAGAGTAAACAATTTGATTGATAAGATTTGATTAAGGAGAGCAATTACACGTGTAATCTTGATCATTTTCATTGACTATTCAAATTTATTGTGACTTTATAAAAGTTATATCCAGCTGTATTATTTTTGGGAAACAAATGTTTCTGGATTTTGATATATAAAAATTCAAACATAATTTTCTGAGCAATAACTGAAGACAATAATGATGAGTATGTTTCAAAGTCAGTACTCAATACAGATTTTGTTAGTGAGCAGTTTTGAAGAACAGAAATTAAGAAAGAAAAAAAACTATTCATATTTCTTATTATAATTTCTCCTTTTCTCCACAGTTTATCTATGTACATTATGTAGGTAGTAGAAAACCCCTTCCTTGTTCATGCATGAAAGTAGTGTTACCGGTAGGTGTAAGAAACTTGTAATCTCATACAGTTGGCATTATCCATTAATTTGAGCACTGTTTGCATGTTTCATAGAATCTTTGTTCATGTTCAACAGCATGCTTAGTCAAACCAACCATCCTGTGTCACAGATATTTGGATTACTTCAGGTTTTCCTGCATTAGCCTCTAATCTCAGCCACTCAGTCAGTTAAAAATTGGTTACCGTGTTTGAATAAATTCAAGCTGCTCAGATGCGAAAAAAAAAAACCCAACAAAACCCCAGTCGAGATAAGTAGCTATTACTTTAGTTTCTTTGTTGCACTAAATTACAGAAACTATTGCTTATAGCAAATTTAGAGGCAAAAGTTACCTTGAATCAAGCACATATTTCAAAATGGCTGCATCTACTTCGAAGTATGTTTTTGCCCATAATTTTGCCATAAGCAAGAGTTTCATTTTAATGACATTGTGCACCAAAGACGCTGTAATAGCAGCTATTTATCTTTTCTGGTTTACATGTCAGAACGGTTTTGATTTTTTCAAACACTTTGACCAATTTTTATGACTGTTTATCACATAAAGCCACCATAAAAATCTAGATATTTTCTGCATGCTTGTGATGTAGGATGGTGAGATTATTTCATGTAACCATAATAACTTTCTATAAAATCACAGAATAATGTGGCTGTTCTTATGTTACATGTTTAGGCTCGAAAAAACGGTAACACAAGAAAGATGAGTGAAAACAACAAGCTTTGAAAAATTTAGCAATTATTTATTTCCCTGGAAAAATACTGTAAAAATGAAAAAATAAGAAATTATGATTTTAAGAATCAAATCCAAAAATAATCCAGGAATAACCCACAAATCAAATTTTAGAAGTCCTAATATTGAAATGTTCTAATGAAATCAAATTTGAGTCTCGACGAAGAATCCAAGATGGAAGGCAATGATATATGCTGTATCCTGTACAGTGTTGAAGTCTACAGTTCCTTTTAGAAACACAAGAAATAACACTATGGTGTTGGAAATCCATATAAAATTTTTAATAAATGTCTTTGTTCAAGAATTTTGTATTAGCACATGCATATTTCCAGAAAAAAGAATTAATCCTTTTTATCCAAATAATTTGAATAAACATTAAAATAACTCCAAACTGACACAACAAAAGAACACCTTGACATCAAATGTTTTAAGCCCAGACTGAGATTATTTCTCTATAACAATGGTTGTACAGTAATTTTGAGGTGCAGAACGGGTGCTCGTATAAGGGTCACATGATTATGTTTACATATAAAAAATCTCATATTCAAAACATGGCCCTGATGAAAACCAATCATTTTACTCCAAGAATAAAATAAAAAAATGTTTACTTCAGTAAAACTATTTACAAATTGAGGGTCACGTATCCAACACAGCCTCCATCTCAGCCTTATTATTCCCACAATAAAAATGAATTAAAAAAGAACTTGTTCATGTGACTGTTACTGATTTTGAATTAAGGTGGCAACTAGGTCAGCTTTATGTGTTTACAAATGAATCAGTCAAGGTCAAACTATTTTCTGAAAAAAAGTCCAAATCATGTAAACAAGATTATATTATAATAGCATGCAGTATAATTAAAAAAGTTAAAAATGACAAACAAACAATAAAATTAAAATAAATATGAATTAAATCAGATATACGTAACACTATTGCTTTTTTTTGGTCCCTTTTGGCCTTAACTTACATGCCAGCAGATCTGGCTGTATGCAATTTGTTGGGAGGAATCACTAGAACAGACAGCATAGACCCTGATCTGTCTGCTTTGGGTACATAAGTAGACAATGAGACACAATTCCTTAGTCCATGAAGTTGAATGCCAAGTCCTGAGACAGACATGATTTTTATCACTTATTGCAAACCACAAAAATTATTTAGCCACAAATGAGTTAACACATGAATATAAAATTATTTGTTAGTTACAAATTTAGGCTCGACACAAAATGAATATTTGAAATTTTTTGGTGTATTTTTATTAGCTAAATGCCATATTTTATATGTATAATGTACACCCAGCTGCAAGCAGCAGAGACTGATAGTTGGGACCCGACCCATTCTGAAATTATACTTCTCTATCAGTCTCTTGGAAATTGGTTATCTGGCACAACAAAAAATTAGCTCAGAATGATTTAATCCCCACAAGCTTTAAAAGTTTCAAACCATTCTTTCTGTCATCGATGCCAACTTTTATGTTTCTTAAAAGGATATGAATGGCATGTGCCATTCATGCTATTTGGGGAGGTTGAGTAACCTCACACACATGATGTGTTGGCTTTTAAAGGTGGACACGTACACAGGTTAAATAAGTTATCAGTACATATAGATTTTATACAACTTATATGATATCCAATTTAACATCACATGGAGATGAAACCATGGTTTCAGTATTCTCAGAATCTTTTTATTTACATCTATTATTTTCTTATATTACTTTTCTTTTTACATGCTATACTTTTCATAATAAAGCAGTCTTCGTAGAAGTGACTGTACCCTGGCTCCTAGAATTGTCTTAGATTCAGAGGCGTTTGTTATTTTACAAAATTTTATCAACGCTTTCAGTAACACTTTAACAAGACTATTTAGCTCTGCTCATCATAGACCAGCAATGCCATTCCATGCTCCATTTCCATAAAAATGGTTTCAACACTGCACAAGTTGTTCATATCACCTTGTTCCAAATTGCCAAAGTTGGAATGGACAGAGGAAGAATTGATTTGAAATTTGTAAGGTTTGAAGTGATTAAATCATTCTGACTTAATTTTAAATGTGGCAGGAAAACAATTGCCTGAGATTGAAGTCTAGTATATGAAAAACTTTAAATCTGCTGTAGCATAAAATGTTGGCAGATTGGGGTCTGTTTTTTTCAGTTACATGTATAGTGGTGTGGTCTCAAACTATAGTGCTGTTATTGATATCTGGACATAGTCACCTTATACTGGGGTAAATTATATGAAATATTATAATTCAACGATTATAATAAAATCTGTGACAATATCCGTGCTATTTGAGGATACTTTATGGTGAAGGACCACTGCATACAAATGAATGGTACTTAATTAGTCTGTATTTGTATTATTATGCCTCCAGTTTTATTGAGGGCACCTTCATGTGTCCTATCTGTCAGTCCAGCCATTCATTTGTCCATCCTTTTGACTTGTTTGTTTGCAAATGTAGATGACCAAATTAGACCTAGAGACCATTGTAAGCATTATGGGATAGTCTGTCCCACAAGTTTGTTATTGCTACTCCTCCTAAACTATTTGGAGGATTGCCATGAAACTTGACACAAACAGTCATTCCATGGTCTACTTGGTCCTAAATGAAAATGATGCTGCTTGGGTATCCAACACTGCTACCAATGGTCATTTTGAAAATACTGTTGCTCCTGAATGAATGATCTTAGTAACGAGTTTTCACTGAAAAACACCTTATGATGTGTCATTGGTATTGAGTGAAAACTGCCAATCCAAATTTAAATAAGGCCATCTTGAAAATCTTGTTCTGACATCGTTTTTTTAGATGGCTGTCATATTGACATTGTGCTTTTGCCAGAACACTTCTTATGATGTATATAGTTGGTACTAAATGGAAATGGTGCCAATATGATAGCTGGTATGGTCACCATGGCACCCATCTTGAAAATCTTGTTTATGTTACTTGCCATTCCCTTAAATTTTTGAAATTTTGTGTGTGTGTTGTGACAAATCCTTAATTACAAAATTAAGAAGAAGAAGATTAGGTTGACAAATGAAATTTGGTAGTCGTTTTTGCATATGTATGTAAATGATCGTAGGTTTTCAGGCTATTACAGCAAGTTTTAATTTTTTTCTTCACACTTTTGAACTTTATTTACTTCGGACTTTTTTGTTGTTGGAAACCATTAATACTGGCTGCCATGTATAGCCTATCTTGTGTTGAAAAATGGCGTTAAACTCCTCAACAACAACAACAACAACAAATGTTCTTTTGACCCTTTAAAACTTGGACTCTTTGGTCTGGGTTTTTTTTACCCTTTAAAACTTGGACTCTTTGGTCTGTTCTTGTGACCCTATTGAACTTGGACTCTTTGGTCTGTTCTTTTGACCCTTTAAAACTTGGATTCTTTGGTCTGTTCCTTTGACCCTTTTGAACTTAAACTCTTTGGTCTGAGATTTGGACCCTTTTGAATTTGGACACTTTGTTCTGAGCCTTTGACCCTTATGAACTTAGACTCTGGTCTAAGTACCCTCATGAACTTAGACGCTTTGGTCTGAGCTTTTGACTCTTCAGAAATTTGACTTTGGTCTAAGCTGTTGACCCTTTTAAACTTTGAATCTTTGGTCTGTTTTATAAATAGTTGGATGTAAAATCTTAACTTTTAAAAGTTAGTTTTAATCTGTACATAGTCTTTACTTCTTAATCTATCTGACATCTTCTTCCCAATGATAGCCAGAAGCACTTGGACCCATTATAGATCCAAAGACCCAATGTAATACCTTAGCAAATGACCTACAGATGTTTTTTGTGAATAAAGTAGTCAGTAGAACTGTATGGCATGTTCATTTAATCACTGTTGTTTGAATTTTTTGTCTAATAAGGTGTCTAATATGAGTTTACCAGTTGAATGTTTTCTGAATTTACTGATTTATTAAATCATAACATTTATTAATAATTAAGAACATGGAAGATGAATTTGGTTTGTTAGTTTAGTTTCTGACATAATGGAATTTTTATTAAAATAAATCAAATATAATTTTTGGAAGTAGACTAGTAAAATACAATCGAAAATCAAAATGATAAGCAGATGGTACATATAGGCCTCAGCAAATAATTCATTTATGTCCCCAGTATATCTCAGGGATCCAGTGTCCTCAGTAGATAGTTCATTTATGTCCTTAGTAATCTAGGAGGGGACATAATAGGCCTCAGCAAAACACTCATTTATGTCCCCAGTATATCTCAGTGATGCAGAGGCCTCAGTACATAATTCATTTATGTCCCCAATATATTTAGGAGGAGACGTATGATATTGCCCATGTTCATCTTCCTTTTGGTGATGTCATAAATTTCATTTTATCTCGGGGCCATAAGTGGCCATGTGGTCTAATGCGCTCACCATTATGTATCACTGCCATCTCACCTCTGTCTGCATGGGTTCGAGTCTCAGACTTGGCCAACGTAGGTATGGGAGAAAGCTTGCCAGTAGCTTTTCGTGGGTCAGTGGTACTTTCTGGGGTTTTCCTGGGTTCTTCCTCCATCATTTATACAAGCTGCCATGTACATCCTATCTTGTGCTGAAAATGGCATTAAATCCTACAACAACAACAAATCATTTTAGTTCGTTAACTTTTAAAGGATACATATTGGATTAAAGCAAAATTTGGCATTAGGCTTCATGTTAAAAAGTCCTAGGTAATTTGATTTTTAACCATTTTCCAGAATTTTGCTTTTAATTATTGCCCTTATTTGACTTAGACTTTGCCTTTTGCTTTGTTTCCATGCTTTGTCTTTTGATGGACTTCATGGACTGAAATCATGTTTGATACAAGGCTTTGCATTTAGAAGATCAAGTTCTTTTCAGAAGATTGTCTTCCAAAACTTTACGAGGTACTGTCCCATTTTTTGCGATCTTAACTCTTCAAGTTAATATCTGCTCAGTAACTTTTTAAGAACCTTAGGGATTGAAGTCAAATTTGGAGGAAAAAAACTTTACATTAAGATGACTTATATCAGGTTTGATTTTCACAACATTCAGGCAGAATTACAATGAGTTTTCATCTCTCTGTCCAACAACTTTTTTCATCAATTTTGTTTCCTCTCAGTAACTTGTGAAAGACAATGGATTGAAATCAGCTTTTTCCATTAAGAAGACCTATGTCATGTTTGACTTACACTGCTTTCCAACAGCATTTGTGTGAGTTATGACCCCTCTTTGACTTAAATCTTTTCTTTTAGTTTTCACTCACTAACTTTAAAGTAATTTGAAGGACTTAATGAACAGACACAGAAGTTTGTTTAAGGCTTTTTATTTAAAGAAGACCTTGACCAAGTTTGATTTTTGAAGAACCTTGCACAAATATGATGTTTTACTGTTTTCCAGAAACATTGTATGGACTTTTGTCAACTTGAAACCATTGTTCTTTAATTACATTATATCAGTGAAGGCATCTGTGGCATATGGACACATTTCTAGCACAGATATTCATTATACTTCTCTCACACATTTCTTTTGAAAGAGTCACCTTCAGATGGAAAACTGATTTTAAGGGAGGTAATAATGAATGATAATGGCATCATAGTATAAGCAGATACAGTTGTCAGTGCTAAATTGAATACAAGAGCAGTTCAACTGTAAACAACACAGACTGATGTGCTGTCTCATAATATGCTGACATATCAGGGTCTAGGTTGTTTATTCCACTAATTGCTCCTAGCAAACTGCATAGACCCAGTTCTGCACAATATGCAGTGGCAGGTTTGAATTTGTAGTTTGCAGTTGGACTTGACTTATAAGCAAGTATAGAAAATATTTGTCGTAACCTTTAAGTGTGCTTTGTTTAAATTCTTCAGGTATATTTGTATATTAACCATAAACAATTTTGAAAGAGTCCAGGACTATTTCTCTTGAAAGTAAATCATAGGTAGTCTAATTTTTTGATGTCTGAACTGCAAGAAACTTCCTATAATTTGTTGAAGAAAGAACCTTGGGTAAAACATGTTACCTCTGTTAGTTGTAACCCTTCGTGAACTCAGTTTTCTTTTCTATTCAGTAGTATCAGTCTTGTTAGAGATTATCCAGGTATTTACCTTCCTAATTTGTGTCATCAAGTATGACATCTAGCAAGATATATAGGAAGTTCAGACTTTTAATGTTTTGAAGTATTGTATTGTATATTTAACCCTTGCCATTAGTGTTAGTCGTGTGTAACGGCTGATCCTTGTGTACCCATTGCCAGATTATGGTTGTTGTGAGATGGCTGAAAATCTGATGCACTATTTTTTTCACCCATGACTACTGGTAATAAGATTACATTGTTTCTCATAAATATGCATAACATATTCAATCAAACATTGAGCCTGAATAAAATTTTCATGGATGGTTGACTCAACATTAACTTTCATGCTGACTGAGGGAGCCAGTTTGATTTTCTCTTCCAAACAGTCACTTCTCAATCAGTAAGTGGTCATTTCTGTTGAGACAAGAGCTTATTTCATTAGCTTGTTCATCATGCAATTTTGGTTTGCATATTCACGAGAAACAAGGAAACACTGCAGGCAGCCATAGCTAAAAGTGGAGCCTGTGGCTTGTGCCAATACCAGATTACAAACAATATAACCAGTCGCATATGCTTAGTGCACATAGCTGACTCAGTTATTAAGGGTTAGAGATACACAAAACAGATCAAACTCTATATTTAATGATATTTCTAGAATCAAATGATGGCATATTATACAATTTCAATCTGATCATCCTGGTAAGAATGTTACCTGTCATTGCATACTGAGCAGTTTCATTAGAAATTGTGAGAAAATATTTCATCCTCTACCGCTGTTCCCATTAAAATAAGAAGAAATAAGTATTTTTAAGATAATTTCTTGTATTGTTGATGTATACAGTCAGTAATGATACACCAGTAGCGTTAATATTTCTAATTGTTACCTTGTCTTGCAGGAGAACGTCACACTGAAGGATGCTATTGGAGGTGACGGATCTGTGGTACCCCGCGTAGAACTGGAAAGGTCAGAAATTAACCATCCTAATACACTATTAAAGCCAAAAATACTATTCTGATGATGATAATAATATGAACAATGCCTTGCCTCTTATTGTCTCGGCATAGGTATCAGTTTTCTATTGGTGGCAGCATTGTAAAGTAAGATTTGTGATACAGTTTTTGAAAATATATATTCTGTATCAGTTGCTGTATTCAACTGAAACTAGGATATAAGTTTGCTATCTGTAAAATATTAGTACCCTAATATACTTAGGTTTCCTGTCTCACCTGCAGACTGTGTTCATGGCCATCAAGTTTGTCTTCCCTGCAAAGCATAGGCAATACATTGGTATCACTTTTTGACTTTGGCATGAGAGTCAGTGTTAGGTTTGTGCATTTAACTGACAGTTTCCGTGACACTGTTGTATATACAGTCATAAAACTTGAAGGGTGTATTCATCTTATAAACTATGAATCATTTGCAAAAGAAGGTCATGGTCAACTGCTTTTCACATTCCAGTGATTACTGACAAAGTAAAATTTTTAGGGATAGACAAGTACCCAGTCCAGCCACCCAAACCCAGTCAGGGTTTGCACTATCTGATAACAACCATCCCAGGCAGTTACTCTGCAAAATTTCCCTATCCATACCTTAAGATTTATGTTGAGCTCAGATTGTCCTATATGTAAAGTGATTACACTTGATCTTTGAGGGTACTGCTCACTATGGGACAAGAGAGGTCACAGTGACCTACTTTTCAGGCTTTAGTAATTAAGCTTTTGCATTCAGCTTTGTTTCTCAGACACTGTTGTATGCAGTCACAAAATTTAATATGGTAGATTCATCTTTAAGCTTGCTACTTACCATGGCCAAAAGTAGGTAATCTTTTCTTATTCTAACAACTTTGAAAGGTTTTTAGACTATGTTACACTGGAGAAGACAAGACAACATTCTTCAAACATCTTGTTACTGTATGACATTAATAGCAGCAAAAGAAATCTTCCCTATGTATGAGCACGATTTGAATATCAATGACCCATGCATTTGTGTCCTTTTATATATTTTCTCTGACTTATACACACAGACCAGATCAGTTTTTCCTCCTGAAAATTTGTTAAACATGAAGAGTTTTAATTTTCAGTACTATGTAAGACCTTGGTATTGTCAAGAATTTCTTGGTACAGGGGCCAAGCCAAATATAGATTTTCAGTCATCTGTTTACGCAGCCCAGACATGGATTTGGAAAGTGCTTATAATTATAGTGTTACAAATGACTGTATGTACATCCATCTGTCTGTCAGCTGGTTAATTTTTTCATTTATGTCACTGTGGTGGGACATAAATGTTATATAGGCATGTTGTGAAATTGTTACATAATGATTTATATATCCTGCAGGTTGGCCAAGGAGAAGGATAGAATGAAGGATGAATACGATCATTTGAAACAAGAGCATGACAACCTGGAGGAGAGGCATCAGAGATTCATCATTAACTATGGCCATGATGGGACTGGCCTTCAGAAAGGTGGGAACATGTTCAGTTATTATGAAAATACCCATCCAGGCTTGGTAGTTTTCTCTTGTGCACATTAATGAATGTTAAGTCATCAAAACCAATGCATTCAGCTTTGGAGACTAATTTTGTTGCTCATACATAGTAGTTGACAGGGACCTATTTTTCTTGTTCTGAAGGATTACCAAAGATTGTCATCAAACTTGACTCGGTGTTTCAAGTTACAAATGCTACTTCATACTTTGAAAAAATTTCTCAAAGTGTCCAAATATAGGCTTTAGACTGGATAGTATACTTGACTCAAAGTGTAGAAATATAGCCTTTTGAGTGCACAGATTACTTCACTCAAAGTGATGCAGCCTTTTGATTGGACAGCATTTGACTCAAAGTGTACAGATACAGCCTTTTGATTGGACATTATTTTACTCAGTGTGTAAAGATGCATCCTTTTGATTGGATAGAGTACTTTACTCGAGTATACAAAAACAGCCTTTTAATAGGACAGAGTATTTTCATTTAAATTTATTGCCAGGTAAACTTTTTGTCAAAAGGACCTTTCACCATATTCATTAAACTCTTTAACTTGAGTGTACACTTAGACTCAAATATCGATAGCCTAAAATAAATTAATTGAAATTCAAGAGATTTCAAGGTAGCGATTCGTCTAGATACAGAAGTCTGTTAAATATGTATACTTTATTTTGTAACAATATAACAAATATAAGTCATATGACAAAGAAAATTTTGAGTTTGAGCACTCAAGTTGAATACAGAGCCTGTCCACAGTTTCACTCAACTGCTTAAATCTCCTTAATTAAATTGAGATTTTTTGTATCATTTCTAATTACTTGGTGAACAGAAGAAAGCAAATCAGTCTATTTTTCATCTATTCTGCTTTCCATCCCTATGACTGAAGGTCCAGTATTGTCCAAAATACCATAAGCCAAATAATGTAAAACATCAAATTGAGGAGAAATTTGGTGAAATTTTGTAAAACACGGCCAGGCTTACAGAAGTAGAGTAGACAAGGAATGCAGCAGGCAAGACACAGCTATTTCCAATATCTACTTTACTTGGTTGACTTTAAAAGTGGATTTGCTTTCCCCAGATCTTTTTATATGTTCATGAAATATAGATTTAAAATTTGTATATACTTTAAAACCTTCTTGATCGACCAGCTGTCATTTACAACCACAATCAAAATGCATGGATCAATTTTGTTATATAAATGAAGTGTAGTGTGCAATCATCTGCTGAATACGACCAGTGACCACAATGTCTTCTACACTGCTATGAACAACCGAATCACAGAGATAAACACCACTGACCTTTAGTCAATCCTTTGTAACTATGACGACTCAGACAGTTCTAAAAATAAATAAAAATAAAGACTGGCGATCAGGTTTTGAAATTTTATAGGTCATGCAAGGAGTGTCATTTATCGTAGATTGTACACCAGACTAAACTACATCATATTGTTCCAACAGTATGAATGACCACATCACAAAACAGACAAACGTCACTGACCTTTATTTCATAATTTGTAACCATGATTGCTTGAAAAATAAAGACTGTTCTGACCAATAACAAATGAAAAAAAAAGAAAAAGAAAAAGGAGGCTGGCTACTGTTTTGTGAATTTGGCGGGTCAAAAATTTGGTATAATTTGTTATAGACTGTAAACCAGGCTGAAGTGCCATGTCATGAACTGCCAGTTTAGTGTTATAGTCAAGGTAGTGGTCATGTACATTGTTTGTCTCTGAAGTTAATATGTAATGTCTGGGGATGAGTGAGGTCTTTTTTTATTAAACTGGCAAGTGAGAATCATTTCCCAGTTGTTATTGTTAAAGAGTTGTGTTGTTTATTGCTTATTTTGATGGTACAATAATTACATCCCGCAACCATCATCTGTTCAAGTTAATGCAACCAATTACACCCTTTGTTTATAAATTTAGTCTCTTTATATCTTTTATGGATTAAGCCAAGAATTATGCCATGTTGAGAGATAGCAACAAGCCATTGAGCTACATAGGGTTTGGAACTAGAGTTTGTGCAACTGTACTTGTGGTAAATAAAGTCAGTGCATACTTTACAAACTTTTCAGTTGAACATAATGTTTATCATTGATGCATCAAACTTTTGATTACATTTTCCAGCTTTACAATTATAGCAGTTATTGTTATTTTGTTACACTTTACTGAAAACTGGTCAATCTTACAGAAAAAAAATCAGCTGCCTTACTGAGACAGACTCATCAGGGTTGGCAGATCTGCCTAGCCCCCAGATAATATTGGGAGAACCTGCAACAAAAAAGTGCCAAATTTTAACAATGGAGAAAAGAAGTATTGTAATTGAAAAAAGTAGTGACACCACTAACAAATTAGCAGTTTGAACATCAGGAAATAAAACAAATTCATGGTGTTGTAAAGACAAGGAGTAAATAAGAAACAATTTCTAATGCCAATAGATGTACATGTGATCTTCAAATATAAATATGATTCATGCTGAATGACATAAGTATATCTTTACTGCTATATAATTTTGTCTTCAGATGAATGCATGCAAGAACTGTTAATAAAGAATGGAATATATGTACATTGGTTGTGGTTTCTTTTCCTTCTTGAACAGTTCTGAAATTCAACCATGAAAGCCACACTTGTTGTACAAACCTGTTATAAAAGACGACCTGTCTTGAAAGTTTGGGGCTTTTGTGGCATAAGGGATAGTATTTCAAGAGAGGTTTGCTGTATTTTATTGTATGACATTAATATGGTATACATCAAAGACCCCAAAGAATGGATTTCATGATGCATTTGTTAAAATATATCCACACTTGAGTAGATTTGATGTGACAGTTTTCTTACAGATAAAGAGGAGGTCCATCGACTTAAGCGTGAGAAAGAGGCCCTGGAGAAACAGGTGGCACTGATTAATGGGCAGATGTTGCTGGTGGAGGGTGGCAAGAAACGACTTGATGAAGTTGTGGATGAGTTGCAGCAGGAGATAGTACAGCTCCGACATCAGCTGGAAGAGGCAGAAAAACGGTATGTAACTGCAGAGTATCAAAAAGTGACATATAGATTCTGTATCTGAAATATCACATTATTAATGTCATTTGTGTACTCTGAAGTCACTCTACAAATTGTTGTTTTTTTTTAATGGTGATCACTTGATTTTGAATTCTTTTGCTTTTGTCAAATACAAGGAAATCTTATGACATGTGATCAGACTGCAGTTTGATGAGAGTGATTGAATATAAATAAAGAACTTTTTATATTGCTTCGTACCATAATTTTTTTAAATTGCAGCATAGACTGCACACAGACTTTGAAGATATTTTTGAAAATTCATCTTGGACTGTAACAGTGAATCCATAACATAGATTGAAATCATTGTACTTGATATACATAGTTTAATGAATTTGATTAAAATTGAGACCTACTTAGAAATTCCTGGTCTACTTATTAGTAGTAACCTATCAATTGGTGTTAGGGAGAGTATCAATTATCAATAGAAACAATATATTCCAGATGAAATTGTTCACATTAATAAATGTGAAAGATGCAGTTTGATTGGTGAATTGAAAGATCAACAAAACATGAGTTCATATCGGTGTCCGTCAGAGATTCATTTATCTGACATCTTGATTTGAGTCAGATTGCAGTTCCATGGCAATCCAGAACACTAAAAGCTTGAATGATAAGATTTCACTGAGTTACTTAGACTTTGCTTTTATCATAATATGAGATAATGATATTTTCTCAGCTGTCATGAGATTTCCTTATTGACAACACAACAAGAACACCCTTGTCACTCACTGTATATGAATTAGAATACTTTAGTTGAAATGTTTCATTGTCACTGGCATTTAAGCTAATTTTTGGGGCACTTTTGAAAACTATCAATAAATAATTCTTCAGTACATAATTTTATATGCATTACATTCTGGACTCTTTATATTGCTGCAGTACAAGATTTATGTAATTTACTTGGCACTCTGTATTGCTAGAATCTATAGATTAGTGTGTTTTACATTCTGGACTGCAGTACAGAATGTAATGTATTACATTTGGGACTCTTTATATTGCTCAGGTACCAAATGTAATATTACATTTGGTACTCTATATTGCTGAAGTACCAAATGTATTATTTACATATGGGACTCTTTATATTGCTGCAGTATAGAATTTAGTAATGTATTACACATGGGACTTCTGATAATGCTGTTAAAACCAATATGTGAGTTATCTGACAGCTTACATACATCCTAGTCTACAAGTCCTTACTGTAGACTAGTTATTTTTTCTCCCCTTCCCCAGCCTATATATTTTTGTAATTGACCCATATTTGAGCAATAATGTTTGAATATGTTAAAGTGGTAATGTTTTAAACACAAAATATTGATGGAAATGCATCATTTAAAGAAAACAATTACTTGTGTAAAAAAAATTTACATTCCACTCTGTCATTTTGAAGCCATGTTGGTGTTGTCAAAGCACACAAATGCCTCAGTTTAAATGGTCAGTGTTCCATCAGCTGTCTAACTTAAATATGTGTGCTTTGTTTTAATTAAACAGTGCAGAACTCATTTTGAATGACAGTAGCACTAAAGGTGATTAAACCTGAATTCAGAGTAGATGGTTTCTTCTGCACATCTTGCATCACATCACCTTATGTCAGTATATGGCAATCAGCAAATTCAAGTGTTGTTTTGGCCACATTTTCTGACTTGGATGACTTAATCCTTTACCTTATGTAAGCACCTTTGGATACCTCTACCTGATTCTCATGGAATTACCTTTGGATATTTCTGTAACCTGATTCACATGGAAGAGCCTTTGGATGATTCTACACCATTCTAATACAAGTGCCTTTGGATGATCGTTGTAAACATCAGCCATTTTGAGCTCTTATTCATAGCGCCACCTTTGGTGAAAATCCCTTATCAGGTAGTACATTCATTGATTTGAATGACCATTACATCACATCACATGGTCGCTATTTAAATTCTGGTTGTAATCTGCTATTTCAAGTAACTTCGTCAGATTCTCCACTCTTCAGAATGGAGGCCATGGATTTCATTCAGTACTTTTCTGGAGTTTGCACAAATAGAAACAGTACTATGAAAGCTTAAGTAAATTAGGTAAAAAGCTCTGATATTGATGTAAGCAACACTGAGTTTTTATAATTTATCAAATTCAGATGATTTAGTGATGTAGATGAAGGTAAAGAACTTTAATTTTTAGTAGGAGAAATGGCGTCTTTGGTTGGTCATGCAGCTTCACAGGCTTGACGGTGAACAAGTTCTCCAAAGATTTTAAAGCACATAAAAAATTCTTCCATGAAAATATATTATACAGCTGTAATGATTAGATTTTACTCTTAAATCTCATTATACAGAATGTGTACAAAAGATATAAAATGCTTCAGATTGATGTTGAATGTAACATATACTACACTGCTGTAACAGTTAACAGGCAGGCCTATGTCTATGGAGTCAAATAGGTAACAGGTGTTCTGTTTAGTTCACTGCATTATGTAACTTTAATACATGTGTATCAGCATCCTACAAAGACATACACTCAATGAGGTAAAGGGTTAATGTTATTTGCTGGATTAAAGTATGCGGATTTATCATAATGAGTAAAATCATTCAGCAGAATTGTCAGCTAACAAACAAAACAATAGAAGGGAAGCCAGGCATGTCATATGTGATCACTTTGATGGACAATGGTGGATTGAGCAAATGAATAGTTTGAATAGATCATAATATGGTATACTGGTAGTGTACAGGTAAATTGTCAGAGGTCAGTGGATAACTACACATATGTTCTTTGAATGAGAAATATACAAAAAAGTTAACATTTGCTTTAAATGATACTCCTTATTTTAACCATTTAAATTGTCTTCCAAATAACTTAAGAAGCCATGTACATATATCATTTTATTGGATACAGCATTGTATTTTATACAGCATTGTAAGGATTCAGCATTGTTTTGGATACAGCATTGTATGGATTCAGCATTGTATTGGATACAGCATTTTAAGGATTCAGCATTGTATTGGATACAGCATTGTAAGGATTCAGCATTGTATTGGATACAGCATTGTAAGGATTCAGCATTGTATTGGATACAGCATTATATTAGATACAGCATTGTATTGGATACAACATTTTAGTAGATGCAGCATTGTATTGGATATAGCAGTGTGTTAGATACAGGATTGTATTGGATACAGCATTGTAAGGATTTAGCATTGTATTGAATACAGCACTGTATATGATAAAATCTTTCGGAAAACCGGAGAATAAAGAGTCCCATATGTATGTATTAGCTCATATTTTGTCGAATTCAGAGATACACAAGCAATAATTAGTAGTAAAAGTCCATCTTTGTCCTTTAAACTTTTTGTTGTTTTCAGGACCTTAGTTTTACTAGAATATTTTAACAGTTGTAGATAGCATTAGGGGTAAGAAGCAAGTAACCTAGAACAAGGTTTGAAAATTCAGACTTTAGGAAATGTGTCATTCAGCTACTTTTGAAAGGTATTAAAGCTTCTCAGTTTGAGTGTATACTATACACATTCGATATATATTCCCAGTGTGTTGCCATTTTAGTTTAGATATATACTTTGCAAACACTTTTCTATTTATTCTTTGTTTATAACATCCTCTAAAAATCAGATAATTTCATTGAATAAAAGAGGGCCATAAAAGCAGTCGTTGAAAAAATATTTTAAAATAAGCATCTTGACTACAAGGCATTTAAAAAATATGGGATTAGTCAGATTCCCTTGGAACAGGCTGTCTCTAGGTCCCAGGGTGGCCAAGTGGTCTCAGGTGCTTGCATTTACCTATCACTGCCATCTCACCTCTCTGTCGATTTGAGTCTCATTTACAGTCAGTGTGGCTACTTGAGAAAGTTTGATAGTAGCTTCTTTTGAGTTGGTTGTTTTTTTTTTCTTGGGGATTTTCCCCAGGATTTTCCTCTACCAGATAAACTGGCCACTATGTATAGTGTATCATGCGCTGAAAAGTGGTGTTCAACCCACAACTACAGGCTGCCCCATTACTACCTCACAAAACCTTCTCTTTAAGATAGGTGAGAGTAAATAGACAGATCAGAATGTACTTGTTCTTACATCACTAGCATTTTTAGCTCACCAGGCTGTGAGTTTATACAATGACCCTGAAGAGGTCATAGACTTAAATTATCAAGATCTCAGATGATTTGGATAATGTGATCCATGCATATTAATGAGGAGATATGGCATCTGATTGGCTGACATAGCTATCACCCAAGAGGCCATATTTCAGGTCTGATTTTTATCAGATTTGGAATATAAGCTTATTTAATCATTATTTGTATGGTGATGCAGATGTACTCATATTGATGAGGCAATTATGTAACTGATTTTCTGAGTTTGTTACCATTCATGTAGAATTTTGATAGATGTGGTAAATGGGCTTTTATTGTTAATATCTCAAATAAAAATGATTGTGAGGAATATCCATGCAGATTAATGAAGAGATCTTACTCTGGATAAACATGTGAACGGCTATTTCTGTAACTATTTCTTTTCAGATTTTGATTAACCTTGTTTAATATTCTTATATTAGTTATCATGTGTACATTTATGAGTTAAGTTTGTGTCTGATTTGCTGAGCTTGTTACTATTCTGTGGACCAAATTTTGATCAGACTTTGCTGGAACCCAATAAATATGCTGATCTCATCATCTTGGGTTCAGTAATAATCAAGATCTTTGCTTGTCGAGAAGGTGTTCTTGCATCTGATTGGCTGAGTTTTTCGCCTGATTTTGATAGAACTTGTTAAGAATGTTTTTATCATCAAGAAGGGAGTTGAGATAGCACATTGGTAGAGCAAATGACTTTATTCAAGGATCATGGGTTCAAAACATGACTAGCCCAGATCAGCTGCCTGAATGTGTTCTTGGGAAGGGTGCTTAACTCTCATTTTCTTGGCATGAAATAGATCAGGATTGTCCAGTATCTTCAACACTTGGAGCCACATCAACCAAAAATGTAACATTCATGGGCCATACATGATATATATTATAGCAATTATACTATTGTAAATATAGAACTAAATTCTTATATGAGCATGATCCACAAAAAAATGGTCCGTAGGCCATTTGGCCAATGGAACTGATGTTGGACTACTCTAATATAGACAATCATGTGTTAAAAGGGATGTTAAAACCATATTAAAATGAGGTTGAATTATGAGGAAGATCTATGCACATTAATTATGAAAATTTCTTTGGAATTATTTTATCAGACGATGGTAAAATATGTGAAATTGACATGGTATCAAGGGTAGGAGATTAGTAAGATTTGTGATCTTACAATAATACATCAGCAAGCATAGTGAAATGGTCAACTGTTAGGTTATGTAACCTAGGTAAGTGATATAGGACCACTTGGGCCTTTTGCTTACTTGAGAATATATTGTGTGATCTCTTAGAGCTTTAATTACATCTTGCAGTATAATATTATATAGAAATACAAAATGTTCAAGCTGGGTTTTATTTTGGAGTGTTTTTTTGTTGTTCTTTTCAAGAATAAGAACAATAACTTATTAATTTTTATTTATTTACAGTTTTAAGGTATTGATTTTTGGCATAACTTAAACCATACATTTTTTGTATTGCTTTATTAAAAAATTGACATTGATTATATCTGATCATAGCCCAATTTGGGGGTGGTTAACAACAGTGTTAAATCCATCATTAAATTAATAAGTTTGAATTGTAATCATAGTGATACCTACTATAACATGATGGTTGGATCCTACATAGTGCCATCATGTTATGCAATGTAGAGTGCAGTATCAGAACAAATCAGTTGACTGAAGAAAATTTGCATTTATGTTATCCAAGCTGTACTATGGGTATGTACAAAATTGCTAGTTTCAGTGATGTATCATCGGAAATGCAGGTTGGCGACACATTGTCAAACAGTATTTTTAGATGGATATTTTATTTTTCTTCACAGCATAGATTCATACATACATTCACTTGCTACCTGTCATTCTTGTCACCATTTTAATTTTGATTCATTTTATCAGTCTTGATTTCATGTTTCATATTTTCATGAATTTTGATTTTATGTAAAGGATTAAGGACCTTGAAAATCAAAGGTAGGTAACCATGATTGGTGCTGGCTTAACTAAATACATTTTGTATTTTTTTAAACATTCTAATAATTTATATGTATACTATATTCAGACATAGATTCCTAAACACATTATAAACACATTCTTTATGTTAGAAATCCCAAAATGAAAAATACATTTGTGAGAAATTGACCCAGCATGGCTAGGTCTTTAATTATGGTTAAGTCACTATCAAATTTAAATTAAGTACTTTGGTCTAAATTAAAGGATATTGTTTTGACAATATTTCTGATATTAAAATTTTCATCTATTTATCTATTTGGTTCATATATTCATTTCATTATTTTCATTTACATTATGATTACGCTTATTTGAACGTCATGCACCTTTCATTTCATTTCCATATATTTTTCCATTTTAACCCAGTTGCCTGTAAATCCATTTAATACAAATCTCTGAAAATTCTGTATTTACTTGAAAAAGAATAAAACAGAAATATGCTATTATTCTTTGGACTGCACAGAGTCTTATGTTTAGAGTCTAGTATTATTCCCATTCTTACACTTTCAGTGAGGTCTCCTATATATTATACATCCAACATTCTCAGTTACCTCCCTTGCTCCATCTCACTCCTCTATTTCTAGACATCCTGATCTGCCAGTATTTCCTTCTATGAGGGCCAGGTGAGAAATAATGGCTCATCATAGAAACCATCCCTACTGCCTTGCCCTACATTTTATATTTCTTGATGTAGCTCAAATATAACTTGATGTCTCAGGGATATCAAGAAATCAGCCTAAACCAAGTTATGCTAATCAGTCATGTAATGGATGTAGATTTATGCTGTTTGCAGATGGTTGAGTTTTGAAAAGCAGTACATTTTCTGTTACTGTCAAAATTTATTTTGAATTCTGATTGGTTGTAAAAACCTTGCATTCTCAACAGCAATTCACTTTATTGGTTTCCTCAAAGTGATTTCAGCTCTGCAAAATAACCCATTGTGCTTGCTTCGGGATATTTTTTAGACCACAGAGCTTTCCTGTCAGATGAACCATAGCATGAAAGTAATAAAATTATGGACGTTTGCTTGGCTTAATATGTTGTTTTACTGAGCTGTGAAATATAGATATTGGCTGGTATAAAACATCATGTAAATGTTTGCAATCAACTGAATAGCAGAATGTATTGAAGCCCATAATTAAATAGTATTAACTTTATCTATATAAATATCTTGCTGAGCACACGGTTAATATTTTTGAGCTACAAATCAGTTCATTTTCATCTAACAATATGGTCATGGTATACTTGTCATCAATTTATTATTAACATTTTTTGTAAATATACATGTAGAAGAGGAACAGGTTTTAATACTGCGTTATGCTGAATTTGCTAATCCCAGGAAAAATGTGCATTTATTTATAGTTTGTGATTGTGTATGTGATTTTGTTAACTTGAAATTTTGTTGAAATGTTACTGCATGTGCATAAAACAGCTCCATACCGGAAACATGGCACTAATAATTCTACCGTTAGGAGATACAGCAGTCTCCATTTGCATGTGTATTAACAGTTTTCATCTGGTCTCTTACTGATCACATATATCTAACAGTCTTGGGTACATGTATATTTTTACATCATTATAAAGTCTTTGTGGTAGTGTGGTAAGTATGGAAACAGTAAGGTTTAGAGTTTTCTTGCTTTTGTATTTCTAGTCACATTGCCGAGATATAAATAACAACAACAAAAAGATAATGATTCAAATTATGATTTTCTGTAATTTTATTCCCGTGTGTTGTTAGATATACAACTGTATTACACAGTCCCGTTAATGCATTATGTGGTGATAAAATATTGATATTTTTATTTATTCTGCAGTAGATTTTGTTTGGTTATGTAAGTTTTAGATTTATTTGAAAGACTCAGCAATATTTAGGTTTATATGCATGTGAACTTTTAACAACATTCTCCATTTTTGTTGTTCATTTCATGCTTTTGATTAACAATTATTTTCAGCTCATAGTTTTTCTATGCTTTTTAAACATATATTGGTCAGAATTCACTATGAATAAATTGATTTATTACTGTATATACTCATTTATAAGTTGATTCAAACTGCTAACAACAAAGATCCTAAGCTGCTTTAGCATAATATGCCTGCAGACCAAGGTCTGTGTTGTTCATTCTACTAATTAATCTTAACAGATTGCATAGACCCCAGATCTGCCAGTGGATTGTACAATGTCAGATCTGGGTCTGTGCAGTTTGAAGTAGGACTCTGTAAACAAATATATATGGTATTCATTTTAATTGTTGTATCTGAACACCATTAATTTGAAGCTATTAAATTTAAATTATTCCCACAAATTAAGTCAACAAAATATGTAAAAACTATTTTTATATCTTTGATATAACACACAGGTCTTAAAAAAAAGCTGTACTGAAATCATGAAAAATGAATATTGAATTTTTTTGTTTGACCTGATTACTTTCAGACCACGTGTTGTGTAAGTCTTACGTTTTAGGTGGATGGATTTTTTTATACTTTGCCAACTGGTTACACGCATGATGTGCAGAGTTATTATGTACTGTGCACCTATTCTTTCAATAAGATTATTATATTCCCATGCACAGGATAGGAAGCATTACAAATTTTGTATTTTGCTGTGTATAACACACATCCAATTGCAGTCAGCAAAGAATTAGATTTGCCAGCAACTAATGCACCATCCAATCAAGGTCTTTGCTATTTGCGGGAAATCATATTTCTCCAATTATAAGCCAATGCTCAGTGAAAGACCATCCCATACTTCAGCAAACAATATTAGTAAATGTTTTATGTTTGGAAAGCAGTGTCCAGTGATAAGCCTGTACTCCCAAACCAAACACCCAATTTTTCAGTGAAATTATGCATCAGATCTCCTGGGCATATTAGGAAAAATAATATATGTACCATCATTAACCTAAGAATCTTAGCTCTCCAATTTGCAGACACCATATTTTCAAACTATGCAATCATTTCAAAGGTGTAAAATCTAAAATTAAGCATTAAGTGGGAACTAAACTTAGGAATGTTTGAAATATATTCAACAGCAGGTGATTGAATAGACAATGATAAACCATGAAACCTTTTTAACTATCCATGTTTCATAGATGTACTAAATGTGTCGCCAATAGACAATAAATTATTAGATAACACTCTTGACTGTTCTTGATTTCAGTGTGATAAAATCAAAGACTTGGTGTAGACAAATCACATTCTTTGTAAAGTGGATTAACTGGTGTATGGGTTGTTTTCACTGTTTTACCATTTCCAGTAAACTAAAATGGGTTTACATACATTTGTGGCAAAGTGCTCAATATTTCAAGCATGGTTGTTTCGGAAGTTTATGTTTTGATTTTATCCAGTGGCAGATTTTTCCTTGACAGCCTCATCTTGGACATTTGATCTTCATTTTTCATTCCCTATTTGGAATTCTGTAATTCAATTTCAGAACCAGTCTCAGTGATTCCATTTATTTTATGCACAACAAAAACAATACTGAATTGTACGAGAAAAGATTTAATACATGCGTTGTAAGAAATATAAGATGCATAATATATGCATTCAGTCTCGCTCTTTCACTCACTCTCTCCCTTTCAAGTATGCCACTATTCATATTGCCAATATTCTACATCAAACTCATAACTAAAATAAAATCAATACTTAATTAAAATATTTAATATTTGCTCAGTTGTTGACATTGAGGTTCCAACAGTTGTAAAGAAAAATATGGATATCTTAAAAAGTTTTCAGACGTAAGGTTATACATACAGACATACACATACATACATACATACATACATACATACATACATACATACACACACACATACACACACACACACACACATACATACATACATACACACACACATACATACATACACACACACACACATACATACATACACACACACATACACACACACATACATACATACATACATACATTCATACATACATACATACACACATACACACACACACACACACACACACACACACACATACATACATACATACATACATACATACATACATACATACATATGCATAGAGAGGTAGATGCAGCATATGCTAATTGTGGTAAAACATTCTTTTGTCAAAGACTGTCTTTACATTATTGAAACAATCTCTTATTAGAGCTCATTCCAACCAGCTGCATGCATATGTTATTATTTATGGGTAGCAGTCATTGATAAATTTGCAATGATGATTGAAACTTACTGGGTTTTAACCAGTTGATTTTAATATAAGTTTCCATCCAACTGTAAAATAATTTTCATTAGCACATGAATTATCTGGACAGAAAGAAAGGCAATTTTTTATGTCCAGGTAATTATTTTGTTTTATTGTGGCATGATAGACACTGATTTGCTGGAGCATCATGTAGTGGTAGATCTAGGTCTCCTTTTTCAAAATTGGATGTGTGTTTTACTTTCATGAGCAAATACAGCATTATCCTGCTAACTAGTTGCAACCCTCTCCCCCCCAACCCAAAATGTCTATATTATAGTGTGTGGAATTGCTTCTTGTGACAAATATCAAGACAAAATTCATTTACATTTGAGTAAGGTTTGATCCTGTGCTAAGTTAGTAAATAAATTATTTGAGATCAAAGTTGGGGACCTAAATTGAAGGTTTGCATTCAGATCTCTTTCGTACGTTTTCTTTCCTTTTTCTTTTTGTTTTTGCTTTTGTAAACAAGTTGAGCCATTCATGTTAGTTCCTTTATTTGCTATGAGTTTTCAGTTTTATAGATAAAAATAGTCTTAATAGAGTAAGTGTAAAATAGGTTTACCTTAATTCTTTCAAACCATTAACAAAATTGAAAAAGTTCCCTTGAAACCTTTCATGTGTTAGATCATACATTAGATCATGACACTGGTATGCGTGAGTTGTTGCAATGGGTAGAGGTTAGGAGATGGCTTTTTGAGTGAGTGACAGATTATCATTTTCTCAACTCAAAAACAGCCCATAACATGAGAATTTGTTTGATCTAATTCTCTATGCCCCCCATTGCATGACATTAAGTAGAATAAACAGTTGAAACAGGTATTTTACTGTTATATGTTTTATTTTTTTTTATAGTACATATATACTAGGAAACAGAAGTTTGATTGACATTTTATATTTTAATTTTGACTGTATATATGCTTTCTACTTCAGTTGTCTACACTGAGCCAATTTCAGTGAATTTAATAACAAGAAACAGTTAATTTCATATTTTGAACTTGATTTTGACCTTCAATCCATTTAAATCTGAGAGATTATTTCTCAATTAAAGAAAACATAATGAAATTAAAATTACTTGTAAATTAATGTAGATAATTTAAAACTTTTACTAAAGTTTTAATTTTTTTTTACATACATGTATATCAGATGCACTGAGGACTGAACCCTTGTAGTTATTGCTAGCTTAATTAATGGATATATATGTAATTTTGTGCATGGAGAAACTTAATGAAATAATTGAGGGTGATAATGAATTTTTTTTTGTTGTATTTGCTTTATAATAATTTTCTGTTTAAGTTACACATTTGTGTAAAGTTACTGCTCCATTTACCCAAAATGTCTGAAATGTTTATTAGTCTTGGTGATTTAGATTTATTCAGCAGTATTGATTTGTGTTGTTGAAAAAATCCATTTGGATCATTGGTTGATGTGGATGGTGGGGGATTAGGTCATGTACAATCATGTTCAGAAGTATTTGCAGTCTGTTTTTATTTATTGTGTAGCCTTATTTATGTAGGGGGTGGTGGGCAGGGGATTCTTTGACTATTATGATAAATATGGAAAAAAATATTATAACATGCAGCTAATACTTTTTGGGGCAATCCTTTTTTGCAGCAATTCAGAGACAGTGTATGTTCAGCTGCTTTCATCAGTTGTATAACTTAGTATCTAAAAAATATTATATTTCACTTCTTTAAAACTTCTGTTGGAGTTTGAATTTCTCATATTTTTAGGGGTATTGACAATTTTTCTTATGACCCTCTGTAGCTTGTACCAATATCTAGATTTTACTAAGCCTAAATGTAATACAGCTAACAATTGAATAAAAAGATTGATTTCTTTTCAGGATTTTAAGTTTACAAATTAATTTTGTCTTTTAGTATCAGGACTGTTATATCCTTTTTCCATTCCAAGTGGAAGGCTTTCATGCCATTATTCATTATAGACGAATCTAACATACCTTTTTGTGATGATGATTAGCTTCATCCAATTGTGTACTGCGACACTCGGTGAGCATATTTCTGAGAGGGGATGAACATCATAGGAAAGATCCCAGCATAACTGAATCTGATCAAAAGAATGAAACAGTTTAGTCCCACAAACACAAACTGATTCATTTTTCCAAAACTTAAAAGACTATGAGAAATCTCTTTAGTTAGCAAGCTTCTAAGTCACATGGATTTAGATGGTTCAGGATTAACATTATGAAAGCCAACCACTTTGAGTTTAAATGGACACAATGGCTTTGACACTGAAATACAGAAACAGAAGCTTATTTGAAAATTTAATAAAGATTTAAGAATTGAATAATTTTGACCCAAGTTTTAGTGACCATGTCTAGATAGGGTACACACTGAAAGAGGGTCCTGGAGAAAGCTTGAATGAAAATGGACTTTGTAATCTTCATGAAAGTTTTTTCTTATACCCTTAAATTACTGATGTGCCTATTTCACATGTGGTGGCAGAAGGCCTTGACACTTATGCTTCCTACCTAATGGTTGTCAAGCAACAGAAACAAATAAATGAATCAGGAATCTCAAATAAAGGAAATTTAGAGTTTTTATATTTGTAAGATTTTCAACAAAATATTTTTTTTCTCAACAAATAGAACCATAAAGGTTGAGTATAATATGAATGATAAATTCACATTTGCCGTATGCATTCAGCTCTCTTCTGTTGTTCATAGTAACTTTGATGATGAAGGATAGTGCTAAAATTTAAATAGAGAATTCTTACTCCATCAAAAGTTGTTTTCCTTTTCCTTTTCAAATAAAAATATATACAAGATTAACAAACCTTTCAGTGCCAAGTTTCTGTTCACCTAGACAAAGCAATTTACCTAGACAAAGCAATTTACCTGGACAAAGCACTGTATTTATGTTCAGCAGATCAGTGTTCTAGCCATCGCTGATTGACTTGAAAAGATGGCACTGATTAATGGATGTACACATAGAATTATGAAATACTGTGATTTAAGATGAGAAATGAAACTAGGAAGCAATTTTATTTTCCAAAGAAAAAAGAGCATTTGCCAATTTCATACATTAACTTATTATTTTGTTTCACAATATGTGTCAGTGTTACCATAACAGACATATCATAGTCACAAAAAAGATGTCCTTTAAATGTTACTTTGATGAGAAATTTAATACTGCTTGAAATATAAATATTATATTTCAGTTCAGCCATGTGTAATAGAAGTGTAACTGTTATTTAATATTACACATTTATGGGCTCAGTAATCATATTTGTTCCCCTCCAAGGTGGTACTTTGCACAACTGTAACAGCTGTAACATAAATGTGACAGCAAAACAAGTTACCAGTCATACGTGCATATATTTCCAGTCAAATCACAGAACAAAAGAACTACAGTGTTACCAGTTTTATATACATATAGTTCCAGTCAAGTCGCAGAACGAAAAAGAACTACCATGTTACCAGTTTTATGTACATGTATTTCAAATCGATTCACATAACAAAAAACATTCATAATGGTGCACATATTGACATAAACAATCAAAGACCAAGACTATTGCAGTTGTAAGCATTATTTAATTCTTTAATAAGGATTATAACTCATTAAGCCCTGGAGGTTTTTGTCGTTTTTGCCTGAAATGCCAGTAGGAAACACATTTTGGGGGCTATTTCTGAATACATACTAATACATTGACTTCCAAGAGATTTCCCATTAATGTATTGCATAGTTGTGTTAGAAACATCATTTTTCATTGGCTATTTCACTCAAACACAAGCAGAAGGGTAAAAGTTGGAGTTCTTTTGTTTCTTATTTTTTTCGCTTAATGGACCCATCATTTTTGTATTGAGACCACTCTTTATTCCAAATGCCCATCTTGAACTACCTTTTGCAGGCAAAAAAGTCAAATTTTGGGTGGAAAAATTTGGTCCAAAATATTAGGTTTTTCACTCTGTATTTTGTAGTGCAACTAGAATGTCCAGATTATTTGGTATCATTGGAGAGCTACATCGGTCTACTTTTTTATAATACCACCCACTTTAGTGTATCATACATGACCTTGACACTACAAAGCTCAGCAGTAGGCTACTACCTCCCTCATCGTAAACATGGCGCCAGGGGTTAATGAGTGAAATAATTTCTTTACAATGTGACGGATTTAATAAGGCATAAATGTGATGTGTAGGCTGCTCTATCTGCCTTGATCCTTTCATCACTTAGAAGAAAAAAAATTATATAAATTTGCACCCCGTCCTAAAAATCAAGTCTGCATACACACCAAAATATGGTACATTGAGTGTAGTTTTAAATGTGATGCATGGATTATCCCCAATTTTGTCAATTTTTCTTATTTAAATTTTCATATAGCAACAATCTATAAATGTTACATTTTTCATGTATACTTATTTTTGCCTCTGAAAACAGAATAAGGTATATAGTGTGCAACAATTGCAGCCATAATTGTGGAAACATTGGTGCCTTATGGTGATATTACTTCAGCCCCCTCCCCCCACTTGGCAAATGCAATTTTTTGTCTATTAAGTTAGGCGTACATATCATAATGTAATGTTGGCACTGAAAGAGTAAAGCCCCCACAGACTACCCTGAGTACTGTGTATAACTTTTTATTTTATTTCTTTTAAAAATAGTTTTTATCTTCACAATTCCTTCTTGAGTGCATTTCTAATATTTTAATCAGACAAATACATATTTCTTCAGCTTTCATAGTTGCAAGTTGTTATTTACTAAATATTGCATTTTTAAAAATTGCTATACACATATAATGGTCCCTCATTATAATGTATGGGTATTATCATGGATCCCATTATACTGCTTCTGTTCTATTTTGCCACATGATGTACCCCACTTTAAGGTGATATTGACAGTATTACAACATGTTACACTTTTATGGTTCATTTTACTGGCATTATAGTGAGGGACAACTGAATTTAACTTTGCAAATTTAATTCCATAGTCAAATTTCCTAGGTAGTTGCTGTGAAATCACCATTTTTTGTAGATTACCAATTTTCATGAAAGTACTGAAACCGATGTCATTTTTTTAGATACTAAACCATGTAAGTTTATACTCACGCTATTTTACAACTATATATATATATATATATATATATATATATATATATATATATATATATATATATATATATATATATATATATAATGTATTTTAATGCAGTGAAATAGTGATATATTCATGTATACTATACTAAACTATAGTCTGTTGTTCAACATGGTCCTAAAGGGATATCTATCTAGTTTTCTAATTAAAAAAATACTTTTAAAAAATTCAAATGGCAGCTACAAACCTTGATAGCAAGAAAGCTCTTTTATTTTGAGTGGGTAAATTCATGTTATTTTCAGTTAAAAGTATAACTTTTAGTAGATGATGCCTTACTCAGCAGCAGTTCCAGGTATACTGGCAATGGGCTCCATTTTCACTAGTGATTGTGGGTAATTGTTTGCAAGGTATTATACTTTTTAACAAAATCGATATAGGATGGTAACTAGTGAAACTGTTTTCATGGCCCAGTTTTAACGCAGTGCCTTACAGAAAATTAACTGTTTTGACTTGCAAAATGACAAATTTTTACTGGAATTTTTATATTTAAATTTGTCTGCTGTAGATTATACTTCAAACTAAAATTTAAAAATTATTATCTGCTCAAAATCTCTAAGTTGTTGTGTTGTCAGGATTTGAAGGAATCATTTTTAATAGTATTGTGTGGTATTTTTTCTCTCCAGAAAACTGGTCTCTGTTAATGTTGTTGTTGAATGATATACTGATGCTTGATGAAAAGCCCGCTCTTTTTAACAAAATTTTTCAAATGATTACTTAGACTATCCGAGTCACTTCATAAACCCACCTCACACTGTTTGACAGATGTTTATTGGGTGACCCAAAAGTCTTATTATGGAGAAAATGCTTTCTTTGCAATTTTGCTCCAAATTAGTCTGGGTACAGTAACATTTGTATTAGAGCCAAGCAATACCGTATAACCACCATCCATGGGACACTTTTTTGTATTACCATGGAAAATGCAAATTGGATAATTGATAATGTTATCAAGTTAAAGGAATAGCAATGTATTGTTTTTGATTCTGAGTGTCTTACTTTTCATTGATTGAGCAATGATAGAACTTCACATTGGTGTTAAGAGGTAATTAGTCTTACGCCTGGTGTCAGGATAATGTAACTGGGTGGGACATGATGCTACTTGTATGAGGCATCATGCCCCAGTGCTTGAAAATATCACTGTAAATTGCCACACTGCAGACACTCTAGTGATGTGGCTAAAATTGATAAAAAAAAATTCAAAAATCTAAATCACATGCACAATGTTTAAGATGAGCTCATAATAGTTTTATTTTCAAAAATCTTAATTCTAGCTTTTAAACAAATTATTCAGATCTTAAATTTGACTATTTTTCAATATAAGGACTGCTATAAGAAATCATATCCATAATTAAAATGTGTCCATTTTGCGAAATGGTTCGTATGAAGATTTTCCATCTATGTCAGCACAAAAATGGTGGCTTGTTCAGAGAGAAGTTTTGGAATGCATTTGTGGTTCTAGTTGGTGGTGAGTCCAGAAAGGAATTTCAGTCTGCATTGGGTGACAAGATTAACAAGGCATTATAACATGCATTGAACCAGAACACCTATTTCAGTTCAAATATAAATGCAGCCTGTTGTCACTGTTTTACTTTGAGACCAGTTAAAACATGGTATACCTCTTCTAATCCTAAATTTTCAAAGTCATTAATTGCTAGTAGACATTCCAGCTGATTTCATTTGGTTAGTTTGCAGTTATTTTTAAAATAAATAGTTCCTATACATAATTGTGGCAGAATAAATGTTAGTATTAACCTGTTTACCATGAAGTATAAATGTAAATCATCCTTAGCAATTTAAATGTGTAACAATAAAAGCAAATAACTACTTAAGCTGTGCCAATCTGAACAAAATGATGTAAAGAACTTTTACTGTCTTATTAAAAGTCCATGAAATATTTTTTCAAGAAAAAGAACATTTGTAGAGACAAATTACTTCTGATGTTGGGGTTACTATATGTGAAAGAAAAATCTGCTAACAGAGGCATCATACTCAAGAATTTTACAAATACTGAAATTTCTATCAACAATTTCACATAGATGTTCAAGGACTATATGAAAAAACTTGAAACAATTCCATAATATTCTGTAATGTTTTTTGGAGGAAAAAGAAAATCTGTTTAAAATGATAATTTCTCACTTGTAGACAAATAGTTACACCAGAAGCAGAAGAGTTACAGGCTGAGATAGACCGGTTGAGGGAGATGCTGGATGATTCCCGATATGAGCAGGACAAACAGAAGTCTCTTATTCAGTCCCTCCGAGAGGTAATTGGCATCACTTAATAAAAACAGGAGTCTCTTTTTCAGTCCCTTCGAGAGGTAATTAGCATCACTTAATAAAAACAGGAATCTCTTATTCAGTTGCTCAGAGACGTAATTGGCATCACTTAATAAAAAACAGGAGAGTCTTGCAAAATAAAGGATAGAGAAATAATAGTATCACTTCTATGCGAGTGGCAGCATCATCTGTGTCAAGATTTTCTGCATTGTTTTTCTTGGTATTTTGTTCAAGCCACTTTTCATCATAATGCAGCTTGGATTTAAAATATGTTCTTCCACTTAACCATTTTAGATATTAAGAGAAATATTTGCAAATTTAGTGCAGAAGTTGATTAAGTCTGTTAACAAGACTTAGTTTTTTATGGAAGAAATATAATTTAGGCATGTTATGAAAACATTTGGGTTGAATGCTCAATGCAGATTTATATATTTTAATTTGATTAATGGAGGACAGGTTATGGTCTTTATCTCATTTGCATTAATTTGGTGAGACGTCTAGATCACTTTTATGGTGGTGAAGACAATGCCAACAATGTTTTGTGCTAAAGTTTTTGCAAGTAAGATGCAGTACTTGTACAATATTGCCTGGCTGCAGGTGAAACACCACGCCCTTTGTTTTTCTTCTCAAGTTATGATTTTTCAGCAGCATCTTGCTTTATTTGGAATATAGTTTTTCATTGTACATCAGTCAGGCATTACGGATCAAAATAAAGTTGTAATGTACTGCATTTTTGAGAGTTTAGTTTTGTTTCTCAGAAGAAAAATTGAGAATTTCCTTAAATTTGGGGAATTGCTGAACTTAATTTTCAAGGATAAAAGGACTCCATGTGTAATGTTTTAAAATTAAAGAATTACTTCTCATTCCCTTTATTATATTTGCATCTTTCAAAACCCCCAGTATTATCAGAAACACCAAAGCAAAATCATGCAAAAAAAGCTCAGTCTTGAGGAAAATGGTTGAGAACTTTAGGGATTATGTTCTGTGAGACTTCCAGCCACACATGCCTTAGAGGAAGTAAAGGTAGCATTTGTAAAAAAAATTCTGGCTAGTTTTTATGTCTAAATCCCTCATTGAACACATCTGTGAGGTTAAACATTTTCTGTTACAAGTCATGGTTACATGATGATATGAGACAAAGTAATGGAAATAATCCACAATATATTATCTTTGAGGGTGTGGAGCCCCAAGTGTGTAATATATTGTGTATGAGGGTATAGAGCCCTGAGTGTATAATATATTGTGTATGAGGATGTGGAGCTCCGAGTGTGTAATATGTTGATGATATTCTTTTTTGAGTCACGTGACTGACATCCAGTGAAACTGATGTTTTGTCAATGGAATCATTTGCAAAATACATTTGGGTTACCTAGCACTTGATATGTGCAGTTTAGTACTTGATTCTGAAAAAGATGGATGTGTTAATTAATGGAGTTAATTCTGTTAGCACTCCTATAAATTTTGGATGAGGTTTAAAATGAGAATTAGTGCTTCTGTTACATCTTTACTAGCTAAGGTTTTGATATGATAACCCTATTGGAAGACATGCTTCCAATCAAAATTAAGTTGTTCAAATTTGAACACTGTTCCTACATGATTGAGACAATGGGGAGTATACAACTTGAATAGACTGATAAATTAAGTAATTTACTACTGCCAGTCTGTTTATGTACAAATACCTTTCATTCAAATATACCTGTAATGGCTTTTGATGTTAAACTTACAAGATATCTTCTTTAGGTCAATTGCCTTCACCATGTTTTTTGGCCAATGAACCACTGTTACACACTGTTGATTAGTTGGCATTACATACTAAGGGAGACAACTCATGAAATCCAATAGATGTCACAAGGACAAAGCGCTAAAATATCTGTTTGATCTGCCAAGGTGTAGATAGGGTTATTGTATCATAAGCTTGGCTAGCTGCGATGCTTCTGTTAGTGCTTCTAAGAATTTTTTATGAAGATTAAATTGAGAATTACTGCTGCAGTCATACAGTTAGTTGAGATCATATGTATGCATCCAATGCATGGCAGACCCATGCATGGAAAGAAATCTTTTAATGTACCAGCCTTGGGGTAAATAAGTTAGGAAAACGAATATTATAACAATATGCTTTATTACGGGAATTATTCAGTATTTCACTATTTACTCCGTATAAAGAGCATGACAGGTAGGTATGTTAAATTCTTTTTTAATTGTTCTTCATTCATTCATTCATTAAACCAAGTTTTGGACAGAGGTTTGATGTTTCTGGATGTCTTAAGTTCTTTATATTGTTTTTTATGTTATTACTAGCTCAGCACTTGTTGCTAATATGAACAAGTACAACTACTGTAAATTCTTTCATTAGTTTCTTTAGAATAAATATTCATGGATATTGAATTAAACACAACTTGATTTCTTTGTAATGTGGTTCATTAAATTCAGTAATTTGATAAATTCTATTTTGAAAATCTTAGGCTGAAACCAAAGCTGTTGTACATATCTAAGCATCATGGGGTTTGTGTATACTTTTATGATTTTAGGAACAGATAATGGAAGAATGAGCAGGAGTTTTTATAAAATTATTTTTAGTGAAAAAATACCATACAAAAACACTGATAACAAACAAAAAATACCCCACTTGAATATCCCAGATCACCAAATTAATATCATATTTACCAGAGAGAAACATGCTTGTGTGGTTTAATGTCTTTTCTATTGCATTTATTTGCATAGTTTTCTATGTATTAATCAATTAAATTTTGAAATATACTGAAGCATCATGAAATATATTGTTCATTGCCCATTCTGGTGACCCAACCTATCCACATCCAGTCAGCTATATATAGAAATGGGCAATTGTATGCACAAATTTCAGACAACTTATATTGAAACTTGGTTATTGTTACAAATATATCACTCACCAAAGATAAATGGAAATTCGAGACACCAGTGGATAATATACAAGCATCATTTGTAATTATTCCCACTTGTTGGAAAATATATATTTATGAATATGTATTATTGCCAATGTGGAAATAAAATTACATATTTATGTATATGTATTATTGCCAGTGTGGAAATAAAATTACATATTTATGTATATATATATTATTGCCAATGTGGAAATAAAATTACATTTTATTCCACTTCAGCAAAGTGTTGTAAACGTTTTAACAATAATTTCTCCAAAAACAAAATTGACTATTGTTATTTTAAAGTTTTGTACTAATGTTATGATGATAAATTCCTCATTTGCAGTGTGCATTTTATTGCAAGATTTTAAATTAAGTTGCAATATCTGTTTTGACTGTCATCAGGAACTCGATGAAAGGACTAAAAGTCCTTCAGAAATCAGAGTAAGTAAAACAGTTTAGTTTGGGTTTGAATGTTTCTTCCAACAACATCTAGTGGTGTGATTGCTAGAATTGATGTAGATAACATAGCATTCTTTTTCAGTGTGAAAAATCATCTCTAAACCAAAGATTTACAAAAATTCATTCTGCAATGACTGTGTTTGTAGATATGTCCAAGATTCATTTTGTTTTTTATTGAAATCATTCTGAATAGGTTTTATGTTTGGAAAAGTTATTTTTTTAAGATTTCTCATTAATATTCCTTGTAGATAGCACAACCAGGTGCTGCATGGAACCTTTTGTCATGCAGTCATTACTTATTTTTGATTCTGTTAGATGTATTTTGAACTAGCATAGGGAAATATTAACACAATGAGTTAATTACATTTTGTGTCTACATCTGAAAAAAAATACTGCATAGAACTTAGAACAGTTAACAATCATGCAGTAATTGGTTCCTTGATGTAACTGGTTCTTGCCTTCTGGAATCTTAACAGATTATAGTATTTACCCATGTTAAGCATAACTGCATGTAATCGGTACCTAAGCAAATCAGGCTCTGTGCTCTTTGTTTGAAATTTAAGTGGAACAAACAGCATAGACTGTTTTGAGAGCAAATCTAAGTTTATCCTGTTCATTCTTGGGTCTATACTGTATATGGCTAAATAACTTTTTTCTAATTTTTTTGTAATTCCTTTTACAATGTCTGTTCTTGGATATGTGAATGGTGGATTCAAGCCCAGTCTCTAACAATTTACAAGAATTGAGCAAAATACTTAAAATCATAAATTTTCAATCTCTACCATTAGATATATTCATCTTCCCCCTTCCCCCCTCCTCATCTCCCCACCTAGTATGTAGACAAATCACCTTTTTCTTTCAAATGGATGGTCAATTTCCTCTCTGACTTTCAGTTTTGGAAGAGACTCATTGCTTATATTTATATAAACTATTTAGGTAGCATATATTTAAAACTCATATCACTGAAAAAATACACAATTTTTAGAACTTGAATCTTGGTTACCATCAGTGAAAACTCATCCCTGATTATCCATACTTAAATGCATCTGAAGATGAAGAGTTCATATTAACCTTACAAAACATAAAGAAGGGAAAAAAATCATGGCTGTATGCTATTAAATTTTAGATACACCAGGATAAAATTTAACGTCATTGATACCATCATCAGCCTCATGTGAAGCACATGCCAAAGGCTAGCAGTGAATAGACTCTGATTCGCCATTGCCTAGTTACATCCTTGGGCTTGACTGGTATGCCGATAAACTTGTATGGATCATTATTACATCCAGATAGAATAACTGATAATCATTCTTAAATGTATCAGTTTAATAAGAAATTTTAAAATTCCAACAAAACCCACTGCATAGACCCAGATCTTCTGGTGCATTATGTTATGGCAGATCAGTATCTGAACAGTTTGCTGTTGGACTTGACTTCTAAGCAAGTAATAACAGTAGTTATTTTTTTCTTTGACTTGCATCTGTCTGCACCACTAATGGTACAGCTAATTTGTTTCCTTAGCTTTTATGTTAAATGAAACATTCCACTGTAATATGCCTCAAACTCTGCAAAACCAACAACAATAGCATTAAATATGTATTGTCAATAAATACATAGTGTTATCACAAGTTATGTATTATGTATTCTTTCATTAGTGAACTACCAACCAGCCTTAATATCACACCAGCAGATCAGGCCTGGATTTCATCAACAGAATTTAATGATTTGATTGGCTGAAATTTAGATCTGACTTAAGACTGACCAATAAAATGTGTGAAGTCTTCTAAGACTAAATTTAAAACATAGAGTGGTGAAACTGGGACTAGGGTCTATTAGCTTGAAGTCATAATATTATAATGTTTGTAGATTCTGATATGCAGTGGCCAATGACAAAAACTATGTCTACAGTGTTGGCATTTATGGATGACCACTTTTGTAAAAATCAAACATACATTGTACAGCCTTAAACTACTATTCATTATATAAGGACATCATCAATGTAATGTCACTGTTTACTTTTTACTTGAGGTGTATTGTAGCAGTATAAACTCCAGGAGAGATAGTTTGTAAAATGACAGCTTTATTTACTGTATTCACTTGTTAAAAAATGAAAATGAAATATTCATGTTACAGTTTTTAGGATTGCTAAAATTATCATGTGAAAGAAAATATAAAATCAATGAAAATGTTTAGTAATTGAGAACCAACCGTAAATCATCAGCTAAGCAGACTTTGTGCTGTTGAAAATCAATGAGATCTCACTAATTGTTTCATGCTGAACATATTTGTTCACCAGCATGCACTATTCTTGGTGTATTTGATAAGATGGAATCTTTGATATTCAATAAAGGCAAATTTGATGAACTTTTATACACTTAACTATCTTTGCATGGACAGGTGGTAGCATGGTACTTTGACCCAAAAATGTTCAATGTAATGATAGATATTTCTAAGAGTAACACAAGAAAATGTATATCAGCCTTTACAATTGTAATGATTTTGGATTTCTTGAACTCTTAGCTATCTACAAAATATAAATTATTTTATTTTAAGGAAATTAAAAGATCTGACTTAATAATAATAATAATAATAATAATAATAATAATAATTGCTTTATTTATAGGGGGTGACTCATTAGTCAAGGACTATTCTCCCTTGAGGCCCTCTTAAGGAGAGTATTACAATGCACATTATATGAAGACAGCAATAATTACTGTTTATTTTAACATGTTTAGTATTAAAATACTAAATTTCATTATCTGTTAGAAACACATACATGCTCATGATATCTCTTCTTAAATACTCTATTTTTTTTTACACATGACTATCTTATTGTGTGCGTGTAATTTATATACTTGCATATAAATCAAGTCCAACTGTAAACTGTAAAGACCCAGATTGGATGTTGCATTATTTGATGGCAGGCTAAGGTCTATGTTATTTTCGTTTTGGATGCATTTTATTAAGGGAGTATTTTTTTAGCCAAGCTAATGTGATACTGCTCCTTCAGATTATGTTCATTCCTGTACTAAAATAACTTAATTTGGAGTAAAATCAGAATTATTTGAAATAGGTGCATTACTATTACTGTAGCTAAAAGTATGTGGATTCCTGTAATATATAATTGTGTCATTTTTTTTATCAGACTTACAGTAACCTCAAGCACTAACATTTCCTGGTTATGTGTGGTGCTACTTGTTCAGTCTTCCTTTATATAATGATGAGTTACTACCATATGTATTCCCTTATAAGATGGGTTGAACTGCACAGACCCAGATCTGCTGTTGCATAATTTGCAGCAGATCAGGTTCTATACACTTTTTTTATAGAGTAATCAGCACAATAAACAATATAGATCCAGTCTACAAGTGCATTACACGGTAGAAGGTCTGAGTTTGTAGTTGCAGTTTGACTCAACTTATAAGCGAGTACAGATGGTTTTGTGATGCACATTTTTGAAAGTGTACCCATAAAAAATGATGAGTCATGTTACTTGATTAGTTTTGAAGGAAGCATGGCAAACATGCCCAAATTTAATTTTATGTAATTTAATTTCATGTAGATCAAGACCATTAGACATTATACCAGATTTGTGCTTGATTTCAGATAATTTATTGAAGTCAGTTTACTCAATAGTTTTTTATTTTGATTTTGTAAAATCAATATGACTGTCTCCATGACAGTTTGAGTATATGATATGGTAGTTTTAAATTACTAGAGTGTATTATTCAGAATGGTTGCATGCATGTTTGTTGTATTATGTTGCATAATGCTTGTTTTCTATAGGCTGCAGCCTTGTGACTTTTTTTGCAGTAAAGTTCTAAAGGACATACAAACGTAATCAACATATTATAAAGACATACCAAGAAAAGCTGTCTATATCGTTTGCTACATTTTGCTTTGTACACTGACAGTCAGGTCCAGTAAGTCATCAAGTTGCATGATTTTATCACTGGCAATTCAGCATGCTTCTCATTTGTTATGATTATTACATGTTTTTATAGTGAACTACTATTAAGGAAGTAAATAATTTCTCACTTACACACAGAATACTTAAATCATTTTAGGGGATAATGACAGCTGCTCAGATATGAATGAATATACTATATTTTTTGAGATTGTAAGAAATAACTTAAATAAAATTATTAATGATGGCAGTGGGGACTTTGCCTCTGCATCTGAGAACAATACCAGGGATGATAATGTGATTGATCACAAACACGAGTCACACTACACCTCTCCCTTGATAACTCATGCACTACGTGGGTCCACAAGCATAGACCACACTATAATCGTGGCACAAGTTATAGAGGGACCTCCAAGAAATTGAAGAAAATTGCTTTGACATCAAGAAAACCGTGGATGTGGGGGTGGGGTGGCATTAGGGAACAGGGCTGTTTATTGCCTGAATCCTCATTTTATAATCATGTCGATAATAATTTTTAATAACATGCTTTTTCTTATTAATTTGTTTGTTATTCTGTTTAAATAACATTTATTTTCAAAATGTCCAACATTTGAAAGATCGTTCAGGCTGGTTTCAACAACAATCATATGTACGCATAAAAAATCTGTGTCACATCACTGCTTTTTGGTTTCTTGATGAGTCTGGTTCCCGCAGTGGTGTTAATATTATCCTGCCAAATCAGGAGTCCACAGAGCAGGGAACTAGACTAACTGTTGATACACCACCTAACAAGGTTCCTTGTTTTCAAAAACATGTGATTTATTTTGTGAGACATTTGTCTATGTTGAAACTCAATTTTTGTATTGCTCAATTAGTACAGTAGTGACGTCGTGAATTAATTAATTGGAATTAATAATGAAACTTCTTATCATCCTTGAGGATATCTCTAAGTGCCAGTTAAAGAATTCTCTGAAACTCTCTTGCCCACAATGATCCATTTCTGTGAATTCAAACTCTTTATTTTATGAAGAGTTCGTTTTGCTTGTCTGTCTCATTATCTTTGATCAGTTATGAAAGAGTTGGTTAATTTAAGGTAGTTTATGTTACATAATAACATTTGTAAGTGTTCGATTGATCAAATGAAGTGAGCTCACCCAATGAACGACGGGGGCTGCTTGATTTTAAGTATGTAGGATTTCCCTGCCTTTTAACTTTTCTTTTATTCCACCTCCTTTATTTGATTCAAAAGACATAATTAACATGATAATACAAGGGATGCCAGCTTTTAATTCAGTGCAACAATACAACAAATACTTCTGGAAGTCAGTTGTCAAAACATGGTTGGCACTTAATTAGGTTCTCAGAGAAACGCTCACGGACATAGATGTTATGGTAGATTGATGCATTTTACGTTTATTTACAAGAGGACACATTGCATTTATGACGATTACACTTTAAAGGAACTAAAATATAGAACTAGAACACAATTTTCAATTGATAAGAAAGTTATTTAATTTTTATTTATTTATTAAATGACTGCTTCCACTCAGCGTGAGTGACATTTTCATTGATCAAAATTTCCTTACATATCATAAATTGCGGTGTACTAGGAATGTCGTTTGGAAAAGAAAATGTAAAAAATTGTATGACCTATTTTTAAATTTGATATTTCAGTGTTTCCCGGTCCTATCTACCAACTTTGATGATAAAATGAGCGATACATCGAAGTTTCTGTTACCAATTTTGATCGCTATTTTCTTCAAGTTCAACAAATAGAAATCAATTTTGGGGGTATTTTCTGGTTTAAAAAACGGGATCCATGCCTGACCCCACATTATAAGCAGGTTTGCGAGTTATCAGGGCACGAGTTATCGAGGGAGTGGTGTACTTACCGATATATCCCTAAGAATAAAAAGCTTGGCTTCAAAATAAAAATGTGAAAGCTTGTTAATTTTTTTTTGTATATGTGACTGTTGATTTGGTCATCAATGCCAATTTTTTTGCAAAACTCACTTCATGTGAGCTGTCCATTAAAAATGTCTTGCAAAGTGAAAATTTTAATCCCCTTTTCGTGCTTTCTGTCTATTTAGTGGCATAAAAAAATAGATAATGTCTTTTCACTTCTGGTAATACAGACAGTTTTAAATCAAAGACCTGTATTCATGGCCAGTAGAAGAGATCAACACAGACAAATAGTCACAGGGTAAATTGCAGTTTGGGACTTTTTTGCATTCAGCTGACAAATAACAAATATCATAAACATCTGCGTATGATGTTAGGTGCTGTATTGTATTCAGCTGAGAAAGGAATAGTCATGTAATGTTTGCTCTATGACATTAGGTGCTGTATTGCATTCAGCTGAGAAAGGAACAGCCATGTAATATTTGCTATACAACATTAGGTGCTCTATTGCATTAAGCTAAGAAAGGAACAGCCATGTAATATTTGCTGTACAATATTAGGTGATGTATTGCATTCAGCTGAGAAAGAAACAGCCATGTAACATGTGCTCTATAACATTAGGTCTGCATTGCATTTATCTTTCATTAGTCAAATATGATATACCCATTACAATCTCACAGATAAAATATTTAAATAGTATTTAGTCTCTAGTGATGAGAATATATTGTGGACTTTGTTGTAAAGTAGTTTCACTCTCATGTCGTAAAAATCAACCTGAGCAAATTATGCATTTTTCATACATACATCTAGGTCAGGCATGTGCAACTTCCAGGGTGCTGGTTGGATAAAAGATTTCTAAAGCCACACCCGATGATGTAAATTAATGGATTAAACCAGATGACATGCCAGATTAGACCTAAAGGCTGTATTTTGCTTGCCAATGACCTATATAAATGTATTGTATGCACATTGTTGCTAAGTCACAGGGATTTAATTTTTCATGCTAATTTATCAAATGGACAAACTTTATGAAATTTACACTATCTCTCAGTGTTATATTGTAACTTTGATTTGTAACTTTATATCAAGCTAAAAACTTTCTGATAAGTTGGTAAGTTTCCTAAATTTGGTCTTGAACATTTTTCTGTCAGATTGATAACTGAAATATTTTTGGAAGAAGTGTTGTATTTGGACAGACAAGTTATCTAAAGGTCAGAGGATGGTAATATTCTGTTTGTCATCACGGAAAGATCACCAAGCATTTTTGACAGAAAAATCAGTGCTTATTTATGTAAGGTATTGCATTTACTATCAAACATCAGCACCAGACATTTCTAATTACATAAAGCTGAATCATGTATTTTAAAATATTATACTAATGTATAAGACCCAAATGTACTTACATTAGGCTAAAAATTATTATATCTGATGCACAAAACTTGTTTGTGATTAATTTAATTCTTTGGTCAAAATAATCTTTGTATGTGAGTAACCTAAATGATTGATCAAAAGGGGGTTTGTTTGTGATTAACTTGTTTTATCAAAATAGTTTTTGTTTGTGATCAACTTAATTGCTCGATCAAAGTAGGCTTTGTTTGTGATCAACTTAATTGTTTGATCAAATGGTGTTTGTAATTAACTTAATTGTTTGATCAAATAGGGCCTGTGATTAACTTAATTGATTGTTCAAAATAGGGTTCGTGTGTGGTTATTACACATGAAATATATTTCCAGTGTAGTAAAATAAATGTGGAAATGCAAAATCATTGTAACCTAGAGTGTCCTTTTCCTAAATTTTATGTAATGGTATTTAAAGTCCATGTGCCCTAAATTATGTTATCAAAAGCCAATATTCTGTGTGATCATTTTCTTTTTTTGTGCAACAGTGTTTGATTTTCTTGTTTCCAGGAACATTTCTTACTGCCTGAAAGGTTTTGTTTACCCTGGAAAAACCGCAAATACCCAATGTTATAAATTAGCTATTGACCATCAAAATTTTCCTTGATTCCTTAATTACAGTATAATTTTCCTCTTAAATTTACAATTTACAATATCACGTCTTTCCTGACTGTCCAACAGGAGTCTTTGGAGGATGTTGGGTCAGACCTTAGTGAGATGAGAAATGAGTTACACAAGTTGATGAGTGTGATACAGACAAAAGACCAAGCTATTGAGACCCTGGAGAACCAACTCAGAACCTCTAAGGAGACCCTCAATTTCAAGTAGGTTCATTTTACCACCTCTTCTTTGCCTGAGGCCATGCAGGTTGGCACTGTTGTTGTTAAAATTGAAACTTTATTTTTAAAAATTTATAAGGTTGTGGTTAAATCTTCATGTTTGTGTGCACTCAAATCTGAGACTGCCAGATTTACGCTTTCATCTCATAGACCAACATTCTAAGCCTCTAGGTTATGGACATATGCACTGTATAGCAAAAAAAAAGATTTGTGAGTGTTTCCATTTTTATGCTTCTTTTTTATGCCCCTAGTGCTTGCATTAAAGGAATTTTGATTTGGTTAAATGTCCCCATGCTTTTATATATTACCTTAGGCCATCCAGCCATGTCAATTTGAGAACCTTGTTAATTTAGTAAATTTATTTGCATGCATGAATGATCTGAATAACCTTCAGGCTTTTACAGCATTCTTAAATGTTTTATGCAATACAGTTTTGAACGTTTTGACATTAGGAATTTTTAAGAGCAAAGCTACTTGAGTCAGGCAAATGAAGTTTGGTAGACATATTTGTATTTATATGTAGATGACCATGTTTGATTTTCAGGCCCATTCAAGCAATTTTTTTTATGCAGGCTGTAATTAGGCAAAGCATATTAATGTTATTGTCTGGTCCACCCTTTACTAGTTTTATTTCCACATCATAACTTGTAGTCTCTGCCAAATGCAGTTACCAAACTTTGTAGATGACTTAAGCTTGGGATGAAAAAAAGCCTATTAATTTTGTAGTCAGAAGGTCAAGGTAACTGTGACTAAAAGAAGAAAAATTGTTTTTTGCATATCATTAGTTTTACATCACGCCCCTTGACAAGACTTGTGGATGGTTTGCACTTGTGATAAGCATGAAGCATATTGATTTTGGGGTCAGACAGTTCAAAATCAAGGTTACTGTCTTAACGAAGAAAATAGGTTTCTCTACAGTAATATTTATTCTGCATTACAGACCTGAATCAAACCTTGTGGATGGCTTGCACTTGAGAGAAGGAAGAAGCCTATTTTTTGTAGTCCAAAGGTCAATGTAACTAACTGAAAGAAGGGAAATTGCCTTGTGGATGGTGTGCACTTAGGATAAGCAAACATTTTAATGATTTGTGGTCAAAAGTCATGGGGTCATGGTCACTGTGGCCGAAAGAAGAAAAATGGTTTCTCCACAGTAACATTGTTCTATATCCCAGACCTACACCAGAACTTTGTGGATGGCTCACACGTGGGATAAGGAAAAAGCTATCTGATTTTGAGTCATGGTCAAAGAAGAAACTGATTTGGAGACAACTTTAGTTTTGCATCACAGACTTAGACCAAACTTACTGGATGGATTATACTTGGATTATTTAAGAAAACTAACAGGGTTTTGAAATCAAAAGGTAAGAAGTCAGGGTCACTCTAACTGAAAAGAAAAATGGTTTATGCACAGAAGTTTTAGTTCTCAACCATGTACCTTCAATATAGGTGGTGTGTGACTTAGATGTTGGGGTCAAAGGTCGAAGCTGCTGTGGCACAAAGAAAAGAGGTGTTTTTGCATAACAATGTGAGTTAGCAGTCTTATACCTTGACTAAAGTCCATTGATGGCCTGCACTACAGGGATCATAAAGGTATACTGATTCAGAAGTCAAAGATCAAGGTCATTATGGCTCAAAGAAAAATGGCTTTTGCAAATAAAAAGGAAGAACTCATGTATATATGATGTGTTGAAAGAGATATAACCCGTTTGATTCAAAATGCCAACAAGTTGACAGTGTTTGGGGACCCCATGGTGACACTCAGGTTAAATATTTTAGTGCAGTTTTAATATCCTTGATGCTTTTTGTTTTTAAAATTGATTGGGGTGATTGGGTTTGAAAAATAAATGAGAGGGTGTGTAAATATTAGTTTCTTTGGCATGAAATGGTTAATGAATTATTTAATTAGAATGGAATTCCAGTCCAGTAGAGGTTATTCTCACATTCTTATATGTGAAGAAGGATGCTTTTTTTGAGTATTGAATATCTGTGCAAGATTTTTGTATCCTTCAGTAAGTAACTGCTTTCTTTCTTTAATAGATGCAAATATAGTATTTTAAATAATAATCATAGCTGTTAGCATTTTTGCTGTTAGTTTAATTTCAGAATTTAAGAAATATATCCATCTGTTAATTAGTAGATGCTTATGACCCAGAGAGTGTTTAGCTAATTAGAAAATTTTTATAAGCATTATGCACATTCATTCATGCCTTAATTTATTTGCTTACATATAATAAAAATCCATAAAATTTTCTCTATTGATGTTGGATACTTCTATGTCCAAGTTTAAATATTGCAAACTATGCAAGTGCCAAGCATATATTTTCTCTGTTTCTTCAATATTTTCAAGATCAAATCCAAGAAATTCTTCACTTTTGCTCACACGAGTCAAATATCACTCAGAAATGTGCTGTTGTTTCCTATTTTTCATCAATGAAATATGTGGTGTTGAAGAACTCTCAGTTAGTTTATTAACATTTATTATTTAAAGAAAGAACAGTAATGTCATTACTGATATGTTCAATATCATTAGAATCTTGGAAAACCCTTGTTTCTGACAAATCAGAGATGTTTTTTACAGATGACCCATTCACTAAAAGTGGGATTGGCCATTTAGTGAAATATAGGCAGGATTAGTCATTGACTGAAAAAAAAAAACAACCAACCCAGCTCATGAGTATAGGAATTATCATGGCTTAAGCAGTTAACCACTTTTAAGAGTTTATCCCAAACTTTTAGTGAAAACTAAATCATATATGCTTATTATAAATGTTCATTTAAATACTTTATTGTTGGCCATTTTCTTCATATCCCGCTTTTTTAGCACCCCACAAAACATTTTAGGCAGTCTTATAGTAATCTTGCCCTGGTCCATCTCTCTTTCAAAAGTTTGGCTCAGCAAGTTGACTTACTGGGAATTGCCAGATTTTAAAATAATTTGGCTTGCAGCGTTATATTGATGAAACTAAAAAAATGTTTGATCTCCAGCCTGTCATTTTTTAGAAGAGTTATGGCCTCTGATGTCCTGTCTTACTGCCTTTCATTTCCACTGCATTACTTTATCAAGAATTGTTGTATTTCATCCACGTTTGAAATGAAGCTATATATTACTGAGATGAATGAATTTGATGTCACCATTTACAGGAATTATTGTCTGCCCCCTCCCCCCCCCCAACTACTTTGGTTCCACAGCAGTATACTACCAAACATTTTTATAATTGAATTACTTTGATTTTTTGGATTCCATAATGGCATTTACATGAATTATTTCCCCAGGTCATTTGTACTTCCAACCTTGTTTTCTGCATACATGCCAACAAGTATGCCTGTGGTGTAATCATTACACTTTTTTCACCAGATTACATGCTATGCTAGACTGAATATGGATTACACTATTTTGGTACATTAAAAAATAAAAAAACAATAAAGCAATAAAAAGTATAAAAAAATTCATTTTTATTATCATCTCTTTAATTCCACTTGAAAGTTTGAGAATATTCTTAATAAGGTGACTCCTGTGTAAGAATAGCGTAAAGGTATTTTCCTTATTTTCTATTTATAGCAACTGTATATGACCCATTTCCAAGAAAACAGATGGGTTTCTTCAGATGTAAACTTTGCCTCACAGGTTCATTTTATTCATAAACTAGTTAAGTTTTGAACTAGTCTGTACTTTTAAAGAAAATGTGCCAGATGTTAAGTGAAATGCTTTATGGTATGTGTTTTGGATGTTATTTGATGGAAAATGTTAGAGCAGATGGATCTTTTCAAACTTGAAAACATGTCAGATCAGAAGAAAAGGTCAATTTAGCACTGCTTTACAAACTTTAAAAGAAGTATACGAAAGTAATGTCATGCAGTACTCTGATCACCTGACCTCATTGCAGATTTCAAGTTCATGATCATTCAGCGAACATTACACATGTAGACTAGTTAATGAGTGCTCATTACAAATAATTTTTCAGTATATTTTGTGCTTGTATTCTGGTTCTAATCCATATGGATTTTGCCCTTTGTGGCAGGAAAGTTTGACCACCTGCAGTGCTTGGTTAGCAGTAAAACTGTATATTATTCATATTATCTGTAATTCAGGCATTCAACATACAGATAACACTTTTTATGCCCAAATTACACTTTTTTGCCACTTATGATAGAAGTAATTATGATTATACTTCTCAGGGGATTGGCATATATGTTTCTGGAGCATTGAGCTTTACCACTGTCTGTAATATAAAATTTTATTTTATGCTAGGCTTTGAATTACTGGATTTTCTGAGAGAAGTAATCTTGATATTTCACTGGAGTGAAAAACAAATATCATAATTTTTAACTGGCCATCAACTGTCATGGATAACATTATAACCTTGAAACTAAAGGTTATTCTTAGACTCTTATGTAGTCATTCAGCAAATATGGCTGCCTCCTGTCAAAGACAAGTAAAGTTCAAATCCAACAAGGCACAGTTTTATTTTCTTAATGTCATATTTGACTTTGAATTGCATAGAAGAATTATGTCACTGTCTATATTTTCTCTGTAAATAATCACAATACACAGCAAACCAAATGACATCGCTCAAGATCTGTTATACAGTACATCTTGCTAGTCAATACAGTGTACATAAAATAGAAAGAAAACTTGCTTGTTACAAATGAATAAGAGATATATTTCGTCTGGTGGGTGGAAAATTTAAGTATTTTCATGAGTAGATTGTTGAATACACTGAGTTTGTCACCCACTTACAGAAATATATGTTATTCTCTCATTTAAAGCAAATATTCTCCATTTAACTAAATTAGGCATGCAACTTTATATTGGTGAGACCTTAAATAAATTTCAAGTCCAGCTTTCCACAATGCTGGATTTGTGGTCCTAATTTTCCATCATGTTAACTTGGGGTTTCTTTCTGAATAGCCATGACCCCCAATTGTTCCTCATTAAAACTTTTTTGTCCATTGACTCAAGTTGTGACCCAGGATGCACTTTTTCCAACCTTACAGTGATGAACTATTTTTAAAGCATGAAAACGGACAGTAGTATTTCTTTCTCAGCTTAGTGGCTCAATCATTAATTTAGATTTGCAATGAGTGAGTAAAGGGTTTAAATCCTGTCCAGAGCAGTCTTACTCAGAGGTCTTAGCATACCAGTATCTCTTTGCAAATCTCTTAGCTGCCATTGCCTTTGCAGCCTTCCTGCACATCAATCACTTTTCAAATCTCTTAGCTGCCATTGCCTTAATTGACATCCTTCCTGCATACCAATCTCTGTGTTGTCAACTATTCCCGATGTGCTACTGTTGGCAAGGGAATTCGTTTTTATGAATAAACACCATTTTTATTTAAAACTACGAGAATTTTAATTTGAGTAGTAGTTAGAACCATCACAACTGCTCCAGTGGCCTGTTGGTTAGAGTTTCTGCCTCGGATGCAGGAGGTCACGGATTCGAATTCCGGCAGAGTCATACCAAGGAGTTATAAAAATAGTACTAACATTATGCACCCATGCTAGACATTATTTACTTTTTTCTCTGCAGAGAACAAGCAGTATCCAATCTCCAACACATGGTTAATGAATTGGAGTCCAGAAATGAGCAGCTGAGAAAAAGTGTGGACACCTTCAAGGTAACAGTGGATGAAAGGCCACAAAGATCACCAAGGTTGCAAAGAGATTCAATCTCTCCAACACATTCTTCAAGATCTCCAAGTCCACCCAAGTAAGTTGGATTATAAACCTTTATTTTTGACTGTGTCATTTGATGAACCAATCAAAACTAACATCTTGTTCTTGAAACTAGGAGACCATGAATCTCAAATCCAGGCTCATCCTCAAATTCTAATAATATGTACCTTTAATTAGAATCAAGGTAGAATATATGCATTTTTGGAACTGATGTAGTGTTGGATCTCTTCCTTGGCAAAATTCCAAGGTCCAAGGTATATTCAGTTATTGTATAGTGAAATCTGAACTTAATAAGGAGACACCTTTATGTGATGGCAGAATCAAGATCTACTCATCATTATGTAGATTTGATTGGCACCTGTGTTAGGTCATGTTCCATTCTGCTCTGGACTGCTCCGGTGGCATAGTGGTTAGAGCGTCTACCTCGGATGTCGGAGGTCTTGGATTCAAAACCCTGACCAAGTCATACCAAAGACTTATAAAAATGATGCTAACAACTGCCATGCTAGGAGCTTAGCATTAAGAGGTTAGTGTTAGGACGGGTCGGCCTGGTGTCAGGATAATGTGACTGGGTGTTTGCGGCATGATACCCCAGTGCTAGGCATCACTATAAACTGCCACACTTCAGACATCATAGCGGTATGACTACGTTAAAAATCCAAAACACACACACACATTCTGCTATACATGAATTTTTTTTGGAACATATCATTGCTAATGATAACTGTTTAAGAAGGGATGTTTTATCTGAAATGCTAAAAATGATGAAAATAGTGAACCAAGAATTCCAAGGCCACCAGAGCATTCACTTTTGCTGGTGCCTGTAAATTCTCTGTTTTGTCTCAAATCTTGATTTACTCAGATTGCTGATGAAATGGATACCTCATAAAGGACAAAATTTACAAATTGTTTTTCTTAGGTTTACTTCCTTAGCTCCCTGAGTGTAAAAAATAAACTGTTCCATATAGGTTTAAATATAGTTTCTTGACTGTCCATTATAAGCAAGTTTCATTGTATCAGCTTTGGGGATTTGGAGTCTGGATTTAAGGTTTATGCTCAAAAGTTTTTGAAGATAAAAATCCTGGTCTAATATGATAATGTATTTTTTTACTTGGTCATTATTAAAATTTGAACTTTGTTTCTGACTTATGTGCATTTGTATATCATCAGTAACCTTTCTTTAATTTGAACTTTTTGTTATAGCTACATCCCTTCATTATTCCCAATATCCATCAAGTATTTGAAACATCTTATGGGGGAGGGACTTGTTCATTTTTAAGATCAGTAGTTGGATGCATTCTGCTGATAGGGTAGGTGAATACCATAATATAAAAATGGCATGAGTAGATTTTCATGCCATCATGGCAGCTTTTTCAATTTTATTTTACAGATGTTGGACTTGACATTTTTTGGCAAAATCCTTGTAAGCTTGATTAAGTAAAAAAAAAATCACTTAAAGTAGACAAATAAAACTTGGTTTATTTTTTTGCATTAATAATTACATGACATGATTAGAATTTTAGACCATTGTATGAAATTTCCTTTTTAACTTTTTGGATTGATACTTTTTGGGCAAAAACTTGCTTAGCATGATTATATAACACACACTTGAGGTAGAATAATAAAATATGGTAAGCATATTTGTATTTATATATATATATATATATATATATATATATATATATATATATATATATATATATATATATATATCCTAATTAGATTTTCTGACAATTACAGCATTTATACCTTTTTGATAAACATTTGTCAACTTTGACTAATAGTTTTTAGCATAAATCATTTAGTTTTGGAAACAAATTTTAAGATAATTAAATAAAATTTAGATGCCTGTTTGTTGGCCTGCCCTTTTTGGACAAATGTTGGACTTGTCCTAACAATCTGATTTTCAGGAACACCTTAATGACATTAAATGTTCTTGTACATTTATGCTTTTAAGTTTTGTTTTAAAGAAATGGTTATTATGAAGATACTTTTTTCAAATGTAAGAGATATCCTTACAGATGTCTAATAGGCACAAGTTCCAGTTTTGTGACACATGTAATTAGAGATGTTCTTTCTATAATATAAATATATGTCTACCATAGTTTATGTACAATCTTTCTATTCACCATGAAATTTATGTACCATCTTTATTTCTACCATATTGTACCATCTTTATTTCTACCATAAATTCTATGTACCATCTTCCTAATTACCATGACATTTATATACCATTTTTCTATCCAATATGGAGTTTGTATTCCATCTTTCTATCCACCATGAAGTTTATGTACCATCTTTCTATCCACCAGAGTTTGTATACCATCTTCCAATCCACCATGACATTTATGTACCATCTTTATATCTACCATATTGTATCATCTTTATTGATACCATAAATTGTATGTACCAACATTCTATCCACCATGACATCTATGTACCATCATTCTACCCACCATGCCATTTATGTGCCGTCTCTCTATTCACCATGAAGTTGATGTACCATCTTTCTGTCATGTTGCTTTAAAACATGGTCCAGTAAAATGTTTATTGTCCACCATCAGTGGGAGGTATATGTTTTATTGAATAATTGGTTTTCCAGATAGCGGTAAGCTTCCTGGAATAATTAATTGGTTTTCAACATATTGACTGTTAACTTTACACAAAATAAATAATTTATTTTAGGAATAACCCCAGTAGCCCAAGAAACCATAAATTCAAGGAGTTGGAATTACAATCAATGGACTCTCACATTTAGCACTAATTATATCATATGCTAGTACCACCAAAGACCACTATCACTATCACACTCTCCATCATATTTATAATACCATAATACACCACTCTCACTATCACACTGTCTTCATCTCAAGTTTAATACAGAAATTTATTATATATTTGATAACGAGATACTCAAATATGTCAGTGGGATAAAAATAATATCAACACAGTGGTGATACCACTTTTATAGCCACAGTGGCAATGTCACTTGGAACTACTTTCTCTTCCCATTTAGGAAGCATGTCTGCTTTTGAGTTTGTTTTTCATATCTGTATTCCAATACAGTGGAACTCCACTATAACGCAATAATTGGGGTAAAAAAATTGGATCGCGTTAATAGCAGGGTAGCGTTAATGCGGGGTTTTACGGTATTTTACTTCTTTCAGAGAACAACTCATTGGCACATGTATGTGTATTCATGTCTAATGTATATGATGAATAGGGTATCAACACCATTTACTATCATGCCATTGTGGCATGCAGTTCATCCATAATGCATGTAATTCCATTGAAAAATTGCACACAGATTTACAATATTTAATAATTTTGTCACAGATCATTGTGTCTGAATTCAGCATCTAATATATAGCATGAACAGATTATCAACACTGTTTACTTACAATTTGATATCATACCGTCACAGCTTGCAATTAATCCTAAATACATGTATTTCCATTGCAAAAATTGCATACATATTTAAACTATTCAGTAATTTCGTCACAGATCATTATGTGTCTGAATTCAATTGGATAAATAAACAGCAAAATTAGGTTAAGAAAGAAGAAGCACGTGTACGGTTCATTATGTTCCAGGGTCTATAAACGATGTGTGTACAAATTTCATACTCCTAAAATTTTCTCGTATGTTTTTCTGTGTACATGTATCCATTGTAAATTCTCAATAATTAATGCTTGTACGCCTATTCATTTGAATGACTACAGCAAGAATAATTAACAATCAACACATGCTTTCAGCGTGCATACAACTTTTACTTCAGATTTTGTGAATATTGAAAGAAACTTGTGACAATTACTATACTAATCATTGTGCAAGGTGCAGAGAATGACTAGTGTTTGTCAACTTGCTTTTCCATAATGGTAAAATATTTTTATAAAAAATAGGAAATTAATAACGAGTTCATAAGCAAACACCATACACATGTAAAACCCAAGAACTAAGTGCAGTAGGCCTACAATGGTCATGAGTCACTTTTATAAACTTTTTTAAGCTGAACACATGTACAATTTTATACCCTTTCCATTTCCAACTTATAAAGGAGACATTATTTACTGGTCAACTGATTGTGTCTAAAAGCACTGCCAAGCCCAGCAAACATGCTGGCGGCTTTTGTTTTTTGATGTTTATTCAATTGTATGAATCTTTTATTACCCACCACATTGTCTGCAGCTTGGTTGAGTATGCAGTTAAAGAAGAAATACATGTTGGCTATTGTTTGAGCAATGATTGTACACAGAATTAATTAAAGACAATCACAAAGACGACTTACTGGCTTTACTTATGGATCAGTAATAAGTAACATTTCCAATAATGTTAATTTTGGCATAACACTTCAAAAACCTGTTTCAGAAGCTATGCCACGATCATATTATATTAAAATTCATACACGAATTCTGCCTCACAATGATAATAAACGTTTTACACACTATTTCTCGTACTTAAAAAAAATAATTTTACATGAATTTAAAATGTCAGGAACCATCCCACAATCATATTATATTCGAATTCCTATGTGATCTCTACCCCAAATTGATAATAAATTTTTTATACACTATTTTATATACTTTGAACAAAAAATATTTGTTCATGTGCGAATGAATATACGAAATTTGGGGAGCCATGCCACAACAGCATTTTATCCGAATTCACATTATTGCGGGGCTCGTTATGGTGGGGTTGCACTGTATTTAGGCATATTTAATTTTTCTCCTTCTTGTCTCTCTCACTCCTTTCTCTCTCTCTGTCCATCAGGATGAACAAAAATCTTAAAATGATAATATATTAAATTTTAGTTTATGCACAACTTGATGATCTCAAGTTATTTTAGGTACATATTGCTGGTTTTGTAATGGGGTTTGTCTGTTAATGACCATTAAAGGAGGAATTGGTGGTGTAGTAAGATGATGTAATGTTAGATTATAAGGCTTAGTCAGTGGCTAACACTGGGATAGAGGTGTCGTATACCTTGAAACTGTTTGGCAGATGGAATTATGCAGGAGACTATTAGCCTCTTACTTGCTGTCTGTATGGGGCTTTTTCCAGCTGAATTCAAAGAGCCAACCACATTGGATAATCTTACATAACACTGCACCCAATTTGCATACATTTCGTACAAGGTTCTCACTGCAGCTTATGAGCAGCTCATGTGAATTGGAGAGATTGTTCTCTATGGGTGACTGGGCTACTGAGATTGGCATTTCCATCCAAGACTTCGAAAACAGATGTTTTTGGTAGGGCTAGGGTGAGACATAATGGCAGAGAAATTTGCAACAACTTCAATAAGCCCGAAGGATGTCATTTCATGCACTATGGCAACATAATGTACAAAAATGGAGCTTCTAGTTTGCTGGGACACTTGAATTTCGCATGCAGAGTGATCTACCCTGGTTGAGCTTTTGTGTTCTGGGGAAATCAGTGGACCAAGAAAAGAATTATTTTGGTGAACTATGACAATTCTGCAACTGTTGAAATCATTAACAGAGGCTGTTCCAAAATACCTCTTCCAGTGAAATTTGTTTGAAGGCTGATATGGTGTGCTGCCAAAGGACAATTTTTCGTTATTCAGGCTCATCATATACCTGGTAGGGATAACCTTATAGCTGATGCTCTTTCTCAATTTCACAATGAGAAGTTCCGGCACTTGGTGCCCCAAGCAGATCAAACTCCATCTGTGTGCCCCACAGCTTCAGAGTTTATGCTATTTTGATACAACGTGTGCAGGACTTGCGGTGTTTGTTAGTGTCTGATAATACTAGGTCAGTGTATGGAACTGGCTTCCAGTGTTTGCTGAATTTTTTGGCCATGTCATGTGTTCTTGCATGTGCTTAAAATTTGCCCGTACTTTCAGAAAATGTTTTAATTTATTTTGTCAAATACTGTCACACCAGGCTGTGGCGGGAATACTCCACAATTAAGCTGTACCTTGTAGGAATTGGATTCCATTACCTACAGGCTGGGCATAACCCTTTCCAGGAGTCCAACAGGCTGTAGTGTATACTTCATGGGATAAAAAGAAACAACATTTCAAACAGTAAGCCCAGCTTCCTGTTACATACAGGATGGTGGTGCAGTTGTTGGCTATGTTAAGTAAGAGAGTATTTTCACCAGATGTTGATTTGTTGCTGCAGTGCATGTGTCTGATGGCATTTTTTGGATTCTTGCAATGGACCCATTTCGTGCTGGTATCAAGATTTCTTTCTTTCATAAGTCTCGATTGTGTTCTGAAACTAGTATGGAGCAGTATTTGAGCCAGCAGTGGCAAGGTGCTTTGGTAGGAGGTCATGGGGCAAATGTTCCTTTATTTGTGGATTCCATGGGCCGTCCGTTAGTAAGGAACTTTTTCTGTCATACTTGAATCTCCTGCTGGCAGGCATGGGCTATGATGAGCAAACCTTTTCTGGTCATTCATTTCATATTAGAACAGCCATAACTGCAGCTGCAGTTGGTATGGAGGACCATCTAATTAGGACTTTAGGACGATGGTCTTCATCATGTATGTGCTACATCATAGTTTCACCCTAACTGACTTCTTTCTGCCCTGGAACAGTTGTGTACATACATTTAGTATCATGTGTTTTGGACACCAGTCCTTCCAAATGGATTTTCACATTCCAAACTGGCATCCTCTTGGGGGCTCTCATTTGATATATTTTAATATCAAATTCAGTTTGGCATTTTTCCCCAATCGGATACTCATAAGCAATACTAGTAACGTAAAGGTCGTGCTCATTAAATAAATTTCATTTACAGTTTTAAATAGAAAAAGAAAAAAGAAAAATAAGAATATTTTCTTCATGCAGGGATCAGCCTAGCTCTATTCCATGAATCAGTGTCAACCCAGAATACACTCAATGCAGGGATCAGCCTAGCATAGATTTAATTAGGATGTGATCAGCCCAGTATAGATTAGGATGCTGGGATTAGCCTAGCACATAGTCTACTTAAGCTAGGATCAGCCCAGAATACACTTGAATGCTGGGATCAGACTAGCACAGATTTTACTTGAGCTGGGATCAGCCTAGCACAGCTTACAGTAGCTGGGATCAGCTCAGAATGCACTTTAATACAGGATCAGTTAAGATGGGGTCAGCCCATAATACATTAGCATGCTGGGATCAGCCCAGAATGCACTATAATGCTGGGATCAGCCTTAAACACCATTCATCATTGAGCTGGGATCAGCCCAGAATACACAACACTGGGATTAGCCTAGCATATATTTACTTGAAGATGGGATCAGCCCAGAATATACTCAAATGCTGGGATCAGCCCAAAATACACTGTATTGCTGGGATACGCCTAGCACCGATTGGGAATTAGTCTTTTACATTCAGTTTCTAGCCCATGAGTAGCCCCCATAGAGAGCCAAATATTGTTTAAATGTTTTAATTAAGTGTTGATGTTATTTTAGTTATGATTTGATATTATTGAATATTGGTAATAATGAAAAGTGACATGTTTGAGAGAAAGTGAGAGTGAGAGAGATTGAATGCAAATACTCATGTATCCTATATTTCTTACAATGCCTGTATTAATTAAATCTTTTCTCATACAAATCAGTACTATTTTGTTGTGCATAAAGTGTGTCAAGAGATGGCATGCAAGAAATCCAAATAATTAACTTCCAAAAACAAAATGTAACTTTTTTAATTAGTTTTCCACATGTGTCTTGCAAATAATTAACACTTATAATCTTTAAGATCCCTAGAGAAAAAGCTCTTCCTGTGAACAATCTTACAGGTAATTACAATCTTAGGTAATTTAATGGTTTTCATTAATTGATGATATCCTATTGTCAAAGTCTGTTCATTATTATGTGATTAGTGCAAATATACAATACTGCCCATGTATTGTGCATGATGTCATGATTCTCAGATTAGATAGGGATCACATTAAAAGGGATCCTGAAATACGGAATGTTAATGCTAATACAAAAATCAAATTTTCTTTTATTCTTTACAATTACTGGGCAATGGCAGAAGATTGAAATTTGTGTCTGAAAATATACTTGAGTGGTGGGAGCATATAAAAATTAGAATTAAATAATTAATGACAGAAATTAGTAAGAAAATAAATCTAAAATAAATGATAAAAATAGGGTTGGAATCTGAAAAATAGGGTTGAAATCTGAAAAACAGAGTTAGAGCTTTTAATATAAATATTTGAAGAGAATAATCCAAAAATACGGATTATTATGTACAAGATGAAAGCTTATTTTGATTAAAAATGTGGCAAAGTGACTAAAATGTTTTCTGGATCAATTTGGTTCAAGAAATATCAGACTCTTTTATAATACCTTATAAGTGATAAAATATGGATAAAAATTAAATGAAAGAGATAGTACTTGAGTCATTTACTAAAATTTATTGAAATCCGAGGGCTGGGATTAAAATAGGGCTGAGTATTATTAAGCTGAATGAAACTTACTTTAAAAGAAGTTTTGGGTAAAGATGGAATTGTATCAAACTTTTACAGTATTTTTTTGTATCTTATCTTGTGAATTGGAAGAACTGTCCCCAATAACGGTATAAAGCAATTATGTTTCTGCTATGCAAAAGTGGTGAGGATAAAAATATATATCACAGTGGTTACAAGCCAATGTTATATACTTTTGCAAATGTACTACAAAATGGTATACTGATAATAAAAAAAATAGCAGGGAGGCCAAAGCTTTCTCTGTAAAATATCACATACCAATTAAAACGAGTTTTTCCTGGGCAGAAATGTATCAGACATAAAGATGCTGTTGAGCACACAGACAGGAGAAATGAACCATTTTATCTACAGATTACAAAAGAGCTTTTGACTGTATCATGTAGAGCTGGATTCAGAAATGCCTTCAATATTTTAGAATCGGAGACTGATTTTAAAAGAGTTAATATGTTTTATAGAATTGACACAAACAAATATTCTCACAAATGGATTAATGACCAATTTCTTTTTCAAACCCATCGAAGTTGTCAGCTTAATCTCCTGTTGTTTAAAATTCAACCATTAGCACACGTTATTTTGGATGAATTCAAATATTAAAGGCTTACATCTTCTCTCCGATAAGGAATTAAGATAAATGTTACGTGGTGGGTTATCTAGAGGGTGATTGACCCCAGTGTTATTGCCCAGCTCGATTAAACAATAAAATAAAATGTGAAATTAATGGATGGAATAACAGAATAGAACAACATGAGCCTTCATATACAAAGTATAATAATTTAATCAATTCAATATACAAAATGAAATTGAACATGGTATTTGAATGATACACTTTCTTAGAAATAATTATGTTTATAATAATGCAATTAGTCGTTTTGTTTATATGAATAAGACAAATTTCATCATGAAATTGAGTGAGCGATTGCCCAGTATGCCTGCATAACCTGGTTGCTTGCTGGTCACCCCAAATTCAGCAGTGGTGGCAGGTTAGGGTTGATGTATTCCTCTCTCTCTCTGTCCTTTTGGGTCATCAGCAGTAACTTTTCTCCTCTTTTTGCCCCCGTATGGGTATGTATATCTCAAGCTATTTCCCTTTGTTCTTTCTAAGTATCAATCACTTCTATGTAGCCAATTCTCACCACCAAAAATTAACACACACCCATTGAGGGTAGACTAATTCTCAATTCCACCCTTGTTAATTATAAACTGATTCCTGTTAGTTTCACCTTGCCTTTCTAATAGTCTGTCCAACTGATTCTAATCAAAAATGAATTATACCCCAAACCAGGGATGTTTTAAAGCCATTGCAGTTTAGCAGTTTAATTTGGTATCTTGCCCATTAGTCAATTTTAGTTTGAATTCACATGGCAAAATATGCTGGGAGAACTGTCTACAAAATTCACACTGTTACAATAATGTATATGCTGTCTTGTAATTGGAATCCAACTGTAAACAACAAACTCTGATAAACCATTGCATAATGTGCCAGCCAATCAGGGTCTGTTTTGTTTGTTTTACTCCTTACTCCTAGCAAACTGCATAATGTGATGGGTCTGTGCAGTTTGCAGTTGGACTCAAATGATAAGTGAGTATATATGGTAAATGCTTTTGCCAATGACAATCAGTTATTTATCTCTGCCACAATTATTCTTGAATCTTTCAGAAGAATATACAAGTTTGAAAAAGCTGCTGGAGTGAAATTTAACATTCATAGAATGGTTGAATTGTATATTGGGAATGAACAGAACCATCATATATTTTTCAACATATGCTTTTCTGAATAAAGTAACTTGTATTTCTTCTTTGATATGCATTGATTTACGATGGTAACGGCCAATGATGCTCCTAGTTTTGTACCCTGTAATATTACCCCAACCCCTCTTATTTTTGGAATGCATCATTTTCTTAAGCAAACTGACTTGGTTGGTTATTCAAGATATGTTCATAGCATGAGGATGGTTTGTGAACCACAACTATCATGCTATAATGGGGTTTCACTGTCCATTGCTACAGTGTTGACATTTTTAATTTGCAACAGTTTGTCATGCAGGGTTTAGATGTTGCAGCACAATCTAGGCATGCATGGGTGTAAAGATGTACACTGATACACTTTAGGCATATTTTGCAACAGTGTATCATGCATGTGTTAGCTTTCATACTACAGTTTAGGCATACATGGGTGTAAAGATGTACACTGATACACTTTAGGCATATTTTGCAACAGTGTATCATGCAGTGTTAGCTTTCATACCACAGTTTAGGCATACATGGGTGTAAAGATGTACACTGATACACTTTAGGCATATTTTGCAACAGTGTATCATGCAGTGTTAGCTTTCATACCACAGTTTAGGCATACATGGGTGTAAAGATGTACACTGATACACTTTAGGTATAGTTTGGAACAGTTTAGCACGCAGTGTTAGCTCTCATACCACAATCTAAGCATGTGTGGACATAAAGTACACTGATACACTGTAGGCATAGCTTGCAATAGTTTATCATGCAGGGTTATCTTTCATAACACTATCTAAGCATATATGGTATAGAGCAATTTTATACTCTGTAGGCATAGTTTTGGAACACTTTGTAGGATTACCTTTCTTAGTACAATCTAGGTATATATATGTGAATAAAGTTCTTCTAGCATGGTTCTGCGAAATCCTCCTTTATAATAATAGGAACAATCTGATTAAACTCAGAATGTTATGGTCCAGTGTAAAGAGCTGACAGGCACCAAGAAGAGATCATGTTCTGTTAACCATTTTGGTTCACCAATGAAATCAGAACTTTAAAATTTCTTAAAGTGGAACACATCATTTAAAACATATCATTACTAATGATATTTTCCCTAACATTAATTTGCAATGTTTTATCAGACAGGTTACTAAAAATAAGTGGACTCGAAATTCTGAAGGTCAACAGAACATGAACATTTTTTTATCAGTTTCTGGCAGATCTCCATATAGGACTCGAATCAAATTGATAATAGGAGTTCTTCAAATCTCAATACAGCTGTTAACTATGGAGGCATACACTTGATAATTACTGGTGGGGGGGGGGGATGGGGGTGGTTAAAGCTTAGTTTTAACTTCCAATGTGTCTAATTAGATTATGTGTTTTCTGTCAGTCTGGAGGACTTTATTTGAAAGTACAATGTTTGTGAAATGATTTTTAGTTCAAGAAGAGAGATACACTATATAAAACATGATTTACACATAAGCAGTATATGTTATTTTCTCATTTTTGTTTGTGAATGAAAATTGGTGAAATGAAAGATAAATAATGTTATAGGTCTCTGAACTGCAACTTTTGGACTCAAATATCCAATATTTATTATATAAAGTGGACCAATAAGCATAACAGGTTAAAATATTTCCTCATCTAGTTCCATATACGTTGCTCAAATTGGATGAAAGATCTTCAACAGTAGTCACATATGGTATAAAAAAAAAAGGAATTCATCAAATCTTATTACAGTTTGTTGCAAATGAAAGTTTCAACATTCAGCAAAGTTTTAATGAACTAAAATGTCTGTAGAAAATGAATTGTCACAAAATGGTTTACCCTTCACAGAATTAATTTCCTGAAAATTAAGTCACTGACTTTGAAGGACAAATGTGCATAGTGTGCACTTGTTAGTCCATTTAGAGGGTGAATTGTCACCTTTGACCTTGTGAGACATCCAAGATTTTAAAAATGTCATCATTCTATTCCAGTTAAATGTCTTCTTTGGTTGGGAAACATGTACAGTGTCACTTTCAGCCATCCACAACTTGGTTCCCATGGTCATGGAAAATCCAGGAAAAATTTGTTTTAGAAAATAGTTGAAAGGAAAATCCCCAAACAATAAATATTTTTACTTTATTTTCTTGTCATTCTTTGGTGACGAAGTGGGTAGATCAGACAGCTGTAATTGGAGGAAGAGGTTGATTATGTAGTTACCTTTCCTATCATTTTGAGCAATATTGTCATTATTTCCTGTGTATACACCAGCTTTCTGGCCTTTTCATCAAAAATATTGAAGAAAATTTAATCAGCAAAAATCAGAAATTGGTATTGGTGAAGTCTGATAGAAACAAAAGCCCAACAGTTTCTTTGTATGAACCCTGCATCCAGTTCCACTGCTGAATCTTCATCTTTGCATATAATTGATTAGGCATGCTTCAGTCTATCAACATTTCTTGGGATATAAATTATTGACGAACGTTCCCCAGATCTGAGTGTAAATCATTTGAAGGGTCGGACAATGATACAATAAAATTACCATAATTACCATTTACCACAATTGCCAACTTTGTTCATTTACATAAATTTGATCCAGTTCTTTAGTTTATTTTTAATTTAAAATTACAGGTATTTCTCTTAAAACAGAACATGAAAGAATCACAAAAACCCAGTTAATAAGCCACCAATTATCCATTTGATAAAATAGATTGGCCACCAGTTATTACTTTGATGTAAAAATATCAGCCCAGTGTAAAGTGGTTATTTTTTTTAATAGTGAATTGTCAGTATGAAATAATTGTTTTTAACAGAACAGTGGTTTCCACAAAATCATATTGAATTCAGTGATACAGACCTTTTCCATTCGCTGCTCATTCATTTAGATTGGACCTTTTTGTTCATCATATTATTTTCTTAGGTACTAGGCCCAGTTTTATCATCTGCCTATATGCACAAGGTCTTAAAACCATGAATTTGTAACACTTTATTAATATCATTCTTTATGTCATCACTTCATCTCATTAATTATCCAATCATTGATTGGATTTCATCAACTACAATCCTTTCATCTTCATACTAACCAGATATATGATACATTTCGTTTTAATTTAAATGCAAATGAAATAAAAATGTTAAATTATATGCTTTATGTTTAGATATCGAACTCAAACATATTAAGGTCCTTTAAGAGCATTTTGACTTTTTGATTATAGGAGAACATCCATTTTGAAAGGTTCCCGCATTCCAACAAGGTGGCAGATGCTTGAATTGTTCTAGTTTTTGTTTTTTGTTTGTTTCTAGTGACATTTGGGTGGCTTGGCTTTTCTTTGGCACATTGTAGAAATCATAGTTTTGAGAAAATCACATCTTTCTAGCTTTGTTATAATTGAAAAAAAGCATAGCTGTAGATTTTTCTAGTTTTATGGGACACTTGTACTCAAGTTAATTTTCTTTTTAATATGAAAGTCAGAATGTTATGTTCAGACTGACAATGATCATATTTATTGATAAGAAAGAATTACATGTAATAATGTTTCTTGCTTGTTCGTATCAGAAAATATCAGAATTGTAAAATATAAATTGCTTTTTGTCTGGAGTTAATTTCACTGAAATACGTTAGTAACATGTATACTCACTTATAAGTTTTGTCAAACTGAAAACTACACACTCATATTTACTATTGCATTATGTACTGGCAGATCTGGGTCTATTCATTTTCTCATTAGTTATAGACCCAATATGCCAGTACATTATGCAGTGGCAGATCAAGGTCTGTGTTGTTTGCAGGTTGACTCAGTTTATGCACAACTATTTATGGTACATTTGTTCAATGTTTGAGAATGAAATTGTTTTTGCACATTACTGTCACCTTGAGTTGTGCAAAATGCAGTGTATGTGTAGATGTAGTGACTAACGTGCACACCATATATTGTGCAGGTAGCATTGTTTCTTGCCATAGATGTACATGTCCTATACTTAAGTCTGTGTTTGATGGTTGAGCCTCCATTTAGCAGATGGTGAGACATGGGTACCACTCATTCCAGCAGCAACTTTATCAACATCATCAATGCAAAGATCCACTTTTAAAATTTTATAAATTGGATGTTGTATGTACAGTTGTACCTCACTATGGTGTTGTTCATAGGAGCCAGTGTTACAAGTTTGCAGTGATACAGATGAGGTTGCCTTATTGTACTGGGTTTATTACATGTCAACATGTAATTCTAATAAGTATAATTTGATATATGTATGGCACCTATGATATTTCAGGAATTGTGTTAAAGTGAGGTGCATTATAGTGAGAGATAACTATTACAGTATGCAATGGGATTCATGATAGCATTAGTTCACAAGTGAGACCCTATGTTCTGTAACACAGCGTGCATTTCACAGTAGTGATTTGTTGTCCATTGTACGATATGGTCACATGTACATAAACATATGTATGGTAATTTTAGTTGTGATACATCATCATTCTGATTATTTATTTTTCAATTTCAGTTAATTAAATTTTGAAGATTTTCATGACCTTGTTTTTGTCTGGAAAAATTGTAAATGGCTAATGAATTGGAAGCATTAATTTTTCACAGTCATAGAGATAAGCATCTCAAGCCACATGTAGCAGATTAGTGTTAGAATGAATCATGTGAATGCTGAGTAGACGGCCATGTTGATAATGTTCCACTTTTATTTCCTGGCAGTTCATCAGACATACTAAGACTGTTAATATAGAAAGAGCTTGTATATATTTCTAGTGTGTTATTTGCATGTTCATTGTGATAATGTACCATATATACATGCTTATAAGTTGACTGCACAGATCTGCCATTACATAATGTGCAAGTGGATCTGGGTTTGTGCAGTTTCTTGGGAGTATTGTGTAGATCATCCAACAGTGACCCTGATCTGCTGGCACATGTGATGGCAGATCAGGTTTATGTTACTTGCAGTTTTTCTTACAATGAAGTATATAGAGTACATAGGTTATGGATACAAACCAGTCTTATTTTGCTGTTCAAAAGAACATTATACATGGGGTGGTGGTTGATAATAGTTGATTGCAAAATCAAGTTAGATTCAGAACATATTTTTGTAAATTGTGAAATCTGACTATTAGAAATGGTTTTTATATACATTTCTTGATTGATGCTTTTTTTTCAGTAGATTTTTATTGTTGCTATATATCAGCTTTCTCTTAGTACATGCTAGTTTGTGTGTCATACCAAAAAATGAACATCAGTTGTAGTAATGACATTTAAATTTTTAACTCAGCTGCCATGGTTTAAATCCTGGAACAGGAGAGGAAGAGTGCACTAAACTTAAATTAATGTAATGTTTGCCCCAGATATCAATTTGTAATTTTGGCATTGAAAGATCCTTTGGGTATCAAATACTTTTTCAGCATCCCATGGTGTACATAATTTAACATTTAGTGCTGAATAATATTCTTTTAAATGAAATAATAATATAGAAGATAATTTTTGCTGATGCTGATAAAGTCCCCATTTGAAGGAATGGACTCCAGTGTGTAGTTGTGCATTCTCACACATGTCCTCATTTTACAGTTCACACACAAAGACACAGAGAGGTTTTTTTTATAGCTTTGATACCTAATGCCCATTCATTGTTTTTCTTTAATCTTAAAATGTTAAACATAAAATGTTTTTTCTTCTTCTTTATTTAAATAATAACTCGTGTTGGAAGTTATGAATGTTTGAAAAACTTATTCATAGTAGCAGCTTTTGTTGGACTTGGATTGAATATTGGACTTGAGACTGTGTTTTGAAGTAATCTGTGGACTTGAGACTGTGTTTTGAAGCAATCCATGGACTTGAGACTGTGTTATTAAGTAATCTCTGGACTCGAGACTGTGTTTTGAAGTAGTCTGTGGACTTGAGACTGTGTTTTGACGTAATGTATGGACTTGAGTCTGTGTTTTGAAGTAATCTATGGACTTGAGACCATGTTTTGAAGTAATCTGTGGACTTGAGACTTTGTTTTGCATTAAACTGTGAGTCAGTAAATTACAGTTTATTTATACTCAACTGATCAAGGTTCATACCAGCTATAAGTAACTTTAATGTCACTTGTAAGTGAAATGTATGTGAAGCATGTATTATATTAAAAACCTGTCTTAACAGACCACTGCTGTATGAGACCACCTGTCTTGAGAGACCACATTCTCAGTGCACAAATTTATTGATTATATAGCATTGTGACCTGTTATGAGAGACCACCTTTGTTGAGAGACCATGTTTTTGGCAAAAGAGGTGGTCTTTCAAGACAGGTTTTACTGTAATAATTTTCCCCTATGTTATGCTTACATAGGCTGATATTTCACTTCATTACAAAGGCAAAGTATACGTGACTAATATGCAAGACCAAAGTTCCCTGTAAGCCAAGCATACATCAATTAGAAGTCAGTAAAAGGGTATCTTTTACCCAGACATTTTACTAGCCATGCCCATAAATGTTTCTAACAGTTGAGATTTCCAATTTATTTTAGGAGAGCATCATCATTGAAGATATCTATGATTCCAAGGTTAAATTTACCACACCGTTTGTGAGTTGGGTTATGGTTTTATTCAGTGTTTTCAGCACAGTGAATCACAATTTGAAATGTTTCATTAAATGTTGATCACATTTTTAAACCTTATTAATATATGTATCACATCTTCGTTTTTAAAGCCCTTTGTTCAGTGTTTACTTTCTTTTCAAGTCTGGATTGTGTTTATTCACTGCTATTTATAATGAAGTACAAGTTTTGAATGCTGGACCATGATTGTATTAGGGCATGTAATGTTAACCTTGTTCACCCATTTGTATACCCATCCATCCATCCAGTCATAAGATTTGTGTATCAGTCTGTTTCAGGTACTGTGGTGGTAGATCATGAACACATTTCTAGCTATAATGTGCTCTCATAAATTGGAATCTTTTAATAAAATTTGCATATTCTTCCACATTTCTCAAATATAGATAAAATTAAAACCATTAAAGCAGTAATTCTTCTTCAAGGCCTTGATTTCGAATCAGTTTTATCTTTAGCAGTTCACTTCAGCATTATTATCTGCAATATGAGCTGTCTTCCATTGCTTACAACATTAACACACAAATATACTGCAGAAGGTTGAAGAATTTATTGAGTATTTTGTTTGTCACCTCTGTGGCCAACTTTTTGTTTCTTCCAAATATACCCAGGATTATTGCCATGAAAAATTCAGCCAGTATTTCAGTAACTGGTTTGACTTGGTGTCATTTGATAATTTTAATCCCGTTTTACCCTAATTTGGAAATGTTTTCATTCTCTTGAAATATGATTGGATCTGCAGTTTTATTGGGTTGCATCGTATCATAATTTGTTTGTCATATTCAGTATGTTTATGTAAAACTTCCTAATGTCCTGAAAGTGTTATTACCATTTCCATCCTCATACAAATGTATACATATCATTGTGTGTGAAATCCACTAATTTGTTCTCTGGTACAGCACTGTTTTTAAAAAAAAAAATTATTTTGTAAATATTTGGGGCACCAGTGTCATGTCATGATCAGATCATGTATTGTTATCATTTTGAGATCAGAGTGCATATCAAACGTCATTCTGAGATCAGAATGTGTGTAATACATATCATCATTTTGAGATCAGAGTGAATAATAGATGTCATCATTTTTAGATACCAAGGCTATACCTGCAACTTAAATTGAATTCTGTCAATAAAATTATTTTTATGAGGAATTTGTATGAACTTATATGACACAAGTCCATATGGGTGAGGGAATATTATTTTTGTTTTTGTTTTGCTGTTAAAATTTTAAATTATGCATCCTTTTCATTCGTGGATGTGTGATACATGCACAAAACTACAAACAAGTTTTGTATGAGCCCAGGTGGGAAGAACAAGTTTTGTCTGTGGTACAAGAACAAGTTTGGTCTATGGTACAAGAATAAGTTTGGTCTATGGTACAAGAACAAGATTGGTCTATGGTACAAGAACATGTTTGGTCTATGGTACAAGACCATGTTTGATGTATGGTTCAAGGAAAAATTGAGATGGTCAGGCATAGGTGTTTTCCTTGAGGCATTCTTGTATCCAATGAGTTCTTTCCCCAACTCAAAACAAAACATGTTTGTTTATTTATTACATGGCCTCTTTTGGCACCCCACACATAATCTAAAGTCTACATTACAAATAAAATGAATTGCATACAACCTTCAGTTTGATGATTCTAATAAAATACCTGTAAGACAAAGAAAAACTTGTTTCCACTACATCGTCATTCCATCCTTGTGTACATATACATGTTCTTAAAATAATTTCTCTGTTAAAAAATTAATAAAAATGTCTTAAATTGCACAGAATGGCTTTAATACACTTAAGCATAATTATTAACTAAATTTCAGAGAAAAAGAAATCAAATATTTGTAGATCATAATAAGTTCGAGACTACCAGTATGTGTATTTGTATGATAGAGAAATTCTTGTTGTGATGACAATGTTCACATCAATCATCAAATTAAAAATGTAAAGAGTCAGTAAAAAATATACAGACAGGGACATAGTGTAAATTAGTGTCAATGTTTATATTGATTTTTGATGTTGCAAAGATGGCATTTGATTGTTGCATTCAGAGTATTCAAAACTCATGGAAAGTGAAAAGTATCGGCAACTTGCTACAATTTTCATTCAGAATGATTGAGCATGATAGCATTGCCATGGATGTGTTGGCTTTATTTAGTGGTGGTTTGATGTTGAACCAAGTCAGGATTGCAGTCAGAGGCTTGAATGATGGATGTTTTTTCAGTATTCATTTTAAAAAAATTTAATGGTATTATTACATTTGTATTCCCTTTTACGCGCATTCTTAATCTTTTTTTGTATTGAGTAAAATGTCTTTTTATTTTTATTTTTCAGGAGAAGTGATGAGCAGACAACATCAGGTACAGTGTTCAGAAATAAAAAAGGATTTTCAGGATTTTTACTCCCCAATTTTTCCTGTTTCTAAAAACCTGAATATCTTTATCCTAAATCATAAATGGTTTATTAATTTATCACATTTTCCAGAGTTTGAGTTTCATTATTTATACCATAACTTTAGTAATTGATTTCTTTGTGGCATGTTTATACTACTGATTTGTTTAATGACTCCTTATTGTATTCATTCATGTATCTCATAATTTCTTTTATTCCAGTTTTCATTTTTATTAATAATTGAACTGAATTGTCACTTTTTACATAGTTTTCTTACATAATAACATCTTAGTTCATGCTACCCTGCAAAATTATCAAATATTTCATGTGTTGAAAGTAACATTTCATAATGAAAACTAAAATCTAATTTCTGTTTGTGTGTACAGAACTTGCATGCTGTGTGTTTTATTTGTACGTACTTTTTTCTTCAAATATTGTTTTGTAGTTTCAAATGATCTGTCTTATGTATAATAAATATTCAGCTTTGCTCATGTACATTGTATAATATTCATTTTTTTTCTTACATATCATAAACAAAATTCGTTTGAGTTCTTCAGTTTATGTAAAAACCCTCTGTAGAAAATAAAGAGCTGACAAAGAAGTGTCAGTACAGTTTTGTATTTTTTCTGCCATTTGATTTAAATAAAGCCATGATTATATTAAATTTGTAAAAGCTTCTATCAATTTGGTATATATACATAAAGTTCAGTTTAATTGTTAAAATATGTTTATATTCTCTATCCATTAGCAAAAATACTAATCATTCACTGTAATTGTATGTTTGTAGTGGTTTTGGCACTAACACATCGCACATTGGTGACTGGTACACATGGCCAGTTCAACAAATTACTGAAAATTTTGCAATATATGACTATGTCTGTGATTAATTATTTCTGCTTCCTGCTGGAATCCACCAAAAAGTATTACATCAAATGTCCCATCACAAGTTTCTTAGCTTATTTAGCAGGATGATTAGATGATTTCTATTGATTTTCTCCCAAAATATTTTCTGATTTCATAGAAGAGGATGACAAGTCACAAGAGGATGGATCTAAGGTAAGAAAAACAAGGAATCTGAAATATAACAGACTAAAAATACAATATACAGTTTCACTACAAATTGAATTGGAAAGTAGCAGTATCATATTACAGAATCTGTTATCTTTCTACTCTTGAATGCCCAGTCAATTATAGCTAGCTTGACATATTCCATTTTGTGATATGTATTCTTGAATGACCAGTCTTTTGTCATTATTTTGATGCACTGTTTTGTTACGTCACCTGTACTCAGCATTGGAATTTCACACATTGCTTCAGGACATACTTTTTCTGTTTAAACACTCCTTTCTTTTTAGGTATTTGTTATGTATCTACCTATGCATCTACTTGATCTTGTGAAAAAAAGAATGGCAAAGGTTTAAATTATGATTCTATTAGAGCCAGACTGGTCAACATGTTTGCACTGGTTAATTCATTAAGATTGAGCTTTTAACTGTAACCATACAATTCATCATTGATAGTAAATGTATTGAGTACAACCTGGCATCATTTGTACTAGTAAAAACAGTCATTACATGGTCCTAGAACAAACGCTACATTCAGATTGGGAAGAAAAAAAATCAACTAAAATGGCAGGGAAAGGATACATTTTGCTGGTATTAGAATTGTCAAGTTATTTTTGAATTGATAAGTGTAATTTTTTGAAGAATAATCTACAGCTCAGCCGAAAGCAAAATCGTAGGAGTTATTGATGGTGTGTGATTTGGAAGGGTTATTTGGCTGACTGTCATCTGGATCTTACTGGGATGTTGGTTCCTTTCATGTATTGTAATCGGCTGATACAGTCCAACTGGTGCATATAAAGAGCTAGGGTCTTTATGCCAAAGGCCCATTAAATTCTCATCAGTTGTCTAAATAAATCCACCTTAGCCATTGAGTAAACACTGAATTAGGTTTGCATGGAAATGCTGTCGGGCATCATCTTGACAGTCAGTTTGCTCTTTTTCACATTTGAATAGAAGTGGGTATATCATATTTATGTTTATTACAGGGACAATGAATTAAAACGTAAAATTAAAGCACGAATTTCACTTGACAAGATTTGGTATTTATTGCTTACAGGGTTGTCACATATATGCATTTCCCAAAATTTTCATTTGATACAATATTTTCTCAGATATTGTGGATAAAGAAAATAGTTTCATTAAAAAAAATCCTGTAAACTGTATTTTTTTGCCTTAAAATTTTTGAATTTTGGAATGTCTTTTGCAAAGTTTTTCACATCAGCTGCCATTCTCAGCAATGAAAACAAGTGATCATCGGCACGATTTCATGTGCCTATTTTATTACACCTCTCCCTTTGATAACTTGTGCACATCGGGGTTAAAAAACATAGACCGCTGTATAAGTGAGGTTGCAAGTTACCGAGGGACCTCCAAAAAAATCTGCTAGACATCCAAAGAACCGCAAGGTTTGGGGGTGGGGGGAACTGGGCTGTTTAATGAATGAATCCTAGTTTTATAATTAATGTTAAAAAAGGATCCATATCAAGGAAAATCAGATTCAGGTCATGAGAAAAGCGAAATTCTGATTTAAAACAGCAAGAAAAAAATCTTGTTAGAGAGCAGTTAAATCCAATTGAAGTTAAACAAAACTACAACAACAACAACAAAAATTTTAAAAAGAAACATAACAAGGAAAGATGTGGAAAGAAGTTATTGTTCCCAAAACAAGCAATAAAATTACAGCTTTCAGAAAAAGGAAATAAAAATCATTCAAATTGTACAAGAAACAAAAAATAAATCTTATTGATATTTTTTATTGAAATGTCAGTGATTAATTACAACCAGAAAATATCACTATATTTTCTGAATTTTTGGCGAAATTTCAATCACAAATTCTCACTGATATTTTCAGAAATTTTGGTAGTTTCCTAAAATACCAAAATTTTAGTGAAAAAAGGACAATAGGATGAATGTCAAAAAAATTTCACTGTGATTTCACATTTTCATTAGGGTTTGATTTTTGTAGAGCATATTTTATTAGGAAGCTAAAAAAGATTCATTTATGATTGTAGTTCATTTGATAAAGTTCAAAATTATGCCTAACATTTCTGCTAAAATCAGTCTAAGTCAGAATCCATCTTAAAGAAGGAAAATGAAGTAGACAATCAGAAATTCCATTGAACAGTTATCCGTTAGGAGAAATATGAGAAATTTTATGCTTAGCTATTAGACAGATTCACTCTGTCACCTTAGCTGTATTCCCAGTCTACCTAAATTCCTTCTGAAATTTGTTTTTTTAGGCGGAATACACCCTGAATCCAACTAAAAGCCAGGCAGAATTTGCTTAAAAATTTTATACAGGCTTTTTGTTTTGTTGATTAATCTGGTTCCCAGAGTGGTGTGTTTAGTATTTTGCGAAACAAGTTTTCCAAGCAGGGAACCAGACTAACTGTTGATATAATAGCAAACAAGATTCCTTTTTACAAAAAAAAAACCTGCAACATCTCGTGCAACAATCATCTACTTCTAAACTTAGTTTTTTAATTGTTCAGTTAGTAAAATATTGATGCCGTGATTTCATTGCAAGTTACAGTGAAATTTCTTATCATCCTTGAGGATATCTGTACATGTAAATTCAGAAACTCTGTGAAACTCATTTTCCTCACATTTCTCCATATCTGCGAAACAAAGCTCTTTATTTTGCTAGGAACTCATTTTGCTTGGTTGTCTTGCTATCTTAAATCAGTTATGAATGAGTATGTTAATTTAAGGTAGTTTAATTAGATTACATACACAATAACATTTATAACAGTGTTCGATTGATCGACTGAAATGAGTTACCAGGCATAAGCATGTAGGATTTATATGCCTTTTAATTTTTTGTTTATTCCATCTCCTTTATTTGATTCAAAAGACACAGCGTGATATCAGAAAAGGAGGCCGACTATTTAGTGCAACAGTACAACAAATGCTTCCACTAGTCCAATATCAAAACATGGTTGGCACATAATTAGGTTCTCTGAGTAATGCTTGCGGACATAACTGTTATGGTAGATTGACACATTTTACATTTAACTACAAGAGGACACATTGCATTTATGATGATTACACTTAAAATGAACTAAAAGATAGAACTAAAGCACATATTTCAATTGATAATTTTTTTTTATATTGATATTTATTTATTAAAGTACTGCCTTCACTAGGCGTAAGTGACATTTTCATTGATCAAAATTTCCTTTAATGTCATTAATTACGGTGTGCTTAGAATGTCATTTGGAAAGAAAATGTAAAATATTTTATGACTTCTTTTTAAAGTTGATATTTCATAATGTTTATTAAAATTTCCAGGTTTTATTGACCATTTTTGACAATAAAATGAGTCAAAGTTTCTATTACCAATTTTGGTTGCGATTTTCTTCAAGTTCAGCAAATAGGGATCAATTTTGGTGTATTTTCTGGTTTAAAAAATGGAATCACGACTGTACCCGTGTTATAAGCGGGTTTGCAAGTTATCAGGGCAAGAATTATCAAGGGAGTTGTATATAATGTTTTAATGTTACGCAAGTATGATCATATTTTTGGGCCTTTTCTATAAGAACAAAATTTGATCCACACCTGTCTTCATGTTATATGCAGGTTTATGAGTTGTCAGGATGCACTAAAATGAGGGATTGGTATATAATGGAAAAAGAAAAAAGTTTTCAACTAAAACAGTTTATACATTTCTCATGAAACACAAATCATTTTCATTTCAGAATCAAGGTATTGATATTATTAAGCGAATCAAACCTGCTGAATCATACATGCAAATGAAGCAGAAAGAAATGGCAGAAGATGGGGGTGGGAGGAAAGGTAAACTCAGCAAAGTAGAGACTGTCCCAGGTCAATACGGATCAATGTTTATTTCTAGTAAGTTTGTCACTCATATGTAGCCAGGTGTGATCTCTTCGCATGTGTCCATTTGTACTGTGTGAGGCTAGACCATTGACTATGATGAAACTTGGGATGTAAGTAGGTAAAGTGTTGTTCAGTAATATTTAGCTTCATATATTGATGCAAAGGTAATGCATATTGCAGACCTGCCAACCCTCCTGCTCTTTGCACGATGTACCAGAATCTGACTGTTCCACCCATACTCCCACGGTTTTTAATTTTTTGTCCTAAAAAAAAGTCCATTTCATCAACAAAAAAAGAAAAGTCAGGAGAAAAATCAATTTCGCTTAAAGAAAAAACAATTTAAAACTCACCAGTGAGTGGGACCAGAAGTATGAAGAAGTTCTTTAAAAGTGCAATAAAGTTGTTGCAGTGTTGAATCCTTATGTTTGATGACCTATTATATGATGTCTAAAAGAGAGGGTGGTTTGGATGAAATTGGAAAGTCAGACAAATATAAAAATTCTGTCCATGCCTGACTCTTGGAAGTGATTTGTATGCATCGTTTCCCAAGACATGATTTTCAAGTGACATTGTTGCCAGTGGTGGGTGCAGTAATTATGGTCAGCATATCCTGTAACAAAAGTTACTTTTTAATCTTTACTCTATATTTTTATAGTCATAATTTTATGCCTCAAATTATAATTGATGATTTATTCTTCAGTGAAATTTGGATACACTTATATATTGGTTAAATATTATAATAAAGCTGAACAAAAGACAATCGATATATAAATGTTGAAAAGGACTCACCGTTTGTAAATGTGTTAACATGTTTCTCCTTTTATATATTAGAGATTCATGAAATCCTCAATGACATAACTGAAATCTCCTGGAAAATATTTCAAACTCTCCCTTGATGAGTATCGATGGGGTTGGCAGGTCTGTTATTGCTTCTGTGTAGCTGTGACAGCTTAAATAAAAACGTGTACACAATTACATTAAGCTGTTTCTCACTAGTTTTGAGTTTAAACTTCAGTAGTCCTCAGGTGTCACTTAAGCTTCATGTTTGTACTTTAAAAAGAGATAATACAAAACTTGCATTGTACGTTCCTCATACGTAACAAGTTTAATTCTGGTGTTCCATTCTGTTAGGCATATATTTGTTCAACATTTAGACTGGCAAATGTTTGTCATCAGCATTTTCAGGATCAGTTTATGGAATTAAATAATACATGTAAGCAAAGATCAACAAGGGAATTAACTTTAATATTAAATTTGGCATTTGGTTTGATATTTTTTAAAAATGAAGTTCTCAAAGATTACTTTACTGTGTCAGGGTATCAGTGTGGATGAAGCATTAAAGAAAAATTCTGGTTTTGATGGCTGCTGTAACTGACATTTCGTAGAAGTTACAAAGAACAAGCAATAATTAGGATGATTAATGATTTCTTTCTTTCAACTTTTGTTTAAATGTTAAATGTTCCTGAAAGAAAATTTTCATTAAATTTAGACACAGTATTAATTGTCCAAAATTTATGTTATAATTATAAATTTTATATTTAATAATAAAGTCCAGTTTTTATTGAATAATAATTGACCTGCTATCAGATGTGTGAGCCTTACATTATTATATACAGGGTCATAAATTTTAAATAGCCATTTGGCTTCAAACACTCAAAATTTACAGAAGCATTCATCATATAAATTATTATTCTCATTGTTATACAGTCTGAATATAAAACTGATATGATTGTTTCTTTCTCATTGTTATGGTATGAATATAAAACTGATATGAATATTTCTTTCTCCTTGTTATATGGTATGAATATAAAAGTGATATTAATGTTTCTTTCTCATTGTAGCTTTATTAGGTCAGATGTTTAATGAGGTAAAGGGTATGGGGATGTGCATTCATAAATTAACCATGGGTATAAATCCGCTTCCAGATCAACAATTTATGTGCAGTATTTATCCTGCAAATTTTTAACCATTGAGGATATATTTAGAGGCTTTTGATTTTGAGATGTGATTTGCTGTGCTGTGTATCAATATGTATTTAACATTTATTTGATATGAGTGTGTCAAGTCTAACATCAACAGGGTTCAAACAGCACAACAACATTGTAAAAACATACAGCCTCATTCATGTAATGTTTTCGGTTTGCTTACGGAATTTAATTCTTTCCATGATGTAAATGCCTGTACAGTATGCCGTTACGAACAGTATATTCCATGTAACAGCGCATTGGTCTAAACTTTGTATCAAAATCCAAAATGAGATACCTGTACATTGATATGCAACAATATTAGCATGTCAACATGCTGATTTCTCTTTATTTTTGTATACCTGGGAGTTAGCATATTTGGTACAGCATTAGAGTTGTAATCCAGGGGTTAAGGGTTTGATTCCTGCCCATGTCAGCCTTTGTCAACTGCCTCAGTGTCTCTTTGGGAAAAGCACTCAGCTCCCATTTTTTAGGCATGATATAGCCAGTAGTATGTGAAAAATGTTATAAAAAAGCAACCAAATTGTTTGTACAGTTTTCAAAATGAAATATCAAACATTTTCTCTTATTTTGGCTTATGCAAGGTTAACAAACTTAGTTACTTTTGTTTGTGATAATACCCTAGTCCACCAAAGATAGCCAATCTCCACTTTCAAAGAATTGTGACAAATTTTTAACTGCGAATTCTTTGTTCTATTATAAGTCCATCCCTATGCATCTCAGTAATTTTACAGTGACCATGTTGGGCTTATCACTGGAGAAATACTAGAATAATTATGTTGTGGGGTTTCAACGCCATTTTTCAGCACACGATAGGCTATGCATGGTGGCCAGTATTAATGGTTGTGGAAGAACCCAGGAAAACCCCGGGAAGAACCATCGACTAAGAATAATTATGTATAAGCCTTCTAGACTTGCTAGGATAATGATTTTATATTATTAGAATAAAACAAATATAGGCCTTTCTTAGAGATTTTCATGTTGAAGTTTGTACTAAAGATTTTATCAGTAACTTTTGAAATTATTTTTAGATATTTTTCCAATGTTTTACCAATTCCTGGCAAAATTTTGTTTCTCTTTTTTTTCTCAAGGAATAAATCTTTCACGCTTCACATGTCATGTTTGTTGGTTATGTAACACATACAAAATTACACATTGATTAATGGGTATGAAATTTTTTTCAGTAATTTTAAGAATTACCTATTAATTACTGTTCAATTAAAGTATGTCATTTTAAAATTGTAATTAAAAAAAACCCTAAAAAGTACTGGCTGGCTACCAGTTAAAGTGACTTTTTCAAAAACATAAATAATGAATTACTCAATACATATATTGTATAAAGTTTTTTTATTTGTTTCCATCAAGAATTTTTTTAGTTGCTTGCCTGCAAGATTAACATGCATTTCCAATGTGAAAATGTAATCATGGTATCTTCTTTCACTAAGATGAGGAATTGTGTTATACAAATTTGTTAACTATTTTGGTAAAAAACATTTAATTTAGCAGCATGAAAATGAAGGATTAAAAAGAAGTTACACTGTTACTAAATACCAAACATGAACGTACATTATCTTTAAGGTTCTGACCATGTTCATAGTGCAAAAATGGACATTTTGCTTGGCACAAGAAAACAGAAGTGCATGGATTAGTAGGTACATCTGCTGTTTGCATTTTAGTTCCAGTGATTGGAATTCCACATTGGAATTAGAGATTACATCATATCCATCATCAAGTATGGATGTTTACATGCCTTAGACCGTGATTTTACAGGTGAAATTGCAACATTTTCCCAAGTGTAGTGTCTCCCACCTCCTCCCAAGTATGACTTGGATGTTAATTAAATATTTTAAGGTAAGTTTGCAAGATGTAATGCTATTGTTGCGTAAATAGGACCTATGTGAACAATTACAATCAGTGTTCACATTATGATGACAGATCTGTGTACTGATCACTTGAGATCATATGTATATTGAGTAGCATAGACCCTGAAATGCCAGGGATATCTTTACCTCTTTCCATTGAACTCAACAGTCCTCCTTTTGTAATGTATCTGTATTCAGAATTTAAAGACAGTGCAGAAGAGAATCAGTTAGGGTGGTGAGGAGGCAATTAAGCCACACACACAAAAAAAACGTGTATGGAAGAATTGCAAAAATGTTTTTATTTTCAAGATTTGTCACCCTTTTTACTTTGAACTGCCCTCAGGATTTTCAGTTCATTCCATTCCTGCTTGATTGTGACTTGGCACATCAAAACCACAATATTTAGTGCCCAAAAAATCCCGACATGGTTTTGTTTCTAGGACATGGTAATTTACTGTAAATCTCTTCTTTTTTTTTTAAAGAAAAGAGACTTTACTTGATAACTTGATATATGCCCATAACCCTTTAGCCTGTATACAATGTTAAAAATTATGAATAGCCTAGTTTCACGCATAATGCTTGCACCCCAGGCCATTTAAATGGGTAGTTATCATGGAGTGTTTATAAGGTAAAGGTGCCCAGAGACAAACAGCCAACACTCTGCAGATTTCATAACTTTGACAATAATAAAAGGTCTACTAGAGTGTAATACACATTATATATCAAAATGTTCATTTTTTGCTAAATAACTCAGAAATGTGCATTAAAAATGCAAATTTAAATCACAGAGAAGAAAATCAAGATGATGTTTGCATTTATCGATGTTTTATGGAAAACGCTTTGGAAATATGTGGATACTTCCAGTGATATTAGGATTTCAGGAAGTGACATACTATCAGGAATTCCCTCAAATTTAGTGTATGTGGTGATGGCTGAATTTAGTGATAATTCAAGTGAATTTATGGCAAATTTGTCATGATCATATTCATCTTGTGAGGAAGTTAAACTCCTGGAACATAATGAATTTTAAGAAAATTCTGCTCGCTGAGGTTAGACTACTAATTTAAGCCCGAACGTGGATGAGGACCCTAAAGAGATCGTGGGGCATAATCAGGCTATTCATTCTGGTAATTACTATTATCATTATGGCAATTATTATTATTATTCTTTCATTAATGTTATTTCAGTTTGATAATGAAAAGAGAAGGGCATGAATTTGGGCAAAACTTGGATGTCTTCAGAGCAGATTGTCATATGGGCGTGGTTCATCAGTAACTAGTAGTGTTAAAAGTTAAACACTTAAGACTCAGACTGTGAGAGGTTTAGAAATAAATACTTTATGACAAGTTTGTTATTTTAAATCATGATGAAGTGCAGACCCCGAATGTAATTTGGGTGTTATTGTTTACTACCCTCCACAGATAGTAAAATTTAAGAATTTTACTAGAATGAAAAAGTAATCATAGACCTGCATGGTGTATCGAGAAGTTCAGCAAGCATATATTTTGCTCTGTGGGTCTTGGTGTATAATACTAGTGGCAAAGGAAATATACATATATATGGGGAAACAAATCTTGAGAATAATAATAATAATACATTGCTGATTATTGTTATGTTATTGTGGTACAAAGGGAAGAACAAAAGTCTAACCATGCATCACATATACATATATATCAAACTTTAACATGCAAGAACTTCTCATAAATTTTACCCACAAGTTTGCTGTCTAACACAATAATGAATGATGGAGTGTAATACTTATCATGTATATTGGTGTACCTGTGGAAATTGCAGCAGTAAAGAAATAGTTGAGAAGTGTAGAGGCTGTAAAGAGATTATGATTTTGAACAAGACTGGGGAGGTCAGGGTGGATTGTATCATTGATCATCCAAGATTTCATACAGTTTGCTTAGATGAACATGTCCTGGAAGCAGCATACTGTGCCTACATTCAGCAATATGGAAATTGCAAGGAAATCCTGTCTTAGTGAATGAACACTTATGTAGGCAAAACATTTTTACAGTAGTTATGGTGCCACTATCAGGGTCAGTTTAGGGACATGTGATTGCTTTATATGCATGTGAAAATTATGCTTAAAATTCCTTGTCATAAAATCTTCCTTTATTAATAAAATGTATCAGTGCCAAACGTTTCATTTTGATAACAGATCATGCTAAAATCGTTCATCCATTATCTTGGAAATTCTCAGGATTTTTTAAAATAATTCTCTGTTATTTTATTTCTTGAACAGATTCTATACTATGACATTAAAAGCATATTGCTGTCTGTTCATGTCCACATTTGATTCATTTAGTTTCCTAATACTAGTTGCAGCAAGATATAAGTGTATGCTAAAGGCATTGATTCTGAAAACATGAAAGAAGTAATAGAAAACCAGGATACATGAAATAACATAACTTTATTCAAGTTTAAAAATTTGCTGTATATTCTGTTTTCAGTCATAATAGATACATGGCTGCATAGAGGTGGCAATAACTGTCTATCGACTGACTTTGGCTTCCTGAACACTTTCTCAATCACTGCCATCAATTCTTCAACATAGTCTGAGAAAAAAAATTGTTACCCCAGTAATTCAAGAAACTGAAAAATGTCATCCACTGAATGTATTTACACAGACAATTTACTAAAGTGAAATATTGGAATTGGAAACAAGACTTAAACCGTATTCCTTTTAACATACATATAAATCATAGTTTAATGAATAATAATAATAATATTAATTTTTGTTGCGATATTTGATTTTGAATATGTGTTACAAAAAAGAATCTGTGTTAGCTTTGTTTTCATTTAAATCTTTTAAGTTCAGTTAGTTTTTCCCTTCCGTGTGTGTATATACAGGGCCAGCGAGGAGGGGGCTGACCCCAATTTTAATATAACTTTAAACATAGAACTGTTACATTACTATATGTGCTTGTATACAAGTTTTATCAAATGGTATCATTCAGTGTAGTCAAAATTGCAATATCTACATACCCTTGGCAATATGTCACGCATCAAAATAGTGTGTGGCTCTCATTTTTGTTGTTATTATTGAACAGGCTTGAAATAAGCATGGGCATGCAAATGCTTTTGTTGTGGGGGGGGGTAATAATAAGGGAGTGGACAAAAGTAAAATTCAGGGGTCACACACACTTGTCATGGTAAAGCAGGATTCATTTTGGGGGTAGGGGTGGGGATGGTTTGCAAACACCCTCCCACTAAAATCGCCCTCTCCCATTGATCGTTCTTTTGCTAAGTATATTTGTGGCAAGGGGTAGGGGCTGGCAACCAATAATATAGCATGATAAAGCTGTATAAATATTTTACCCTTGCTAGCTCTTGTTCTGTACAAGCTTCTCTCGGTCTAAATGTTGTTAACTCTGCCATAACTCTTGGGTTTTTTTCATCTGATGTTTACGGACTCAGTTTTCTGACCAGAAAACAGGCTTGGTACTGCATTTGGCAGGAGTAGTTTTCTGACCAGAAAACAGGCTTGGTACTGCATTTGGCAGGAGTTGTCTGATGGTCATAATACCAAGTGACTCTTAAATTTTATAGACGGTATCAAAATCATTGTCTCTCAAATGGTCACTGCAGACTATCTCGCCTATCACTGGTTGGATAATGCACGGTACCATCTACTGAATGCAACTAACAATGAACGTAGAAATGCACAGTTCCCTACAGCACGTCACTTCCGCTTTGTCTTATGGAAATTGCTGAGCATGAGATTCGTTAGGAGTGTTTTTTCTTGTGCAACAAAAAAAACGATGTTTTGTGGTCATTATTTTCATTAATAATGAGGTCTTTGACATAATACCTTTAAAAATCACAACTAGAAGATTAAATTTATCATATAAACGAAAGTTGTGTGAGCATACTAGTAGACCTTTACGGTGATTTTGTGTTTGTCATTCCTTTGAACAACGTTGTCAGATTTGAACACTTCTGTGGAATATCCCTTTTGGAAAATTTGCTTAAATGAAGTACACAAAATGGAACAATCCAGTTTGTTTAAAGCTTGATAAGTCAAGGATACATATAAAAGAAACATAGATTATTACACTTCATTGACGCAAATGAAATATTTCAGCCATCGTTAATAAAGTTAGGAATGGCAGCATTTTATTTTTTACACATACTGGAAATGATTCATGTCAGCACTAGGGATTGAACATTCAGTTTTCAGGGGAAAGGGTGCTGCTTGGACAACCATTATGAAATCTTCGATATATTCAATAAGTTTCTATAAATAGATAACTTATTAACAGTTGTATTTAACATCACTTATATGGGTCACATACTCTGTCTCTTCTGAGTTTGAAAAAGTTCCCAGCACTGTCTGGAAGGTTGGCAGGTATGTCATTCAGATTTTTTTTCTTTGTTTTGATCAATTATTCAAACATTATTATTATCTCACATTGAGTTATTTCTGTGGAAGCACCAGGTTTCCTAATTAAGCTGCACGGAGCACGTTTTTTTGTGTGTGATGGCATGTTCACATGATAGGTAAATTTTTGTAAAAGTGGATAGAGAATAGATTTAATCAAGTACATGTACTTTGTTCATTTCACTGTATACAGTATCTTGTCCTCGCTTTTCCTAATTTTGGATCTTGGACTCTATATAAATCTTGTTTTCCATGATTTGCTAGCAACAAGTTTTGCTTAGGTTAGATATTTAAGTTAAAAAAAAGGTCTTTTATTTGAGGATATTAATGGTGGTTTTATTGCAGCAAATTAAGTTTTCAAGACAACATGTTAGTGGAGTTGGTAAAACAGATATTTGCAACAGAAAGACAACTGTTGTTGTCCTTAATTCTTGAAAGCAAAGCTGTTATCTCCATCATAATTAACTTTTTATAATTATGTCAAAAATACAGAAAAATATGATCGATGTTGGCATTTGTCTTAGGGAGAGCCATAATGTCAAACAAAACAAAGTTTTCATTGGTGTATTGTGGATTTCACAACTGCTGGTTTTTAAATTCAACCAATCAGTAAGCATGTTGCATGTACAAATGTCCTAGAATACATGAATAATTTGTTGATAAAAGCGAATTTATGAGATGGTGTGCATCTGTGGCTCCATTTCCGTTACAGAACAACTACAAAGGAGTCAAAGTGAAAGGGGTGGTGATCGTCTACAATCCTTGATATCAAAGTACCGCAGCTATAGTGAGGCTCCTGAGCGTAAAATCAAGCCCTTGACTTTATCTGGTAGCAGTAAGATGGGGCTTGTTACAAAAGGGAGGAGTTTTGGCCCAGCGGCTCCAAAAACAGATGGAAAGGTGAGTTCAGAAACCAGTATGGAAGGTGCTGAGGCAGAGGTTCAAAGTATGGTTGCACAAATTGAGGTTGACGAGATTGAATTGTCTGCACACCAGGAAGGTGCATTCACACAAAGTATTTCTACAGTTCATGTTGATGATTCCGGCGGAAACCGACAATCGGAGGGTGGTGGGACAAGCACAGAGGGGGAAACAGATGATGATAGCAAGGAAGATGATGACTCAGAGCAAAGGGATATCAGCTCCCTCATAGACAGGTGAGCATCAAATTGTACAAGTCATGGACTTTTTGCTCTTCATTTCCATTAATCTAATGTTTAGCACCATGTGTGGTGTGTGCCAATATTCAAATATGCTTTGCACACCTTTAACTGTAGAAATAAGTATGGTTTAAATGGACAAGAAAAAATGAACACCTGCAGGTAGTGCTTTTTTTAATGTCACGTCTGGTATACTTAGGTCAGATGTAGTTTTCAATAGATCTGTCATTTTTTTGTTTAGTTTATATTTCCTCAGCATTTGGTCATTTCATAAAGTAGCATCACATTTTTGTTTTTGCTTTTTAGATTTCTTAATAGACTGAAGGTCTTAATTTTACATTAATTTTCTTCTTGCATTTTATTATTTAGAAGCAATAGACATTGAAGGTAAAAGGCTTTTCCTGCATTATATCTAAACTGATCACTGTAAACACATCTGATCTAGGCATATTTGATCAATTCTATGATATTCTAGGATCTTAAAATGCTTACTGCTATCTGCAGCTAGTGTGGCATCATTTGGTCTGGTTGCAAAATCTACATTACCCATATTTAGTAGCCCCTTAATAACATTCTTGGTACAATACGGTTAAGTACAAATGTCAATACATGGGTAGTGGAATTAATCAGTTAAGAATGTCTTGTGGTTTACATGTTGCAGCCCATGGCCAGAAATGTAGTTCCAACTTTTTGAAATCCCATAAGCTTTTTTCCCCAGATAAAATTAAAGTTAAGTTGGTCATTTAATACTTAGAGGTGTGCTTTAAAAGCATACACTTTATATGCGAGGTAAGTGAAAGATTATCCTAATCCTGTTAATCTTGACACCTCTTTTTATGATTGTTGCCCTGATATAATATACTGAGTGGATACAGTTTAGTGGGATTCATTTTATCAATTCCATTATTCCATGATCTGGCACTCTTTGTTGATTTGTACTGGCCACCATTTGCATTGGATGTATGACACTAGGCCAGCCTTTCATAAATTTTGGTTTGGCCCCAGGCATTTTAGGGTAGGTAGGTAGGTAGGTGGGGTTTTTATTTTGTTTTCCTACTTGATTTTTTTGTTCAGTTTGAAATAGGAAATATTGGCAATTATGCACCAAAAATTAATTATATTAACCATGGAAACTAGCTGATTGTTGTTCAGCAGACAGTGAATTTATAGCTCACCTGGCATATATGGATATGTGGCATATGACCATCACTAATTGCTATTTCAGCCTCATCTCAAAAATCAATGAACCAATTTCAACAAAAATTTTTCATATTTGTACAAATGATGCCAGTCTGTCACATTGGTGCTACATACACCCCCTCCCTCGATAACTTGCAAACCCATTTTGTGGTCATGTGTGGACCCCATTTTTTAAACTAGAAATACAAAAAATACTAGTCCTATTTGTTGAATTTGAAGAAACTTGCAATCAAAATTGGTTGTTGTTGTTGTTGCAGGGTTTAACGCCATTTTTCAGGCTATACATGGTGGCCAGTATTAATGGTGGAGGAAGAACCCGGGAAAAACCCGGAAAGAACCACCGACCCACGAGAAGCTACTGGCAGGCTTTCTCACGTACCCACATTTAAAAGCCGAATCCAAAACTCAAACCCATGCAGACAGAGGTGAGAAGGCAGTGATCCATAACAGTAAGCGCTTTAGACCACTCTGCCACTCTGGGCCCCATCAAAATTGGTAAATGAAACATTGATGTATTGTTCATTTTATCATCAAAAAACTGTAGATTGGACCTGGAAATTTAATAAACATTATGAAATTATCAACTTTAAATAGGAAGTCATATATTTTGTTACATGTCCTTACCAAACACCTGCTTAGTACAACATAAATAATGATATTCAACAAAATGTTGATCAATGAAAATGTCAGAAGCGAAATTTGTTTAGTTCCGTCTTTTAATTCGCTTTAAGTGTAATCATCATGAATCAGTGTGCCTTCTTCAGTTCAAACATAAAATGCCTCAATCAGCTGTAACAGATATGTCCTCACGCATTTCACTGGGAACTTAATTAAGTGCCATCTGTGTTTTGACATCTTACTTACGGAAGTGTTTGTTGTATTGTTGCATTGAATTGAAAGCTGACCTCCTTTGTATTATCATGTTAATTACATCTTTTGTATCAAATAAAGGAGGTTGAATAAAAGAAAAGTTAAAAGGCATGCAAATCCTAAATGCATAAGATCTAGCAACCCTTGTCATAAATCAGTTGAACTCATTCCAACTGATCAATTGAACACATTTATAAATATTTATTGTGTACATAGTTTAATTAAGCTACCTTAAATTAACCTACTCATTCATAAATGTGTTCAAAGATAGCATGGCCACCAAGAGAAATGAATACTTTGTCAAATAAAGAGCTTTGTTTCAGATAGAATCACTGTGGAGGAGTGAGTTTGAGAGAATTCCTGAATTGGCACTTTGAGATATCCTCAAGGATGAGAAGTATCACTAATATTTGCATTGAAATCATGGCATTAATAATTTACTAATTGAGCAATACAAAATTTAGTTTCGACATAGATGATCGTTTCATGAAATAAATGTCACTAGTTTTTGGAAAAAGGAATCTTAGTGGTGTATCGACAGTTAAGTCTGGTCCATATTTCGTAGATTCCCTGCTTCGAAATTTGTAGCCGTTTGTGAAGCATGAAACTAATCAACAACAATGAAAGACAATGACGTAATACACAAATGTCTTGTGTACATGTGAATATTGTTTTAAACTTATGGGAATAATGTTAACGATCTTTCAGATGTTGGGCATCTTAAAAATAAATGTAATTTATACAGAATAACAAACAACTTCATTAGAAAAAGCACTTTATTGACAAGTATTCTTAATGCGATTATAAAACGAGTTACCAGCCATTAAAAAATACATCTACCCCCCAGACTCACCCCTTCCTATGGCTTGCTTGATGTTGACTGGGGATGGCTCACTTATTTTTTGGAGGTCTTTCGGTAACTTGCTCCCTCGTTTATGGTGCTGTTTTTGGACTCCATTGTGCGCAAGTTATTGAGGGAGAGGTGCAAAATAGAAAACTTTTAAACAACTTCAAAAAAATTGCTAGAAAGAATTTGACAGAATGCATTCTGGCGTAGGGGTCTTCTAGGTTTATTAAAATAATGCCAATCCACCATCGGATAGGACAGACATTACAATAAATGGAAATAATTTAAACAACTTGTCATAAAATATTCATCAGAATTTTACCAGATTTGGAACTAAGCATCATGACATAAAGGCCTTTTAGGTTTATGAAATTGTTGCCATCAAATATGGCCACTGTTTTTACAAACAATAGGAAAACCTTTAAAGGACTTTTTCTAAAAAACCACTTAACATCATGTTTTCATATGATGTGGATCCACAATCAGATATAGCTGCCATTACTAGAACTTGAAAAACCTTTAAACAATTTCTTTTCTGAAACTGCCTTGCAGAATTTGACCAAATTTGTTACAAGTCCTTACAATTTTGTATAGTGGTTCACTCTCTCAGATATTACAAATGCGTTACTAACAATTATTCAGCAGAATTTGATCAAAAAGGACATCCCAGAATTAAGTGCTTCTAAGCTTGTGCAAATGATGTAGATCATCAAATATGGCTGCAGTGACAAAAAATCAAAGAAAGAAAATCTTACCATGTTATTCTCAAAAGCAGATCAACAGAATTTAACCAAATTTTATAGCATCAGGGTCTTTCAAAATTTATACAGATGATGACAATCTGCCATTAAATATGGATGCGGGTACTAAAAACAAAAATGCTTAAAACAATTTGTCCAACTTTTATGGAGAGCATCCTGAAGGCTTTTTGTATTGCACAAACAGTGCTGATGTGCCATCAATATTGATGAAGATATTAAAAGTAGAGAATCCTGAATAAAATTTGGTAACATGCAAACAAAAGCGTTGGAAGAAATGTCAAAATAAAGATCCTTCTTTCCTGAATTTCTTGTTTTTGTATTTTTGTTGTTGTGGGGTTTAATACCATTTTTCGGCACATGATATGCTGTAAATGGCAACGTATTTGGTGGAGGAAGACCTAGGGAAAAATCACTGACCCACAGGAAGCTACTTGCAAACTTTCTTACATACCCATGATAGTCATGCTGAGACTCAGAACCCACACAGACAGAGGTAAGATGTGTGAGTGATCAGTAAAGGCAGACGCCTCGGACCACTCGTCATTCTTGAGTCTATTAGATTTCTTGTCCAGCTTTCTAGCATTTGGCAGTTAGGCAGATGTCAGCCTGGTGAGTGATCTCAGACCCATGTATGCCTCATTATAAGCCCAAGACTATCGCTGAGAAAAAAACAGTACTGTATTTCTTGTAATTTTCAAAGTACAAAAATGTCTCACAGCCCAAGAATATCGCTTAGAAAAAAGTACTGTATTTCATGTAATTTTTGAAGTACAAAAATGCCTCATAGCCCAAGACTATCGCTTAGAAAAAAAAGTACTGTATTTCATGTAATTTTCAAAGTACAAAAATGCCTCATAGCCCAAGACTATTGCTTAGAAAAAAAAGTACTGTATTTCATGTAATTTTCAAAGTACAAAAAATAATGTGCACAGAAATTATTTGTTATTTAAGCAATCACATACACAAAAATTGAGAACTCCAAAAATCTACATAATCCTCAAAATTATTCACATGCGTCTGACAAATCATACTAAAAGCATCATGCCATAGTACAGTATGTTGTTTGAATTTGTGTGTCATATATACTTGTTTATAAGTCAAGTTCAACAGCAAACTGCACAGACCCAGATCTGCCATTGCATAACATCCTGGCAGATCTGAGCCTCTGCAGTTTGTTAGGAGCAATCAGTAATACAAACAATATAGCCACTGATCTGGCTGTGCATTATGTGACAGGAAATCAGGGTATGTGTTGTTTGCAGTTGGTATTGACTTATAAGTGTGTACATACAATATATATTTGTGCATTGCATTAAATTAAGCATGGGTACCTATGATGCAAATATAGGTGCCTCCTCATCACCCCCTTTATTCTTTCACCTTTTTGACCAAATTGTAGGGTGGGTGCAGGTGCTTGTTGAGTCATATGCAGGTGTTACCATTAAAATGCAGTATGCTGTTTGCTTTTATAAGAGCATGGAATTTCACAAGTGGGAACTTGTTTTTGACCAGGTACTGCAGGATGTAATAGATATGTTACATGTTGTCTTTAGTTTAGTGCTCTAGTATTACATTACATGTATGTTATTTGGTATATTTTATCTGTGTATTTTGATACATTATCATTTTACATTATTGTTACTCTTTTTCTATTTGCTATTTCTTACCATCATCAGAGCTATTCATTGGGTTTAGTTTTCAGTTATCTCATAAATAATAACCATTTGATTTTTTTTGTCATGAAACAAAATAGGTGCTCTATTTTTCACATTAACTACTTGTCCATCTATTGTTCTTGTTTATTTCCTTGAGACTGGTATAGTGCTTCTCAACTGTGCATCTTTTGTCCTTCATTTTTAATATGTCACTTGATTAAAATTGCTGGCATGTCCTCTTTTCTGTCGGGAAATTTTTATTTCTGAATGCTTTGAATGAAATATTCAGCAAAGAAAAAACAAAATGTGAAGTATTTGTGTGACCAACCAGTCTTGTTTTCTTATTGTTGGCTCATAATAAGTCTTTACTCTTTTTTTGGGGGGGTGTAGTTTTTTGAAGTAGTGTATAGTAAAATTCTTGCTGCAACAAAAACTTCAAAAAGATGGAGTTATCATCGATCATTTTCTTCTTGCCCACTCTGTACATAAACTGGATATTGTGGACAGTTTGGTCACAATGATACTAATTAAAATAATGATACTATGATCCGAAATAATTTTTAATCTTTTCTAACATTAATTTTGTCTTCGAACTAAAAATGAACATCTTTCCTGTATAACATCTATTTCATGTATGCCACCATCATCATGTTTCTATTATGCTTTAAAAACATTTTGATCCAAATAAACTTTGACCTCATTAATCACGTGTGATGTCACTTCCTCTTAACAGTTGTTATAGAACACACATGTCCTTCCTTAAGGAATTACGCAAAAGCAAAAGAAAACAGCGTGGTGGATCTGCCCGGGGCACATCCCGGGGAGGTAAGAAGTAGGTAACCATGGCAACCATTCTTGAAATTTTCCAGAATTTCACTCTTTCTATGTGTCAGTTTTACAGTGAATGAAAATTTAATCTTGCATCAGGCTTTCTCACACAGTTCATAATTTTAACATTTCGAGTCTCTCTGGGCCAAATATTTCGCTTTCTTTATGGATTTTTAAACAAAAATATTATGTATCCAAAAATACGTTACATAGTTCAAAGACTATTCTGTTGACATATTTGGCTCAAATCATTCAGTAGTTTTAGATGTAGCTACAAATATATCCCATATCTTCATAGCAGTGACAGGTTACTGAATTCCTCGGCCTGATACCATGTATATTTAATTTTGAAAGGGGTGTATATTTAGCAGCATGGTATGATGTATTGCTTTGGTATGAGTGAAGTTACTAATGTTTTAACTATGCAGTAACATTTTTATTTCACATAAATCTAATAAGAACTTGCATGACTATCTTTGCACTAATTTTCATTGAAATATTTTTGCATGAAAGTTGAGCAAATCTTTGTATAGTTAATGTACCTTATTTTCTCCCAAACATCACACAATGCATGTTCCTGTAATAAAGATATCACCAAGAACAAGTTTTAATGACCTTTTTTTATGAACATGTACATCTGATTTGATCATTTTAGTGTTGGATTCTTTTCCATTAGTATCTTGTCATTTGTTAGCTTTGATAATATAGTAGAAAGGTTCAGAATGCAAGCTTGTTGATATGGCATCTTGTATGGTTATGTAACACATAAAAACCAAAAATTTGCATCTTTTAAGTTCGATTTTAGCCTTGAATCTCTTCGCATAGCCTCAAATAATATTTTCCATAAATTAGGGATTAAGTTGGATTTGAGGTCAGTAATATTACATTTATTATTACAACCTGATTTTTACTAGCAGTGTATGTCACACATTTTGAAAATTTTCAGCAGAATCAAATTTGTAAAACAAATTCCAGCGAAATTACGTAACGTTTTATCACAAAGAGCAAAATGATGTTACATTGGCACATTTCTGAAAGCATGACATTAGGCAATACATTTGTTGTAAACTTTGTGTCAGTATGGGATTTGGTAGAAACAGAATCAGCTCTGCTCATGATTTAAATTGGAGATTTTTTTTTTTGTCTTTCATATGATTTCTTTAACAACCGAATAAAGAGAATAGTATTTACAATACAAATTTTAAGATTGAATTAAGGTTATATGTGCAAAATAACAACTTTCATTAATTTGTTGTAACCTAGGAAACTGAATTGGGTACATTTGAATTCTTTGTTGTGCACCCAGTTTAATGCCATAGACACACTTGTTCACCTTGACAACAGTTTTAATAATAATAATGACCTTATTTAAAGAAGGTAACACAATTGGCTAAGAACTAATCTACCTTGAGGCCCTTATACAAAAAGGAATTTATTTATTTTAGCTGCTTTTAAATTTCAAAATCAGAAGTTGAGGTAAATAAATTGTATCTTTGATGTTCTTATAGCACCACCTGAAAGTTTTTGTTTGTAAATGATCAAATCAGATGTTTTGAAGCTGTCTGAAATTCAAAGCAAATCGAATACACCCAGTTGATGTTTTTTTGCTGCCAACAAATGCACTTTTTTAAATTATAAAAATGTACTTTTTTATGTAATGTTACTGATTCCTGGTTTATATTATCATGGTTACTATTGTTTCTATTTAAGTAATAAAAATATAACCAAAATGTGATGAAGAAATAAGTCTTATAGTAGAATTTTGATTTAAAACTAATGACTTAATGTAAATGAATTAAAATTAATGCTAACTACTGAGTAATTTGTGTTTGATATCAGTTTTTAAACCATTCCTTGGTGATAAATTACATATACAAGATTTGTGATATTCCCTTACTATAAGGTTCTTGTAAAATAATCACCTTGTCCTGAGCATTATCCATTTCAATATAAGGACATCTTTTTTAGTAAATGTACCTTATGGCAGGAATTATCATGTATCCCATTTCATTCCATGAGACTAAAAACAATCTATATATATATATATATATATATATATATATATATATATATATATATATATATATATATATATATATATATATATACAGTACTCCCTCACTATAATGCATCTTAGTAAAGGACAGTCTCTTTCAAAAGGTTATGGATCCATTTCATTATTATATAGTAATAATGTATATGAAAGACTTCAGTATAGGTTGACATTACCTTTAAGGCAGTCCATTTATTTAGCTTTCATGATTGGCATTATACTGAGGCAGTAATGCATATCATAACAAGATTATCTGTTTTCTAAACTGTATTCAGAGTTGTAAAAAAAATTTGAAAATGGATGCCTAAGATTTACTTGTGAAAGAATCATAAATATCATTGAACTAAATGATTGTTGGCGTTGAAGCTCCTTAAAGATGAAATACCATATATACTCAGCTATAAGAACAGTACAACTGCAAATTTCACAGACCTAGATCTGCCATTGCTTAATGCACCAGAAGTTCTGGGTCTGTGCAGTTTGTTAGAAGTTATCATTAGAACAAACAACATGAATGCCAATCTGCTGACACATTATGTGCTGGCAGATCAGGGTCTATGTCATTTGCATTCAGACTTGACTTATAAATGAGTATATACACTAGCAAAATATCCATCAAATTAAACTCAGACTTTCTTAATGCAGTTTGAATCACTATGAGTTGTTCTATAGGAAAAATAATGACAGTTATTTTTTTGTTGCAGAACCATTAGCCTAAATACTTATTAATATAAATATATATATGGTAATTATAATTTCTTTTATTCCTTGCTAGAATACAACCCAGAATAAATTCCTTTCTGATGCATATATAAAACTTTTATACCCTCAAAATGTTTCCCTCCATTTGGGATGTCACTTACCTTTCCTCAGTTCCACCATGCTAAATTATGTGGTATCCTTTTCTCTAATTTTCTTTCCCTTAGTACCTTCATGCTAAGTACATATTCTTGTCAAAAGTTGTTCTCAGTACTGTCTCATTCCCCACATATAACTGCAAATCTCTGTTGGTAATCAAGATTTTCTAAGCAACAGCTTCACATAGCATTTGTTTTCTCTCCCATCTCAAAGTTTGTTCTGATCTTTTCAATTCCATATTCTTTTATGTTCTCTTATGTATAAGGCTTGCTCATGTTTTCCCATCTTAAACTTTATATCTTTTTTTTATATATTGGTATATTTTTAATAGGTATTTAGGCATCTTGACTTTTTAGTCTGGTCTTGAATAATGGATTACCCAGTCACAACATGTTTTTTAAATAAATTCTTGAAATCTAGCTGACAACACTGAACTTCATTCCTTCGTACATAAGTGTCATTGTTACTAATATGTGCGAAGAATAAGCAAGCTTCTGTTGATACTATGCTGTTTAACATAGTATTGTCCCTTAGTCACTGTACAGTTTTGTCGGGCACTTATTTGCAGCAGATTTTTGTGCTCTATAAAACTTCCTATGATCTGACATTCTTAACATGTAAGATGGCAGAAAGTTAAGAGGTGATTGGTTCACTTGTTTTTTCCCAAAATGCATCATTCTGTGATTCATACTGTATATACACGGTCCAACTTCATATAACATACACCCTAGTCTACCATTGCATAATGCACTGGCAGATCAGGGTCTATGTTGTTTCTTCTAATGATTATTAGTAAACTGCATATAATATACCCAGATCTAAAGGCATGAGGCCATGCCAGATTCAGATCTATGCAGTTTGCAGATGGATCATGTATAACATATATATATATATATATATATATATATATATCATGTATAACATATATATATATATATATATATATATATATATATATATATATATATATATATATATATATATATATATATATATATATATATATATGTGTGTGTGTGTGTGTGTGTGTGTGTAATATGTACCCTTGGTTGGCTTACATTTTCACAGGATTCATGAAAAATGAAAAGCATGTTTAAAAAATGTTATGCCCCTTGAACCAGTTTTTAAAGAAACAGAATATCCATATGTACCCTACTATTATGATTTTCTTCTGAAAGTTTTACTTTTTTCATTTTCCTTGTTTAAAGACTTTATGAAAATATTATTTAAGGTAGCAGTTTTACTTCCTGTCAGCTGTAAAAAGAATATTAAAGGTTGTCCCCCCTCCCATATTCCCCATTTTCTTTGTTTTAAATACTGTTTTCAGCAGGTAGCATGCTTTGCCATAAGGGGGCATATTTTTGTTGTTGTTGTTTTATTTTTTTCAACAACGTTGTACTCAAAGAACTTTGCATCACATTTCAGCAACATTAGCCAAGATTTGCTAGTTTCAGCAAAAGTGACTGCGTTGTGTAATTGCATACCAGACCCACAGAAATTCTATGTTTATTCAGCACTGAGTAGACTGTTTCCTTTTGATGATTTTGTTTCTTGTTTGACAAACATTTTTTAATCTTGTAAAGGAACATTCTACACAGCATTGGACCACCATATTACTGTTCTTTCTTACTCACATCTTTTAACATTATTTTCATGGACAAAATATTTATGATTAAGTTAATCATTTTTTTAAAAACAAATGGTGTAATAGGTTGGAAGTTATAATACACCAAAGAAACAGTAGGTTATTGTGGCCTGTGCCAGTAATTGAATGCATTGTGCTTGTGGTGTCTTAATATTTTTTTTTAAAAAAGCTAAGAATTTTGTCAAGCCCTGATCACTATATATTTTGTATAGTGTGTGTATGCATGCATGCATGTGTGTGTACTAATTGAAATGGTAATGCTGATATTTAGTTCCAGAATTGAATTTCATTATGATTTCATGCAGTCATTGCTTTCTTTAAGAAGTTAAGCTGTTGTCTTGATTAAGTGTCTGAGATAGATACATAATGAAAACAAACAAAAAGGATAGAGTTAAAATTTTAGACCTTTGAGAGAGAGTTCTAATCATGACTCGAGAAAAGTTGAGCGCTGTCATGCTTAAGTTTGGAATTTAATGAGTTGAAGAGAAAAAAATCACCCATTAGGTTATAGGCATTGGTGTTTCTCCCAAGAGTGTTTATCTCCATTTTGCATTTAATGTACAGATAAAATTGATTATCAGTTTGTTTATTTACTTTTGTCTGTGTAAATTCTTGATAAATTGCAATGTACATGTATTAATCAAACAGTTGTATACTTTGTCAAAGACTTTATTACAGTTAGGATGGTAGCCTAATGCTTACAAACATATATGCTGCTTTTTAATGTGCTTAAGTGTATTTCAGAATGATTCAGCCTTCTCTCTCATTAAAGGAAATGCTTTCTGTGAAAATGCTGATTTATTTATTTGCTATATAGCAAAAGTTCCAGCTCTCTAACCTGTCTGTTAATATTTTGGTCAGGAAATGAGTAGAAAATTATTCTTAATATTAAAAACTTTGTTTGAAAATATTTAGTGTTGAAGTCTCTCCATTATTTGGCTTTTTTTTCTTTCAAATTATTAACTTATTGCATGCCTACTCACAATCAGCAAATCCCAGCTACTGATAGCAAATAATCCTAGTTATCTGCACACATCAGAGCAACGATTTTTTATATGTATGTGTGTGTGTGTGTATATATATATATATATATATAAAGACACACACACACACACACAAGTATACATTATTCAGTGTTTATTTGCAATGTCAGGGAAATATTTGAAGAATCGAAAAATATTTTTGTAGAACTTTAAATGAAACTATATCAAACTTTGCATGTGATGTTTTCATTTAAATCCTTAATTTTTTAAAAATCTTTCACATTCATTTTATCATTCATTATGTCATTTTTGGGGATTGAAATCCACAAAACCATAATTGAAACCTGCAGAAAGTAGTTATATATATATATATATATATATATATATATATATATATATATATATATATATATATATATATATATATATATATATATTCAAGATTTGAAGTTAAGTACCTATATCTGCTTCGTTCCCTCTTTTCTTTTCATCCCAGTTATTCTGCTTCAGCCATCTAACCAGCTTTACTTGGTTTCACTTTCAGACGTGCCTCTCACCCCAAACCAATCTTGTCGGTCAATCCGCCGAAAATCACAAGTAAGGTTATAGCTGACCTGTTGAAGACGATCCCATCTTCAAAATCTTCTGCTACCTCCAATGCTGTAACTGCCGCTACTGCTGCCACTGCCAATCCTGAATACTTATGATAAAATGCAAAATGGTCTTTCTGCCATTGTATCATGGAAGGTGATGCACCATTTGGAGAGGATGTTTTCGGTTTTATTTCTAACCAGTCAAGATATGTACATGTTATGCAAACAGCCCCTGTTTGAAATACCTTTTATGTTCTTCGCAACGTGTTTCTTACCTAACGTACATTTTGTCAATATATTTGTACTTATTTCTCTTTATCCCCTCCTCCTTTTAACTATGATCGTATCTAGCTATCTATTGCATTAACACATATGTTGTGTCTGACAATTTTTATAAGTGCATAATTGGTGTATTCATCAAGACATTTACTGCCTTCGTAAAAGACTGAAAAAATTATGTATATTCCAAACTTTTAAAATCTGAAATATCCATTTGTTCCACATAAATATTGCACATTATTTACAGTGTGCTTTTCAACTTGGGCAAACTTCCATCTTACAATTTTTAAAAAAATATTTAAGCACTGATATGACTGTATTTTTTATCAATAGTAGAAATTAAATTCTGCACAAATAGAGCATTTTTATTTTATATGAACAGTTTATTGTTTGCAGTAGTGCTCACATTTTGTTTTACCATCACAATTTTATATCATTCCAAATATATGCTTTAAAAAAAAGACTCAAATATATTATGTCACCTGGTGTGGGGGCTGATTTTACTATCTTATATACTTGCTTACAATTCAACTAAGCTATAAGTTGACACCCCACACCCTTTTTGGGAGCTACAAAAGGCTAATTTCCCTTTGACCCTCCTGTAAGATTAGGGTTTAATTTGCAAGCCAGATGAAGGGGTGATATATTATCAGAGTTGCTCTTTGGAAAAATAAACGAACCAAGCTTGATAGATAGATAGGAAAAATAACAACAAAATGAATGTAAAAGCTATGTTAAAAATCCAAATCACACACACACATGCACAACATCCACAATGCTTGACATTTTAGATCCATTTGTATGATGAATTCATGAATTAAATTATAGGTCACATACCAGTATAAAAGTTCAGAATAATCTGATGCATAATATCCCATAATATATTAATTCCACACACCTTGCAAATAAACATTGAATGTTAAATCCACATTTTTGTGATTCGCATAAATGTCATTAATGTCATCTAGTACGAAGTTCAGGAATTCATGCTGATTGTCTGATAAAATTCTGAAATACTCCATCATCTAGTCATTGTCAGTCATTGTTGGCTAGTCATTGCAGATATCATCTGATTCCATTTCTTTGGCTTCATTGTCATGTGAGTCCTTGTGTAAAGACTGAGCTTGGCTCTGTAAGTAGCACTTTGATCATCCAGTCGGTGAAATCTATTAAATGTGCAACTGAACAGCTGTAAATTGTGTGGCAAGATCACAGGGAGTTCAAATAACTACCCTCTGTTACTTGGCACTGAGAAAGTATCAAACTTGCAGCCTAATCATAGTGTTGTCAAGTGGGAAAATAAGGATGGTGCTGCCTGTAAGATCAAACATTCGCTGTAAGATGTTGAACTCTACTTTCGCACACAAAGAACTTCATGTATTAAATTTGCAGCTCAGTCAAAATTATTGTCATCTTGAATACACAGCGAGTGTCTTAACAAGCCAGATGTGTATCAGGCCAAATGCAGTGGCAGAATATTTGAGAAATATGCCTTGGGAATTAAATCTAACTTATGGAAAAGGAATTTAAAAATTATGTCCAATCTGTTATTGCTTCATCATATTGTTTATACAGCAAAACACAAAAATTAATACAAATATGAGTTTTTAGGACTTGCATGAAAATGGAAACAGTATGCTGGCTAGCAAATGTCCATGGTAAACAACATTGATGGACACTTTACTTTACAGTGGGTTGTATGTAATTTACCCATTATATTTCAAATCCAAATTAAACTTTTGTGTAATGAATTCCATCATGAAATGGATAGACACATTGCATTCCAATTATGCATTTCTCAATTGAAATAGGGGCATGAAAATGTAAAAATATTTGAATTGACAGCATTTTTTGCACTGAAAACATCTAGTGTTCCCGAAATTACCCCCTGATTTATCAAACGTTTTGTATATACTGCCTTTTAGTCTACAGTCATGAGTGCAGAGGACGGTGTGAGACGGTGTTTTTGCAAGAAAACCTGTTAATTTGAATAATTCAACTCTTTCTTCTTGCCATATAATATGAAGTTACATCAAAGGAAAGCACATTCTTGAACTTTTCATCAATCTTTAAAAAGATTTTCAAACTTAATACTTCTTCATTTACTTCCTCTTGATGATCTTGTTTCAGACATGCTTTGTATACTAATCCCCGTGCTTATGAGAACCTATTATATACTCTTTTCGACCACTTTGGTGGCCTAAGTGGTTAGATCATCCACTTCTGATGCAGGAGTTTGTGGGTTCAGACCCCAGCAGAGTCATACCATAGACATACAAAAATGGTACTAGCAGCTGCCTCACTCGGCGCCCAGCATTAAGAGGTTTGTGTTAGGACTGGTTGGTCTGGTGTATAATATGACTGGGTGGGATATGATGTTATGTGTCCAAAGCATGATGCTCCAGTGCTAGACATCACTTTAAAGTGCTGCACTGCAGACATATAGCGATATGATTGAATTTGTTTTCAAGCTACTTTAAAATCCAAATAACACATACTCTCTCTGTACACTTTTCTCTCTCTCTCCCCCCATCCCCCCCCCACTCATAACATTTGAAAATAGAAATGATAATGGTTTAGGACTGGCACAGTTCTTTATTTTCTTCTGTTCACTGCTGTACCATCTTTCAAGGGCTGTTTGCATGTGTGCATATTTTAATGCATTTTAACATTTAAATGGGTGCATAATACTTTTTATTTTGAGTTTAGAATTAATTTTTTTCGTTTTCTACTTGTTAAATATTAATTAAATTAACTAAATAATTTTGCAACATGTAGATTTGTTTTGACAGTATGGTGCAGAATACTAATTTCATTGTAAGTACAAGATGGCACATTTTGTGTCATTCTTTCTCTGTCTTATTTACCCACTCACTTTTTCTTCAAAATCTTTATAATACTAACCGATCTTTGGTCAAAATTTCAAAAGTCACCATTTCTCTCTAAATGAATCGATTAACACATCTATCCAACTGTAACAGTGAATTACAACAAAAGAAAACATTGAAAAGTACAGTGGATTGACCATTTTTGGGGGAAAGAGGATTAGGGTTTATCCAAACGATTTGATTGACAAGAGGATAGGGATTATTGTCTGGCTGGTAAATTGATATTACGGATACATTAATGTAAGTGTCACGGGACCTTGGGACCTTTAAAAATTCATGCTTACAGAATACATTAATATAAGTGTCACGGAATCTAGGGAACATTAAACATTCATGCTTCAGTTGTGAAATACTGTAACTATGGAACCTGTGTCAAACAAGGTCAAAAAGCTAGTGAAATTTGGGAGATAAAAAAGAATCTTGTTCATGAATAAAAAATGTGCATCAATCATTTAGATTTTGTGGTATGTTGCCGTTTCCAAGAAATCAGCTGAATCAAAGTGTAGTTTTAAAAATCTTCCTTTGGATCAATTACTTTGTTTTACATTCCATTTACATTTAATCTTGTTGCTAGATGTTTTGTCAGACTGTATAATTATAATAAACCTTTGCCTTCCGATCACTTCTGAGATGAAATTAGGATGCCTTAACTATTACTACCATTTTTTGAGATCTTGATTTGGATGTTTACATTTTTACAGGATTCCCATATTGCTTAGATTAGGTAGAATCATAAAAATAATATGTATTCCCAAGAAACTTAAAAGGCTTGTTCTTCAACCATTACTCAGCACTTCCATGATATTGAGACATTGTGATTCCCAATTTATTTACAAGTGAACAGATAAATAAACCAGCGAGTTTTTGTATGTATGCCTCATACAGGATTAAGGCCCCAAGCATTGCTTAACTGACAGCAGTTGTGGTAAGAAATGATTGGAGAACAAAAGTGCAGAGTTTCTTTTATTATCTACATTATAAACATGCAGGGTTATTTAGTGACATGCATTGAGCAAGAAAAATTGGTTCATGAAAATTACAGGTTTTGGGCCTATAAAATTAATTCGCTTGTAGAAATGATGAAAATCTCTAAATTTAAATGTTAAAATACAATATGTCTAAATTTCAAAAGATCTATTTATAAAAATTATAGAAATAAAACACCTTAGGGGTTACAAGAATAATTGACAATATAATATATAACTGAAGAAAAAAAAGTATAAAATACAAATAGTTTTAAAGAATGTTTTGCAGGCTGGCATTAAATATGTTTTATTAAGGATCAGAATTTCTTTACACAGTTACAGATATTTGTTTTCAAGTAATGTGGGGTTTTTTCTTTAAAATATTGACTGCTCCAGTAAGAAAATATGTCTTGTAAAATACCTTTTCTTAGTTTATACATTTTTGTAGAGAATTATTTCTATAAACTTTGCCACATTTGAAATTCTTAAACATTTGGAAACAGGTCTGATATATGTATGATGAAACATAGTTTGACATTTGTTATTATTGTCAGTTTAAGGTGCCTGAAACATCAATCATTTATATGCATGTAGCTCTAGTGTCATAGACCAAAAGAGGTTTTGGAATTTTTTTTGCCTGTATGTCCATCCACAAGATTGTTATTACTACTACTCCTAAACTAATTGAAGGATTGTCATGAAACTTTACACGCATTCATCCCTTATTCTAGTTGACCGCTCTAGTGGTTAGAGCATCCACCTAGGATGCAGGAGGTCGTGGGTTCGATCACCAGCAGAGTCATACCAAAGACTTATAGAAAATGGTACTGACAGGTGCCTTGCTTGGCGCTCAGCTTTGAGAGGTTAGTGTTAGGACTGGTCAGCCTGGTGTCAGGATAATGTGACTGGGTGGGACATCATGCTACATGTCTGCAGCATGATGATCCAGTGCTAGACATCACTATAAACTGCCACACTGCAGACATTGTAGCGATATGACTGAAAAATTGTTAAAGTTGCATTAAAAATCCAAATCACACACACACACACACACACCCATGGTCTAGTTGGTGATAACCAAAAATGGCACCACTCAGTCAGTCAGCATGGCCACAACAAGTCAGCTTGAAAATATTTGTATAACTGCTCCTTATTGGATGGTCTTATCATCATGGGGTTTTCACAGAAATACTTCTTGACTTCTGTGATATCTAGCTGGTCATAAATGAAAAAGTGATAATCTTATGTCCAATATGGCCACCATGGCAGCCATCTTAAAAATCTGGTCACTGTCGTTCCTGCACAGAAAGTTATATTGACATGAAAAGATAAGAAAGACTTCTTATGACGTTTAGTTGATCCTAAATGGAAATGGTACTGAACTGATCTGATGTCTGATATGGTCATCACAGTGCCTCATGAAAATCTTGGTATCATGACTGTTGCTGAATTGTCATGGAAGATTTCTTGTGGTGTCTAGTTGGTCCTGAATGAAAATGGTGCAATCTGATATCCAAAATTATCCACAAGATTAACCTTCTTGTCAGTCTTGTTATTCCTACTCCTACTGATTGAAAAGTCATATTGAAATGCAGTTTTCACCAAAAGCTTCTTATGGTGCCTAATCAGTCCTGGATGAAAAAGTTACTGCTTGCACATCTAGCATGGCTACTATTGTTGCCATCTTGAATTGTCATATCAAAAGGGATTTTCACTGACAGACTTCTTATGATGTCTAGTTGATCCTCAGTAGAATTGGTGCACATCTGACAGCCACCTTGGCAGCCATCTTGAAAATTCTGTTGTATCTTAATCACGGTGGAAAGTCATATCAACATGGGGTTTTCACCAGAAGACTTCTTTTAATGTCTTGTTGGTCCTAGGTTAAAATGGTGCTAATCTGATGTCCATTATGGCCATCATGGTGGCCATCTTGAAAAACCTTGTTATCACTACTCCTCTTAAATGAAGGGTGACTGAGACATTATTTTCTTCAGGAGAGTTATTGTGGTGTCTGGTTGGTCCTGAATGAAAATTATGCAAATTGACTCTCAGTATGACCACCATGATGGCAATCTTGAAAATATTCTATACTCATCCCAAATAGGTGGTGACCACTCCAGTGGCCTGGTGGTTAGAGCATCTGCTTTGGATGCTGGAGGTCACAGGTCCTAACCCCAGCCAGGTCATACCAAAGATTTATAAAAATGGTACTAGCAGCTGCCTCGCTTGACACTTAGCATTAAAATGTTAGTGCTAGGACTGGTCAGCCTGTGTCAGGATAATGTGGGGCATCAGCGACATGATACCCAGTGCTAGAAATCACTTTAAACTGCAACACTGCAGACATCATAGCATTATGACTGAAAAATTGTTAAAGCTATGTTAAAAATCCAAATAACACACACATACACTCAAATAGATGTTTATATCAGAATAGGATGTTCACCAGTAGACTTCTTATGATACCTGAGTGGTCCTAAATGATGATGGTGCAAATTGTTCATCCAATATGGTTGCCACAAAGGTTGTCTTGAAAAGATTGCTGTCACTACTTCCCTGAATGCTGAGTCGTATTGAAATAGAGTTTTCACCAATCTGAAATTCAAAATTTCCACCATAGCTGCTAATTCGAGAATCTTGCAGTCACTCAAGACTCTAAGAGATGGTTTCAACACTTGACAGTTGAAAGAAAGAAATGGTCTTATTTTGAATTTCTGGAAATAATTTTCACCCAGTACAAACAACATCAGTCACCTTGAGGTATCATATTTAAATGTTATCAAGTGTATTGTGCATTACTTTGTGTTTCATACATTCAGTACCATTACTCACATTATTTTGGAATTTATATTTTTGATTTTTAGCTATTAATTGTAAACAAAAAATACCCTGGTAAATTTTCCTTCTAACACACATATTTAATTAATCAGCAGTGAAAAGAACCATGGCATAAATAAAAAAGAGCCTGTAACCATGGCATAAATAAAAAAGAGCCTGTAACCATGGCATAAATAAAAAAGAGTCTGTAACCATGGAATAAATAAAAAAGAGCCTGTAACCATGGAATAAATAAAAAAGAGCCTGTAACCATGGCATAAATAAAAAAGTCTGTAACCATGGAATAAATAAAAAAGAGCCTGTAACCATGGCATAAATAAAAAAGCATCTTTAACCATGGCATAAATAAAAAAGCATCTTTAACCATGGCATAAATAAAAAAGCATCTTTAACCATGGCATAAATAAAAAAGAGTCTGTGAATCATAATTTCAATCCACATGAATGACATTCACCTCTGTTGACCACATATTAGGTTTGGCTTGTAATCATACCCTTTAAAGATTTTTGGATGACTTGATTTATGTGCAAGAGACAGTAATTATAACTTTGCCTTTTGAAAGAAGTTTTAGTAGAAAAATAGGTGCAGTTGACTTTATTTTAAATTTGGTACAGTGTTTGCATAGGTTGTTACAAGTCATGTGAGTAATTTTAGGCCATCTTGGAATTCTTGTTTATAGCTGTCCGTTCTGCATTGTCAGCTTTATTTTGCTCATTTCCAGAGCAAACACCAGTTTAAACTATTTTTTTCCTTCATCCAGAGACTTGTAAGTCATATATTTTCTGCAATGGCATAAGCTCGATATACATGTAGCAATCACTTATTCATTTACATCTGTCCACTACATTGTAAATTACCCTTAATGTTAAAGTTTTATATTTTTTTAATCCCATTTCATCCTACCCTCGTTGAATATGGAATGTAATTTTAATGTGCACTTATTTTATGTAGCTAAACAAATGTCCACAGTATCCAGGCTTGGTGGTGAGCCTGATATGCAGGGTGTGACCAGCTTCAAGTTTGAAAAGAATTGCTGATAAAACTTATTCTTAATTAGGGGCAGACACATTTGTAGAAATAATCGTGTTTTCAACTCTGGCACCACCTTTTATAAAGGGAAAAGGTACTGATAATAATTATCATGATTTTGATATGGCCATTCCACACATGCCAGGTCCTTAAAGTCAGAATTCAAAGGTTCTATAGTCCCATGTATATATCAGTTTGGGCAAGACATTTTTTTTATCGAGTTTTAGAAAATGAACCTTACTTTTTGGTTATGAATGCACTCTCGGAAGTATTTACATTTTGCCATCATCAGTTAATGGAATTAGTACTTAAGTGAATTGCGTATCTTTTTCCATATGCCTTAAATTGTGACAGTTAAATATCATATAAAGAATTATTTTAATTGCTTGATTTTTGTAATGATTAATATAAAATAAAAAATATATTTGATGGATATATATTAGTTAAAGTTGCCAGTATACTGTTGTTGCATAGCCACAGAGATGTTGAATGTTTTAATGCTGTCCATGTAATAGAACATTTTCAGGGAACAGGGTTGGATAAACAACTAGGTCACACTTTGAAGAAATAATTCTTTCGATCGTCTTCAACAAGTCAGTTACTTTGAACAGAAACACCAAATTCTATACCAGCACCATCATCCTGTATGTTCACTATCTACACATATTGTAAATATTAATCAACATGACATACATTCTGATGCGGAGGAAACTGAATGCATTAGAAACTTTCATTTTGCTTTTCCATTCTTCTTGATATTTCAGCAAAACCATTATGCAGTGGGGCTGTTGTGCAGATTTTGTTTGTTTGTAATGCACGGTTCATACAACCTTGGAAAACCATAAATTTGATGTGTTGCTTTTAAAAACTCTTTAAATTGTGAAAAAAGTTTGATTTAGCTAGGACAAGTTTTTGAATTTGTTGAAAAACTACTTAAATTTTCCCAAAAACTTCTTAAATTGATTTAAGGGAATATAAAATGATAAAACTGAATTAGATATACTACTTTTTAAATTTATAATTCTTTGCTATGTACATGTTATCCAAAAATAATTAAAAAAATGATCAAAAAAGGGAAAATAATTGTGTGACTCGAGTGATATTTGACATTTATACTCAACAAGATGTGATAGGATCCTTTGCACTGGTGATATCCTAATTAATTAGTTTTTCATACCTTGTTTTGTACTTATTTATGCAGGGTAACATATGGAGAAAGTTCAATTTTAGTAAGAAAAAAATATTCCTGAAATACTGAAAGTCCTTAAGCGTCATATCTTTTAGGATGTATGAACCATGTTATTACAGTTGATGCTGTTGTTTGATATTTATAAATTTCTACATTGGTGTTGTGTTTTGTGGTTCTTGTGGCATATTTAACATTAGCATGGTATGAAGAACGACTAATGGCTTTGTTGGTAAGAACAATAAGTAATTATGTTCAATTATTAATAACTACTTTGCATTTTTGTTGCATATTTTGTCACTGGGAAAGGCGAGGATTTGTCATATGAATTTTTTTTGGTAAAAGCCAACAGTACAGTGCAATAATGATGCTTTGTCTTAATTTGAAAATAACTTTGAAAACATTTTTAAAAACCTTTGAACTGATAGAATTCTTTTCAAGGTTCCTGTACATGTGCTCTGTTGATAAGTATTTTATTTTTACTCAGCTATTTAAATTTTAAGGGAATCATTTTAAAAATTGAGCATGTCTTCACCTTGGTTAATATTCATGTCTTGTTCAAAGATATGTGAATATTTTAATACAGTAAGAGCTTCATTTAAATTGAAGAGAAATTTTGCATTTCAGTTTCAATATTTGCTTATATTATGCATTATATATATTATAAACTGATTGCAATATTCATTTACTAAAATTATGGATTATTGAATAATGGCAAGGAAAGGTAAACTTTCTTGGACACTAGTACATAAGTATTAAAGTCATTAATTAATTATATAGTGATTTAGTATTAGAATCAAATAACTTATGTTTTCACCGTCGGTACTTCACTGCCTTGAAAATAAGATGCAAAAAAGTAATGTAAAATAGGTAGTATTTTAAGAAGGCAAAAAGCTCAGAGAAACCAAACTCCATTATTGTCTACCACACATTAAAGTTGGTGTATTTTGTGGTCTTTAAATTTGAATAGAAATAACTTGATCATTGCATTTCATTTCTACAATTTCATGATTTAAAATAACAAATCAAAAATATACCCAGATAATTGCTTTTAATTTGTTTTTTATTAAATGTCAGGATTACAAAATCAGGTAAATACTGTCATTTCCAGTTTGAAATGTGCACTGGTTATTTCACTTAAATACTTGCCATAATAAATTGTTTGGTGATTCTAGACCCTGCCATCATAAAACAAATTCCTGACCACTAATTTTAGTTGTAGATATTCAGACCAAGCAAAGCACAACATTTATTTTTTAGTACAATTTTCCAAACTGGACTAACATTTCTTACTAAAGTTTTATCACATAGGGACTGGAAGGTCACAAATCTTTATCCAGCAACTTGTACTCAAAATCGAGACTTTTTTAGAAACTTTTTTAGAATCTTGATTCTATGATCAAAAAGTTCTTTAACAACAATGTAAACAAAAAAAGTTACTTAACTGTTTAAAATAATTTTAGTAGTCCTTTCAAGGTAACTTCCTTTTGACCTACTTCTCCCATCTTGAGACAAATCTTGAGCTGAAAAATGGCATTAAACCCTTCAGCTACAACAACCTGTAAACCTATTTGTTATTTATCAAGCTTCCTGATAAACCCTTCAATACAACAACCTTTAAACCTATTTGTTATTTATCAAGCTTCCTGGTAAACCCTTCAACTACAACAACTTTAAACCTATTTGTTATTTATCAACCTTCCTGGTAAACCCTTCAACTACAACAACCTTTAAACCTATTTTTTATTTATCAAGGTTCCTGGTAAACCCTTCAACTACAACAACCTTTAAACCTATTTGTTATTTATCAAGTTCCTGGTAAACCCTTCAACTACAAGAACGTTTAAACGTATTTGTTATTTATCAAGCTTCCTGGTAAACCCTTCAACTACAACAACCTTTAAACCTATTTGTTATTTATCAAGCTTCCTGGTAAACCCTTCAACTACAACAACCTTTAAACCTATTTTTTATTTATCAAGCTACCTGGGCACCAACAATATGCATTCCTAATTCCTTGATCAGAATGTTTTCTGCTTTTCCTTATGGAATATAAGAATGTTCTGCTACCTCTTGGACGGTAGCTCCATTGTTTTCCATTATACATTTTTCGATAGAATTGACTATTTCTTTCAAAATTGATGTCCTTGGCCTGACTGTGCTTTTAACTTTAACAATCCCCCCTAACATCACTAAAATATTTCATCCATCCACTATTCCCGATTTAGCAAGTACTCTATCCAACCAGCTTTTATCTCTGCTAAGGATTTTCCTAATTTTTTGTCAAATTTTGTAATCACTGTCTGTCTGAAACTGGATTCATCTGCTGTTATGCCAGCACATCTACAGATTGCTGAAAAAGATGACATCGCTAAGCCAATGACTACATCCTAAATTGGGACATTTTTGGTTCATGGCAGGCAAATTTTTATGATGCAGGGTTGCTTTGTTTAGAATATATTACAAGTGATCTGAAACATTTGGATCAACCCTAGTATGCATAAAATAATAGTTTACGTTCAATATTTATGTTCTAAGAACAACCTGGTGCTTGAAAGTCTTATGACATCCAGGCCTGGATTGTAAGCATTGAGTACTCTTAGATGATATTACAGTTTTAAAAATTTCAACATCTTATACACCTCTGATCCTATTTACCATGTTCTCTACAATCTCTTTTCCAGGTACATCAAAGTCCTTGAAATGTAAAGAAAACAAGAACTTCCTGATGAGAGATAACACAACTGGATGAATTCAGATCTTCAAAAGTTATCCGTCCTCAGATTCTAATAGACTGTGATAATTTATTCTGTGATGTAGCAAACACTGGCCATCATTTTCTACTATGAAAGTTACAATTATGATATTGAATTTTAATTAAGTTATTTAGGTATGCAATAAAAACTTCTTTCTTGTAGTTTGTTTCCTTTGCCATCCATTTATATGTTATTTCTCTGTGATACATCATAGTACAGTTTTCGTCCTTATTGGGCAATGTTAGTTTACAACATTCAGTATTTTTTTTTGCGCCATGTCATTTAATATTCAAAAACATAAAAAATGAAAAGAAAACGAGTCACTCTTATTCTGATTCTTTTGTCTTTATTAGCTTTAATAGTCTTTCTTCGTATGGTAACTGAATTCTACAGATATATGTAGATTCTATTTTGACATAATTATATATCTAACAAGCTGTTAGGTACATTTATTTTGCCTAAGATTTTGTACGAGTCGAAAGGCTTAATCTGTTTATTGATACAAAAACACGGAAAGATGCACATATACTGCATTGAGTGTTGGTTGTGAAAATCTGGATTTCTAAACAAATTTGCATTGGAATATCAACTAAGTGCTGAAAAGTTTCCAGCCCTGGCTTCATTTCTTCATTTAATCCCTATAATATTTGGAAAATTACCTGTTTATTTCAACTAAAGAAGAATTGAATTTCACCCTACATTTTCCGTTCTACAGTAAATCTTGCATGTTTTGAATGTGACCTTTATGTATATTTAATAATAAAGAGATTTAGAGCAAATACATGTTACATGATTTTTCTGGGATTGTATCCACAATCTGATAATTTCAAGATGAACTAAGGGCTTTTCCATTTAAATCTATCCAAAGAGGTGTTGAATGCCACTTTTCAATTTTTGTAACCAAAACCACCAGTAGAATAGAGTTAGAGTAAACATTACACAAAATAAGATACAGATATCCTTAGACATTACTACTACAGAAAATAAAGAAATAGCCATTCCCCCACCCTAGGTACATTTAAATGGATTAGCCCTTAACAAAAGTACGTTTAAATGGATTAGCCCTTAACAAAAGAAATCATTTTAGTAGTATTTAATTTATTTTGATCTTTATAAAAAAAACATGCATTTGCACTGTATTATGCATGGACTTGAAAGTTTTTTTGTCATTGCAAATACAAAATTAAAATACACTGTACTCTGGAATCACTAATGATCAGTGATGTTTGTCTCAAATTAATTCTCAATATGGTTAAAGAAAAACAACTGGGTTATAGGATATTTTGGGCCATAATTGGTAAAAAGAGAATTATATTTTAATAAATAGGAAATATACTGCTGTTTCAGGTTTATTTAATATTCTTTTGTTTCGGATCTGCTCAAATTTATAACATTGGGCAAGCAGCAGCATGAAGTCTGTCAAATTTATAACATTAGGGCAAGTTGCAGCATGAAGTCTGTCAAATTTATAACATTGGGCAAGCAGCAGCATGAAGTCTGTCAAATTTATAACATTAGGGCAAGTTGCAGCATGAATTCTGTCAAATTTATAACGTTAGGGCAAGTAACAACATGAAGCTTCTATCAGATTTGTAACATTTGGGAAAAGGGCAGCATAAAGTCTGTCAAATTTGTAACATTAGTGAAAACAGCAGCAAGAACTCTCTGTCAAATTTGTAATATTAGGGCAAGTAGCAGAATGAAGTCTCTGTCAGTATGGTTCTTAGATAATTGATTATTTTTTATTATCTTTAAAGTATATTTGTTTAGAGCATTTCTGTCCAACTATATATAGATGGATGGTGTTCATTCCATATTTGTGATAAATAGGGCAAAAAGTTAAACTTTTCAGAAAAGCACGTCCCATCAAGGACATAAGAATGACTTTGGAAGACTTTTAGTTCCTGTTCTTCAAAAAGGATTTCTGGTATGCATGTATTTATTGTATTCATTCTTATACTGTTAAGCATTGATTGCTTAGTAGCAAATATATCATGTATATGAATCTCCATAGTAACATAATAAATAGTGTATGTACCATATATGCTTGCTTGTAAGTCAAGTGTAGCTGGAAACTGCACAGACCCATATCTGCCATCACATAATGTTCAGGCAGATCAGGATCTATGTAGTCTGTTTGAAGTTGGGTTTGACTTATATATATGTGAGTATATATGGTATGGATTTTTCAAGAAATGTGGACGTATATTGTGTCAAGAAGTGTTAATGATTAATTGTTCAGTATTAACTATTTCTGTGACAGTCTCCGTATTTATAAGTTTTTTTTTTGATAAGTCATTTTTAATTCAAGAAAGTGCACGAAGTTGAAAATCATATTCATTTTAATGTAGATGTATTGCAGAACACAAACAGTATTATATATCAATTCCAGTATATTTCTAGCATACAGTTTACTGATAGCACTAGAGGCTGTTGTACATTATTTTATAAGTATATTAAACAGAAAAGTGTATTTCTAATCATGATATAAAAATTATAGTATCAAAATAAATACATTATTTTTTTGTGATAAAGATTGTACTATCCCAGACATAATAACAACCTATGCACAGAATTTCTATAACTGTACACATAGCTTTTTCATAATTTCTCTAAAAATCTGTTTCCTTTTTGTCTCAGCATTCTGGAAAGTGTTTATGTAGAAAATTATGACCTTCTAATCAGAGGGGGGAGTTGAAAGTTCAATAGATCATAATTTAAGAAAAAGGAAATTAATGTTTTCTTTTACTTTTTCAAAGTAATCTGAAGGCACCTAATGTACAAAACATCTCTTGTTGATGCTTTCATGGTGACCACCAGACCCAGATCTGTCATCCGGTTGATTTGGATCTCATTAGTTTATTCTTCTAATTAGTGCTGAAAAACTATATAGATCCTCATCTATTGGCACATTATGTTGTGGCAGGTCTGGGTGTATGTATTTTGCAGTTGGATCCAACTTGTTAACAAGTATATGGGGTAATGTATTAAAGACTCCTGTAGTAAACAAAACTGAATGTGAATGGCATATGTCTTTGCTGAAGAATCTTGAGTTAACAAATATTTTTTTACAAGATTAGCATAGTTTCAGATTTCTTGCAAATGTTTGGGTGTCCCTAAATTCAAGACCTTATTTTAATTAATATTCCTTCGACAAGCCAACACTAGAAGTCCCAGGGGGCCCCGAGTGGCCTAAAGCGCTCTCCGTTACGGATCACTGTCATCTCACCTCTGTCTGCTTGGGTTCGAGTCTCGGATTCAGCCAATGTGGATATGTGAGAAAGCTTGCCAGTAGCTTCTCGAGGGTCGGTGGTTCTTTCCGGGGATTTTCCGGTTTCTTCCTCCACCATTAATACTGGCCGCCATGTATAGCCTATCGCGTGCTGAAAAATGGCATTAAACCCTACAACAACAACAACAACAACTAGAAGTCCCATATACATTCCACACTCAGCTTGAAACTGCTTAATAAATTGTTCTTTTTTAAAATCAGATATTCATACTAATACAAGTGTTGAAAGTTGCACATTGGATATCAGCCAGTATATTTACTGCTTTGAATTTGTACATGTCATGCACCTTGTCTTGACCTTAACATGCTCTTCTGTGTAAAACATTTTATAAAATTAAGTTAAGAAAATACTGATTTAAAGCTAGAAAGAATGAATTTAATTTGAGTTTGGGTCTGAAAAGTTGTATGCATTTTGACAAATCAATTTCATACTATTATCTTGAAGAAGTAACTAATTTGTTATATCAGTGTTATTAAGGTCATGTACTTTTATTCACTAGTGCCTTAGATTTATTGTATATATAAATCAAAGAACTATATTTCTTTCCAAGGGCTGCCAACTTGTTTTTTTAATGATCCTGTATGAAGATCAATTTGATTAAATGTTGTTTTGTTAATTTAGGAAAATAATTTCAATGAACAATTTTTTTTTTGGTTGCATGTGTAACCCTGGATTAATTTAGGGTTTCAAGTACAATTATGTGACCTACACAGCAATTTTTTAGACTTGACAGGCATTTTACATAAACAGTTAGCTGTTACATACTAATGCACAACATATAGCATATCAATAAATTATCAAATGTAGAACTTTGTGTTTTGCTCTTGTTATAGAAACCATTTTTTCTCTAACTCTTCCTCAGAGCTATCGATCTGTAGGTAGAGACCTTGCTTCTCAGACCTTCACTCTCTGGTCCAAGTCTTTCACTTATACAGAAAACTTTGTCTTTTATTTTCTGTGTACCATTATTTTACTCTTAAGGTTTTTAACTCTTTTGGTCATAGACCAGGAGAGCTTATGGGAATGTTTGTTGGTGCCACTCAGACATACAATATGGTGGCCATATTGAAAACCTTATCACTACTCCTCTTAAATGAATGGTAATCTCAACATAGATTTTTCACTTCCTTTGATGTTCAGTTGGTCCAGAATGAAAATGGTGACACTCACACATTCAGTATGGTCACCAGGGCAGCCAGCTTGAAAATTTTGTTTTTGTTACTCTTCCTGAAGGGTCATGGTAATATGGGATTTTCAATGAAGACTTATGATGTCTGGTTGGGCATAAATGAAAATGGTGCCAGTCTGGTGTCCATTATGTTGGCTACATCAGCCATCTATAAAAATATTTTTATCACTACTCCTGAATAAAAGGTCATTTTGACATGGGGTTTCATGAGAGTACTTCTTTTGACGTCTAGTTGGTCCTAAATCAAAATGGTGCCACTTTCACATCCAATATGGCTGCCACAGTGGCCATCTTGAAAATCTTGATTTCACTACTCAACATAAATTGATGGTTAGAAGAACATGGTTTTTTTATACAAAAAGAGACTTCTTAATGACATCTAGTTGGTCCTACATGAAAATTGTGCTGCCCAGGCATACAGTATGACCACTATAACTATCATGAATAATCTTGATTTTGCTATTTCTTGACAAGGACTGGTCATATGAAAATGAGGTTTCCACTGAAAGACTTTATATGATGTCTTTGTTGGTCATAAATGACAATGGTACCAATCTGTCCTCCATTATGGAGACCACAATGTACATCTTGAAAATCTTTGTTATTACTAATTCTCCCAGATTCTGGTCATATTGACATTGCGCTTTGATTAAAAAAAATTTGTCTGATCCTAAAAGGAAATGGTGACAATCTGATATCCATCATGGCAGTCATCTTAAATGTCATAACATCTTGGGGTTTACATAAGAAGACATTGTGTTGAGTTCGTCCAAAATTAGAATGGTGCTGATCTAACACCAAATATGGCCACCATGAAGGCCATTTTGGAAATCTTTTGCTATTTCTGTTAAATGGAAAGGAATTTTAACATTGGGGTTTTCAAAAGAAGACTTTGTATAGTGTCTTATTTGTCCTAAATATAAAATTGATACAAACTAAACTTCAGTATGACCACCATGATGTCTGTCTGGAAAATCCTGTTGTCACTACTTCCCTTGAATGGATGGTCATATTGGCAGGTTTTCACCAAGAAACTTCTAATGTTATCTAAATAGTCCTATATTAAAATGGCAATTCTCACATCCAATATGTCCACAAAAGCAGCTAATTTTAAAATCTTGTTGTCATTGACAAATATCAAAGACCATTTTAGAGTTGAGAAGTTAAAAGGAAGGGATGTTTTTATCTGAAATTCCTAGAATTTTTTTTTCAGCCAGTCGAGCCTCAGCCTGAGAGACAATGGCAGTTCTCATAAGGGTCTTTTTATTTTGAATGAATTCAGTGAAAATACAGTGTACATAATTTTTTTAAAAGATGGAGTTCATTCAAAATAAGACAACAAGACATCATATGAAGTCTTTCAGTGAAAACCTCATTTTCATAATTCACACTAGAAAGTGTGACCCTGGACTAAAATTTTCAAAACCTAGAGAATTCTTTTTTTAAAACAATATTGATTGAATTTCAGATTTATGACAAAATGTAACAGGAAAGTGATTGATTCACTCTCAAAGCTACATGCATAACTCAAGATCATCTCAAATCATACAACATTGTAGGGACTTTTTATGAAAATACATTGTAGGGACTTTTTATGAAAATACATTGTGCATACTTTTTGGTTTTAAAGACGGAATTCATTCAAAATAAAAAAGTCCTTAAGTCCCAAATTATGAGTAAAACAAGATGCAGCTTTCCTGAGATCAAAGCCAGTGCTGTTGTGCTTCCTATAGAACGTGTTGTCATATCGATGCTGCACCATATTAATTTAAAATTTCACACCTGTGTGCAACTGACCCAACATTTAATTTAGGGCCAGGGATTTTCTTTTATTGCATTCCACATTTTTAGTCCTATCATCAAGGTCAAAGTCACAATTCAATAACCGAAGGATTCATTTTATTTCTGCATGATATTATACAAGTTGTTGAGGTGCAAAGCTGAACCATAATACACTTGCATTTCTCAATTTTCTTTTAAATGATCCACTATATCACAGTCTGGGTTTATCTTCAAGTGCAAGGTCACTTCATTTTTTTACCCCTTTTTCTGTACATTTACTTTAATGCACTTTGAGATGGTATAATGAAACTTGGTTACATTCCATGTCTGCCATGTAACTTTACAGCTCTGTCTTAAAATTCACAAATTCCATTATTGTGAATTTGTGACTTCATCATGTCCATACACTCATCTCTGCTTACATTCATCTGTCTGTTCAGTATTTCATTTCTACACGATAACTTCAGTTCTTCGCCATCTACTATTACCAGTATTTATAATTGGTTTACTATTGTGGCATGGTAGAAACCTTATCTATTTGTGATTTTAGACTCAAAGTGAAATGTCAAGGTCAAACTAAAGCCATAAGGGAAAAACTAAAATCCAATGTGGAAATGCACGAGAATGCAATATAATCATAAACATTTCCAGTATGTGGTATGACACTTAATCACAACTCATTCTTTAATGCAAAAAGAGAACTTAACTAAATCCTGAGTTCTCGTAATAATAATGTTGAATTTTGTTCAAGGGATTTAAAATTCATCCTTGAAAAGTGTTTGCTGCACTCATTTTATCTGGTTTAATAGAAGCCAGAGCTACAGCAATAATGTAGTCTTCAATGTACTCATTTTATCTGGCTTGTTCGAAACCAGAGCTACAGTAATGGAATTATAAGTTTTCACTGGACTTATTTTATCTGGCTAATTCAAAGCCAGAGCTACAGTAATAGAATAGTTTCCACTGTACTCATTTTATCTGGCTAATTCAAAGCCAGAGCTACAGTAATATACTCATTTTATCTGGCTAATTCAAAGCCAGAGCTACAGTAATAGAATAGTTTCCAATGTACTTTATCAGGCTAATTCAAAGCCAGAGCTACAGTAATAGAATAGTTTCCAATGTACTTTATCAGGCTAATTCAATGCCAGAGCTACAGTAATACAATAGTTTCCACTGTACTCATTTTATCAGGCTAATTCAAGGCCAGAGCTACAGTAATAGAATAGCTTCCACTGTACTCATTTTATCAGGCTAATTCAAAGCCAGAGCTACAGTAATAGAATAGTTTCCAATGTACTTTATCAGGCTAATTCAAAGCCAGAGCTACAGTAATAGAATAGTTTCCAATGTACTTTATCAGGCTAATTCAATGCCAGAGCTACAGTAATACAATAGTTTCCACTGTACTCATTTTATCAGGCTAATTCAAGGCCAGAGCTACAGTAATAGAATAGCTTCCACTGTACTCATTTTATCAGGCTAATTCAAAGCCAGAGCTGCAGTAATAGAATAGCTTCCACTGTACTCATTTTATCAGGCTAATTCAAAGCCAGAGCTACAGTAATACAATAGCTTCCACTGTACTCCTTTTATCAGGCTAATTCAAAGCCAGAGCTACAGTAATACAATAGCTTCCACTGTACTCCTTTTATCAGGCTAATTCAAAGCCAGAGCTACAGTAATACAATAGCTTCCACTGTACTCCTTTTATCAGGCTAATTCAAAGCCAGAGCTACAGTAATACAATAGTTTCCACTGTACTCATTTTATCAGGCTAATTCAAAGTCAGAGCTACAGTAATACAATAGCTTCCACTGTACTCCTTTTATCAGGCTAATTCAAAGCCAGAGCTACAGTAATACAATAGCTTCCACTGTACTCCTTTTATCAGGCTAATTCAAAGCCAGAGCTACAGTAATACAATAGCTTCCACTGTACTCCTTTTATCAGGCTAATTCAAAGCCAGAGCTACAGTAATACAATAGTTTCCACTGTACTCCTTTTATCAGGCTAATTCAAAGTCAGAGCTACAGTAATACAATAGCTTCCACTGTACTCCTTTTATCAGGCTAATTCAAAGCCAGAGCTACAGTAATAGAATAGTTTTAATTTCCACATGATTTTAGAAGACTAATTACTTTAATGAATAAGAGCACTGTACTGTATAACCTTACAAAAATAGATTTGTTACAGTTGGCCTGTACATCATTATTGTTTGTCAGTTATATAAAATTTGCAGTTTAAAATTATATACAATTTCATTTCCGTATAGTTTTTATTTACCATTCCTACAGACAATGATATTTGTCTTGTAATGATCTGCTGCTTGGAGTTCCACAAGTCAGCAAATTTTACATATAAAAAAGATTCCAGATTATGATGACCATGCAGTATTTTTCATCTGCCATGCCAAGGGAAAACAGTTGCTTCTCACAGCTGTGAAAATTTGCTATTTTAGTACAGTTTGTTTCAGAAATAAGCTCACAAACCTGATTGCACGGACAGTTTTGTTGTTATCCTGCTTGTCTTCATTTAAAATAGCATTTGTAGCCAAAATGGTATATCCCCATTTGTATAGCGCCCGTTTATCGGCTGCTGATATACATACACCGTTTTAATTTATTTTAACACAGAACCATCTCATTTGTCCAAGCGGAATGAAATCATGACCTAAAATAATTTCTCTTTCTTTGAAAGATGCTTTAGTAATCAAGTCAGCAGTGCAATGTACAAGAGCAGCAGGGAGGGTTAACATACCAGAATTTCAAACCGAAATAAAGCTTCCTATGGAGGGTACAAAAATACAAGTGTCAATAATGCTTAAGTAGGGAGGGTAAATAGACCATTTTATTGACAGCCAAGGTCACTGACCAGGTTGTTTCTTTGACATGGCAAACTGGCTGTCTGTGCTGGTGGTAGTATTGCTTATTTTATTTATTGCGTTTTAGTTATCCCCATTTTTTACACTGTACCCTATCTTCTATCTTGTTTTTCCCTAGTGTTGTTGCTTGTTTGTGTTCCTAGCCTGGGATTAGACTTTGGTCCTAGGAGAAAGCCTCATTTTCCCTCTCATTCCAATAGCAGAGATATACTCCAGGATAACTGTGTTTACCACATTGGTATTACTTGTTCCTGTATTAAGGAAGTTGCGGTATTGGGCGTGGATCTTAATTTTCTTTCCTGTTTATCCAGGAATTTTTTTCTGCCTTGCCTATATTTGGGACAGTCATTGAATGCATGGCTTAATGTTTCTGGAATAGTGTAGTACTGGCTGTTAGTTCCTGCTTCTTTTATGCTTGGTAAGAAGATTAAAGAACTTCAGGCTTAAAGGGTTTTCCCAGTTCTGACTCTATTACTTTGGATACATGCAGGTTTACCAGGTATGGGGCGCTAATGTTTATACTAATTTGTTTCTGCAATTTGTATAGTTTACTCCCTTTATTGGTGTTATCCCATTCCTTTTGCCATTGATATATATTTTCTGCCTGATCATTATTGGACGCTGCAATCTGCTTGGTGTATATCTGATTCGTTTAGTTTATTTGAGATTGGCACAAATGGTCCGATCCGGTCCGATGTTTAATTTACGACTTGTGTGGTCATTATGCCATATACGTCGACTCATCGAGAAGAAATTAGGCCACCTCTCGAATTTTGAGATTTTACCCCTATTTGGGGTTGAATTTTGTGTGCATAGCACATTATTTTTCATCAATTTACATCGATTCGTATGAATGGGAGGACCTCATTCGGCGTTTACTACATGTATAGCTTGTTTCTCAGTACCCGTATGAAATCATATGCCTTATCATAGGCGTACTGCATGCATATTCTGCACCTAAAATATGGGTTCTCTTTGGTTTATGAGAATGAGAAAAGTGTAATACTAGCGTATCTCTGGCACACTACTAGCGTACTTAAGGTGTACACAGAGGCGAATTATTTAAATTAGTACGCCTGTATTCAAATACATAAATGTAATAAGGTGTATTACAGGCATAAATCACAGGCCCAATACCCCTACAAGGAGCTGCTTAATTTTGTCGAGGGGGAAGGAATGATGCCACATCCCCCAACGCATTTATGCACTCACAGAATGCCGTTTGATTTAGCCGACAGGTCGTGGGACATTAAGTCCCATTCGACCTATATGAAAGGCAACCCTGAGTGGGATTGGACCCAACACGCACTTAATGTAAATAAATATATACTGCAGGCTAAGACATCTTATAGGATTGGGCACTGTTCTTATGACGTCACCCCGGTTCCGTGTGTACACGCTCATCTGGACACCTGCTTTATAGACGAGTGGGAATCGGCCCACACACTTGTCTTTTAATGTCAGAGTAGGCAGGGAGGAGAGTGACCAAGAAGGAGACACCAACGTCAACCGGAACGTACCTGCAACGCCAAAATTTATATTGCCAGATTCAACTCAGCTGCTTACATATTGGGTATTCCCTGTTACAAATTCTGTGTGAGCCACAATCGTAATTAGAGTCTTGAATTTTAGTTTTAAATTTTCCTATCTTAATTTACTTCCAAAATCACATAGTGTGTATCAATCTTATTTAAATCAAAGAAATAGGTCTGAGAGACCATTGGAAATTTTTGAATGTCCAGTTAGAAATTATGGCTTTAATTTTGAATGATCGTATTAGGTTTGCAATAGCATTATGAAGTCGAGCTTTCAGGCCAAATTGAAATCTCTTGATAAGAGGCAATGATCTGGTAGCCCTAAAAAAGACCGAGGTTAATCCTCATCCGGAAACAGTAATCCCCTGAGATGTTTGGGCGGCATAGACTTCCATCTGACTTCTGCCTCGATGGTATCCAGACAAAGTATATCTCCGAGGACCAGTTGTTCATATTCAGGCGGTGAATTGAATTTTGGTATTTCCATGTGTACCTTAATCAGTTCGTTGGTTATTAATACCAATAGTGGCATTGAAGTCGGGTGGAAGTCATCATTTAGTTGGTGGAGTCTGTGTGCTGCACGCAGAAAACGTAAATCGCGTGGTATAATGAATTTTCCTTGATGTTCCGTCCTTTGGTATTTGTCCACCACCCGTCCAAACTAGATCAAAGGCTTTCTCAAAGTCTAAAATGATAGCTATGAGATCACGTTTTCATTTAGCCATGAATTTATTGCGGAAGTCACTTTGGTTTTTTTGAGAGAAGCTTGTTACTTTCAAGGTGATGTTTAAGTCTGTTGTTTATCATTGTTTCCATCACCTTACATACAATATCGGTGAGGGAGATTGGACCGCAAGAGGATAGTTCTGTGGGTGTCTTTACCAGCTTTTGGGATCGTGATAACTATAGCCTGTTCCCAGTTTGTGGGAATTTGTCCTGTCTGCCATGATTGATTAATCATGTCTAGTATGATTTCTTCAATATTGGGTGGAACGTTTTTTTATGTTTCATATCCTAGATGTTCTTTTCCAGGGGAGGTGGATTTCTTGTTTTTGAGGGCTGATCTCTATTCGTCTAAGGTGAAAATGTCGTTAAGAGGAGAAATCCTGGAGTTTAGGTTAGTAAAGAGATTGGGATATTTACACTCTACTGTTGCTCTGTATGTTTGGAATAGTGCAGAGTGGTTATTGGTCCTGCTCATTCCGGCGAAATATTTTGTTATATGTTCAGCTTTTTCTTTGTTAGTTGATGTACCCTTGATATTTGGGATACTGTTACTACTGTTGCCTCGCCTTGCTTTTATTTTGTTCCAAACCTGTTTGGAATTGCACTGCTTTATTTCAAGGGTAAATTAATATTTTTGCCAAGATGTTTACTTTGCTCTTTTGATAATAGTTTTCGCTTGTTTTTCTTCGGTTTTGTATTCAATGTAGTCAATTGATTGTCCTGTATGAAGAAATTTATTGAGGGTTTTCTTTTTCTCCTTGATTATATTTTTGCAGTTGTCATTCCACCATGGAATGGGTTGTTTTATATTTGGTGTGTTCACAGTTCCAGTAATGGGGATGCTTTGAGTGGCAGCTGCATTTATCGCTTCAAGGATTTTTGGTTGTATCTGTCCATGTGGTCTTCTCGTAAATTGGCTATGGTTATACCGGTAAGTAATGTATTGCACGTATGCCAGTCAGCTTTGTAGAGTCTCCTTTTAGGTTCTTTTGAGAAGGTGGCAACTGGATTTGTAAGTAATAAGTATGGGAAAGTGGTCATTACCCAAACTTCTTCTCCCCTGGTGTATAAACAGTCCTTGGAGGTGGGGTGATGGGGTCCGTCGCAATTTGTGCATTTCTGGCCTGTGACTGTGCATTTGCTACTGTGGCTGCCGCCGCAGGTATCACAACGGCTTTTATTCCTTCACTTGTTAGCATAATGTCCCCATGCCTTGCAATTACTGCAAAAAGCTAGGCTTATTTATATAATCTAGGAGTGGAAAGAATAGCCATTGAAGTAGACAAGCAATAATGGGGTTGTGTTGAATTCCAATAGCATTTTTGTGGTCATCAGTCCGCAACTGGTCCTGAACTTGGAAGCCCAGATGTCAGCTCCTTGTGTTATTAACTCTCATTCGAGGTCATTATTGCTTTGAGTTGTATTTCGCATGCAATTGTATGACCGTTTTGTAGGCTACAGATGGTTTCGATCCATGCATTCTGCATACAAGATGTGAATCAATGTGTTCTGAGCCTGTGTAAACTGATGTTTCACACGGAGTTGGCCTGATTGTGTAGAGTGTAAATGATATTCGTCATTGCCTTGGTCTAGAGAGAAATCAAATTGCCACAAAGTTTACAACGTCTGGCCGCCTCGGATAACTTCTGTCTTGGACATGTTATAGTTGCTCGAACTCGAAAGGATTTTGATCGATAGCTGCCATGCTGACTATGCTAGGAAGCAGACGCTTTGACAATTGATCTTGGAAAACATGATCTTCTGTCATGGATCACAGTGCAGATGCAGATGTGAAGGTTTTGGTTTCCACTTTGTAGTAGGTAATACTTAGCAGCCGTTCTGCTCAGAGCTTGATTATTGTTATTTCGTGGTTTAGGTCAGACTTTCACACATTAAACGTAAAGTCTGGCTTCTTCGATTCACTTGTTAGCATTAGTCAACAACGAGAACACGGTTTTACTTCAATTACGTCTCACATGCATGTCCACACCATTCAAATACTTTTCTTGCAACCACATGTCCAAGTGTAAAAGATCCATCATTTCTTAACTACGTTTTATTTGACGTTCATTAGGTGGTCGTTACATCAAACACTGGTCTGCAACCTCGTCTGCAATCAAAGCTGTGCTGTTGAACTTATTCAGCGTATCAGGTTTCCAATCCACTGAGACATCACTATATGTGTTCTTGGTTTCTTTCAAGAGGTGCTACATGTACGCTTGGTATGGGCAAGTGTCCATGCTGCTGCTGACTAGATGTTCAAGGAAATCCATTTCATTGAACAAGGAATGCATGAAATTGTTGAAGGGATCCACCATGTCACCAGCGCCTGGTATGGTGATGTCCATTTTAATAACATTGACTTTCAGGTACAAGTAACCGTTATTCAGATCAATGTAATCTTCGGTTTGTCCTTGACTTTCAGATTTGATATGAGCCGAAGTGATGATATTCTTCCAGTTGGGATTCTTATGTCGTCATCATCATCGGTGGCGTTGCAAGCAGGTGGAATTCTGACGTGGAACATTTGCAAGAATCTCGGTGCATCAGTTTTAGTTGGTAATCAAAACCGTGGAATTCTCTGACAGCTGTTCTTCTTTTCTTAATATTCTTATTGGCGTGTCTATGAGATCAGAATGATTTTCGACGTTTTTTCTGCATTGTCCTTAATGTGGCATGATGGAGCAATTAATAAAGTAAATGTATTAAATGTATACTGGTGTCTAGGAGACCCAGATCTTTTCCTGTTTGAATAAACACATTTTATCCCATGCTTTCATCAAGTCTTATTTAGGATTTTGATGTTCGATGAACACCTTTTGAAGACATCATTTTCCTTGCGTCTAAGTTGCCTCTCTTAAAGCATGTATACTCGAGTGACCATTGGTTTCAGAATGGTTGCTACCATACAATGGTTGATTTTAAACTATCTCCTTAGCAATGGCCTTGTTCTCGCACTACTCTTAGGTTACAATTGATATAGTTAAGTGGAAAATCGTTTCTGAAATTGTAGTTTCCCCATGACGTTATTTTGTCCACGATCGTTCATACTAATATTCACACTGTCAAAAAATGTCCTATGACGTCAGTAGTCGAAGTAATCTTATTACCCAAACATCAAATTTAGTATTTCGGTCAGTTTGATAGGTAGCGAAAATACTTTGTAGAATTGTGCTTTGTTCTTTGTGTCTTTCAACAGCTGTGTCATGTTTGTGTTTCCACCCAGAATAGCAACAAAAATCTGAGTGAAATTTGATGAATTGAAATTTGGCGTGAGAAAATTTCAATTTGAGACAAACAGAAATTGGATGTTGCTCAGTCGACGAATTTCAGCGTTTTAACCAGTGCTTTCAGCTATTTTTGTTGAAAATAGCTGTAATTGCATGGACGAGTTGTCGAGCATTGGAATAATAACCATAAATTATCGTACTGTAGATATTCAGTTAGGGATAAACTGGTGCTGTTTGTTTGGATTTATAATAGCAGGATCATTGTTAGCCAAGTATTCTTGAACTTCCTCGTTGAGTATCTCGACCCACCCACATCCCAGACACGAGTGAGAAGACTGATTTCTACCCAGGCCACTTCCCAATGATCTGCCTTATCTAATTGTTTGATTGAGGTGACGTAGTTTGGCCGTGGTTCAGGAATCCGGTACCTTTGTCTTTTTGCCATCGTAGTGGATGTCGATAATTTTGAATTCTCACAAACACTGAACTTGTTATAGAAATCAAACGAATCACCCAAGCCGATCCTTCAAATACGTCAATGACACAGAACACGTATTTGCAGGGCCGGCGCCAGACTATCTGGCGCCCTAGGCAAGGTTAGATTCTGGCGCTCCCCCCCCCCCCCGGAAAATATGTTGGTGTTTCGGTCAGACTGAATCTACCCTATTATTTGTCCCTGTATGAAATAAACCAGGATAAAAAACGACCCTCAATAAAACTGAAATTTATTTATTTATTTTCCAAAACTGTTGTTGATTTGGATAAATGCGCCCCCTGAAATCAGCGCCCTAGGCCGCTGCCTAGTTTGCCTATATGGTAGCGCCGGCCCTGCGTATTTGTAACCTTTAGTGTATGCCGTTAAACGGGAGCCATCAGATAAATGAACAAGGAGGGATGAACTTCATACTGCTCTGAATACTTTAATGGACATTTTATATAAAGTAGAGTCCAATATGAAGGTAGAAATATACAGCGTAAATGCAAGGTGTGATTATCCAAACTTCAACCTCTTATAAGAACACACGCTTGACAAGGACTGTAGTTTAGCGAAACTCCGTGTACTTAGTGTACTTATCATGCAGACTTTTTAATACAAGTACAAATTTGACTTTGTACAAGTGCTGTATATCATGTATAAATATATAACCACAAACAAATGAGACTTAAAATAAAGGAAAGTTTGATTTATAAACAACTGAGCAGTGAAAAAGACTAAACGATTTTGAAAACTTTTAAAAGGCCAGATATCATTGCAAGAACAATAGTGCTGTTCGGAAATCACACGATAGATAGAGTTCTCTAAAGGTAAATTTCTGGTAAATCACGTGGTACATGAATGGTCGTGTGAATCATTCCATGCGAAAGGAAGTAGTACATTGCCATACATTAATGTCTCTATTCAGAAACTTATTTGACCTTGGTCGTTTCTCGCTTTCTAAGCAAATGACATAATTGCACCAATGTACCAAAAGTTAATGCAAATATTGCGGAATGCGTTTTCTACCAGAACTGGATATTCTATGGCGGGTAACATATTTTTTTAATATTTTTATTATATGTTAATATCTAGAAAATCGGATGGGGCGATTGTGTGCATTATTTATTATGAAAAAACTCTTGATCGCATAGATCGAAGTCTGTTCTGACATGAAATGGTATTATGGAATTATAGCAAATAACATGCTAACAATTTTAAAGCTATCTCTGAATATGTTAAAGTTTGTGTGAGGACGTAGAACGGTTTTGAAGTATATAACTGCACTCTTGGTGATAGGCAAGACCGTATTCTTTCACATCTTCTTTTCTCATTGTTTATGTCTGATTTGAAGTGTCATATTTTTTTGTGCTGAGCAAAGGTATTTTATTGGAATATGTTTGGTTATTTGCTTGATTGTATGTGGACGACTTGCTGCTATTGCCCGAAACTGGAGTGCAGGTACAAAAATTACTGACAAATTTAATGTGGTATTGCAATTCTTGGAAATAAAATAAAAACCATTTAGAGAATATGAAAACTGATGGTTTGGCGACAGATTGCTAATGTAAATATATTGAATGTATCTTCCCTTTTACATAAACAAACACACATATATGTCAGAAAGCAAAGCAGGACAACCGATGTGAGACTCGACAGCTGTCTCCCCAACCCACAAACACATACCCCACACCCCAAAATATCACTTTGTACAATTATTCCCAGAACTCATTTTTCAGATGTATAATACCAAACTACTTTCGAGTCTAACTGATGGGTCGTAATTTTGGGAGTTTGTGCAAGGATATTGAAGTAGAAACTGTGCATACTTCTTGTTCTAAATATGCTAATGAAACCAGTTAACAAACACTAAGAACGTTCATTTGTCACGAACTATGGGAAATTCCAATGCAAAAGCTATATATTATAAGATAATGAATATTTATTAGGTTCTTGAAGATGCCTAATAATAAAGCTTCCCCTGGATGATCACTTTGAATGTTGGGACAGACCAAGTGTTATTGGAAATATATATAGACACTACAAGATCACCTTCCATGAAGAAGAATAAGACAAGATCATTTGACAGTCATGGAATGATTCCAGTGCTGTAGTCTGGAGCCGAACAGCTCTATCTTAATCTTGGATAGTTCCAAATCACTGACAAGGTCATTCCGTTCACCTTGTATTATGAGGTGTGGTTCAGACGAGAAAGATGGGAGAAAATATGGGTCATGTGACATTGATGATTCAGGACTAGAGGTTTCATCCTCTTCCTTTTCCTCGTCTGACTCAAGTGAGAATGATTCCGGTGCACCAGGAACCGGCAGTCCTTCTCCGTGGGGTAATGTGCTGATGGAATGTTTGGATAATGCACAGTCCACTTTTCTTCTTTGAGTCACCTTTCCCAACTTGAGGCACCATGTAGAAGTAACAATCGCTGATATGATCTGCTGGCACTCTCCATATAGTTACCACTGCAAAATGCATAGATTTCCCTTCCTGTTCAACCACTGGCGAAGGTTTGTTGCACAAGTGCTGCAGCATATGTGTGGGGCCCACCTCTTGTCCTGATCATTCTGAATCAGAGTGGTTATACTGCACTTTTGTGATGAAAAAGTCACTGCACCACAAATATAGCAGAAGTTATCTGCATTGTTCACGCAAGTACGAGACATCTCTGCTCACTTTGACTAAACAAAAATGTGTCCCTTTGCAAAATCAAACACTGACAAATAAGAGAGGACAACACTGTATAGTTTCTAGAGCTGATGCGGGGCGATTTTTTCAGCGGAGTCATGTGCGCTTAGTTATGATTGTATCATTCATGACCTCTAGGAATAACATGATGCAATTCATATCATGTATGATGCAATACCAGCTGCAGATTGCATCATTCATTAGTTTGCCTAAAAAGCAAGTACTGTCTAAACCAAGTAATTGATTTATTAATGGATCCAGTCAAAGATTATTTTATTATTTTTTGGTTTAAATTGAAATCCCTCCCCTGTATAACTAGCTTATCCTTCGCCATTCCCAAGTCAAGGGTCATAAATACTGACCTAGTATCATATCTATAAAACTAGAACAATCAACACTTTCAAGCATCATTTTCATTCTCAGTCACCCAAAATTAGTAAAGTTTTACCACATTTATTCCGGAAGCATTTTGGCTATAGACATGTATAATAATTCGAATATACCAACCGGTTCAAGAATTGCATCCCAGATACGAATGTGAGAAAGACAGACAGGCAGACACCACGAGCTATCACATAATACGTTCCGTCTTACAATAGGCGTATAATAGATACACTTGCGGTTTCAAAGATACATAAATAATGTATCCAGGTAAACTGAATATATGTCATATCTAATTCAATAAATGTTGTTAGCAAGAAAATACATCACTATATAAAAATTATACATGGATTGGAAATGAAAATAATAATTAGTGTTGGTAACGGAGTGGATAACGTTATAAAATATAACGTTACAAAATCGCAATCAACCGGATGCTGTTCTGATTATCATGTTTACCTATCTAGTCACTGGGTGATGAAGTTTAATATTTTTATCTGTATGACGAAAAGTACTTTCGTTCGTCCGAGGAATAATCTACTCAGAGCTCATGCGTTTTTCACAGAGCATATCCAAATACCTGTAAATATTATTTTGACTTGTCATTTTTTTCTTAAAGCACTTCAATTGAAATGCTTGGTTCAAACATATATATTTGACATCGATTTCGAAACAAGTTCTTGCAATTTATATTCATCACTCTCGCCGGCTTCCCGGGTAGAACCAGTACTAAGGAATGTGATTAATTATCTTGGTAAAGGATAATAACATTGCCACAACGAGGGTCGAACCCACGAACTCTCGATCTGGAGTCAGAAGCTCTACCACTGGACCACGCATTCCATTTCACAATACTCGTTCATTAATTTTGTTTCAGATATCTTCATTGGTTGTGGAGATATTGATGCTGGAGCCCAGCAGATGTAATGAATTTAGATACCAACTTTGAGACTAAATTCTGACGTGATATCTGGGAATGACGCTCACTTCCTTAAGCCATCTCTTTCCAGATTTTACAAATATGAATGGAGGTGCCAATCACGTAAACAACAACACACCAGACAACGATTCCGCCTCCGCCACCTCCGCACAGATTCTGCCCAATCGTGTTCATATTTCAAGATCAGAACTTGAACAGCACCGGGTCAATAGTTTACAGGGGTACTTTTATTATCTGCCAGGGGTCATGGTATTGTAGGATTTTATGAAAACGATAACGTTGGATAGTGTTATGTATATTTTATTTGATATGAGTTTGTCAAATCTAACGTCAGCAGGGTACAAACAGCACACCAACACTGTAAAAACATGCGGCCTCATTCATGTAAAATTATCGGTTTGCTTATGGAATTTAAATCTTTCCATGACGTAAATGCCTGTACAGTATGCCGTTGCGAACAGTATATTCCATGTAACAGCGCATTGGTTTACACTTTGTATCAAAATCCAAAATGAAATATCTGTATATTGATATGTAAATATATCAGCATGTCAATATACTGGTTTCTCTTTATTTATGCAAAGCTTGTAGCTGCACTTACTCATTTGGTGGAGCATTGGAGCGATAATCTAGAGTTCATGGGTTTAATTCATGCCAATGCTACCCTGGGTCAACTGCTTTGGTGTCTCCTTGGGAAAAGCACTAAGCTCACGTTTCCTTGGCATGATACAACCAGTAATGTGTTAAAAATGTCATTAAAACCAAACAACCAAAATGTTTGTACAGCTTTCAAGATGAAATATCAAAAGTTCTCTCTTATTTTACTATATGCTAGGTCTACAAGATTAGTTTTTATGTTTGTGATCATACCATAATCCTCCAAAGATAGGAACTTATTTGAGATAAACCAATCCCCATTTTAAAAGAATTGTGGCAAAATTTAGTTAAGAAATCTTTGTCCTGTTATAAGCTCATACTGACACTTCTTAAAAATTCGTGTAGGTCTTGCCTTGTTGGGCTTATCATGGGAGAAATATGGTTATTAGACTAATTATATTTTATAATTAGAATAAAACCAGTATAATACTTACATAGAGATTTTCATGTTGAAGCATACACTAAAGTTTTTATCAGTAAAATTTGAATCATGTCAATAAAAGTTTTGTAACACTTGATGGCGAAATCTTGTTTCTGCATTTTCTAAAAGATAAATCTGACGAATCTCATATATCTTATTTGGTTATGCAACACAGAAAATAAAACATTGATTAATGGGTGTAAGATTTTTCTGTATATTAGAGAAATACATATTTATTACAGTTCAGTTAAAGTATATTAACTATAATCAATTAAAACTTGTAATGGAAAAACCCTACAAATGACTGGCTGGCTACCTATTAAAACGACTTTTAAAAAAACACATCAGTGGTCATACGACGATAGTTGGTAGCCAGCCAGGAAATACAAGAGCCTTCTTCATTTCCAGAAATCCTGTTAGTATCCCTTAAACTATATCTGCAAAATAAATTTGTCTATTATAAACTGCAATTAGAATTTTTAAAAAATTTGACAACGTTTTTGATGCCTTATTTTTGCATCAGTGTTTGATGCTGTGGAATGTAGCACAAGTCCAAGAAAAACGCATTGGACTTTATATACCTATGTATAATCCCCAGCTATATGTAGGCATCACATACTTATATCTAATGTCAATTATGTGCCAGCACACCAACCTCTGGGCAGTATGTGATGACCTATTTGGGTTTGTATTGATCACTTGAGATCATATGTAGATTGAGCAGCATAGACTGATCTGCTGTGCTTTCTGTGCTGATAGAACTGGGTTTGTACAAATCACTTGTGCATATGTGATGACATAACTAGATAAGGTACTAACAATTGTATTTAACATCACTTATGTGAGTCACTTGTACTGTCTCTCTTTTTTTACCAAAAAACACAATTTGAACCTCAGGCTCCTCACACCACTGTTTGGAAGTTTAGCAGCTAGTTAGTTTCAGTACCCTATCGATAATATCCTTGATAAATTCCAATACTTGGTGTATTAGGATGTTTGTGTTATTTTGGTTGTTGCTAGTTGTTTCTGATGGATTTTGTTTTGTAGTGGTGTGGATATTTTTGGGTTCTACATTGAATTTTTTGGGGACTGCATTACTTGTTTTCTTGGTGGTCTTTACCTTGTGTGAAGTTTTACTGTTTCATTTATTTTATTAGGAACTTGTGGTTTAGGTGAGCTGATAATTGTTTGGATATTGGCGCAGTTAGTTTTGTTGCTGCTTTCCAATACTTTCTGTGTGATTGGTTTACTTTGATTCATTTTTTGAGGTTGCACTAGATGTCTAGCACTGGAACATCATGCTGCAGACATGTAGCATGATGTCCCACCCAGTCACATTAGCTTGACACCAGGCCGACCAGTCCTAACACTAACCTCTTAATGCTGAGCACCAAGCGAGGTCGCTGCTAGTAACATTTTGATAAGTCTTTGGTATGACTAGGCCGGGTTTCGAACCCGCGACCTCCCGCATCCGAGGAAGACGTTCTAACAACTAGGCCACCTGTGCGGTCAATATAAAGCACAATATGAGTAAGATACAGTAACAATGCGTTTTCAGGTCTGTAATAGCGGTTGCTACGTTGTACAGCTGTCTTACCAGGTCTGTCAGAACTGTTGCTACAAGGTACGGTTGTCTTACCATGTCTATAATGCTGTTGCTACGATGTACTCTTGTCTTACTAGGCCGGTAATAGCTGTTGCTACGATGTACTCTTGTCTTACTAGGCCGGTAATAGCTGTTGCTACGATGTACAATTGTCTTACCAGGTCTGCAAAACCTGTTGCTACGATGTACAGTTGCCTTGCCTATTCTACCCTTTGATTACTAAATCTTCAATGCAATTGGCGGCTTTCTGTAACAATCGGGGACATTGTTTGACTATACGTTAGTGACAGTTAGTGACAATTAGTTACAAAGGACCATATACTAATGACATTTAGTGACAGTTACGATGTGCAACGTTTATTTTTACAAGTTTGCTGCATTGCTAAAAATTGATCGCTTTCACGATAGGACAACAATCGAAAATGTATATCTGATCCATCTATTTAAACTGTTATTCCCTTTGTTTGTGTCTGAATTTACCAATCATTATGCATTTGTACGCACATTATTGCCGGATACAATATTTCCTTAGGCGAAATAATCTAGCTTCGAGTTGTGTATTTTGCTCATTCGATTCTTAAACCTTTTTGACAATATGGACATCATATAATGTCACGTAGAAATTCTCTTGTATATTGGATCTTCTTCTAGATTCGACGGACGAAAGAATTTTTCTTTTCTTGCAGATTTAATTGGAATGCTGTTGATATGATACCAAATGAATCAACTGAAATTCTATGGAACCAAACGACATCAGTAAGGAATATTTTTCTTCCAAATCGTAATTTGAACGAATTACAGACTTAATTCAAAGAAGATCTCATACCAACAAATAGAGAAAGATCGACTAGTAGCTTTTATTTATCTCATTTAGGTAACGCTTATATTTTTCAGCAATGAGTGCAAGTTTAATAACAATAATCACTTAGTATTTAAAAATAGCAATATATTAGCAAAGCGAAATGATTATTGAATAAGAGAACAAAACTGATAAAAATGGTTCAATAAATAAATACTTGCATGTGGTTCTTTAATTGCAATTTGGACATAACCTTGTCCAAAATCAAGTTCATTTATTTTGTAAACAACATAATACTTAATTAATATTTCTCTATGATTGTGAATTAGGTATCCAGATCATTATTAAAGTAAACATATTTATCTTAATCTGGGTCTAGGACATTGGTATTTTCCAAAGGAAATACATAGTGTACCAGATGTTTTCCATGTTCTTTATCATAACTAGTAATCGAGTTGAGCATGCTGACAACATATATTTTTCTGCAAATGAACTTTTGACCCTATTCCTGGTTCTACGTTTGTGTCTTATTTTTTAAATGAATTATTTACTTGAGAAACTACTAATTCTTTCATTTAACATCTGAGGCGGAATCGGTCTTTTTGATGAATTCAATATATTATTTGGTTGGAATTATTTATTCAAATTCACTGGAAATACAAAGTACCCATCAATAATGTTCTTGGATAGAAACATTAATATAGAATTATTGTGAATTCAGAGAAGAACACTTTTGGATTATACTACTGTGATACATCCAAAGACTGTTTGCTCATGACCACACTACAGGCCACTGGCACTTTACCATATTCGAGACTAGAGGCACATCAACAGTCAATATTGAAATTTGCTTGAATACCACTGCTAGTACTATAACTACTGCAACTACTGATGCACGTTAAGATCGTTTGTGCACAATGTTCTTTTAATGTTCCTATATTGTGTTTGGTATAGGCTTGAAGTCACGGAACGTTTTCTGAGAGAGTCATTGTTCAGCACTAAAAGTTGAGACGTTAATCCCTTTTGAACGGAACAACGCTTGCTGTATGAAGGTGGCGTTTTCAGGAAAACTTATGAAAACATCATAATGGTGTTTTGTACTGCTTCTTATCTTCCCAGTATCACCATTATCATCATCGTCATCTTTGCTTTTGCTTCTTCTTCTTCGTGTTTCACGCAGTGGAACCAGTGTGATTGCTCTTTTCCACACCTTGTGTTCTCTTTGCATGAAATAGTACAATCTGGTGTTATCAGCCATTTTCAAAATATGTTCAGTACCTTTGAGGACCTTAATTTTAATTTGTAATTAGCAATGTGAATTAATGCTGTGATTATAGTTGATTCATGCACGTGTAGAAACTGAATAAATACTTACCGTGATAATAATCGTTAAATCAAAAAGAACTCTGCCAACAAAACAAAAAAAAGCAAGATGTCTTCAAACTTTCTTAGTCTTAATCTACCCATTGCTCCTCTCATATCTCCTCAAATTCTTCATTTATGATAGGAGTAAAACATTCTAAGACCAATTCGTACGTGTTAGCAAATAACATCCACCACCAGCAACATCACAACACCATTTGAAATCTACTAAACTTTATTCGTGTTGTTACTTAACACATGCACGGACTCAATAGAACAGCAGCGGGTAAAGCAACTTATAATTGTATACATACACTCATGTTTTTCTATGCATGATTTTAAAGTCACAATTAGTGTGCATGTTACTTTTCTAAATCATTTGTTCAAGCCTGGCGCATTTATTAAAGGGACGTCCATTAATTATGTCAACAATTTTTAGGCAATTTTTTACCCCCCCCCCCTTGTCAACAACTGTCAAACTTTCAGTGACCCCCCTAATAAAAGTATGTCAAAATGTTTTTACCCACCCCCCCCAAAAAAAAACTAACAATATTTTATACGGCTGGCTTTTATGCAAAAAATAGAATCATGGAAATTAAAAGGTCTACAAATAAATTTTAATACATTTTTTTTTACTTGTTTAACAGATTTCAAATTGACTATAACACTTTGAATTCATGAAAAAATCGAGACTTTATATTCTTGCTTCTGTCATCTTCCCATGGGGAAGCCAAATGTTCCTCAATTGTTATAATGGGCATAGTGGCTGATTCATTAATTTCTTCAGATTAATACCATATGTGGTTAATCTGTCTACAGTCTACAATCTACATTGAATAAAAACAAAATATGATGATGCAAGACTATGACCTCCTTGGCAAGAGCTCAACCGGTTTAGGATTAAACTGGTGGGCTGTTGACGGGCGAGCGTGTGCCATGCCAGCGCACCGACTAATTTCCTATTTTTTGATTTATTAAACTTATTGTAAAAAATAACATTGTTGACGTCAATTTATCTTGAACTCCCCCCTCTCCCATGTCAACAATTGTCAAACTTCTTAAAACCCCTCCCCTCTATTTTGTTGTCATAATTAATGGACGACCCCTAAATTACCGACAACAAAATGACAGTCATTACGTAGAGTACGAAAAAGGGTTGATACAGGCAGAGAGGTATTGTGGGGATAGATGGAGACACAGAGAAAGAGGGGTGTTGTAATTTGTTTTCAAAGATATGTGTACAACAAACCGAACATAATACATTCTAAGATTTAATAGAACGTACTTTTTCCACAGAATATCATTTTTTGTATTGTCGAGCACAAAAACGTCGCGATACGAACTTCTGACTCTGAGATCACATGCACCACATCCAAGTTAGAAATCAGACCCAGTTATGTCATTCAGCCTATCGAAAGTACATTTCAGAACTCCAGTCCTTCGAGATTGTTTGAAGGTAAAGTCTCGAGATTAAAATCCAGCTCAAACGTTTTAAGATCTCCAGGTTAGGTCTACAAAGATGTAATCATCCAATAATTTTTTGACATGGAAGAACCAGTGAGTTTTTCTTTCCAACTAAAAACTATACATAAAAACAATTTATTCCGAAAATTGATTATAAAGAAGCACGTGCTAAACAAGTAAATTGAAGTATATGGGTATAATGCCGCGTACTCAGCCAGCATTTGTCTAACTCTAATCTGTGTAACATGTCTGCATGCGTGTAAGCAGTACAAAGCTGTTACATGTTACACGTGTGGAAAGCTGTCTACCCTTCTGAAGAACAATTACATTTATTGTTGATATAAATATTTATTTTGACATTGACATTGCCCAGATGTGTATTGAGATCTGAATACACAGATTAAACAAAAGGGTTAATATAATGTTGTAGGTTCAAGGGCTTATGATCACTATGTGGAATGGTAAGTCTGGTTTTGCAATATGTGTTGGTTTAACTACGTTTATACTGTTACAAGATAGGTAAGTTCACACAATATATTATTTATAATAAGTATCAATTCTCTACACGATAGTTCACATGTCTTATTTCCTTAGCTAATATCCTGGCGCTGCAGTTGAATCCGGGTGGAGTGAAAGGCCCACTACTTGGGTATACGGAGGAGGCATGCTCACTATCCCAGGAGCATACCATCCGGTGCCGTATCCCGGAAATTCCATAGGAGGTGACTTCATCTGTCCTTCCTCCATCTTAGTGGTGTATGGGGGAGGATTGTCAGGAACGATAGTAGGAAAGGCAAGTTGATGTTTTTCCATCGTTCCTTTGTCTAGGAAATGGAAAAGAAATTTGTGGAATTAATAGTAAGTGAAACATTGCATATTTATAGGCACATCTTGATTTCTCCCGATTTAAATGTGATAGCGGTTTGTTATTCAATTTATCGTCGTCATGTTAACCACTGGGATATCATCGTTTTGTATCGGAAGATTAATCAACTTGATATCAAAGATGGTCAGCCATCGGAATTCATTGCAAAAGGTGCTGCTAAGTCTTATGAGAAAGATTATCAACGAATCCCGTTTTTCTTTTATTCATGACCAGGAATTATTCGGTTGAGCACAAGGTTTTGAAAAATAGCTGTAACATCAACTTTTGGTATTAATTCATTCCTTTCACAAATGTGCTCACGACATATTTTGTCAGCCCTCATTGCAATACATCAGCAGTAATTGAAGATGGAGATTAAACAGTATATTCAAACCTATGATTTGACTATAAATATGTCTACTGAAAGTGGAATCTCGACACTTTGAAAACACTCTAGACTACGAGAATCAGTTCAAAATATTATATCAGTTTGAATCAACGAGGTTAAAGTAGTTACATATATAATGCCAGGTGAGAAATATCACACTCAATCGATCTGGAGTGTACGGGTCAATCGTGTCTGAGGGAACGAGATGTTATTTTCTTCATCTAATCTAAAAATATACATGTAGTACTACTTGGATTAACATTTCGATTTATGCATGTGTAGGTTGCAAATCTTACCCTGGTAATTCTGGGTTTTAATTTTCTTGTTGTTGTATTTCTTTAAGATGCATATTCCACAGGTCACGAGGATGATCAATACAAGAACGCCAACAACAGGTATGACCACGATCAACATTTTTCCATTCCTGTGTCTGGCAATTGGAATGTAAAATAATGATTATTGGCTAATTTTCTCTCGTATATAAAAAATAATTCAAGGATGTAAATATGTTTCAAAAGAGTTATATACAATATTGACACAGTACAGTCATATAAATATTGTTTGCATTGATTTAAGTAAATTATCGACATTAATTTATATTTTTGATAAAATTCATATCATGTCGTTTTTCATTTGAGATGTTTTAATTCTGATTCTATCAAGTTAATCATAGATTGATATATTAGACTAAATATCTTGCTTTTCTGCATTTTTATGATAAGTAACTCTCTTTAATTCAGTAATATAAGTTTCTGATGTCTCATTTAATAATTACAGGGTAATATATGTCAGATTCGCACTGTTTATGCAGTGCAGACAAGGACCCCGAATAGCGTTGTACAAAGGTTCTAGATATGTTATGCAATGCAGACAAGGACACCGAATAGTGTTCTGCAAAGGTTTTAGATATGCTATGCAATGCAGACAAGGACCCCGAATAGCGTTCTGCAAAGGTTCTAGATATGCTTTGCAATGCTGACAAGGACCCCGAATAGCGTTATGCAAAGGTTCTAGATATGCTATTACTTCCAGATCTGTGTGGACCTCAGTCAAGTTTTGAAAATATTTATATCAACGTGACGGGCCGTAAAAATGCAAATTATTGCTGCATAGACCTAAGGAATATAGTCAGAAAATACAATGGAACTGCACTGTCAATGTTTGCATGAACAAATGTCAATATGATGATCTATATTCGCTTTCACACACATTTTACCCCTTCTCTTCCATCATCTTCTTCGTCTCAATCCTGTTCAATTGCCTTTTTTGTTTTCTTATTCCCACTGCTTCTACAACTGCCACTGATGTTCGCTACTGTAGCTAATTAAATTTGTTCGTATAAACCTAATCTAGGGAGTAAAATATATGCTCTAATCAGAGATAGCAAGTAATTACCATGTTTTTCCAACACATAAGTAACGGCTCTTACCCCTCGTAATTGTCATCATCTTTTTCGTGGCTGTCTCCGCCTTCATGATCGGTAGGCTTGTCTGAATGATCCAGATAATCATCTTCAGAGTCGTCACAGCAGACGTGTCCTAAAAGTTATAATTCATGATTTATTAAACTAATACAGATTGTGTAAATAGTGTAAATATTGTATTTAAGGACACTCAAGACACCACATAATTTTGTCATTTTTATAAAACTATCGTACATACAGAATTACAAATATAAATTAAGTTAATAAATTGGATTAATGAATGTTGTCCTTTAAACTCAGGTCGTCTCAAGATTTAAGTTCTGTTAAGACAGGTTTCTTTATAACGAAAAAGGATCTGGAAGTGTCAAAATGATTTTTTATTTTTAATTACTTTCTTCTGAAGCTGGGTTGGTCCTGTTATTGAGATCTGGATGGTAGAGTTTTAGGTTGGAGGGGGGACTTGTTTTATTCACTATCTATATCTTAGCCCCTTGAATAAGATCGGCAAGCTAACCGACTCTCTAAAATTGTATATGATGCATGGGGAAAGCAGCTTTTGTGATAAAGGTGACCATGTGTTTACTTAGGTAAACATGGGAGTTATCGAACTACTTGGATTAAATATATAGGTAGCTGCGATATTGAGTTGACCGCTATTGTAATCGTGTTGCTTATCCATATCAGGTTCAAATCAAGCGCTGCACCACACAAGGCCACAGTTTCATATGAAAGCAGTTAGGAATAAATATTGATTACTACGCGTAATGTCTTGACAAGAACCTCGCATAATACGAACAACATAACTCGAAAAAAAAAATAATCGAAAGCAGTGAAAGACAATCGAAGCCGCGAACAAAGCAAAAACAACAGCACTTCACCAAAAATTATCATTTTCATGAACAACCAGAATCGTCGGTAATTTCATGGATTAGTGCCCGATAAACGATGTTGTCCCTGATGCCAACGATAAATAAACGGTGAAAATCTCAGCTGCTTCATTGATGATTTCGGGGCAATTATTGCCGGTTCGTCTTTCATCAATCAGAATTTCCAGTCAATCAACATCAGTGAGGACGTTATTTAATCTGCTGTGTATAATTAGAAACGCGTTATACATATTTGAAACAATCGGTAGCTTTTAGAGTTGTGAAATATTCGGGTTTTACTTATTGATCTCTAAGACCATATCGAAACGCGGAAATAACAAACATTTGTTTTGGATCTCTGATAGCGGCAATACCTTCCTCAGTATATTCACATATTATGTTAGTTTAAACTTGTGGTAGTGGCGGGGGTTGAATTTCCGGTTGTGGCTGTTGGGGTGGTGGAACGAGTTGAAGACGACCAGTAATATCCGCCGGTAATGTCTCGAGAGCCTTTTGTGTTGCCTCAGTTGCTGTTACATTTGTTTGCTTGGTTCGACAATTGGTTTAAATAACTGTTTTGTAACTTCAGTAAATATGAATTGAGCTTCCTGGTGTTGTTGTAGCTTTTGTTTGACAGAATCACGGACGGGAAGATATTTCTTAATTTCCTCTAGTCGTTGTTGAGTTAGTTTAGCTGTACAAGATTCCATAGTTAGCGCATAATGACTCATTAGAATTATTACAAAAAAGATTTAATTAAAAATCACCGGTCAGCGGTTATACAAGATTTCAGTATGTATAGTAATAGAACGTATTTTTTTTTACCTGCTACAACCCACCGGTACTTTTTGCTAGGAAATGTTTCACATTCAGCTAAGAAAAATAACTGTTCCAGTGACGTAATCCGGTTCAATGACCCGCTCGCAGCTACAACCAACACGTTGTTAGCAGCGTATAGAACCATAATTGTACCGCTGCTGTCTATTATCCACAAGTGAATACAAAAAGATTATAATAAGCATACGTTCCATATACAATTTCAGTACAGTCTCACGGGGATGGTGGTGGTAACTGCTTGGCTATAAACAACACGCAGGCATCTTTAGGACTTACGGTACTAATTCAGTTCCCATAGTAAACCCATGCAAACACCATGATATTACAAATTCAATAACATCAAATTATTGAGTACTCATGATCAAACCTATATTTATTAATATCGATGAAACCTGGTTATCAGCTTCCATTTAGAGGAAAAAATATGAGCCGCGGCATTTTCTGGACCTGCATGTGCTTTTAGTTCCGCACCAAAGAGTCGGGTGCTAATTTTAGTAATGAGTGTTCCAAACTCAAGACTGTTGACGGACTGAAATTCCATTAATGAAACATTGTCTCTGGTTTTTCATGTTCAGCTAGAATAAGCTCTCAAAAGATTCTTTTTCCTAAAACATAACTTACAATATTAATATATGCTGGTCAGTCAAACCAATGTATGCTCTATTTTAGGTTCACCCATTTCCAGGCTGGTTCCCAATTTTCCGTATCATTAACACTATGTGTCCTTCATACATCTACGATGAGATATATTTCTACAGCGTCCCAGTAGTGTCGAGGTTAGCGTTGTTGAAGTTTTAACAAATAATGTTCAGCCTTGACAGCCCTCTGAACTTCTAGAATTTCGTTTCGTCCCTAGGGGATCTCCGGGGTGTGTGTCCACGAACAACATGAGGTTGGAATTACTCGTGAGATAATATATGAAACATCATTCAGCTGGGCGCGGTCATCTTCATTTGCTATTGTTTTTTTTTTTTTGCGCCAACCAGGCTTAAATTCAAGGCTCAGATTGTCTATTAGCAATTAAGAAATAAACATTTTCCAAGGCCCGGAATGTAATGGTGGATTTGGCGGGGTTGTTCTCTTTCCCCCCCCCCCAAAAAAAATCCCTCAAAATAAAAAGTTGGCTGACCCACCCCACGCTGCTTGTAATTATGCATTCATTTATTTTATGCCATGGACCTGATATACATGATGAAGTTTGTCAGTGTGATATAAACCTGTAAATTATGAGTAATCATGTAAATAAAGTTCTTATTCATGTACATTCCTGTCGAGAATACAATGTCACGGCATGTCTACAAAATACAATTATTTATTTAACTTGACATGTGAAATAATTTTTTGTCACAGTATATACTTGTCTTCTAAAAATGCATGTATCACATTGAACTTCACATCTTTTCATTTTATTTGTCTAAGACCATCGTATTCGGGATTGTTGGATCCATGACTATACAACATTTTGTAGTACTTAAGTTTGCTCTTTTCAGGCAAAGCTTTCATCTAATTGCTAATTTAGTAGATATTTAAATTCACTTTCTTGTTTCTTCTGCACAACACGGGACATTAAGGGCGAGTTAAATTACCTATGTCTGCTGTTTTATACTAATGTTTATGAATAGCCTCTATGTTTACTCAGTGTGTAATATTTATTGATAGCCTCCCTGTTTGATATATTGTTTACTTTGCAAAATAATGAACCCAAAACTGACCAAGCTTGGCATCATAATCCGTGAGATAATATTAATAGATCACAACTATTTCTTGGGCAAACAGATAAACGAATACTGAACAAAACAAAAATGCTTCAGTCAAACGAGTTGAAACATTAGAAAAAAACGTGTAATTTATCTGTGGTTACCTTTATTTATATCTTGTTTTAAACTTTTCCTGAGTAAACTTACTTTTTAATTAAACGTTAATCTCATTTATTGGTACAGTGCCTCCATCCTTTATAACCTATTAATAGCAAAAGCTTCTGCTTTGATTTGATTGGTGCTTACTTAAAAATGATATTTTATGCAAGTTTAAATATAATATTGTATATTTATATACCTAGCAGATATTCCATTCTAGAAAGTACATGCTTGCTTACCTGTAAAGAAAGACAATACGAGAAATAGCAAGTTGATCCAACGCCACATTTTCAAAGATAGACTCCGTCGTTTAACTAAATTTCGTCCAATGTATATTTATTCCTCTATGAAGCCTGTTTGTTTAGTCTTTAAATTATATTTGATAATACGTCCTATTTATATATCAACTGGAAATCAAACATGAATTTCCATATATATGGACTGTGAGTCAGACACGAATTTCTGCATGACTAACTACCAATAATACCTTTTTTTGTACCGTAATAATCATGCTTTGAAAGAGAATCACGATTTCAGTGTCTGCCTTGATATAATGTTTCAAGGCGTGCAGTCGGGTAGGCAGCCGAATAATGTGTGTTCTTTGTAAGTGCGAATGCACTTTGAATCCAAAATGAATATCTTTAAGGTTATTGAACAATATGGCGCTCTTCCAGCTTAAACGTGACATATATGACTAAAGGTCATTATGCTTGGTACAATATGTCAGCTCGTAGTTATTAACACAGATCGTTCTATTTTCATATCGACGTTCATTACTACCCCTTCCTATTGACAGTAAATGATATAACACCAGCCCCCTCTCCAAGAGGTACATCAGCATTGGTTTGCCCCCCCCCCCCGAAACCGCCAAAGTTTCTAACTTTTATAGTTTTATACGGAATTAGTCGCAAGCAATGCATACTAAAGATATGGCGACAAAGAATATAGGGGTTTTTGGCACTGAAGATTTAAATAATTACTTTATCAGAAACCTCCATATTTGACATTAAAAGACTATGGAGACATCCACAAGACTGAATCGTCGGTGTGTAATTTCTCAAAAAAAAAATAGCGAATTTTATATGCACACAATTAAAATTTGAAATTTAAAACTTAATAAGTGATTAATAAATGTTGGTAGTTTTCTTTTATGTCATAATAATTAGACTTTTTATGGTGAATAATTACTTGTTTAGACAGAACCATTTGAGTTTTGGGATGCATATTAGGCCTTATACGCTTTCCGGCATGTCGTAATATTTATTTCTGTGAGAGTGACAGGTGTAAGGTGAAGTTGTTTGCATTTGCAGCACACGCAGTGGAGAGATTGTTGACATACACTCTCTTAGCAGTTATTAAAACAAGGAAAACGAATTTTGTCAGACTAGAAAATATCATCTTCTGAAAATGCAATGAATTAAATATAAAAGTTGTAAAATGTAAAAAGTTATCAGCCCTTTATTTACAATATCCATACAAAGTTCAGAGAGTGACAGTGACCCAGCAGAGCTAGCAGCTGCACATATAAAACAAAGCCAAGCTGTATACACTATAACCCAATTTACACCGATCAATCATACACCAAAATAATGGGGATTAAAAGTTATTTTAGAAATATCTAAGATACGAGGTATTTTTCTAAACAGCCAGGATAATCAGTACGGAAATCCTGGGAAAGTCTGTTTAAAAATACGATACTGAAGAACGCCACCTAATGGCAATGATTGAGAGTGGCCCTTCTCCAAGAAATGTCGATGGCCCCTTAAAAGGTCCGTTTGTAGCTGTTCTCATGGACCGTTGAGATCTCATGGACCGTTGAGATGTTACAGAGGATACCATGGAAGGCTAGGTAAGACTTTAACACCGGGTCGTCTGTTCCTGTAAGAAACTATCTTATATGTATCCGTGTTCCATCCATCCTTCTCTTCGTCCTGTTGTTTCTTTTTTTCATATTGTTTCTTTTCGTTTTGGCTTGACGTAAAAGAAAACTAAAAACAGACACAGCTTAATCGGATACTGCATTCTGCGGTGGGTCCTCTGATGGTCTAGACTGATGGTCAACTTATACTCTAAATTTTGTGTGGAACAGGTGAAAGAGTCTTGTTGCGGAGTAACCAAAACAGTTTCATTGTGTGCGGCAGGGCCTGATTGTCTGGACTTGTGACCACTTTATACTGTATAGTGTTTCTTTGAGGGCCGGATAGACCTTATCTTATGTTCCATGGACTTCTCACCGAGAGCCATCACCGATATTAAAGAGTTATGGATAAGGTGAGAGTTTTTTTCTTCTAGAGTTTATCATTTTTTTCTAGTAGGAGATAGAAGTCTTCTCATTCATGTACGTTATGTCACGCATAGGAAATACTATAGAGGTAGACTAAATTGCAAAACTTGTAACATGAGGAGAAAGAGGGCATAATTAATCGAAAAAACAGTAATGAGCATGGTAGAATTGACAATTGAATGTAATATACATGATTTATGATTTTTTTAAATAACTAACCTGCCTTGACTCATTACATTTTTGCGGTCTTGGTTGGATGGAAGTACTATTTTTGGACGGTAGCAAGTATTTGCATATTAATAGTTATTATCGAATTAGGTTTTTCAAGCCAAATCAAAAACCCTAGATATCAGAGGCATTTTGGTTAGTAGCTCTTAAAAGAACTGAGGTCCAATCTCTGAAAAAGTTTGGTTCAGAAATTCGGTGCCTTTGTCTGTTTGCCACCGTAGTGGATGTCGATGTTTCTTAAACTAGCACAAACTTTGAACTTGTTATCGAAATCACGCAAGCAGAGATTTTAACACGTCGATGACACAAAACACGTATTTGTAACATTTAGTATTCGCCGTTAACGAGAGTCATCAGATAAATGATTCTGTTATTGATGATCGATTTTTGCAACACTTAGTTCGACTTCTGGACACTTTGCTTTGAACGAGTTTGCATAACATTTACGTCGATTGTACTTGTAACCATAGTCGTACATTTTTAAGACATAAACTATTGAGTTTGGATTTATCGTCACAAGACAATTTTTGAATTCGTCCGTAGCCAGCAGTACGAGCTGGATTGTAGTAAAGTGTATCCATGTTGTTGTTACTCTCAATAGGTTACCCACTGTTTGAAACTAATTTTAGGTTGTTCGTGTGGTAAATTTGATTGCGATGCTTGTTGTGACAGACGAGCAATATGTACAAGAGTAGTCGTCGATGTTTTGGTCATTTGTTCTTGATTTCTTTAACATTTTTTCCTTTCTTTCGTTGTAACTTCTGTTTAAAAGAGTGTCGACATCGTCTATTTTGTCCCAGACTTTCATTTCTTCTCCTGTGGCATATGGAAAAATGGGGAAGTGTCAGAAAGTATTTCACACCGGAGGGACTGTAAGTCGATGGAATCTCAAACACTTCTCTGACTTCTTTCTTTTTCTTTCATCCCTGTGCTGTTTATATCATCGTCTTTGTTGCATTTTGCTTTTCTTTGCTTTTCATACATTCTTTAAATTTTCTGACTTTGATTTTTAGCTATCCTGTGTAACTCGTTCTGATGAAACAATTAATGGTGCTGCAATAATTGTCATCACGATTTGCGATTATACTGTTTGGGACAAATTTGTTCAATCAATCAACGATTTTTTTTCTTGTAGTAAGGGTTACATCTTGGTTAGATTACGATTATGATGTCTTTTCAAAAAAATGTGTCCTGTTTTTTATCTTCTTTATGTTTGTTTGTCTTTATTCTTAATCATCTCATCATTCCTCGTAAAAGAGGCACAGTAATCGATCCTAACTAAGAACCAGACATTTCTAACAATGGTCCTGTCAGCATGGTAGAAATTCTACTCACAAAACGAAAACTTGTTTACTTTTGACTCACTGACATATTTGTGCAACAGTTAGCAAAGAACGTGATGTTTCTTGTTTGTGTGAAAGGTACCGCTACTTTCAAAACGTTACAAGAGCGTTTACACGTATTACCAGTGACGTCTTTCAGTACATTTTGAATGATTTGTTTTCACATTGGAGAATTGGATTTAGTAAGTACTGACCCGACATCCCAATGCTAAGCCAAGCGAGGAGGGATTACCTTTTTATGTTTTCTGGAAGATGACCTGTTGGTGACAAAGATGGTGTGATGTCTTTATTCAGGAGGAAAGAGCTGAAGTGGGTCTTATCCAACATTTATGAATTCGTCTCCACTTTTATCGGACTTTTTATCAACTTGAATATAGGTACAGACGTTTGTTCTCAACAAACTAAAGCCGAAAAAACGAGTTTATATTTCCATGAAAATGCAGTAGCCTTTTTATCATATACTTATTTTTCTACCTAAGACTTAATTATAAAAATACACTACCAGAAACAAAGTAATTGAATTTATGCTGTATTCCAAAGTAAATACACAACCATAGATTCGTCAATACACAGTAACATAACAATAACAGTTTTCAAAAACAAACTAACATGGTATATCAGCATTAGTTTGACAAGCAGCAATGCCACTGCAAGTCTCTCTCTCTCTCTCTCTCTCTCTCTCTCTCACTGCCCCATAAACACATCGCACAACCCAAACTATCGCTTGATAAATTCGCCCCAGAACTCATTGTTCAGATATATCATACCCAACTAGTTTCGATTCTAACAAATGGGGTTGCGGATTTGGAAAGGATACTGAATTAGAAACTGTGCATGATTCTTTTTGTAAATATTCTACTGACATCATTAAATAAAAACCAAACGTGTTCATTTGTCACAATCTATGGAGAATTGCAATGCAAAAAGCTACATGTTACAAGATAATGAATGTGATTTATTAAGTTCCTGAAGAAGCCTAACCATAAAGATTCTCTGGGATGATTACTTTCAAGGTTGGGACAGACCAAGTGAAACAGAAATGTAAATCTCTCCATCATGGACAATCTACGTAGATTGAAACCCATCCCATATATATATATATATATATATATATATATATATATATATATATATATATATATATATATATATATATATATACACACACACACACACACACACAACGACACTGTCCTTGTTAAATGTAAAATAAGCAGCAACTTGAGACCATCTTCTGTGTCGCTTTTGTCTGAATTCTTCAACTGACATGCAAGACAAGGACAAGGAACAAAACTTAATAGTTTATAAAAGTAAGGTCATTTATTGAAAAATAACGATTGTCCTATTTTGACAGTCTAATGAGAGGATTTTATCATAAAGTTTTGCAAAACTCACGCCTTTTCCGTGGTATATGAAACTCCAAGAGCAGTCATCGCTGAGTTATATGAGTGTATCCCCGCCCTCCCAAGGGGATTCATAGCTTTTTCTTATTGGTACGTATTGTGGTCTGCTCAGCAATAATAAGGTATACCGTTGTATACAATTTTACATGGTCTTCAACTCTAGATGTAGTTACATCGTCGTATTTCTCGACTTGATCTCTTTTCAAATAACGGCGATCCAAATGATTGTATATTTGCTGCCATTCATGGATGTCTCTGTACTAGACTAATACTACTGCTGCTACTACTACTACATCTTCTATACTACTAGTTATATTTTCTTTCCTCCTCCATCATCATCAAAGTCGTCATTATCCTCTTTTTTCCATACTCCTTCTCCTCCTCTTTTCCCCACTGCTACTACTACTGTAGGTGCTACTGTTTAAGTTCGTTAGTGCGCAATGTTTTTTAACTGCTCCTACTTTGTTTAAGGTATAGATTTCAGACTTCAAGATGTTTTGGCAAATAGTAGTTGATGCACACAAAACCTTTATAATTTCGACCTCTTACATAGGAACAGCGCTTGGTAGATGGTGGTGTCCTTTGAATGAACACTCATGAAAAACACAGGCGTGTACAATGATGATGCCTATGTGTACATCATCATCATCATCATCATCTTCTTCTTCTTCTTCTTCTTCTTTTTCGCCTTCTTTTTCATCGTCTCAGCCAGAACAGTTTTTGAAGCAGTGGTTCCAGTGTGACTGTACTTTTCTAAACCCTGTGTTTTCTTTGCATGTAATGATACGCTGTAATAATGTTATTAACCATTTTCAAAAGATTTTCGCCGGTTCGAGTCTCGGATTCAGCCAATGTGGGTATGTGAGAAAGCTTGCCAGTAGCTTCTCGTGGGTCGGTGGTTCTTTCCGGGGTTTTCCCGGGTTCTTCCTCCGCCATTAATACTGGCCGCCATGTATAGCATTTCGTGTGCTGAAAAATGGCGTTAAACGCCACAAAAACAACAACAACAAAAGATTTTCAACACCTTAGATGAACTTAATTTGTACTTTTAATTAGCAATGTTAATTAATGCTGTGAATATAGTTGATTAATACAAGTGTATAGACTGAATCAATACGTACCCGCGATCATTATTGTTAGATCTACAAGAAATCTGCAAAAAAGCAAGATGTATGCAAGTTTTCTTGGTCATAACCTCTGTACTCTCTCCTATCCTATCTCTTCAAATTCTCATTTCATGATAGGAGTCAAAATAGTAAACAGGTTCATAAGTCTTTGTCAACAACATCAACTACCAGCAACGTCACACCATCATTTGAAATCTTAAAACTTTATTCGAAAAAGTACGTAACACATGCACGGACGCATTTCTACACCAGCACACGTGAACGGAGGCATTACTACACCAGCACACATGAACTGACGCATTACTATACCAGCACACGTGAACGGACGCATTACTACACCAGCACACATGAACTGACGCATTACTACACCAGCACACGTGAACGGAGGCATTACTATACCAGCACACGTGAACTGACGCATTACTATACCAGCACACGTGAACGGAGGCATTACTATACCAGCACACGTGAACTGACGCATTACTATACCAGTACACGTGAACGGACGAGCAGGATAACACTGTTTGCGAGTTTTCATTCAGAAATAAGGGTGGAGCAACTTATAATCATATACATATATTAACGTTTTTCAAGGTCATCATTCCAAGTCACATTTAATGTTCATGCATTTGTTTTTCTAAACCAATACATGCCTACGCATTTAATAGATCAGAGAGAGAGAGAGAGAGAGAGAGAGAGAGAGAGAGGTGTTGTAAGATATTTAATCGCAAATATATTTGTACAACAAACCGAAAATGATACATTACATTAATTGACAAAAGGTACAATTTCCACAGAATTTCAAAATTTTATTTTATGTATGGTCGGACACAGAAAACAGAAACAAATAATACAAAAATTTCAGGCAAAGAGATTTACATACAGCGATTTGTTAAAATTCCCGATAGAAACGTCTGACCTAGAGATCACATGCCTGACACCCAATTTTAATCTGGTTATTTGACTGAACAAATTGAAAATACATTTCAAAACGACAGTCCTTCGTGATTGAAGTAAAGACTCGAACTTACAGAAGCTCAAAAGTTTTACTATTTCCAAGTCAGGTTATCATAGATCTGATCATCCAGAATTGTTACACATTGAAGAATCAGTGGCTGTTTTTTCAGCTAAATACAGTATATAACAATAATTCATTCCAACAATTGATTTTAAAGAACCACATGCTAAAATAAGCAAAAGGACGTACATACCGCGTATTCAGCCTTCAGTATTTACATGACTCTAATCTGTGGAACATGTCTGCATGTGTATAAGCAGTACAATGCTGTAATTCGTTACATATTGGGGAAAGATGTCTAACCTTCTTAAGTACAAATGCATTCATTGTTGATATTTATAGGTTACTGCAGTTGTATGGGAAAATATTAACGAGTTTTGCGATGGAATACTGCACGAACTTGTGAGTGCAGTATATCCTTCCGACAAAACGAGTTCATATTTTCCCATACAAATGCAGTAACCTTTTTATTATATGCTCATTTTTTTTAATTCTACCTAAGGTTTAATTATATAAGCAAAATACACTACAAGATACAACGTAACTGAACGAATGCCGTATTCCAAACTAAATACACAAGCGCAGATTTGTCATTACACAATGACATCATTATTAATGCGCACATAACTCCGCCCAGACAAATTTGAACTTAGTCGCGCGCTCGACATAACTTTCGAAAGAAAATGGCGTGTCTAGTTAAAATTGAAATTTTCAGTCATATTGTGAATGAATGCGCATTGCAACAACTTTTCCATTTGATCTGGAATGAATATATTTTGGCATTTTGTTTCGATTCGACGAAAGTTTGTAATTTTGGACTGGATTCATCTGTGCAAATTATACATGAAATACATCGGGTTGAAGTGACGAGGGAGAAGAGTGTTTACGTCTGCAAATGTGTTTCTGTTTCTGTCACTGAATGTTTGAAATCATAACGTGGGAAAAGTATGAAGTCTTTCAATGCAATTATCAAAAAGACGCTATGGAATTTAATGCTTATTTCATTTTGAGTGCAGTAAGGAGGATGCAGTTGCACTTATCATCGAAATTACAGAAAAATTTCGAAATGTTGTTGTTGTTGTTGTTGTTTTGGGGCTTAACGCCATTTGTCAGCACACGATAGGCTATACATGGCGGCCAGTATTAATGGTGGAGGAAGAACCCGAGAAAATCCCGGAAAGAACCACCGACCCACGAGAAACTACTGGCAAGCTTTCTCACATAACCACATTGGCTGAATCCTAGACTCGAACCGCCGCAGACAGAGGTGAGATGGCAGTGATCCGTAACGGAGAGCGCTTTAGACCACTCGGCCACTCGGTGCCCCAGTTTCGAAATGTGTAATCCAGATTGAAAACCTATGACATGGCTCATGTAATTCGAATTTGCAGAATTAAGAAAAAACATTTTGAGGAAATTCAGGATGTAAAACTGTAAGTATATTTTATTTTGCCATTCTTATCACCAGATAAAGAAAACAGTATATGCCTTGTCACTTGTATGTTATTTGTAAGGACCTAATCTTCTGTCTTTTATATAATGTAGCTAGCCTAAATCCGTAACATTGTATCAACGCGGAATGTGCCAAAACAGCTGGGGTTTTTTTGCAGTCCACGAAACATGTTTCAGTTCTTTCAGAAACAAATTTAAACAACCACAACGTAAAGAGCCTCTTACGTGAGTGTATATGATTTGTTTACAAATCAAAAGTGCTGGCGTCTGCCTCATTGTTTGTTTACAATAGAAAGTGGTTCTTTTATTCACGTGAATGCTATATGTGTATTGTCGCGCGCGTTCGGTATCGGGGAATATTGAACGATTCTGACAATGTAAAGTTAACGGGGGAAAAAATGAGCATATAATAACAATATTTATTTGACGTTACCCGAATGTGTCGTAAAATCTGAGCATACCTATAAAACAAAAGTGTTAATATAATGCTTCTGATTTTGTGATTAGGTTCAAGAGTATATTATCATTCTCTGAAAAGAGCACTCTCAGTTTGCAATATATATATATATATATATATATATATATATATATATATATATATATATATATATATATATATATATATATATATATATATATATATATATATATATAGGTTTAACTTTTTTCTACTGCTTAAAGATATGTTAGTTCACACAATAGATATTTTCGAGATAAAGCATCAAATCATCCACATGGTGTCCCCTGTGTCTTCTTTCCTCTGCTAATACTGGGGCTCCGTCTGCAATGCCTGGTCCATTAGTTTGGTATTAGAAGGCGGCATGTTCACTATCTCGGGCGCATACCATCCGGTTCCGTATCCCAGAAATTCCATAGGAACTGACTTCATTTCTCCTTCCTCCATCGTAGGCGTATATGGAGGAGGATTGTCAGGATAGATAGCGAGTGAGTTCAAGGCGATCTGATGCTTTTCCATCATTCCCGTGTCTTTAAAATGCAAACGAAAGTGTGGTGGAATCAATAGTATAGAAGAAGGAAGTAGAATACTGCATGTTTCTATGTACATCTAAATTTCTCCTTACTATAGCGATTTGTTAGTCAATTTAATTTAATCATGGAAACCACTAAGATGTCATGATTTCATGGGAATATTAATCAGTTTGATATCAAAGATGGTAAACTATCAGAATTCATTGCACAGTAGCTGCGAAGTCTTGTGAACAAAGATTATCACTGAATACAGCATCGTTTTACTTTATGACCAGTCCTCATGTGCTACATTTGAAAATAATGATTAAACAGTGCATTAAAAACTATGTTTTGACTATGAATATTTGTACCGAAAGTGTAATATCGACAGTTTGGATACACAGCAGACCAAAAGAAACACTTAGAAATATTACAACAGTCTGAGGCGAGGAGTTTAAAATAGTTAAAGACATAATACCTGACCAGATTTTTCCTTGATCTAATCTAATCATTCACGCTCAATATTTGGTTTAACATTTCCGCTTGTTGTGTATATTTTACTTTTCTTACCCTGGTAATTCTGGGTTTTAATTTTATCGTGGTTGCATTTCTTTAAGATGCATATTCCGCAGGTCACGAAGACGAGCATTACAACAACGCACACAACAGGTATGGCCACGATCAACATTTGTCCAACCCTGTGTCTGGCAATTGAAAAATAGAATAATAAGTATTGGCTCATTTTCTCTCATATATACAAAATTGTTCAGGCACATAAATCTACTTGAGACGAGTTATATCCATGATTGACAAAATGCAGTTGCATAAATATCAATTATTTTCTTTGCATCCATTTGGAAAATGCATTAATGTTTGTAATTGACAAGTTCGTATCATGTCATTTTTTTATTTCATATGAATTTTTTGTTTTATTTTGATTCAATCATAGATTACATATCAGACTCACTATCTTGCTTCTCTGCATTTGTATGATAATAATCACAGGACAAAATATATCACACTACATACCTGGTTTTGTCAAAACAGAAATGTTTATGTAAATATAATCTTAAATCATCTGGGGAAAAGATGGACCATGTTGTGTACCTGTAACATACGCCAGAGTTGCACTGCTTACGCAAGTGCAGACAAGTACCCCGAATAGCGTTATCCGAATAGCATCATCCGAATAGCGTTATGCAAATGTTCTCGATATGCTATCATTTCCAGATCTGTTTGTACCTCAGTAAAGTTTTTAAAATATTTATATCTACATGTCAGGCCGTAAAAATATCCTTGTATGTCACATAAACCTTATAAATATATTCAGAAATTGTAATGATGCTGCACTGTTATGCAAATATGACTTTTTTTTGCTTTCAGGCAAACTTAACTTTATCCCTCCTTCTCTTAAATCATCATCATCATCATCATCATCTTCTTCTTCTTTCTCCATCCTCTTCATCTGCCATTTCTTCTTTACTTATTCCCATTGCTGTTGCTACTGATGAATCATTAAATTCTTTCGTTTAAACTTAATATTGGGGGTAACATATGCCCTAAACAGAGATTGCAAGCATTGCCATGTTTTTCGATCATCTAAGCACTGCCCTTACCCCTCGGGATTCGCATTATCTTTTTCGTTGTTGTCTCCTCCAAGATTGTCTGGAATTGGTGGCCTTTCATCATTTGTATCCATATCTGGAATCGGCGTCCTTTCATGACTTGAATCCATACCTGGAATCGGCGGTCTTTCATGACTTGAATCCATACCATGAATTGGTGGTCCTCCATGCGGGGCATGCTTGTCTGTATTATCGTGATCATCATCTTCAGAACCGTCACAGCAAATGTCCTCTAAAAGTTAAAATGCATGATTTATTAAACCAATAAAGACAATGGTAACTAGTGTATTTAAGAACATTCAAGAGATCACAAAGTTTGTCCTTTTTGGAAAATATCCTTAATACAGTAACAGACATGAAAATTAACTAAATACATTGAAGCAATAAATGTTATCCTTTCAACTCCGGTTGTTTCTAGATGAAAGTTTTGTTTGAGAAAGTTTCATTATAGTGTAGAATGAGTGGGAAGTGTCAAACTCAGTTTGTTTTTTTTCTAACTACTTTCTTCCAAATATGAAATGTGGGTTTGAGTGGCGCATCACTAGATAGGATCCTGACATACATAAAAAAACATAATTGCTATGGAGGTCAACTCAGTATCGCAGCTACCTATATACAAAATCCAGGTCGTTTGAGAACACCCTTGCTTAAGTAATCTTTATCGTAAACGACGATTTCCGCAAGGCACATATGCAGTTTTAGACAGGCTGTTAGGTTGTTGGCCCTTTCTAAGAGGCTATGCTAAAGAGAGTAATTTAAGAAAAGACTATCCCAACCACCACCACAACCTATCCCTACCAGATCTCAATATTGACCAACCAGGGTATAGAACCCTAATATCTAGAGTACAGATCTAACTGGCTGGTAAACTAGTAACTTTACTTGTTACGTTAACGCAAGGAGGGGTCTGGGGCGGGGATAGAGAGAGGAGGAGTAATTACACTGCTTACAATGTCCAGGACAGCGAATATATCATGGCCTGGACACCAGACGCCTAGTTCCAGTGATTATGATAACTTCTAAGATAAATTCTGCAAAATCAGAGACAGTCTGAAAAAATAGGGTCAGAGATTAAAACTGATGCAATTACAGACTAATTGATTAATTGATAATTTGGAGGAGACGACTGTGGCGATGGTCACATTACGATTCTCTGACAAAATTCTATGTTAAATTGTGTGCAGTCGGATGGAAGAGGTTTACGCTTTGCATGTGTGGGAAATACATGCGGAAATATTGATTAAATGTTAGAGAGTGGGAGAAAATATTTTGTTGCGAAAGTCAAAAATAAAAGTATTATGTGAGGTAAATAGATATGCTTAGAAGTTAGTTTGTTTCTTTAAGCGACACATTTTAACCCAGATTAAAATGTTCCCTCCATATGATTTGGTGATGGCTAGGTGGTGGTTTCATCATTATCGACTGACAACGGTGATATCATCTTGTACCGCCGTATATTTAGATTTTTAAGATACAGGTATATTTACTATTCTATGCTGTATATTGTTCAAATACAATAATGTCAGTAATGTAACGTATCAAATTACAGTCTGCTAATCGTTGCTTGACACGGATTAAAATATCTACATTCTGTACATAGCTAATAGGAAAATACACCTTTTGTAGCCAAGTGTAGCAAAATGTCTAGGTTATTTGAGAAGAAAGAAAGAAAAAAGAAGAGGTTTACTTAGCTATTTTGTTTCGGACTGAGCTCATGTTAGAAATGTAGTGGCACTTAGTTCTGATCTAACAATCAAATATACACAGAGGTAGAATCTTTAAATATAGGCATATATTTCAGATGTAACGCCGATTCGGCCAATGTGGGTATGTGAGAAAGCTTGTCAGTAGTTTCTCGTGGGTCGGTGGTTCTTTCCGGGGTTTTCTCGGGTTCTTCCTCCACCATTAATACTGGCCGCCATGTATAGCCTATCGTGTGCTGAAAAATGGCGTTAAACCCTACAAGAACAACAACATTAGATGTAACGGCTAATATGCACAGATGTAGAATCTTTAAATATAGGCATGTAGTTAAGATGTAACAGCCGAATATACATACAGGTAGAATCTTTAAATACAGGCATGTATTTCAGAAGTAACAGCCAGATATACACACAGGCAGAATCTTTAAATATATGCATGTAGTTCAGATGTAACAGCCGATTATACACACAGGCAGGATCTTTAAATTTAGGCATGTATTTTAGATGTAACTGCCAAATATGCACAGGCAGAATCTTTAAATATAGGCATGTAGTTCAGATGTAACTGCCAAATATACGCACAGGCAGAATATTTAACTATCGGCATGTAGTACAGAAGTGAAGGCCAATATGCACACAGGCAGAATATTTGAACATATGACTGTACTTCAGCTGTAACGGTTAGTATACACACAGGCAGAATATTTGAACATATGACTGTACTTCAGCTGTAACGGTTAGTATACACACAGGCAGAATATTTGAACATATGACTGTACTTCAGCTGTAACGGTTAGTATACACACAGGCAGAATATTTAAATATAGGCACCCATCACTTGTTCAGAGTTTAGATCAGTTGTAGAATGGTCACCGTGAAATGCAATTTAGTAACCCGGTGGTCAGCAATATACAGTCATACATTATATGTTTAGAAAAAGCAGCCGTTGTTGTACTTATTTCGAATTGATAGTATATGAAACAAAACCTATATTCAGCATAAATAATATTTGCAATATGTACAATTTTTAAATAAATTTGAATAATACAAGAATACTTCGACATTTTCTATTGCAAGGGAGGTACCCATTTTGTTCCAAGTTTAGACAAAAATATTGAAAAGATAATATAGGAAAAATATAATGTAAGGAAGACAAATCAATTACATGAAACAATGTTAATACATATTAAAGCGACTAACAAGGACAGCCCAGACTGATGAACCGAAACTCTTATTTAATCTTCTACCCAAAATTTTCTTTTCATTCTAGCCATCTGGATTACAAATATTTTGTCCAGTTATATTGAAACATGAAGATATTTTACTAATTGCGAACTTGCATCATTTCAAACTTTAATTCCCACTTAGATTTACAGGATAGGTTTTTGTCACACATCTAAATTTTTCTGTAATAATACTTTGCACGTTTTATTGAAATGATAAATGCTCTGAAAATTTTGATAGACTGTAGATTGTTGAAAAATAGAAAGGACGGAAGGAAATTTCAGTCATGTCAAAAGAAATTAAATATATTGAAGTACAGTGCATCTATCCTTCATAACACAATAATCTCAGAAGATTCTGCTTTTATCTGATTGGTGTTTACTTACAAATGATAATTTATACAATTTAAAGTTAATATTATATTTATGTATCAAGCAGATATGATATTCTACTTAGTGCATGCTTTCCTACCTGTGAAAAAACACAATACAAGAAAGAGCAAGTTGATCCGACGCCACATTTTCAAAGATAGACTGCTTACACGAAACAAGTATCGTCCGCTGTGCAGTTACTCCTCTACAAAGCCTGTTTGTTTAGTCTTTAAATTATATTCGATAATACGTCCTATTATTTAAATCTAAACTGGAAATCAGACATCGATTTGTGTATGTGTAACAGCCGATAATCATTTCTGGTGCTGTGACTATAGTAGTTTGAAAAAGAATGTCGACATCTTTATCTTCCATGATATAATGTTTCATGTCGGGCAGGCAAACAGGCAGGCATCAGGCAGCGAGCCAATTTGTGTTCTCTGTAAGTTCTAATACGTTTGTAACACACAATGGATATATAATAGGTTATTCAACAATCTGGCGCTCTTCTAGTATAAACGTGACAAAATTGATCTATTCTGGGTATAATATACAAGTTCATAGCTATTTAAACAAACAGTTATATTGTTAGGGGTGGGAGCATTGGGATGGGGTCGGGGTGGATGCTGGTTAATAAAATGAACTGATTCAAATATTTGTCTTACCACTACATCACATGGGCAATATATGCAATAATAACAACCCACCTCCCGACAGGTACATCACAAAACTTTTGATTGCCTCTTTGACTAAAACTATCGACGGATGTAATGCCTGCAATGGTTATACTTTTATACAGAATTAGTCCCAAACGGTACATCATAAACCTATGACAATAACGAA